>CM053791.1:509626249-510271249 GCA_028749045.1 Cupressus sempervirens
GGATGTATGATGATCTTTCATAATATATATGTTTTTATCCTTTAACACATTGTTATACATGTATAATACACATACTATATTGACTTTATGATTAGGAAATAACAAGACATATTGAGTTGCTTTATAGATGAAGTATATATTCTATCATGAGATGATTATTCTAATGAAATTTTATTATGATAAGATGGGCATGAAGGCTGAAGTTACATAAATGAAAAACATGGATCTACTAACCCTTTCCACGTGATCTGTGAAGGATGATCTACTCATTAATGAGTACCATATGCCACATGCTATGTATGAGTGATTTAAATTATATGATCAAGTTATGATCTAGAACACATTAGTTGAGGAATTACAAATTTTGAATACTTATCTTACTCTTTATTATTGAACACTGAAAATTCTCTTATATGAAGATATCAATATGAGAATTCAACTAATGATATGGTGAGTGTCTACATGAGTAAGACAGAAATGTGAAAGAGAGTATCCTAAAACACGATCAACTCAAATGATATTGATATGACCACAAGTGTGATAAAGTAAACTCAAGTGAGTGTGTGTTTCATTTTTTATTTAATGATATCATGCAAGCATTTTTTTGGAAGCATTGAGGTAAATGAATAATAGACCTTGAATTTTGATCATGATTTAGATTTGATTCAATTTTGAAAAGAAATGATATCATGATGTTACATATACATCTTGTATTTGGAATATTCTTTTAGTGTCTAAAATTGCAAAGATCATCAAGGATGATGAAACACAAAGGGGAATGGTATGTTACATCCCAATTTTTGGCCCAATTTTAAATGCTCTTTTATAATGTTCATTACAATTTCAAGTTCACCGAGGATAATGAAGCATAGGGGGAATGGTATGTTACATCCCAATTTTTTACCCAATTTAAAATGTTCATATAGTCGTTGAGGTTCACATGAAGTCAGCTAATAGATAAAATTTGTTATAATACTATGTAAGATGGTTAGTCATTATAATTTCATATGAAGATAACATACTATTTAACCATTGTGATGATATTTTAAAGCTATTTCAAATAGTTAATTATTTATCATGAATTCATAGAATTGAAAAGGCAGTTAGCTATTATGATTAATAACTTGATATGGTAATATAATTTAACTGAGGAGAATTTCCTTGTAGGGAGCACGTCAAAAGGGTGGAAGCATTGTCAAAAAAAATTGGGCACAGGAGCATCACCATCACTGGGCAAATGGGTATGAATTTTGAATCACCATGGTTGAGGACCTAGCGACTGCATAACAAGACACACACATTAGACATGCATGAGCTATTGGACAATCTTTAAAACATTAAACATTTTATCTTAATCAAAGTGCATACCTTTAATGGTTTATGATTGACATTCTCATCATTTCAATATAATACATAGATATGTATGTGCACATGGATATAAAAATAAGGTGACACCGTAGTATTAATTTATACAAGCTTATATCTATTAAAATACATATATCTAAATATGTGTACACCTAGATCTAGATGATGATAAGAAGATAACAGAGAAGAGAAGTTGTGTGTGTTTGAAAGATTTCCACTAAGATGGAACAAAACTTCTGAGGTTGATAAGAAAAATCCAAGAAGAAGGCTTAAGTTTTTAGTGAAGAGAAGAGTGATTACTTGAAGGGTTGCCAAGAAAATCAAGGGCAAAGGTGACAGGGAAGGGTTATCAGGGAATCAACACATGAACTAAATAGAGATCTAAAACTACAAAGTGAGTTGTAATATACATATCAAACCCTACTATTTTCTTTCTAATCATTGTAAATAGTTTGTATTCAAATCCTTTTGATCAAAGGTTGACCTAACAATCATTAAGGACTTAATAGTCGGTGTAAATTCTTTAACAGGGTTACATTATAAAGGAATGTTCTAAAGTCCTCTAACAAGGCCACTCTTAATAGGGTGATTAAATCCTCTAACCAAGTCACAGTTAACAATGTGTATTGTAACCTTGAATAGGGTTGGCACCTAATAGGGCTCACTTCATAAGAGTGAAAAAGTGGTGACATGTTGTTGGTATTTTTTCCTAAATTGGGTTTCCACATTAAATCCTAGTGTCAAACTTGTGATGAATGTTTTATGGTGTTTTATATTTTAAATGTCAGCATTCAACAAGTCTATTATTTTGGGATAGTAAACTACTAGTTAGTATTGTTATTGAGATTACAGTAGAGATTGAGTAGTGAGATAAGTAAGACAAAAAAATGTTTAAGTGTTTGATTATTTAATTGGTATTGATATACCTTGAGCAACTGATTCATCATCCCCCTTCTCATTTATTTTAAGCATTCTAACAATTGGTATTAGAGACAAGGGTGCTTATAAAGAGAAGTTTGAAGGTTCTCAAAGCTAAAGATCATGACTCGCAAAAGGGAGGTGCCAAAGTTGAACAAAGAGAATTTTCCTGCATGGAAAATGCTTATGAGGCTACACATATCTAATATTGGTGATGCTTCAATAAAATTTGTGGACAATGAATATGTGAATATAACAAATGTCCCTCTAACTGCTCAATAATTGAAAGAAAAGAAATGACATAATCAGACAATGTTGGAGATTTCTTTAACCCTAAGCTATGTCGAGTTCGATGACATAAATGATAGTGATAGTACAAAATAAATGTGGGACAAACTGAAGTCCATATATGGAGGAGATGACAATGTTTTGAGAGCCAAATCAGAGAGCCTGAGGTAAAAATTTGATGAAATTAGAATGATAGAAGGTGAGAACATAGTGTAGTATTATACAAGAATCAAGGAAGTTGTCAATGTCATTCAAGGTGAAAATGGAATGATTGAAGATGAAATAGTGATAAGCAAGGTATTAAGGACTCTACTTCCTATATATTCCATTACGATTTCTACAATACAAGAGTTGAGATGCACCCTAGGTAACAGCTTGACTTTGGAAGGTGTAATTGGTAGACTTACTACTTTTGTGATGTTTAATTTTGATAACTACACACCTGCTACCATTGAATCTACATTCAAGTCACAATTGTTCCTTAGAAAAAGAAAAGGCAAACATGTGAAGAGTGACAATGACACTTCTAATGATGAACTTGATGAACTTGAAGCACTTATTACGAAAAAAAATGGAAGAGGCAGAGGTAAATACAAAGGTAAACTACCTATTATTTGCTTTTCATGCAATAAGGTTGGTCATATTGTTGCAAGGTGTCATGACAAGAGAAGACAAGAATGAGAAAAAATAAAGCAAGTATAAAGGAAGGAGAGATAACTGAGACTATGCAAAGAATAAGGAGGACAAAGGTAAGAAATCTTGTTACATTTTTGAAGAAGAGACAGACACTGAATTTGAAAGTAATGATGATGAAGTTGTCTATGTTGCTATGAAATAAGATTCTAATGAAGATGATAAAATTACTTTAATTTCATATGTGAACAAAAGTGATAGATGGATAATTGATAGTGGTTGCTCTAATCATATGATTGGTAATAGAAATAAATTTGAGGACATTGGACCATACAAGGGTGGTTGTGTTAAATTTGGTAATGGTATTCCATGTATTGTGAAAGGTAAATGGACTATTCAATTGATTGATAAAATCAAGTGTGACAATGTTTAATGGGTGGAAGGACTTAACTATAATTTGTTGAGTATTTCACAATAAAGAAATTAGAGTATAGAGTTGAATTCCATTACAGAAAGGCCAAGATATATAATTTTGATGGCAAGCTGATTGGAAGTGGTGATCAAACAAGAGGTAACTTGTTCGACCTAGATTTATTCGATGAAACATGTTTGTTTTCATGAAAAGAAGATGTTTAGTTATGGCACAAAAGGTTATGTCATGTAAAATTTGAAAATTTGGTAAATATTAGTAAGATGAAGAAAGTAAGAGGGTTGCCAAAACTAAAAAGCTTGACAATGCTATGCGTAAACAATGTCAATTGGGAAAAATGACAAAGTCTAGTTTCAAGAGCAAAGCATATACATTTAGTGATATTTTGGAATTGGTTCATACTGACCTATGTGGACCTATTGATGTTCAAAGCTATTATCGAGACAATTATTTCATTATGTTTGTTGATGATTGTATACACTAATATGTTAGCAAGACACTAATCTATTAAGAGAACAAAGCATTAACTAACAAAGATTAATATAACATATAAGAGAGACTAAAGAAGAACCCCTAATTAGGAATGTGAGCCAAATGAATGGACTCTTTCAATAGGAATTAGCTCTTTGCTTGGTAGATGAGTCTAAATGAAGGATTAGTATGTATGCTCAAAGGGCTTCAAGTTTGCTTCAATGGTGGAGATGGGTAATGACAAATTGGTAGCTTTGTGAGCTCTCAATTTGGCATTATAAGGGTATGGTTAAGGACTTTGGCTTTTCAAACTAGCATTATAACTTTAGCTCAAGGATTGTGTTGAAATGGCTTGGGAGGGGATTCAATTTATAGGCTAAGGGCTTGAGGGATGGAGGGCTAAGATGGAAGGAAAGGAAAAAGCTTATGGAGGGCTTGGATTGCATGAGAGGAGAGCACATGGATTGTGCTTCCTTACAGCCTATCAGGGAGTGACATGTCATAGGGTGAGTGGATGGAAGAAAGGACAAGGATGAGTCAGCAAAGGAGGCTCAAGGGATAATATCTTCTTAAAGACCCTTCACAATGGCTTGTAAGAGAAATGAATGGGTTTGTAAGAGTCCTTAATGGCTTTTGTAAGAGCATTCATGGTTGGGTGGTTGGGATATTTTGGAGGGAGTTGAGATTGTTGACTTTGCTTGGCTTAGGAAAGTCTTAAGCTTGCTTAGGGAATGTGACAAGGTTAGGGGTGGGATTAGAGGTGATTTAAGATTAGACTAAGCTTGTTAGAGATATGCAAGTGGATGGCATTCAATGAGGGTTGGTGAGTTAGTGGCTAAGCTTGGTTAGTATGGGTGGATGGGTTAGATTAGGCTAAAAAGGGGGTTTAGGGATAGGCTTAGGGTTAGGATAAATAAATTTTATTTATCTCATAGGTTTGGTTTGCAGAGATATTTATTAAAACATTTTTAATAAATATGAGAATTGATATTTAACCTTAGTTAAATATTTTTAGTTGGGATTAAGGGTAGAAAATGATGGGATTAGCCTTTAATCAAAATTAAAGAAGGATTAGAAGATTTTGGAAGAGGTTAGTGATCTTAAGGAAATTGGCCAAGTTTTGGGCAAAAAATAAATTAAATATTTATTTTGGGATTTTTGGTCAATTTATTAATTAAATAATTAATAAATAAGGAAATAATGTTTAAATAAGATTTAAACATTTTTGGGAGGAATTTCTTAATTAAATATTTTTAATTAAGACAAAGGGATTTAATGGCATAAAAATAAATTAATTAATTAAATAATTAATTAATTAAGAAAAAATTTTAGAAAATAAAAATATTTTATTTTCTAAGGGATTTTTAGGTGTCTACATTTTGCCCCTCTTTGATGTGATGTCACAAGTGGCATGGCATCAAAGATAAGAAAATAAGATGCCCAAGGCTAAAGCAGAAGAGGAGAGAATGGATTGCGAGATGCTCCCTCAAGAAGGTGGTGAGGAGAGAAAACGAGGCTCGACGGCTTCTTGAAAAGATACAAGAATCCAGGATGAGCAAGGAGACATTGTCAAAGAGAAGGGGCTAAATTAGCTCAGACTCCCACTACGGGAGAATGATAAAGGGAGAATTAGAGGCACAAGAGGAAGCAAGCTTAAGATCTCAGGGATTGCAAAGGATGAAGGAGTGGAGCGCTATAAAAAGGAATCTAGGATAGGGAGATGGATGAGGGGATTATAAAGCTGATGCAACAGGATTTCAAAGAGTTAGATTGGCGGATGATGGGTTTTGGAGATCCCTAGGACTAGGATTGTGGATCTCGAAAGATGAGGCTTGGTGGATTGAGGATCCCTAAAGCTAAGAGTGATGATTGATTCTAAGAGATACAGTTGCACAAGCTGGGGTAGGAGAGACGGATGTTGGATATGGATGGGGGATAATGAAGATGAAGGGAATCCATTGAAGTTTTTTGAGCAGTGGGATACTTCAAAGAGAAGTACCACCATGTAGTTGAGCACTAGATTTGCTATAGGACTGTTGGTTAACTGCCAAAGTTACCAAGAACATCAAGGCCTTTTCACCAACCGTCCAGAGGACGAGTGGAACCGACACTAGGTAACCCACAAGCAGAAAAAAAAAACAAACAAAAGACTTGATCAAGACCTTACGCTCAGATTGCCCCATTCGCAGTATACCATGATATGGAAGATCATGGCAACCTTGAGGAGGGAACAAAAAGATTGCTTGGAATAGATACTTCAAGACCCAAAAGGAAAGATTCCAAATCAAAAGAAAGCGAAAATTCAAAAGAGAACCGTTTGCCAATGAGATGGGTGAGATGAGGTACTAACGGACCAAGATCAAACATGAGGAAAGCTATATCCTACAAAGATCTATCGGAGAGCACCTAAGCTAATGGATCTGGATGAGTGATGCATCTGGCAAGCTGAACTAAGAAGGATAACACTTTGGTGATAGGAGATCTAGCTAAAGGATGCATTGGAATAGCTAACCAAGGGTTGTACGATGTGTGCAAGATGTTGATCAAGGAGGAATTAACACGAAAGCTGGATAGATACAATGGTACTAAGCTAAAGAGGATGTACAAGCTGGCAGACCAAGATATGTTACAAATGTACAAGGTGTTTATGTTTTGGTTTTGTGAGATGGAAATGTTTATGAAGGGTGGGATCTCTGTAATAGTTGATAGGTAGATGGTTTGCAAAAAGCGTAAGTGAAAAATAGGGTTCTTTGTGTGCATGTGATAGGATACAAACTAGGATACAAGCTTTGGTGTATAATACAAGCTGGAATATGGTACAAGCTTTGGACAAGATTTGGATATACAAGCTATGATACAAGGGATGATACAAGATTTACAAGTTGGGGTACAAGATTTACAAGCTAGACAAGATTTACAAGCTGTACAAGAGGTATTTACAAGCTTCATTAGATTTTGGATATTTGGTTGGAACACCAAAGGAACAAGCAGGTGTGTTATGGGATGGTGGGTGAATGGATGAGGGATAGGATAGTGATAGATAATGGATTAGTCTTAGTACGTAAGGTGCCTGAATTACTAGGTTTTCACTAAGGTACCTATCCAAGGTGCTTGAATTGCCAAGTTTTCACCATTGGACGCTTATTTCTCTTTACTATTTTTTTATATTTTTCAAAAGCTGGGTATACCAAGGATCTTGAAGCATAGAACTTCTTGAGATGAATGATGTTAGTAGGATCATTCAAGAGTTCTCCTTCCGGTGTAGATAGCTGATAGGCTCCGGAGCCAAAGGAGGCAGTGACAACATAAGGACCAAGCCATGTAGGTTCAAACTTGCCTTTTTTTTCTCGTTCTGCTTGGACTTTCATGTTTTCTTTAAGGACCATGTCGCCCGACTGAAAGTGTCGTGGAAGCACCTTCTTGTTGAAATTCCTTTTGAGATGAGTTTGATAGATTGTGAGTTGATCATAGGCTTGTTGTCGCTTCTCGTCTAAGAGATCTAGCTGGGTGAGCCGAGCTACTCTGTATTCTTCATCTGATATTTGCCCCTGCAAAGATATGCGCAAGGAGGGAAGTTCAACCTCGATGGGTAGTACTGCTTCGGCACCATAGACTAGGGAGTATGGAGTTGTGCCTGTGGATGTATGAAAGGAGGTTCGATAGGCCCATAGGGTTGGATTTATTTGTAGGTGCCAATCATGGTCGAAATCATTGACAACTTTCTTTAGGATTTTGAGGAGGGTTTTGTTAGTTGCCTCTGCCTAGCCGTTACCTTGTGGGAAATATGGGCTAGAAAAGTGGTGATGGATGCAGAGGGAAGTGCATAATTCTTCCATGTTGAGATTTTCAAAGTTACCTCTGTGGTCAGTGAAGATGGTGGATGGGATGCCGAAGCGGCAAACAATGTGGTACAAGATGAACTTGGAGACCTGAACTCCTGTAGTTGAGACTAGGGTGACTGCTTCCACCCATTTAGTGAAATAGTCTGTAGCTGTTATTATCCATTTATGTCCATCAAATGAGAGAGGTGTGATAGTTCCGACTAGATCAAGGCCCCAACAAGTGAAAGGCCAAGGTGGTGCAATAGGCTGTAGATCTTGTGCTGGAGCGTGCACAAGATTTGCGTGCTGCTGACATGGGAGACATTTTCTGACAAAGTCATAGGAGTCTTCTTCAATGGTAGGCCAATAGTAGCCTGCTCTAAGGATTTGTCATGCTAGGACAATACCACTCATTTGGGCATTGCAAAGTTCGGAGTGTACTTCTTTTAACACCATCGCGGCCTCGTTTTGGTCTAAACATCGAGAGAGAGTATTGTGATAACCTCGACGATATAGGGTATTGGCTATGATAACATAGCGGGATGATTTTCAAATGAGGTTTTGGTGTTGGGTACGTGTGAGGTGAGGGGATATGATACCATCATTAAGGTAAGCGTGAATCTCATGGTACCAAGGGGATTGGGGACCAACCAAGATACAAACACGGTTTGAATCCTCATTCGCATAGGCGGGTGTGAGGAGCTGCTCGACTAAAAACTCATACTGTGTAGCTGCTTGGGGAATTTCCAAGAGCGAGCCAATAGTAGCCATAGCATTTGCTGCTTTGTTCTGCATTCGAGGCACTTGTGTAAACTAAATCTTTGTAAAATGTTGGGTTATCTGATCAACTAGCTCTTTGTAGGGTAATAGCTTTTCATCTTTGGTTTGATATTCATTTAGGGCTTGCTTGATGATGAGCTGAGAATCGCCAAAGATTTGTAACTCAGTGATGTTCCATTCTGCAACTATCTTTAATCCTGCTATGAGAGCCTCATATTCAGCGATATTGTTGGTGCTAGAGAATTGTAGCTTAAAAGCTTTTGGAATGTAATCTCCTTGAGGTGTGACCAACAATATTCCTACCCCTGATCTAGGAGATGTGTATGAGCCATCAAAATAAAGTTTCCATGGGGGTTGTTCTTCAATTAGACAGATATGCTCATCTAGAAATTCTATGATCAAAGGATATGTATCTACTAGAGGCGCATCAGCTAGGTGATCTGCTATAGCTTGCCCTTTGATTGCTTTTCTATCCACATACTGGATGTCAAATTTGCTAAGGAGCATAACCCATTTGGCCAAACGGCTTGTAAGTGTTGTTCTGGAGAGCATATACTTGAGAGGGTCAATCTTGGAGACTAGTTGGACGGTATGACTTAGCATGTAGTGGCAAAACTTTTGAGTTGAGAAAACAACTGCCAAACAAGCTTTTTTCATAGGAGTATAATTGAGTTCATAACCAACTAGGGTTCTACTGAAGTAGTAGATGGCTCTTTCTCTGCCATAGTCATCAAGCTGTGCTAGAAGTGCCCCTAGAACAGTAGGCGTTGCTGATATGTATAGAATCAGGGGACGACCAAGAACTGGTGGAACCAAGATAGGGGGATTGGTGAGATATTGTTTGAGCTGATCGAAGCTGCGCTGACATAAAGGATCCCACTTGAAGTTTTCATCCTTCTTCAGTAAATGTGCAAATGGTGTACACTTGTGTGCAAGCTGGGAGATGAAGCGCCAGACGGATTGAAGCTTTCCCTGAAGAGAGCGAAGCTGTCGCAGTGTCTAGGGAGGAGGCATGTCTAAGATAGCCTTGACCTTCTTGGGGTCGATCTCTATACGTCGTTTAGAAACTATAAAGCCTAGAAGCTTGCCAGATGTGACCCCAAAGACACACTTCTTGGGATTTAGCATGAGATGATATTTGGCTAACCTATCAAAGACTTTCTCCAGGTTAGCAAGATGATCCATGAAGGTGTGAGATTTAACCAAGATATCGTCCACATAATCCTCCAAAATGCTATGGATGAGATCACGAAAAATGATTGTCATAGCTCTTTGATAGGTAGCCCCAGCATTCTTTAGGCCAAAAGGCATCATGTTGTAACAAAAGGTTCCCCAAGGGGTAGTGAATGCGGTCTTATGTTGATCCTCTTCTGCAATCTTGATTTGATTACACCCAGAAAATCCATCCATGAGGGACATAATTTCATGTCCAGCTGTAAGGTCTACAATCATATCTATGTTGGGTAAGGGAAAATCATCTTTTGGACAAGCTTTGTTAAGATCTCTAAAATCAGTGCAGATTCTGATGTCACCGGAAGGTTTAGTGACGGGTACCATGTTGGAGATCCACTCTGAGTAGTCGACAAGCCGGATAACCTTAGCAGCTAACATTCTTTCTAATTCAGCTTTGACCAGCAATGCCACCTTGGGGTGCATTTTTCTAAGCTTTTGTCTGACAGGCTTGATCTTTGGATCGACTGCAAGATGATGAACTACAAGCTTTGGATCAAGTCCTAGCATGTCCTAATATGACCATGCAAATCGGCCAATGTTCTCTCATAAAACCTCAAAGAGGAGGTCAGCTTGGTCTTGTGATAGGGATGCAGCAATGTGAACAATTCTAGGGATCTCTGAAGAACCAATGTTGACTTCTCTAGTATCCTCTATTAGAATAGAAGACACCTCTAGTCGATTATCTTGAGGAGGCAATGCTAAATCCTCATGTTCTGCTTGTGACTCTGGATTTTCTTGCTGAGGGGTTCTCTTCGTTGCCTTAGCTAGTCTCGGATTCACCTTAGTTCCAGTTTTGGGTCTATCGAAACTAGGTTGGGGATTTTCTCCAAAATACCCCTTGGGATCTAGCTTATAGATATAGGCAGAATCTGGCTTTGTTTTCTTGTGAGGTGTTTAAGCTCCCATGAATCTCAGAAGCGCTTCCTCTGATGTGAACTCATCAATGTGTATGATGCTTGGTTGGTCCCAATCTATGAGTTGTGGATGGGTGAATGGTAGGTCAATGAAATGGATGGATAGTTCTTGGAGAATAGAGTCTCCAAGGAAGATTTGGTTTGGGATATCGTCGTAGGCTCTCTTGTCAACTTCCTCAGGAATGTCTTCAATTTCAACAAGGTCACGGTGAATGTTTGAAAAAGCACGACCGTCTGTATTGGTGCCCTCAGTTGTGGGTATGCCAAAGCCAAGACTTGACTTCGATTCTCACTTGTGTGCGTCGATGGGGCACTACATGCCTCTTTCTTCAAGTCCTAGACCACCACCTTGATAGTTTCATTTGTCAGTGATGAGCTTATGTTATTGAGGATACTTCTGGCTGAAGTGATCAAGGCGTGCTTGATTTCTTGGAGGTGCATCCTTATGTAACCAATTGTTGATGTCTGGAGTGAGCTCCTCATGAAGAGGGATTTTTGAGGATATAAAGGTTGTTGGGCCAAACTGTTTGTATCGAGGAGGTGGAATCTCCTTAGCTTTGTGATATGTCAGTCGTCCATGGGTGTGTGGATCAAGTGGGAGTGCCTCGACAGCAAATGCGTCTAACAGACTATACTCTCCACAGCCTTTGTTATTGATCTTCATGATAGATAGGGTGGAGGCGAGAATGGGTTTTGGGTCATTACAAGTGTGGGATGAGCTGGTGATGGCTATACCATATCAATTCCAGGGCAATGGTTTGTATATGAGGCTTCAACTGCATTGCAGTAAGCAAAGGGTTCTGGATCGACATGGATAGTTACCTCAGTGCCCTGATGCAAAAATGTGACGCACTGATGGTAAGTGGATGGAATGGCTTTCATGGCATGAATCTATGGGCGACCGAGGAGGATGTTAAATGGTAGGTTTAGATCAATAACTTGGTAGAGTGTTTCTTGGATGACTGGCCCAACCTTGATTAGCAGCAAAATAGTTCCTTTTGTGGTTCTTTCCAAGTTGTCATAAGCTTTGATGGTGATAACCTCACTGATGATATCTGCCTCAGTATACCCAGCTCATTTTATGAATGTTAGGGTGCAAATATTCAAGGCTGATCCATTATCTATCATTACTCTTTTTACGACAAAATTTGATACCATGATGGTTATGCGAAGCGGAAGGGTGTGATCTAGCTCAACCACAGGTATGTCAGTGGGTTTGAAAGGTAGGGCACATGAGGATGAAAGGTGTCCAACAAGATTACGAAAATTAGTAGTGTTGATAGCTGAAGGGAGACAAGATTCTATAAGAGCATTGTCAAGGATGCTTTTGTACACAGGACTAGTGCGAAGAAGGTCTAAAATGGAGATTTGGGCTGGCATGTTCCCAAGGTGTTCCAAGATATTGTACTGGCTTTTTGATGGAGCTGATGGTGCTGATGACACTGGTGGACCTACGATGTTAAATCGTGCTCTTTTAGTGGTGACTGCACACTCATTGTTTGGGCTTTGGATATTGATAACATTGACAGAAGGCTCTTTTTCAGATATACAACCGATAAGGCTACCATAGTCTATATAGGATGAAGTGTGGTCATTGTTCTTCCCATGCTGTTGGTTTGGCTGGTGGTTGTTGGTGTTGTTGTTGTTGGTTTGGATAGGTGCTTTTCTAGGATTTTGGTTGTTGTGAGGAGGAAAAGCATTTTGATAGATTTGTAAGCCTGCATTGGGAGAGGTTTGGGAACCAACGGTGATTTCTTTCCAATCAATGAGGTCCTGCACATAATCTTTCAATTTCATGCATCTGAGGGTGGTGTGACCTTTTACCCTATGAAATTTGTAGTACTCATTGTCTTTGTACCATGCAGCTTTAGATTGGCTTGGGTCGATTTGTTGGGTAGGAGGAAATTTGATGAGGTTTTCCTTGACTAATTTCTCAAAAATGACATCCAATGGCTCACCAAGGGGTGTATAATTTCTGGGTGCAGGTTGGAATCTAGGCTTTTGCCCTACAACTACATTTATGGCATTAACTTGATTGCTAGACCCTTCAAAGTTGGGTCTTGGATTGTGGTTTTGATAGCTTTGGTGATTCTGCTGTTGGTAGTTGATAGCTTGTTGATTGTTTGGTTGATATGGTGGGTTGGACTAGTTTTGAGAAGGACCAACAATATTCACATGTCTGGTGTCAATGACACCATATGTTGCAACGTGCTTGTTTTTGTTCCAATACCTAGACTTGTCATTTGAATGTGTTTGATTTTGGTTGGCTTCCTTGTAAATCTTGACCACACCATCTTTAATGATTCCTTTCTCAAGGATCATTCCTTTCTCTTTGATATCTTTGTAGGTCTGCAAATAGTTCATGGTCATGTGGTGAGCCAAGCTAGGATGGGCATTATCAATAAATATTTTCACCAAATGGTGCTCTAGCAAGGTGCAAGATATGCGGGTGGTAAGGGTTTGTCATCGTTGCAAATATTCGGGAAGGCTTTCTCCACCTTTTTGCTTATGTGGACAAGATCAACTACTGATAGCTCTATTTCAACAAGATGGGCATATTGGGCTACAAATGCCTCTAACAATTCAGCAAAAATTTTAATTGTGCCATAGGGGATTCTGTAAAACCATTCAAGAGCTGGTCCGACCAAGCTTTTGGGAAAGAGACGCAAGAGAAAGATGTCATCATATGCCACTTCTTGGCAGTGCATGTAAAATTCTTTGACATGTGTGACAGGGTCTCCTTTTCCTCTAAATTTGTCAAATTTGGGTGTCTCAAAGTGTTTGGGAAATGGTGTCATGGTAATGGCTCTGTCAAATGGGTAAGGACACACATTCTCAAACTTGAAGGTTTTTGGATCATTTCCCTCTTGGATGTTCTTCAAAGCTGTCTTCATGGCTTCCCATTCTGAATTAATGGGTGATGGCTGGGGTGCCCCCAATGTAGGAGTGCTCTGAGGTAGGTATGTGCTAGATGGGGCAATGGAATATGGATGGCTTTGAGGTATGGGCTGGTAGGGATTGTACATGGCTTGGGCAACTGAATGGTGGTTGATGGATTGCTAAGGTGGAGGGGGCACATATTGCTGCATGTGTTGTGAGGCTTGCTGTTGGTATGGGATTTGGGATAGGGATTGAGGAACATAAGCTAGCTGTGGGATAAATGGATTGCTTTGTGGAGGTAAGGTATAAGATGGTTGTGAATCTTGGGGGAAGGATCAAGGAGCTTGTGGAACTTGACTTTGGATTTGAGGAGTTTGACCAATATTTGTGGGTTGTGCCCCCATTTGGGAAGGTATCTGCATGGCAAAAGAGGCCAAGTAATTGGTGGTTGGTGGTGGTGGATTTCCTCCTAGAAGTGGCATAGAAAAATAGTTGGCAATAGGAGGTAATGGATTAGTTGGTGGTGGAGGTGATGGGAATGGAAAGCTTGGGAATGGAACTGATGGGGTTTGATAGCTTGGTGGTTGGATTTGAAAGCTTGGTAGAGTGGTGGCAAGAGCTTGGGTCACTTGAGAGCTTGGCAGAACATTGGTAGTAGCTTGTGGGGTTTGATAGCTTTGTGGAGTGAGGGTAGTAGCTTGTGAATTTGTGGCTGATGGTACTGAGCCCCAAGGACCTAGTGGAAATGATGGAATTGTGTTCTGAGCTGAGGTAAACAAGCTAGGGGTGATGAAGGGCTGATTACTTGGCCCCATGGGTGGCATCCCGGTTGTATATTGCTGAGGTTGGCCAAAGATGCGAGCACTGATTTGGGAGATGGGTGGATTTGGAAGGCTGGGTTGGAGAGCAGCAGCAACAATAGTGAAGGGAGTGAATGATGAGGTGTTTTGGGCGAAGGGGGTTTGGGATGAAGTGGTATGGACCAATGGTGGAGTGGTGGTGGCTGGATTGGCTTGCGGAAGGGAGATTTCAACTTGGGTGGAGGTTGGTATGTTTGGGTCTGTTGGATCATATGGGGTGGGTTGAGGCTCTTCTTTTGGCACATATTGAGGATAATTTGAATCATAAGAGCCTATTGGGAGTGGTAGTTGCTCAAATAGGGGTGAGATGGTTCTGATAAGGGAGGAGGTCTTCCAAAGTCAAAGGCTCCTATATTATCCCTTCAAAAGTTAGCCATTATGGTTTCTTTGTTCTTGTCTATAATGGCGTTCACCAATACTACATTTCCTAGTTGGTTCATTAAAGCTTCAATGTCAGTAGGTGATGGTATAGTGTTCTCTAGGTTGAAGGATGGTTGGGTACTCAAGGGGAGCAATCTATTTGATCCAAATGATAGGGCTCCATTGTTTCCTTCTTCTTCTTGGCTAAGCGAGTGACGGGTGGCATGAAAATGCAGAATGTTCCTAGGGATGAGATGCAACAATGCTGATGGATGCAAAAGGGGAAGGCTTTTCTATGCAAATGATTTCCTAGGTTGAGGCAAAGTTGTATGACAAAACCTAAGGAGGATTGGGTTGGGGATTTTAACTTCAAAGATATGTTGTCAAATCATGAAAGGTCTACTTTCCTATGTGCAAGCTTGGTGGTGATTGTGTCAACTTAAGGATAGACTAATGATCCTTTAGGAAGAACACGAGATTGACCACTTGTGGATCCCAACCTTTAGCTCAAGGTGATGAGGGATAACAAGTGACAAAGCTAGATTACCCTAGACAAAGCTCTGTCAAAGGGATAACCTTGGTGAGATTGGTGGATTTGGAAGATGTTAGGAATGGCAAACTTTTGGCAAGGTAACAAAAAATTTTGAAGGCTTGGATGTGAAGTTTTTGGATTGTTGGCTAGATGATTTGGTTCTAAATGAGATGGATGAGCTAAAATGCTTAAGGGGAGGACTAAAGATGGCTAGCTTACCTACAAGGATGACTCTAAAGTGGAGCTTGTGCAAGAAGATGTGGAGAAACAAGGGGGTCTAATCATAGAAATCATGCCTAGTTGGTAATGCATAAGTAGGGGTAACTCTTGGATGTTGGTTAAGTTGGATGGTGCGATCTAACCAGGCATCTTGAAGGGCTTCGTCGACAGCTTTGTCTTCTGCTTTGTGGAGTTTGGCAATTCCAGGGCTTGGTGTTATTTCCTTTCTCTTGGCTGAAAGTTCTTGGTATTCCTGAGATGGCTTGAGTTTGGCTTTGTGAAACTTCTATTTGGGTTTGGGTTGTTCTGACATGAATTCTTGAATCTGCTTGGCTTTGAGAGATCTCGGTTGTTTTGCTTGAACTCGTTCGACTTTTGGAACAGGCAGTGACTACGATAAGTATGCCCTAAGCTAGGATTGACCAAGTTTGGCAAACATTCATTCAACAAGTAAAAAATCAAGCAATAGATAGGAACAACCAGATAGAAGTTATTGATTCTCAGAATGTGATACTTGCACCGAGGAGTGTGTATGTTCTACAAATGTTTCGATCAATCACTTCAAACACATTAACATCCTAGATGGTTGTCTACAAGGCTGACAGTTGGTTTAGCTAGGGAGTCCTTGATATACCTAAGGTACGTGAGGCCCAAATTCATAGATGAAACTAAAAAGATGTCACACAGCCAAGAGGAGTGGTAACCCACTTCTCCTCTTTCACTTCTCAAGGGTATAAAGTTCCTTGAGGCTTAGCCCAAGTGACAAAAGCTTGATTCCAAGAGAGGTGTCTTTAGATTCACCTCCCGATCTTTATACTCCGCCGAAACGCTGGAGTTGAGGTCATCCAAGGGGTGATGAAATCCCCAAGTAGGCCTTCTAAAACTTAAACAAGATTTTGGATCCTAATCTTATGCACCCAAGATGGCCTCGAAAGATGACAAGGGGAGAGAAGACTTGGATGATCTTGGGCTAAAAAACACGTTTGTTCTTTTACCAACTGACTCTTATGTGTGCTGATCTAGACTTTGCAAGCACTCATGTTTAAGATGCAAATGTTCAATTCCAACTTTGAAATGTGCCAACAAAGCAAAATCGATCGAAGAATGCGAACAAGAAGAAGAGTTAGGGTCAACAAGAAAGTAAACCCGCGCACCCAGAGGCCCTCCACGTGAAGTATCGATTAATTTTCTTTAAGGCATTCAAGAGTTGGTGTTTGTTCGTTTTAAACCCAAAACAAAGATGTGTGAAACTCAATTTTCAAGCGCATGCCCAGAGGCCCTCCACGTCAAGAGTTGTTCAATTTTTATGCTCAAATGAAGTGTTAGCGAGACTAATGCACATTCAAAGAATTTTCTAACTTAGAAAAACTAATAAAAATCTAAGTAAGTGGAGTTTGATTTTTGTGGAGCACTTAACACCCTCTTAGGTGGACCCATCCCCATAGATGGCGCTGAGATTGCAACCAATGGTTAAAATGATGGGTGATTAAAGAGGGTGAGTCCAACTACAAACTCACTCAAAGTGTCTTTATTAATTGCTATAACTTAGAAGATTACAAAAATGTGGATTTAGGTTCTTTTTATGCCCAAAAATTGAAGTGTGAGATATTGCAATGGTGAATTGATCATTTGCATTCAAGATTGAATTTGTTTGTTTTAAGCATGCATTCCAAGAAAAACTTTGATTTTAATCCATGGCATTCAAGATTGTGTTTGAGCAACATTAATTCAAAGAAAAATGTGTTTAAGCATACAAGTTCATTTTAGCAACATGCATTCAAAGACAAGTGTTTAAACATTCAATTTCATTTTTTAAGCGCATTAAACCATCTAAGGAGAACTTGCAAGAAACATGATTAGTGGTTTCATAGATGCTCCAACCTGCAAAGCTACAAAATCCAATTTGATTCAAGCGATTGTGGGTTCGAGTCCCACCGAGCGTGCCAAAATGTATACACTAATATGTTAGCAAGACACACTAATCTATTAAGAGAACAAAGCATTAACTAACAAAGATTAATATAACATATAAGAGAGACTAAAGAGGAACCCCTAATTAGAAATGTGAGCCAAATGAATGGACTCTCCCAATAGGAATTAGCTCTTTGCTTGGTAGATGAGTCTAAATGAAGAAAGGGCTTCAAGTTTGCTTCAATGGTGGAGATGGGTAATGGCAAATTGGTAGCTTTGTGAGCTCTCAATTTGGCATTATAAGGGTATGGTTAAGGGCTTTGGCTTCTCAAACTAGAATTATAACTTTAGCTCAAGGATTGTGTTGAAATGGCTTGAGAGGGGATTCAATTTATAGCTAAGGGCTTGAGGGATGGAGGGCTAAGATGGAAGGAAAGGAAAAAGCTTATGGAGGGCTTAAATTGCATGAGAGGAGAGCACATGGATTGTGCTTCTTTACAACCAATCAAGGAGTGACACATGTCACAGGGTGAGTGGATGGAAGAAAGGGCAAGGATGAGTCAACAAAGGAGGCTCAAAGGATAATATCTTCATAATGGCTTGTAAGAGCAATGAATGGGTTTGCAGGAGTCTTTTATGGATTTTGTAAGAGCATTCATGATTGGGTGGTTGGGATATTTTGGAGGGAGTTGAGATTGTTGACTTTGCTTGGCTTAGGAAAGTCTTAAGCTTGCTTAGGGAATGTGACAAGGTTAGGGGTGGGATTAGAGGTGATTTAGGATTAGACTAAGCTTATTAGAGATATGCAAGTGGATGGAATTCAATGAGAGTGGGTGAGTTAGTGGCTAAGCTTGCTTAGTATGGGTGGATGGGTTGGATTAGGCTAAAAAGGGGGTTTAGGGATAGGCTTAGGGTTAGGATAAATAAAGTTTATTTATCTCATAGGTTTGATTTGAGGAGATATTTATTAAAACATTTTTAATAAATATGAGAATTGATATTTAACTTTAGTTAAATATTTTGAGTTGGGATTAAGGGTAGAAAATGATGGGATTAGCCTTTAATCGAAATTAAAGAAGGATTAGAAGATTTTGGAAGAGGTTAGTAATCTTAAGGAAATTGGCCAAGTTTTGGGCAAAAAATAAATTAAATATTTATTTTGGGATTTTTGGTCAATTTATTAATTAAATAATTAATAAATAAAGAAATAATGTTTAAATAAGATTTAAACATTTTTGGGAGGGATTTCTTAATTAAATATTTTTAATTAAGACAAAGGGATTTAATGGCATAAAAATAAATAAATAATTAAGAAATGATGATGTCATCAGGGACTTTTTAGAAAATAAAAATACTTTATTTTCTAAGGGATTTTTAGGTGTCTACAATGATTACTCTAGGATGATGATTGTGATGTTTCTCAAAGTTAAATTTGATGCTTTTCAATTATTTAAGTGGTATTTGGCCAGAGTTGAAAAAGAAACAAGAAAGAGCCTGAAGTGTTTGGGATCTGATAGAGGTGGTGAAGTCATTTCCAATGAGTTCAACACATTCTACAATGATAGAGGAAATAAAAGACAAACATCATCACTAAGGACCCCTCACCAAATTGAGATAGTTGAAAGGAGAAACATATCAATAATGGAATTTTCTAGAACATCGATGATGGAGAAGAATGTGTTAGAATATATAGTCCAACAATATAACTAAGAGGGGGGGGTGAATCAGTTATCCAACTATTGTCACAATTATCAAACTTTATAAAACTTAACCATGTGAGCAATATAATCATAAACTATAACAAGATACGCATGCACAATAACATCAGATATGTTAACTAGGGAAATCCTTGATCAGAGGGAAAACCTTGCTAGGGATGGTACCCACAAGATGATGTACTAATATAAATGATGAGCCTCTAAAAGGCCATTATTTTGAGAACCTTTTATCTTGTTTTTAGATAATTATCGTGCAGAAACATTTTATGACTCTATGGTTTAAGAAAAGGAACTTATATTTTTATGAATATATTATCTATATGTTAAGACATGAAGATTGAAGTATAGATAGTTCAAATATGCTATGTTTTCTTGAATCTATGGACTTCTATGGTATAATGAAGAAATATTACATGTTGATAAATGTTTCCTTGTCCATGCTATGTTTGGGTAGATTCCTTCCTGTAGCCATAGGATTTGCAAAGAGTGAATAGCTTGGACATTATACCTTTTTTAACATTGATGATGAAATAAATATATATGTATGTGGAAGTTGTATGCATTCAATGTTTTGTAGGTACTTGCAGCACATATTTAAAGACATCATTTCAATGCTAAGTCAAATCTAACTAGATTGATGAATCACCACAACAAGTAGATTATTGTGTGATTTTTGTTATGGCAATGCACAAATATAGCTCCCTTAACCTGCTATATTCTTGGAGGAGTTAAATCGTAGTTAATGATATTTCTGTTGTAAACTTTATGAATCTGTAATTGATCCCTGTTGATGGAGTGATCGTGCAGCATAGGTGCATAGATAGATTTATTGTTTGTAGCATTACTCTAAGCTCTAAGATAAGATGTCGTTTTAGTTCCTAGCTTAAGTGTCCTTCGATATTCCCTTTCTATTTTAGTTGTAATGACTTAAAGAGGAATTAGAGCATATACTTTGTGGCCACCCTCTCAAGCTTATGCTCTTGGGTTGAAGAAACAAAAAGAAGTCAGTATGTTACTCTTAGGAAAACACATGATTCTGTCTAATCATGGAGTCAATGTGAAAGGATGTCCATTCATTTGTTACTGAGGTATTAAGCTGATTGGCCAATAAATATTCCTTGTTAGAGGATGGACCCTGTCAGGAGTCTATAACAACATTCAATACATACTAGTCTCTGTTAGGAGACTTTGAATCCCTATAAGGAGACTCCAAACCTCTTATGGGTTGTGCCAACCCTATTAGGAGCTGTAAAAGGTAGATGGACCCACTATCCAAATAGCTTCAAGGGCAAGACCAATAAGCCCACTATCCAAATGATCTATGTATTATTCCTTGCAGAATAATAGAATAGAATTGTATTGCTTCTTCCTCTCACTCTGTCTTGTCAACCAGACTTTTGCTCCTTCTGATCTTGTTACCAGATCACAAACTTCACATTCAATAATTCCTTGGATCACTTACTCACATTCACAAAACACTCTGCTCCTTTTTGCACTTCCTTAATTACTTTGCATTCCAATGCTTAATCACATGCTTCTTACAAACAAGGAAAACATGTTTCCTTTATATTGTATCTTCAAAATAATTTCTTGAGTCGGCTTTGAGGTTTTTCTAATTAATTATAATAAGATAATTAATTATTTCATAATAAAAATAGCGTTGACGGCTCATAGGCTATACAACTTCTCACACGTATGACACTAGGGCTTACACACTCGCTAACATTACCATTAGACTATCTTCTATCACTAACTAGCTACACTTCTCTAGATTATATCTTTGTTAGAAGATATAATGCAATCATTAGAAACTACTTCTCAGGTACTTTATCTTTGTACTTCTCAGTGTAAATTAGGCATATCTTTCATACGTCTTCAACTTACTTTATGCGCATTGAACCTTATCATCAAGACATAGTTTGGAATATTTCCTTACCAACGCATCACAAGAACATTAAACATCTTTCTGTATGACCTTGATTTCTATGTGCTACTCTGCGAGTCTTCATAGACTTACTAATATATTCACATAAATGACAAACATAGTCATGAATGCAACATGTCAATATTGTCACATGCTCACCAATGCTTAGGATACTCCCTCAAAGGAATACCATCAACATTCATGCTAATAATCTCCCCCTTTGGCATTGATGGCAACATAGATAAATAATATATAGACTCAAAGAATACCAAATAGTACTATGTTGTTGTTGTTCTCATCTTTTCAAATCCTCTTCATCAATCAAATCTGAAATCCTTTGGAACACTGCTATGTTTTGTATCTTCTAGATCGACATCATGAGTTGTTCACTAAGAAACTTTTTAGCTTCTTCCCCAATCATCAAAACTCTTCATGTTACATACCTCCCCCATAGAGATATTCTTTTTTCTTACTTACATGAACCTTTCTAAAACTCCCTAATAACTATCTCTCCCCTATTCATCCTTAGGAGATGCTTTTCATGCACTCTTCTCCCCTATTGACATCAATGACAAAGGCTTCATTATGTCAATCAACTGCTTTAGTCTTCAATTAGCTCAAGTGTCCAAAGACACTATTCAATACAAATACCAAGAGTCCTCAATGACTCTTCTCATCACAGATACTCCCCTATACAGGAAGCATCAACATTTAGTCCATTTAAACAATAATGCTCTATACCACTAGACTAATGCAATCTCTACATCATCTACTCTAAAGTAGGTAGGCGCATAACCCCAAGCATACGTCAGAAGTACTCAAACGTATATTTAGGTAAGGGATTTTTTAAAGATATCTACAATCCGATCTTTAGTACTCACATATTCCAATCTGATCGCCTTTTCTACTACCTTTTCTCTCAAAACATGATACTAAATAGATATATGTTTAGTCTTAGAATAAAATACATGATTCTTAGACATATTTACTATACTTGTGTTATCATAAAAAGTTCTAAAACTTCTATCCTAATATCCTTCAACATCTGCTTCATCCACATCACTTGATTACAATTATTTGTTCCTTCTACATACTCTACCTTAGTTGTACTCTATGAAATACAATCTTGTTTCTTACTTATCCAAGAAACCAATCTTCCTCCAAGAAAGAATACTCCACCACTGATGCTCTTTCTTACATCCATACTGCCTGCCCAATCTGCATTAGTATAAGCACACAAAGTGAAATCACTTGATCTATCATACCATATTCCATAATCAGATGTTCCCTTCAAATATATGAATATCCTCTTTATTGCTACATAATGATACTCCTTAGGATCAACTTGAAATCTAGCTACAACCTAACTGCATTTGGTATATCTGGGTTAGTGTGAGTCAGATATTGCAAACCTACAATCATGGATCTACACTTCTTCTTGTCAACAATAGGTGCCTCATCTTTGCTAGATAACTTGTGACCAGTTATATTGGTTTACCAACATGCTTACAACTTTCCAATCCAAATCTCTTCAATAAGTCTTTCAAATACTTAGCTTGTGAAATAAAAATACCATCACCATTCTATAGAATTTGCAAACCTGGGAAAAACTTCATTTCTCCTATCATACTCATTTCAAACCCATTCTTCATTTATTCAAAAAAATTATCACTTCTTCATCATTACCTCCAAATATTATGTCATCAAAAATTATTAAAATTATCAACAATCCATTCTTTATTTCTTTCAAAAACAAGTTACTATCTATCATACTTTTAGCAAATCCAAGCTTTGCCAAATTATTGTCTAACCTCGCATACCAAGTTCTAAGTTCTTGCTTTAGGCCATATAGAGCTTTCTTCAACCTACATAACATATCTTTCTCTTCAGTTAGAGGAAAACCTTCAAGCTACTCAATGTATAACTCTTCTTCAAGTTCTCCATTCAGGAAAACTAACTTGACATCCATCTAATATACTTTGAATTTCTTATTTGTTGCATAAGCTAGGAACATTCTTACTACTTCCATTTTGACTATAGGGGCATATGTCTCCTCATTGTTTATTTATTCTTGTTGTGATTATCCTTTGCACACAAGTTTGGCATTTTTCTTACAACTTCACCTTGTTCATTCATCTAGTTTCTAAATACCATTTAACATTCTTGTCTTTAGGTCTTGGAACTAATTCCCATGTTTCATTCTTCACAATCTAATTTAATTCTTCCTTCATTGCGTGAATACAATGATCATCTTTACATGATTCATTTGTACTCTTAGGTTCAACTTGAGAAATCAAACATAATTCATATATTTCTTCATTTACTTGATTATTGTTTATGCTCCCAATGATCTGTATAGGAGGATGATTCTTTGATATACTTCTACTAGGAGTTGTTAACTCAGCTCCTTCTTTTTCACTAGGATTAGATCTATGTTCTTCAATTTGATTCTCATTCTATAAATCATTGTTAGTCTCAATGATAACTTCTACATTCTCTTGGTTATCCTTTGGATCAACCATAGTTACCAAAGCTATATCTTCTATTACTTCATCTTTCTAAACCAATTCAAGCTCATTATCTTTATCATCACAATCATTCAAGAATCTTTCCATACATGCTTTAAATTCATCTTCTTCATTAGACAACAAATTATTTCTATCTTTCCTTACTCTCTTATGACATCTGGATGAAAATTGACCAAACTTTTTACATGTCCAACAAACAAAAAATTTCATACCTTATGGCTCTCTTTTCATAAGTAGATCAATACCTTTTTTGATCTTCTTGTCTTCTATGAATCTGAATCTACCTTTACTTGTGCTTCTATTCTTTTATATGCAACAAAATGATTTTGGATCTTGAAACTTGATGCTTCACTCTTTTCACATTTATGATGTCTCACCAAGAAGCTCCATCTTCTGGGTGTCAAATTTTCCTCCAAGAGACTTGGGACTATCTTTTCTGCAATGACTTTCCATTAATCTCCCAAAGTTTTAAATCTTTCTCTTTAAGGACCCGATTCTCTAATACCAATTATTAGAATATATAGACCACCAATATAACTAGGGGGGTGAATCATTTATCCAACTATTGTCACAATTATCAACCTTTATAAAACTTAACCAAGTGAGCAATATAATCAAAAACCATGACAAGATACTCATGCACAATAATGCCAGATATGTTAACTAGGGAAACCCTTGATCAGAGGGAAAACCTCAATAGGGATGGTTCCCACAACATGATGTACTAATATAAATATTCCTTGTTAGAGGATAGACCCTGTTAGGAGTCTATAACAACATTAAGTATATATCAATCCTTGTTAGCAGACTTTGAATCCCTGTTAGGAGATTTCAAATTTGTTGGTAGTTGTGCCAACCCTATTAGGAGTTATGGAAGGCATATGTATCCACTTTACAAACAACTTCAGGGGCAAGATGAATGAACTCATTGTACAAATTATGTCTATTATATTCCTTGCAGAATAATAGAATTAGACTATACTGCTCCTTCCTCTTTCTCTGTCCTATCAACCAGACTTCTGCTCCTTATGATCTTATTACCAGATCACAAAATTTCCATCCAATAATTCCTTGGATTACTTAGTCGAGTTCACCAAATACTCTACTCCTTTTTGTACTTCCTTAATTACTTTGCATTTTAATGCTTAATCACACACTTCTTACAAACAAGGAAAACATCTTTCCTTTATACTGTATCTTCAAAATAATTTCTTGAGTCGACCTTGATGCTTTCCAATTAATTATAACAAGATAATTAATTATTTCTTAATAACAATAGCACTATCATCTCATAGTCTATATAACTTCTCACATGTGTGATACTAGTGCTTGCATTCTTGCTGATATCACCATCAGACTATCTTCTATCACTAACTAACTGTGCATCTCCAGATTATATCTCTGTTAGAAGATATAATGCAATCACTAGAAACTACTTCTTAGGTACTTTGTCTCTATACTGCTCATGTAAATCAAACATATCTTCTGTACATATTTGACTTATTTTATGTGCATTGAACCTTATCATCAGGACACAGTGTGGAGCATGTCCTTACATGCACATCACTGGAACATTAAACCTCTTCTCATATGACCTTGATCTCTATCTACTACTCTACCAGTCTTCATAGACTTGATGCTATGTTGACATCAATGACAAACACAGTCATGAATGCAACATGTCAATATTGGCACATGCTCACCAATGCTTATGATACTCCCCCAAAGGAATACCATTAGCATTCATGCTAACAAAATTTATCACAAAAATATTGGAGATAAAATGTTAGTATTGTTGTCTATACCTTTAACATAATGCAAGTCAAGAAAGGTACAAATGCTACACCTTTTGAACTATGGTATGGATACGCTCCTAATGTGAAATATTTCAAAATCTTTGGAAGAAAATGCTACATATTAAAAGATAATAGGAAAGGAAAACCTAATGCTAAGAGTGATGAAGGTATATTCCTAAGATATTTCACCAAGAGTAAAGCTTACAAGTGTTTAAACTCTAACACTAACAAAGTTGTGAAAAGTGCAAATGTTAAAGTTGATGAATTTGTAGAAAGAAATGATTTTGAATGTAATAAAGAACCTAAATATTATAGTACATTCATTTATGTGGACGATGGTGCTCCCAACACTCCTACTAAACAAGAAAATAAAGCTGCAGTTTTCGAACAGACAAGGAATGTTGAGATCAACAATCAATGACCGAGCAACAGATAGTGGGTGTCGAGCAATAGGCAGAAGATGTCAAGTCATAGACAAATAATGTCGAGCATCAGATAAAAAATGTTGAGCATGCAAAACCTGACCAAGAAAGAGATAATGAGCCTGCGATTATTTTTCAATATGAACCTATTGAAGAACAAAAAAGGAGACCACCTATGCTAGCTAAGTATGTAAGAAGACATCATAAACCTGAACAAATTATTGGAGATACAAAATCTTGTGTTATGAAAAGGAAGAGACTCAGAAGTGATACATGCTTACTTTATGAATTTGAGCCCAAATTAGTGCGAGATGCTCTAGATAACGACGAATGGATCCAAACAATGAATGACAAATTCAACAGGTTGAGAAGAACAACACTTTGACCCTAGTATCTAGACCAAAAGACAAAAATTTAATTGGAACAAAGTGGGTTTTTTAGGAATAAGCTAAATGAGAAGGGTGAAGTTACAAGGAACAAGGCAAGATTGGTATGCAATGGATATGCTCAAGAAGAAGGAGTTGACTATGGAGAAACTTTCGCTCTTGTAGCATGACTAGAAGGAGTCAAAATTTTGCTTGCATATTCAGCTTACAAAAACTTTAAGGTATATCAAATGGATGCCAAATCCACATTTCTGAATGGGATACTTGAGGAAGAAGTGTACAGAGAACAACCCAAAGGATTTGTGGATCTAGAAAAGAAGAATATGGTATGTAAACTACACAAAGCTCTATATGAATTGAATCAGGCTCTAGGAGCATGGTATGAAAGACTGCACAATTACTTGGTGAAGAATGGTTTTGAAAGGAAAAATGATAACACTAATCTATACTTAAAGACTGGTAAGAACAATGAGGTATTACTGTCTAAAATTTGTGTTGATGACATTATATTTGTAGGAAAATAAGCATTATGCAAATTATTTGTAGATGAAATGAAGAAGAAATTTGAAATGCCAATGTTTGGGGAAATCAAATTCTTTGTTGTCTTACAAGTATATCAAATGAAATTTGGTATTTTCATTACTCAGTCCAAATATATCAATGAGATACTAAAAAATTCTTGAATGGAAGAATCAAGATCAGTGAGCACACCTATGTCTATAGGACATATGTTATCTAAAAATGATGAATCTATTGATGTGAACCAAACACTATACAAATCAATGATTGGAAAAGTGTAATATGATGTTCATAGTAGACTTGATATTACATTATTTATTGGGATAGTTGCTAGAATTTAAACAAATCCTAAGGAGAACCATATGATGGTTGTGAAAATGACATTAAGATATTTGAAAGATATAGAAGATTATGGACTGTATTACAAGAGGAGTGATAGATCCAAACTAAAGGTATTCATTGACTCTGATTGGATAGGAAATATTAATGATAGAAAAAGAACTAGTGGAGGTGCATTCTTTCAAGGAAAGAGACTGGTCTCATGGACAAGCAAGAAACATAACTATATTTCCCAATTAACAGTTGAAGCCGAGTATGTGGTTGTTGCAGTGAACTGTTCAAACATCATCTGGATCAAGAAATTATTGAAAGGAATGGAGTGATAAATTACATATCTAGTGGTTATCTATTGTGATAATACAAGTACTATCGACATATCAAAGAATCATGTGATGCATACACAAACAAAGCATATTGCTATCAAGTATCACTACTTAAGAGGACTAGTTTAAGATAAAGAAGTGAAGTTAGAATATGTACACAACAAAGAACAAATTGGTGACATATTTACTAAAGCCTTACCTAAAGATGTTCATGAATATCTTAGAGGTAAACTATGGGTGGAGAAACTTAAGGATGAATGGTGTTATGCATCAAATGTGCTAATCACAATACGTTACATATTGATGTAGATAGTTCTACTTTAGGAGGTGCCTAAGGCAGTCAAGTAAAGAAGAAGAAAAACATAACAAATCAATCATATATAGATAATAGATGACAAAGTTCAGACCTGACATGTAATTATCTACATAATCAAGATGCATGAAGAAAATGAAGCCAGGAGAGATAGTGTCTCTGGCATTGTTGTCAAAGAGGGAGAGTACGTATACAAGATGTAAGAGGAAGAATTTATAGATATAGAAGTATCTATGATAGAGAGAGTTTGAAATTAGAACTTAGAGGGAGTTTTTGAGATTGCATGGATGAGAATCAAAATGAAACCAAGGATATTGGTTACTCGTGGAAGTGAAATATTTTGGATTGCATAGTAACAAAGAGGGAGATTGTGTTCATAAAATAAAATATTTGAGGTATTGTCATCAATTTCAAAGAGGGAGATTGTTGGAGACTACAATTGAAACAATTGTTATGTTGCCATTGATGTCAAATCTACTAATCAAATATGTTGCTATCTGATCTAAAATATCATATCTATTTGATTGATAAAGAGGATTTGAGAAGTTTCTTATAACAAAAGCACCTAGAGGAAAGGTTGAGTTATGAAAAGGAAGCTACAATGGGCATTTTATTAGTCAGACTTTGACAAGATAATTTGATTATTTACATTAAGAAGACATGAGATGAGACTGACAAATTGCTTAAGCTTGACTGAGGAATACAACAAAAGACTACAGAACTTGAAGTTCATGCCAAGTGATGCTAGTATTGACTAAGCACCAAAACATAGCAAGCCAAGCACAAATACAAGCCCAGTAAAACTTAGTGCTGACCGAGCATCAATATCGATTGAGTAAATAATGTAAGTGCCAAGCAAGTGATCCAGTGATGAGTGAGTGTCAAAACCTAGTAATGATCGAGTGACATTATTTTGAATGCGTATGAGAAATCATGATTTCCAGCTGACTTAGTTAATTTCTTGAGATATGGAGAGTGTGTTGAAGATAAGGATTGACGCGTTGGATCATTTAATTCAAGGAGAGGATTAGGTAAGATACCTAATGAATGGATTCCATTAGAAATTTCTAGAAGAGGTGGAGATGAACATATACAATGAATCTGTTGGATCATATCACAAACCTTAAGATCTACGGTGATTGCAAAGGATCAAAATTATCTATTTAAGGAGGCATAGAGGCAAACTTTAAGAGACGATGAGAAGAAGAGAACAGAGTAGAGAATTTGTGTGTGTTTGCAAGATTTCCGATGAGATGGAACAAAGTTGCTGAGGTTGATAAGAAGATCTAAGAAGAAGGCTTAAGTTTGTAGTAAAGAGAAGGGTGATTGCTTGAAGGGTTACCAAGCAAATCAAGGACATAGGTGACAAGGAAGGCTTATCATAGAATTAGCACATGAACTAAAAAGAGATCTAAAGCTACAAAGTGAGTTGTAATTATACATATCAAACCCTACTATTTTATTTCTAATCATTGTAAATAGTTTGTATTAAAATCCTATTAATTAAAGGTTGACCTAAAAGTCATTAAGGACTTAATAGTTTGTGTAAATCCTTTAATAGGGTGACATTCTAAGGGAATGTTCTAAAGTCCTTTGATAAGTCCATTCCTAATAGGGTGATTAAATCCTCTAACTAGGTCACATTTAACAATGTTTATTGCAACCTTTAACAAGGTTGGCTCCTTATAGGTCTCACTCCAGAAGAGTGAAAAAGTGGTGACATGTTGCTGGTGTTTTTTTCCCAAATTGGGTTCCATGTTAAATCCTAGTGTCAAACTTGTGATGAATTTTTTATGGTGTTCTGCATTTCAAATGTTTACATTCAACAAGTCTTTTATTTTGGAAAATTAAACTAATAGTTAATATTGTTATTAAGATTACACTAGAGACCGAGCAATAGGGTAAGACAAAAAAGTGTTTAAATGTCCAACCGCCCCCACCCCCCCCGGGCCTAGATATTCTAAACATTCTAACAATTATATGAAAACAAGTATTAGTATAAGATATTTGATAAAAGTTTATCTTATATATAATTATTTTTTAGCATATATTTTTCATTTTATTGTTTAAAAAATTAATTTCCAATGAAGCTAAAGAATAGATTATATTTTAAAGCTAGAATTAATTTTAAAAATTATTAATATACTATTTTATTTTTTAAGTTTATATTTTAAATTATTTAAATTTATTTTTACAAAAAAACAATATTTTCATTTTTTTTAAATTAAAAATACTCACTTAATTTTATTTAATTTTCTTCTTCTTTTTGATAAGGTTTAGGTCAGTGGCCTTTTTAGTTACAAAAAGTAAAATTTATCATATGAATTCATAACTGCCCAATTTAGGAGAGACCAACATTTCAATAAAACAATCTGTGCTTTCATCTAATCCTTCCAAACTTCGAATGAAGTCCTTGCTTAAGATCCTAATATTTACAAAAATTGTCTTTATCTTCCTAACACAGTACTAGAAGTAATGTAAAAACAATTAGATATAATGAAGAGATCAATCATCCTTGTGACTGAAAATAGAGTTTATCATTCCTTAAAAAGACTTAAACATAAAGAGAAGATTCACAGTCAAACCACTCGTCAAAATATAGAGTTTATCGCGTAATCTATAAGGAGTATTCCCAAAGTTAAACATGATTATACATGTTGGAATTCTAAGATGAAATTATTACTAAGTCGTCTACCCTAAAAGTTTTCAATTTTTCCATCATTAAAGGTTTGTGGAAAATAAGTAAAGTCTTAGTAACAAAAATCCCTAAAACATGTCACTAGTTGCTTCTTTAGTAACCCCTATATTGTCTAATTCATCTATTTTTTTATTACCCTCCTTATAAATGTAATTAATACTTAAATCATCAAAGGATTTACTCAAGAGAAGAGCTTTGGATAGTAACACATTAAGTCTATAATTGGGATTCAATTCAGTTCTTAATCCATTAATGATGATGGTTGAATCTCCTTTAATTTATAATTTATGAATACCCATTTCCTTACATAAATATAGTCCTTCAATTAAGGCCAAGAGCTCAACCCAATTATTTATCTCTTTACCTACAAGCTTAGCAATTATTACAATTTCTTCCCCTAGTGCATTATGGATGTAATGACTAATACCAACATCACCAAGGTTACCTCTTGACACACCATCAAGATTTGACTTGAATCATCATGTAAAGGCAGTTTCCAAGAGCATTTATTTATCTTTCTCTATGAGGATTTTACTCCTAGACCAATAAATGAGGTAGCTTAAGACATAGCCATTTCCTACCTTGTTTCTTGTCCCAATAAGTCGTAGACTTATCCTTGTTAGGATAATGTTTGATGTGATTATTAGATATCTCAATGATTAAAGTTTTGATTTTGTTTAAAAGTTGAATAACCTCAATCCTTTTATCTTGGAATATTCTTCTATTGCATTCCTTCCATAATTCCCATAGAATGATTGAGGGGGAAATTATCTATAATCTTGAATAAATACAAGACTTTTTAAAGCAAGGCCAACTATGAAGAAATTCTAAAATTGAGTTAGGAAGGCAGAGGACCATTCAAACTGAGAACTATTAATTTTCAACACTCATTTGCAAATGTGTATTGTAGGAAGATATTATTAACACTTTCCTCCGGAATTTCACAAAGAGGTCATCTATTTTTTCCTTGATAGCCCATCCTCCTAAATTTTTCTGCTATTAAAACTTTCCTATTGAGGACTAGCCAAGTAAAAATACCACCCTTGGGTAAACAAAGTTTATCCCAACATAAGTTTAGAGGTAGGTGGGTTTTTAGATCTAAGTTCTTAGAAGTTAAAAAGGAGTACCTTGTCTTAATCAAAATATTCCCTAGAGCTATTGTCATCCCAAACTAATTTATTCCTTGTTTGATTCAAAATAATCTTTCTCACTTTCAGGGATTCCTCAAGAGAATATTTTTTTAAGGGAGGGGTGTTAATGTCATCCAATTTGTTCCAGTTCCATCTATTACCTTATGTATCTCATTCAACGTAGTCCTTTAGATCCTTGCATATTTTCCACAATAGCCTTTGAGTTTGGCCATTTTAACTCTATTTTTGTAGAATTTGATACCCATCCCATGAGACTAACCAAAATTTGGCCTCCTTCCAATTCCCAATGTTCCAAGTTAGGTTCTCCATGATAACACTATGCCATTCCAACACAATTTTCCAAATTCTAGACCCCCTTAGGAGGACTTTTTCTCTAAAAATATTAATCTTGTCTGAATTTTGTGTGTACTTTTGAATGGGAATCCTTGCCCATTTGAGATGTGACTCATGATACATCTCCAAACCAATTTTTCTCCTAAATCTTTTCATTGATTTTTTATGTTTTTAATACCAATCCTCCATATGCTTTAGGCCTACATTATTTATCCCATGCTGTGAGGGACAATTTTTTATTTTCACCTATACCTTGTCAAAAGAAAGAACAGAGATATTTGTTCATTTGTATTCTTTTATTGGTTGGAAGGTCAAAACATGATAATTGATAGATGGGTTGTGCACAAAGAACATCCTTAACCATACTAGTTGTACTTGTAGTCGAGAGTCATTTCCCCTTCCAAGATTTTAGTTTATTTTTTATTTTTTCTATACTCAAGTCCCACAAACTACTTGACCTACACCCAAATTCTAACAGCAGGCCCAAATATTTACATGGTAAGTTTCTTTTTCTAAAATTAGGATGTTGAAAATTTGGTTTTCTAAATCTAAGGGGGTGTTAAATAAGATTTTTTTGACTTAATTGGATTAATTTCTTGACTAGAAGCTCTTATGTAGGTATTTAAAGTTTTCTTTAAAATATTAGCTTCCGCTATCGTACTCTATCCATAAGATATAGTGTCACCCACAAATTGTTGATAAGTTCTAGGATCCATGTTGCTAGTAACACTTATAACATTGAGGCACCCTTCCTCCCTTGCTCTAGTGATGGATCTCCCCAAAGCCTCTGCCATGATGATGAAAATAAACAAAGAGATTGGGTCTCCTTGTCTTAACCACCTAGAAATCCCCATAAAAATTGTCAAAGAACCATTAACCAAGATTGATATTTTAGGAGTAATTATACATTCATAAATTAAGTTAATCCATTATTTAGAGAATCCAAATGCTTCCAAACATGTAGATAGAATTCTCCAATCTACCTGATCATAGGATTTCTTGATATCTAATTTTATGAGCATTCAGGGGGAATGATTGTTCTTAACCATATGAATTGCTTCTTGTGCTATAATTAATCCATCATAAATTGATTTTCTTATTACTGTAACACCCTGCTCGAGAACCCAAAAGAAATAAATATCATATGATACAAAGTTTGTGAAACTATTTTTTATTTTTTAAGTTTAAACAACACCAAAGTTATCAAAAATAATGTGGAAGTAATATACACATACACAACATTACACAAATGCAATTACAATATAGATTTCATTCCTGAAGGGTTCTTTTGCATTGAGTCACATTTAGGAAAGTTTTATCAATAAGTTTAAGTCTCAATTACAATGTCTACAATCATAAAATAAAAAAATCACATACATAAAGAAACTGATATAATAAAGTACATTCAAATAACATCATCCACTGCTAATATCATAGGGTGTGCAATAATAAATACAAGTACATCAATATACAATACAATATCCCATAGGATCTCAAAACACATGATACATAAATACATAAAATGAATAGAAGTCTCCAAGATAAGAATAAAAATGATAATGGTACAACTGTATCAAGCATCCAACATTTGTAAATATGAGGGGGAACCAAATGGTAAAGAGACAACTTCCCGATCGCATGGTCACCTAATCAGGCTTCCACTCCCACCGTGCAAGAGAGATAATCTATGATCCACACCTAGATAATCAAATCATAAAACAATCATAGGTAAGGAATCTTGATAGCCAAATCTACCTAAGGGTAGTGCAAACTACTGATAAAGAAAAGATAATCAAAGTAGAAAACACACTCATCCAAACCAACATCACATACCAAAATTAACAATAGATACCAAGTACGAATCAAATATAAAAACCAAAAAGATACAACCACCTTTGAATCAATGTCAAGTGTCATAAGAACAATAACCAATAGATAACAACTGTCATTAATCAAAGTAAACCACCAATCCTTAACTCTAACAATAAAAACACCACCAATGAATAAATGACATTCATTAATAAAAGTTAACTATCAACAATAGCTAACATCCAATCAACAAATAATAACTCATAATAAATACACCATCAAAAGTAATATCCAACAAGTACACCACCAATAAATACACCACCTGGGGCAAATATAAAGAAAATTATGAAGGAGACTCAGGCTACATACTATGCAGTGTCATCACATGAGTCAACTCTAAGGTTACCGTAGCAGTCTCTTAGGACTTTGGCCCCTTAGTGACTCTATGCATGGGGGAGGAAAGTATTTTAATTAATATGTTATCACTTGTTACACAACTAATAATGAGTTACCCTAGAAGCCACTTTGAGCCTCGACCCCCATTGCAAACCACTCTCATAGACATTCACCTAGGCCACCTTTCCAAAACTCACAAACCACAATTGTGTCACATACTAGAAAAGTAATATTGATCAAATTCAATTCTTTAATAGGCAACTCAAAATAACATTGGTTCTCAAAACCCAAGTTCTTATAAATGCTCATCAAAAGAAATCTCAATTTATATCATAAAGTACATCATGATGTCCAGTCAAATAATCAGACAAGAAATCTAAAAAATACCTCCTGTGCACATCCTAACTTGGCCAACTAAACAACCCATAAAACCATCACGAAAATAAACATCACAAGACTATAAATAAAATATCTAAGAAAACACAATTTTCAGCCATATCATTTAATTCTATCATTTTTCTCTTATTTAGTTTGAGCCATAAAAATATGTTTAAAAATAATGTAAGAATATACATGTTAATATAAATTGTTATACTAACATACTTATTTAAATCAATAAGTATTTGAATGACAAATCTCTTTGTGCATATAAAATATCATGCAATATTATCATATTATTAATTTAAATAACCTTAAATCATGAATGATTTAATTAATAACATAAATGTATATTACTAAATTAAAAATTAATATCAATTTTATTTCTAAAATATTAAATTGACTTCTATTCAAGTCCAATATTAATATTTACTTTTCCTTTAATTCATGATGCAACTAGAGATAACTCAAACTTGAAATTATAATTTTAATTAAGTTATCTACAATTTCTCTCACAATATTAAATATTCATAAGTAGATGATTATATAGTGAACTCCACTATAGCTTCTCTTAAAATATAACTAAATCACAATTATACATTAATTAATTTGTAACTCTGCTTGCATTAATAAATATACAGTAAGTAATATCCCACTAAGACTTTTAAAAGTAATTGATATTAAAAATCCACTTTTAAGAAAATAAATAGTAATTTTTTATTTAATTTTCAAAATAAATAAATAATTTTTTAAAAAACTTTTGAAATTAATAATTAATCATAATTAAATAAATAAAACCAAAAACTAAATTATATTTTTATAAACTAAAAATAAACATACAATTAGTATTTTTGCATGTCTTTCATCTATCAAATCATGTAACCATACTATACTAAGTTTTCTATCTTTAGTATATTTGTTTTCACATGCATGCATAAGTTTAGTAACATGTTTTCCTCTCAATTAATTTTTTATTTTTCCAATAAATTTTGCAACCAAATTCTTTTAGATAGAAGAAGAATATTTATCTTTATTTAAAAAATTCATGATAATCGCATGGTTCTAATAACAAATTTAAAGTTAAAACTTTAACTATTTAATTTGTTGTTTTCTTCCAATTTTCTATAATTGAATTTTTCTTATATTATAAAGAATTTTGAAATAATACAATCATACTATTTTTCTAGATTTTTCTACAATTTTCCTTAGTCAAATTTTCTTGATTAATAAGTTTTATTTTTTCAAAATCTATAACATAATTCTTTATCCAAAAATCAGTACACTAAATTAATAAGCATTATGCAAGCACCAAGGAAGACACGAAGTAGACAAATCTTTCAATAAAATTCTATAATGAGTTTTCAAACCCTACCTCAAAACTGTAGCTAAGAGACAATCTGTGAATGCATGCAAATCTAAACCCTCTGAAACTTTCAACAATTCTTTTGATCCAATTCTGAATTTTGCTTTCCAAACCTTGTGTGTGTAGAAATGAGCTTGAATCTCTTAATAAAGAGTTTAACTCTACCTAGGGTTTCCAGTTTTCGAACATGCAAAGGCCTCTCTTTAAAATAAACTTTTATTATTTAATCCTTTCATGCACATTTAAAGAACTTTTTAATTAAAATATTCTTTTATTGTCATTTCCTCCACTTTATTAATTAGTGCAAGCATTATTTAAAGTGTAGTTTATTATTTAAATTAATAATAATAATAATAACTCATTATTTAAATGCAACTCTAGTTTTATTATTATTATTTAAATATTTATAATAAAGTAATATAAAATATTTAATCTTTTTATATTTTAATTCTGTTTTTATCCAACTTCTTAAATTAGACTTTTAACTTAAATCTTTTAAACTAAAACACATATCTAATTAATTTCTAATTAATTAATATCATCATATTCTAATTTCTCTTTAACCAATTTTCTAAATTAGAATTTTAAATTAAGTCTTTTAAATTAAACCATATATCTAATTAGTTTTTAATTAATTAAATATTCTTATATTCTCATATTTTCTTTTTAATTAAATAATATTTAATAACTCTCAATATTATATGATTAACCCAACTATTATAATTAAATCATTTACCAAATAAATCACATTGTCAAATCCACATAGAAGCAACATTACCAAAATTGATCAAAACTCAAAAGTAAACAACACTGACAAAGATAAACTCATGACTTTTAAAATGATGTAAATTCAGATACATGTTGTCCTTCATAGGATAAGTAATTAGGCTATGACTAAGATTGGACCTAAACATTATCTCCCCATTCTTACCATTGAGTTATTGTGATAGGACATGCTCATCCTGACAATTCAAGCAAGTTGATGCCTAGTACATACAAATATGTATAAAATATGAGCATGTACATGTGCATATATATATATATATATATATCTAAGCTAAACAACCAATGGCAAGGAGTGGTACATCGTGTAGATCCTGACTAACAAGTGATTATGACTCCCTCCCTCAACCATATTAGGCACATCAAACATAAATGTAAAGCATACACATGCAAGTATGGGATAAATATAATAGTAAATCCTAAATATAAGCAACATCATATTCAAACATGAATATCTCATCATCATGAGGACATACTAAACATCTTTCTAACACACACCTTATGACATTGTCATAAAAGTAATTCCATTAACTAACTAACAGAAATTAAAGCATCATCAGTACTCGTAGGAAATTGTTACAACTTGACATAATTAATTACTTAACATATCAAAGTATTACATTTCAAATATCAAATAAAGGCTAACACATCTATGAAAGAATCATATACAACTTTAACAATTAAGTCTAAAATTATAGAAAATGAGGGGTATTATAGATACAAACTGGTGCAGGAGTACTACCCATCACCATAATCATGTAATAAAACTTAGTTTTTATATTAGCACAATAAGGTTCAATTGTGAGATCATTTGGCTTTAGTAGCAAACATATAACCCCTCAAATCAAACTTGGTCAATGAACCACAAAGTGGTCAATTTGTGTCTAGAAGTCCATATAGGGATGTTTAATACAATTTATAGTCATTATGAGGACTTTCAATAACAAATTGATTCGTATTTTATAATTTTGCAGAAAGTTGCACTTTTTGCAAAAAAATGTTGCTTGACAATTTTTTGTCAAAAAATTACAAGTTTTTCAACAACTCACCCCAGCAGTTATTTGGTTCAAAAATTAGTTGAGGGACATGTACTATTTCTTTTTAAGCATGAATCAATTGAAGGAATCACAAATTGGTTGAAGCACATGCAATTTTTCAATTCAAACTAATAAAACTCTTCTGTTTTCCTATAATTTATGAGGTTTCATGATTGCCATTTGTTCATTTTGATTGATCTGCATGCAAATACTATTGGAATAAGTGGTGTTATAAATGTTTAGAATAATTGGGGGGGGGGGGGGGGGGGGGGTTGTGGGTTTAGAATTAGTTACTCAACATCCTTAAGTACCATTTGAACTTTGAAACATAAAACTCTTAGTGTTCTACTTATCATGTTGTTGCTTGGTCTCTATTGTTACTCAGTCTCTACTGTAAAAAAAATTTACTATTCTAGATATAACATGATTTTTTGAATATCAAATGTAAAAAAAAAAAAAAAGCATTCAGCACAAATTTGAAACTAGGATTTTTATGTAGAAAACCAATTTGGGAAAAACCACCAGCAATATGTCACCAATTTTTCACTCTTTCGAAGTGAGCTCTATTAGGAGCCAACCCTACTAACGGTTGCAAAATACACTATTAAATGTAACCTGATTAGAGAATTTAATCACCTTATTAGGAGTGGCCTTGTTAGAGGACTTTGATCATTCCATTTAGAATGTCACCTTGTGAAAGGATTTACATAGAGTATTAAGTCTTTCAAATGACTGTTAGGTCAACTTCTATTAAAAGGATTTCAATAAAAATTGTTTACAATGATTAGAAAGAAAACAAAAGGGGGGGGTTGGGGTGGTGGGTTTAGAATTAGTTACTCAATGTCCTTAAGTACCATTTGAACTTTCAAACGTAAAACTCTTAGTGTTCTACTTATCATGTTGTTGCTCGGTCTCTATTGTTACTCAGTCTCTACTGTAAAGGTGGGGGGGGGGGGGGGAGGGGGGGTGGTGGGTTTAGAATTAGTTACTCAACGTCCTTAAGTACCATTTGAACTTTCAAACGTAAAACTCTTAGTGTTCTACTTATCATGTTGTTGCTCGGTCTCTATTGTTACTCAGTCTCTACTGTAAACAAAATTTACTATTCTAGATATAACATGATTTGTTGAATATCAAATGTAAAAAAATAAAGCATTCAACACAGGTTTGACACTAAGATTTTTACGTGGAAAACCAATTTGGGAAAAACCACCAACAATATGTCACCAATTTTTCACTCTTTCGAAGTGAGCTCTATTAGGAGCCAACCCTACCAACGGTTGCAAAATACACTATTAAATGTAACTTGATTAGAGAATTTAATCACCTTATTAGGAGTGGCCTTGTTAGAGGACTTTGATCATTCCATTTAGAATTTCACCTTGTGAAAGGATTTACATAGAGTATTAAATCTTTCAAATGATTGTTAGGTCAACTTCTATTAAAAGGATTTCAATAAAAGTTGTTTACAATGATTAGAAAGAAAACAATAGGTGTAGATTTGTGTGATTACAACTCACTTTGCAAGTTCAAATCTCTATTCAATTCAAGTGTTGATTCATTGATAAGTTATGCATTGTCATCTTTATTCTTGATTTGCTCGGCAACTCTTCAAGCAATCTATTTTCCCCCTTCAACAACACTTAAGCCTTCTTGCTTAGATTTCACTTATCAATATCAGGAACATCTCTGCAAGCTTTCTCCTTTAGCTTCACATTCACTGACACACTTGTGTATCTCTAATCCACCTTGCTTTGTATGCCTGTCTTCACATATGCACTTGCACGCACATGATAATTTTTTCAACTCTGTACCTCTTTAAATAGGAAATACTTGCTTTACCATTTTCCATGATCACCGTAGATCTTAGGGTTTATGATCAGGTTCCACACGATTCACTATATATGTCCATCTTCTTGATCTTCTTTTAGAAACTTCTTTGGAATCTGTCTGTTATGTCTTTACCTAATCCTCGCCTTGAATTTAATGATCCAACTCAAAAATCTTAGCTTTAACATAATTTACATCTCCTAAGAAATTAACTAAGTCAGCTGGGAATCACGATTTCCTCAAATTCATCTTCAACAGAATTACTCGACAATCACTAAGTTCTGACACTTAGTCATCACTAAAAACTTAGGCGTTGTAAATTTTTTTTGGCTCGGCATTGACTAGCTTGCTCAGTCGATAGTGATGTTCTGTCAACAGTAGATTTGCTTGACACTAACTTTGACTCGGTTGACACTAGCATCAGTCAGAATTCCTTTGCCATTTACTATATTGCTTGGATTGGCTTAACTTTCTTAACATAAACAATCACTTTGCTTTATTAAAGTCAATCTAATCAAATTTTTGTTAGAGCTTCCTTTTCATAACTCGACCTTTCCTCTAGGTGCTATTGTTATGAGAAATTTCTAAAATCTTCTTCATCAATCAAATAGATATGATATTTAGATTAGGTAGAAACATGTCTCATCAATAGAATTGACATCAATGACAAAACAACAATTATTCCAATTGTAAGTTTCCAACAATCTCCCTCTTTGGCATTGATGACAAGATCTCTATATCTCAATGTATCTCACTTGGTTATCATACAATCCAAAAATATTTCTCCCTCTTTGATATAACTCTCTCTCTCTCTCTCTCTCTCTCTCTCTCTCTCTCTCTCTCTCTCTCTCTCATGTCTACATCTTTTATCTATCTCTCCCTCTTTGACAACAATGCCAAAGACACTTGAGCTTTCTTAGCTTCAATCTCTTCATACATTTGAGTTGGGTAGATTTTGCATGTTTAGCTGATTTCTATCATTTGTCTATGACTAATCTGTTATGTTGTACTTGACTATCTACCTTAGGCATGTCCCTACGTAGAATTGTATTTCATCAATGTGTAAGATAATCTGATTAGCACATTTGATGCAATGCACCTTTCCTCCTTAAGTAGCTTTGGTTAGGGGAATTGCCCCTAATTTACCTATAAGATATTCATGAGCATCTTTAGGTAAGGATTTTGTGAATATTTCAGCAATCTATTCTTTGGTGTTCACATATTCTAGCTTCACTTCTTTAGTTTGTACTAGTTTCCTCAAGTAATGGTATTTGATAGCAATGTACTTTGTCTTAGTATGCATCACTCGATTCTTTGAAATGTTAATAACACTTATGTTATCACAATAGATAACCACTGGATCTATAATTCCTTCTTTCATACATTTCAATAATTGCTTGATCCACATAATGTTTAAACAGTTCACTGCAGTTGCCACATACTCGACTTTAGCTGTTGATTGGGAAATACAATTTTGTTTCTTTCCTGTCGATGACACCAATCTCTTTCCTAGAAAGAATGCACCTCCACTAGTGTTTTTTCTATCATCAATATTTCCTACCTAATCTAATTTAATGAATACCTTTAGTTTAAATTTATCACTTCTCTTATAATACAATCCATACTCTTCTACACCTTTCAAATATCTCAATATCCTTTTTACAACCATCATGTGTTTCTCTTTAAGATTTGTTGAAAATATAGAAACTATCTCAACTACTAAAGCAAATTCTAGTTTGCTATGAACAACATATTGTAATTTTCCAATCATGGATCTGTATAAGGTCTAATTTACATCAGTAGATTCGTTATTCTTAGATAGCTTATGTCCAGTTGACATACGTGTGTTCATTGGTCTTGAATCTTCCATTCAAAAAGTCTTTAGTATCTCCTTGATGTATTTGGATTGTGTAATAAAAATATCAAACCTCATTTGAAATACTTGTAATCCAACAAAGAATTTGATCTCACCAAACATAGACATTTCAAACTCCTTCATTTCATCAACAAATGATTTGCATAATGCTTCTCTTCCTCCAAATATGATGTCATCAACAAATATTTTAGATAACAATACTTCATTATTCTTACCATTCTTCAAATATAGATTGATGCTATCATTTGTCCATTCAAAACCAATCTTCACTAAATAATTATGCAATCTTTCATACCATGTTCTTTGGGCTTGGTTCAATCCATAGAGGACTTTGTTCAGTTTGCATACCTCATTCTTCTAGTTTGGATCCACAAATCCTTCAAGTTGATCAATGTATACTTTTTCCTCTAGTATACCATTTAAAAATGAAGATTTGATGTCCATCTGATATACCTTGAAATTCTTGTAGGCTGAATATGCAAGCAATGTTATGACTCCTTCAAGTCTTGCCACAGAAGCAAAAGTTTCTCCATAATCAACTCCTTCTTCTTGAGCATAATCCTTGCATACCAGTCTTGCCTTATTTCTCATTACTTCACCATTATCATTGAGTTTGTTTCATAAAACCTACTTTGTCCCAATGACATTTTTGTCTTTAGGTCTTGGCACCAAAGTCCAAGTATTGTTCTTCTCAATCTGTTCAATTTCCTCATTCATTGCCTGAATCGAATCTTCATTCTCCAAAGCATCTTTCACTGCTTTGAGATCAAATTCACAGAGCAAGCATGTGCCATCTTTGAGTCTATTTCTTATCATAACACTTGATTCAACATCACCAATGATTTGATCAGGTTTGTGATGTCTTCTCACATATTTTGCTAGCATAGGTAGTTTCCTTCTTTGTTCTTCTATAGGTTCATCTTGAAAATTAATCTCAAGCTCATTTGATCTTCCTTGTTCAAGTTCTAGTCTAGCTTCTACATGCTCAACATTTGCAGTCTAATGGTCGACATTCCATGTTTGTGACTCCACATCTTTAGTCTGTTGCTTGACACCCACTCTCTACTACTCATAAATTTGTTTCTCTACAACATTTTGTGTCTATTAAGAGATTAAAACTTGGTTTTCTTATTCATTAAGGGTGCTTGGAGCATCATCATCCACATAGATGAATGTACTATAGTCTTCAGGTTCTTCTTTGCATGCAGTGCCACTTCTTTTTACAAAATCATCAATTTTCACATTTGCACTTTCCACAACTTTGTTAGTGTTAGAATTCAAACACTTATAAGCTTTGGTCTTAGTGGAATATCCTAGGAATATGCCTTCCTCACTCTCTGCATTAAGTTTTTCATTTCCATTATCTTTGAGTATATAGCATCTACTTCCAAAGATTTTGAAATATCTCACATTAGGAGCATATCCATACCACAGTTCCAAAGGAGTTGCATTTAGGGCATACCTTTCTTGACTTGTACTCTATTTAGGGCATAGATAGCAGTACTAACAACTTCTCTCCAATATTACTTTGATACGCTCTTATCCATCATTAAAGTCCTTGCACAATCCATTATTGATATTTTCCTTCTTTCAACCATTCCATTCTCAGGAGGGGTTCTTGGTGCTGACATCTGTCTTTTAATTCCTCTGTCATTGCAGAATGTATTGAACTCATTGGAAATAAATTCACTACCTCTGTCATATCTCAAAAACTTCAAACTCTTTCTTGTTTCTTTTTCAACTCTAGCTAAATACCACTTGAATAACTAAAAAGCATATGATTTAGCTTTAAGAAACATCACAGTCATCGTCCTAGAGTAATCATCAACATATAGAATGAAATACTTATCATCACAGTAACTTTGAACATCAATGGGTCCCCATAGGTTAGTATGAACCAGTTCCAAAATAACATTAGAATTATATGTTTTTCTCTTAAAACTAGACTTGGTCATTTTTCCCATTTGACATTGTTTACACATGGCATTGCCAAGCTTCTTCAGTTTAGGCAGTCTTCTTACTTTCTTCATCTTACTGATATTCACCATATTGTCAAAATTTACATGACATAATCTCTTGTGCCATAACCAAACATATTCTTTTTATGCAAACAAACATGTCTTGTTTGATAAATCTAGATAGAACAAGTTACCTCTTGTCTGTTCACCACTTCCAAATATCTTACCATCAACATCATGTATCTTGGCCTTCCTATTGTGAAATTCAACTCTATAACCTAATTTTTTTAGCTGTGAAACACTAAAAAAATTATAGTTAAGTCCTTCAACCCAGTAAACATTGTCAGATTTTATATTATCAGTTCTTTGAATAGTCCCTTTACCTTTTACAACACATGGAATATCATTACCAAATTTTACACATCCACCTTTATATGGACCAATGTTCTTGATTTTTTCTTTATCACCAATCATATGATTTGAACATCCATTGTCAATTATCCATTTATCACTTTCACTTACATATGAAATCAATGCAACTTTCTCATCTTCATCAGAGTCTTCTTTCATAAAAACATAGACTACTTCATCATCACTACTTTCATATTCATTATCAGTTTCTTCTTCAACAATATAACAAGATTTCTTACCTTTTCCATCCTTGTTTCTCTTGAAGCCTCTGTCATCTTTTCTTCCTTTGTACTTTTTTTCCTTCCTTTCATCGTTATTCTCTCTATCAGTACACCTAGCAACAATATGACCTATTTTGTTGCATGAAAAATAGATAATAGGTAGCTTACCTTTGTATTTACCTTTTCCTCTTCCAAATCATTTTGCAATAAGGGCTTCAAGCTCATCAATCTCATCATTAGAACTATCACTATAACTCTTTACATGTTTTCCTTTCTTTTTGCTAACAACTAATTGTGACTTAAAGGCAGATTCAATAGCAATAGCTTTTTAGTTATCAAATTTAGACATTTCAAAAGCACTAAGTCTACCAATTACACCTTTGTTACCTAGTGTGCATATCAATTCTTGGATTGCAAATACTCTAATGACATAAATAGGGAGTAGAGTCCTCAATACCTTGCTTATCATAGTTTCATCTTTGATTTCTCCATTTGCACCATGAATAGCATTTACAACTTCTTTAACTATTGTGTAACATTGAACTATATTGTCACCTTTCATCATTCTCATGTCATCCAATTTACCTCTTAGGCTTTCCGATTTGGCTCTCAAGACATTGTCATCACCATCATATATGGTCTTCGATTTGTCCCACATTTTCTTAGCATTGTTACAATCTTTTAGGTCATCAAATTCGGCATAACTTAGGGTTGAGGCAATCTCCAACATTGCTTGGTTGTGTTCTTGTTTTTGCTTTAGTTGTTTAATTATTAGAGGAGTAGTTGTTACCTCCACATATTCATTGTCTACAAAATTGATATCAACATCACTGATACTAGATATGTGCAATCTCATCAAGATTTTCCATGCAAGAAAGTTCTCCTTATTCAGCTTGGGTACATCTCTCTTGTGAGTCATGATCTTTAGCTTTAAGTACCTTCAAACTTCTCTTTGTAAGCACTGAACTCTGATACCAATTGTTAGAAATGTTTAGAATAACTGGGGGGGGTGAATGAATTAAGTACCATTTGAACTTTTAAACATAAAACTCTTACTATTCTACTTATCCTATTGTTTCCTGGTCTCTACTATTACTTAGTCTCTACTATAAACAAAATTTACTGCTCCAAATATAACATGCTTTGTTGAATATAAAATGTAAAACATAGAAAGCATTCAACACAGATTGGACACTAGGATTTTTATGTAGAAACCCAATTTGGAAAAAACCACTAGCAATATGTCACCAATTTTTCACTCTTTCAAAGTGAGCTCTATTAGAAGCCAACCCTATTAAAGGTTACAAAACACATTATTAAATGTGATCTAGTTAGAGTATTTAATCACCCTATTAGGAGTGTCCTTGTCAAATGACTTTGATCATTCCATTTAGAATGTCACCTTGTGAAAGGATTTACACAAACTATTAAGTCTTTCAAATGACTATTAGGTTAACCTCTGTTAAAAGGATTTCAATATAAACTATTTACAATTATTAGAAAGAAAATAATAGGTGTTCATATGTGTGCTTACAACTCACTTTGCAAGTTCAAAACTTTGTTTGGTTCAGGTGTTGATTTATTGATAAGTTCTCCACTATCATCTCTATTCTTGATTCTTTTGGCAACTCTTCAAGCAATCAATCTTCCCCCTTAAACAACACTTAAGCCTTCTTGCCCATATTCTACTTATCACTATTAGCAACATCTCTCCAAGCTTTCTCCTTTAGCTTCACATTCACTCACACACTTGTGCATCTTTGATCCACCTTGCTCTATATGCCTCTCTTCACATACAAACTTGCACATAGAGGATAACTTGTTCGGCTTTGTACCTCTTTAAATAGGCAATACTATATTTATCATTTTCCATGATCACTATAGATCTTAGGATTTACGATCAAGTTCAACACGATTCATTGTATCTATCCATCTTCTTGATGGTCTTCTAGAAGCTTCTCTACAATATGCTTGTTAGGTATTTACCCAATCCTCACCTTTCATTTAATGATCCAACTCATCAATCTTATCTTTAAAATGGTTTACATCTCCCAAGAAATCAACTGAGTCAGTTGGGAATCATGATTTCCTCGAATTCATCCTCAACAATATTACTCAACAATCACTAAGTTCTAACACTTGATCATCACTAAACACTTGGGCACTGCAAAACATTTCTAACTTGACATCGACTAGCTTCCTTGATTGATACTGATGCTTGATCAACACTAGATTTTCTTGGCACTAATTGTGACTTGGTTGACACTAGCATCACTCGACATTCCTTTTCCATTTACTATGTTGCTCGGCTTGGCTTAACTTTGTTGACTTAAAAAATCACATTGCTTTATCAAATTCAATATAATAAAATGTCTATTGTAGCTTCCTTTTCATAACTCAACCTTTCCTCTAGGTGTTATTGGGGGTAAGGCCATGGTAATGGTTCCCACTTCTTGGCCAAGTTTGACACTAAAGTAGATATTTTTAACAAAAACTTGATTTTCAAATGTATATTGCTAAAAAACCATAAAGAATTTGATGGTGATGTAAAATAATGATTTTTAGAATTCTCTATCTAGTTTCTAATGGTATTTTTATTTTATTTTTAAAAATTAGTCAAAGTCCATTTTTCCATCTCCTTTGAGAATTTGTTTATATGAAAATCAACATTTTCAAAGAGTGTAAAGTAGTTTGATCAAGATAACATTTATTTTTAAAATGATAATGACAAAATTCTTTCAAGAATAGAATAGTAACATCAATATCTAGAAATTTTAGTTGGTTTAACTCAATTTCATTAAAAAATATAGATTTTAATTAGTGGTAAAATGATGCTAACGATTACTTAGACATAGCTTGTTTTTTATCAATATAATTTGAGTTGTATTTATTGAAATGAATTTTTTCTTGATTTTCCAGAAAGGTAACATACATACCTTTGATGGATATATTTATAAACAAATTCATTTTCTCATTATCTATTTTTCCCAAAGCTTCAAATCTAGATTTGTGAAATGGTCAGACAACCTATACTTAATAAAACTAAAAATTAAACATCACGATAAACACAAAATATATTAAAAATATAGTCATTGGAAAGCTTATTCAGAGTACGATAATTTTATATATTTAGTTTAAAAATATGGAACTATTTAGCCCTTGTTTAAGCCCTTAAAAGGGAAACAATTGATAGAAATTTGAGTAAGTTTGTAAAATTTTCAATTTTGGGACCTTCGAATGAAGTCCCTTGGAGAGGCTTCGAATGAAGGATTTATTTGGGTGGCCCCAGGGGGTTTTATGAAGCCCTTGGCCCACTTTTTGGCCACCTGGTGGCCCTAGGGGGTTTGAATGAATCTCCATGGCCCACTTTTTGGCCACCTATTGGCCCTAGGGGGGGTTTGAACGAAGCCCTCTAGCCCACTTTTTGACCACCAATTGGCCCTAGGGCTTCTCTCAAATCCTTAAGGCTTCGTTTGAAGCTCCTATGGTAGTTGGCACAAGGGACTTCAAATGAAGCCGAGGGCTTTGAATGAAGCCCCTAGGGCCTCAACTTCTAATGAAACCCTAGGGGAGCTTCATTCGGAGCCCCTAAAAGATGATTTTCCCACTAATCATCCATTTTCTCTAAAATGAAAAGTGGTGACCATTATTGTGGTCTTACCCATTATTATGAGCAATTTCTCAAATCCTCTTTATCAATCAAATAGATATGACATTTAGATTAGGTAGCAATGTGTCTCATCAATAGATTTGACATCAATGAAAAAACAACATTTGTCCCAATTTTAAGTTTCCAACAATGAATAAGGAGTTGACTGAAACTATTTTGAGATAATTTCTTTATGTTTGAAGTAAGTTATTGTATTTTTTGTGATATCATATCTAAAACTCTCACTCTACTTAGGATTTGGGACAAAAATGGTTCTAATTTGAATTCTAAATGTAGGATTTTTACAGCCACTGGTGGAATTAAACCTAGGACCATTCTCTCTCAAATTCCACAAGCTATAATTGATAAAAGGTGGTTTTCTATTAAAAACTTCATGCCGTGGGCTAGGCATCCCAATTTGACTAGCTACAATAGTTGAGAATTTTTTTCTATATAATGCAAAAGGGATTGAATCTTTTCACAATATATTTCCTATAGTATTTAATAAATTTATCAGACCTAATCCGAGTGTTGGATTGATCAGATACACTCATTGGTAAGGACTTGTAGTATATTTGCAAGCAATTAGGCCTATTAGCCCTTTATAGCACAAATAGGTTTCTCCTGCCAAATCATCACATTAGGACCTAAGAGTTTGAAATCATGTGGAAATATGAAAAGGGTGTCTAGAATAGTGATTTGATTAGTGGGTTGTTTGTAGTTGTTGGGAGTTATAATCAGAAAGCTCAATAGGTTGACCTGATTCAATTAGGCATGTCCTACTAGACTTGGTTGCACAAATAGGGAGATCAATATTAAAGAATGATTTTGGATCATTTTAGTGATAAGGATAACCTCTAGGTTCACTCCTACCCTTATAGAGGTCTTGTTTGATATATTGCATTCTTAAGGAGCAAGGATCAAAGGGTCTTGCAAAAACAACTACAAAGGTGGGCTAAAGTTAATACACAAAGATCCAAAAGGATTATATATGGATCTTTTGATACAAATTCCTATTGTATTTGGCCATTGAAAGAAGGTTTGTTTCATCTAAGGTTTGAGATAGTGAAGCTATTTTGCATTTCCCTATGGAAGCGGTCTATTTTCCACATTCTCTATTACACTCTACATCAAAGTGGTATCAAACTAACATGTCTGATAAGGAAGTGCAAGCAACATTTCAAGAAAGTCTAATTTTGAAAAAATATGTCTTGAGGCTTCCAATATTCCTCCTAATGGTATGACTACATAAGTTTCCAGAAGGTTCCAAGAGTTAGAGGAGCTAAATAGAAAGTTAGTGGAAGAAGTTGCCACATTGAGGGAAGAGAAACTAAGGAAATCTATGGAGGATGAATTGTTCTATAATTTTTTGAGGGGAGAAGAGGGAGACCCTAGGAAGAAATATAAGTTACATGCAAGATAGAGACACTTAGTTAAATCCCTAAAGTCTTTTGAGAGAAAGGCATATGACAACATATCAAACATACTAGTATTTGATGGATCATGGAATCTAGATGTAGTCATGGATTGGATAGAGGTCCTGAATAGTCACTTTGAGTGTGAGAAAATGCCTGCAAACCAAAATGTAAAGGTTGTTAAATTCAAGATGAGAAGATAAACCCTCACTTTCTAGAGTGTGATCCAAGATGAAAGAGTAAAGAGTGGAGATGAACCTATCTCCACCTAGAATCTGATGCTTCACAAATTAAGGAAACTTTGATTCCTGAAGACTATGAGACTTACCTGCATATGAGAAGGCAAGATCTCAAATTGAAAGAAATAGCTTTCAACACTTATACTGATGAATTTTACTAACTCTATTTGAGGATAGGCGAGAATGAGAAGGAGAAAGAGAAAGTTACTAAATGTTTGAATGGACTAGAGTATGTCATTTAGGATGAAATTGGTTGACTAGGCCCTGACACATTACACAAGTGCTTTCAATTAACACTTAGGATTGAAGAAATGATGAAGAGAAAGCAAGAATGAAATAGAAAAGGAAGAGGGAGTAAGAATTTTAGAGAAAGGGGTCAACAAGGTGGAAAAGAAAAATCCCAAAGACCCAAGGTGAGAAAAAGTTTTGAACATGAAGAATCTAGTTCAAGAAACAACAACTATAAAGGTAGAATGCCCTTTGGCAGAAGAAGCTCAAGAGGAATAAATAGAGGGTAAATAAAATGTTTCAATTGTAACTAGTTTGGTCATTACACACAAAAATTCTCGTCTACATAAAACAATCAAGGAGATAAGAGAACACAACTAGTAGAGGACACACAAAGTATCACTTCACCATGCAATTTGGAGTTGGACTTGAAAGAAAGAGCATGCCTAGTGATGAGAACTCTCTTGAAGATGTATGCTATCAAAAACCCCCCACAAAGGAAGAACCTAATAAGAATAAAATCCAAGTGCTTGAGAAAGGTATGTAGATTCATTATAGATTTTGGCTCCACAAATAATCTTGTTTTTGTTGAAATAGTGCAAAATTTGAGTTTAATGAAATTCCCTCTCCTCTACCCTAATCAGGCCTCTTATCTAACCAAAGGGAAACAAATTATTGTAAATATATAAGCTTGGGTTGAATTTTATATAGGAGAATATAAAGATAAAAGTTTATGTGATGCAATTGAAATGGATATATGGCACCTATTATTAGGAAGGCCATGGCAATATGAAAATGATGTCATACATAGTGGAAAGAAAATACTTACACTATTCAGAAGAATGGGAACAATTATGTAATGAAACCCTTACCTAAATAGAGAATGGAAAATGAACCCACTGTTATCCTTTTAGAAAAGAAAGAAATGATAAAATCCATAAAGGAGGAAAACCTAGGATATGCATTGATCCTGAAACCAAAACAAAAAGAAACACCTATAGAATTACCATAGGAAGTAAGTGTGTATGGGGATATGTGAATCAATGAAATGAACCCCAAGTTCATCACATATCCTAACACCTCAAGAGGATGTGATCAAGGAGAAGGATTTTTTTCTAAATAATCCTCAAGGATGTTAAATCTTAGTAGGTCAATGCAATCCAAATGATAGTGGAACACTAACTCAAACTAATATCTAATGATTATGAAGATAGGAACAAGAATGCACTTAGTGAACCCATATCCATAAAACATAATATGCATGCATCCATTAGATCATACAATACTTAAACTTGTAGATTACTATCCTAGGTCAAAACAACTTTGCAGAAATGTAAACATGAAACATAATAGATTAAATAACACATTTGACACAAGGATTTTACATGGAAACCCAATTTGGTAAAACCACCAGTAACATGCTACTCATTCTCACTCTTAAAGGTTACAATACACACTATTAAATGTGACCTGGTTAGAGGATTTCAATCACGATGTTAGGAGTGAGCCTTGTTAGAGGAATTTAGATCATTCGCTTGGAATGTCACCTAGTTAAAGGATTTTAAAATGACTATTAGGTCAACATTAATCCAAAGGACTTACCCTAAACTAGTACAATGATTAGAAAGTAATAGTAAGGCTTGATCTGATAACAAATTACAACTCACTTGCAGATTATAGATCTTTGATTCAGTCCTCTATTCTGCCTAGCTTTCACACACTTTAGCTCTGATAGCTTGTTCATTGTTCAAGCATTCATACTCTTAAGGCTTCTTTCTTTCCTTGCCAATAACAATCTCTTCTATTCATTCACTAAATGAAGTAATATCTTAGAACTCTTGTCTAACTTAGGTTCTTGAACATGACCAACCTTGGTTTTGACCAACCATCTCTATAAATAGAAAATTAAAATCTTTTGTCATTCAACCTCTATTGTCCATTTTAGGGTTAGGTAGGATTAGGTAGGATTCAATGAATTTACCCATCTTTTGATTTGAGTCCCTTCTAGAAACTTATTCTGCAATCCTCTTTGAATTCACCTCAAAATGGTTTACCATGAATTTTGTGCCACCAACTCATCATAGTTATCTTCTACATGCTTCACAAAATTCAAGAAAATAAAATAGTTGGCTCAGATATGTCAAATTTACAATTTAACATGAATACTGGCACTTAATATCAATATGTTGTCACTCAGCTTCCAAATTGTTCTTCCACTCATCTTCAACTAGATCACTTGGCAAACACTAAAGTTTACTGGTGCTCGACATCAACTAAACTTTACTTGACTTACACTGTATCACTTGACATATACTGAACTTTCACTTTTCTCAGCTCCAACTAATTTTCTTCTTGGCTTGCACTAACTTTTCTTGGCACCTACTGTCCACTTAGTCAAATTTGGTAGACTCAATTCTTCTTACTTGTTCTTCTAGACTTAGTTAGTGTATCCAACCTTTAAAGCCTTAAGTAGATAATCAATACATTATAACATCACTGTCTTGACTGATCTTTATACTCCTTTTTATTATCATAACTCAACCTTTCATCTAGGTTCTTTTGTTATCGCATTTGATCAAAACCTCCTCGTCAATCAAATAAATGATAGTACTCAAATCAACTAGGCAGTTGTCTTACCATCAAGTAGCATGTTTGACATCAGTGACAAAACAATGATTGAAACACATTCTTATACTTATGTCAATATGTTGTCAACAATCTCCCTCTTTGGCATTGATGGCAAACCATACCAACAACAATACCAAAAAGAAAATAACTCCTTGTATTGAAATCTCTCCCTCTATCAACAGCTTTCATCTTCTATATAGGCTACACAATTTTATTCTAATCAATAGATAATCAACTCATCCTTATGACTCCATCTTGATCACTCCCTCTTTCTAATATTTAGGTATATTTGTACTATTATGTTCTTATATCTCCCTCAGTACTTTCTCCCTCTTTAGTAAGCATTAGGTACACTATCTGCTATCTCCCTTTGAGTAGATATATCTCATTGTTTGGTATTCTTCATCAAATTTCTCCCTTGTTGACAACAATGCCAAAGTCTTGTCATCTTAATATGCAGATGTTAACACTTTTAGTTTCTCCCTCTATCACCTAGCTTGTGACTAGTCCACAGCTCCAACTCTTTGATTACTTTAGGCAGTTCCTAAAGTAAGATCCACTGCATCAATATGTAACATTTGTCAATCATCTTAGTTGATACAGGGCACTACTCATGCTTCTTAAATAGCCTTGGATAGGGGTATGACCCCTAGTTTACCTCTTAGATACTCATAAGCATCCTTAGGTAATGCTTTTGTGAAGATATCAGCTATTTTATCTTTTGTATTCACATATTCTATCTTCACCTAGTTGTCTTGAACTAACTCTCTTAAGTAATACTTGATTGCAAAGTACTTAGTCTTTGTATGCATCACAGGGTTCTTTGATATATTTATAACACTTGTATTATCACAGTAAAGTATCATAGGTTCAGTGATTTCCTCCTTCATATCTTTTAGTAATTGTTTGATCCACACAATATTTGTACAATTTACTACAATAGCAACATATTCAGCTTTAGTAGTAGATTGAGATATGCAATTTTTTTTCTTGCTATTCCATGTAACCAACCTTTTTCCTAAGAAAAATGCTCCTCCACTAGTGCACCTTTTTGTCATCAATATTTCCAGCCCAATCAACATCAGTGCAGGCTCTCAACTCAAACTTTTTATTTTTCTTGTAGTATAGACCATCGTCTTATGTTCCTTTAGATATCTCATTATTCTCTTAACAACCATCAAATGATTCTCCCTAGGATTAACAAAGAATCTTGCAACTATCCAAATAGATAGTGCAATATTGGGTTTGCTATGCACTACATATTGCAATTTGTCAATCATAGACCTGTATAATGTTTGATTTACCTTAGCTAAATCATCATTCTTTAATGACTTGTGTCCTCTCACCATAGGTGTTCTTACTGGCTTGGAATCTTCCAATCCAAAAGTTTTTAGTATCTCCTTTAGATACTTAGACTGAGTGATGTATTTACCATATTTCATCTGATGTACTTACAAACCTACAAAGAATTTGATCTCTCCAAACATAGTCATCTCAAATTCTTTCTTCATTTCATTTGAAAGGCTTTACATAAAGTATCTTGACCTCCAAATATGATATCATCAACGAAAAATTTAGACAATATAATACCTTTTCATTTTTCTATCTTCAAGTATAGATTGTTGTTATCATAAGTCCTCTCAAATCCAATATTCACAAGATAATTGTGAAGCCTTTCATACTATTCTCTTGGTGCTTGCTTTAAACCATATAAAGCTTTGCATAGTCTACATACCATGTTTTTATAGTTAGCATCAATAAATCCTTCTGGCAGTTCTATATAGACCTCTTCTTCCAATATGTCATTCAAAAATGTAGATTTAACATCCATTTGATAAACTTTTCAACCTTTGTATGCAAAGTAAGCAAGTAGAGTTCTTACTCCTTCCAATGTTGCAATACGGGTAAATGTTTCTCCATAGTATATCCCTTCTTCTTGTGCATACACCTTGTACAGTAATCTTGCCTTATTCCTTATGACTTCACCATTTTTAGTTAACTTGTTTCTGTACACCCACTTCGTGCCTGTCACATTTTTATCTTCTAGTCTAGGAACTAGAGTCCATGTCTTATTCTTTTCATTCTGTTTAATCTATTCTTTAATGGCTTTATAAGGCAACTTTCACTATTTTAGGTTCATGCATGCTAAGAAAACATGTATCACTTCTCATCTTGTTTCTTGTCATTGGTCTTGCATCTTTATCTCCAATAATTTGTGCAATAGGGTGATGTCTTTTGTCATACTTTGACAATCTCGATTCTGCTCTATTTTCTCATTGGGTCTATCAACTTCCTAATCACTATGTACTTCTCTATTAGGTAATTCAACATCTCTTTCATATACACTAATCTCAGAATCAAAATCTGCCTCAACTTCAGTTTGCAACTCGACACTTGACTATAGCTCGATTCCTAAATGCAACTCAACATTCATTGTATGTGACTCAACAGTCACTAAAATTTACAACTTGATTTACATCTTCATCAACATGAATACCTTCATAAAAGTATACAAAATATTTGTATTCCTGTAGTTCCTTCATAGATTTAGCCTCATATACCTCTATATATTCATCATATTTTACATTTACACTATCCATAACTTTGTTAGTGTTAGTATTTAAACACTTATAAGCTTTGCTTCTTGTGGAATAGCCAAGGAATATACCTTCTTCACTTTTTTCATCTAATCTACCATTCCTAAAATCTTTGATAATATAACACTTGATTCCAAATACCTTAAAATATTTTACATTGCATGAATATCCATACCATAGTTCAAAAGGTGTTGAATGAGTACCTTTCTTGACTTGCACATGGTTCAAGGTATAGATAGTTATACTTACAACCTCTCTCCAATATTTAAAGCAACATTCTTCTCCATCGTGAGTGTCCTATCATAGTCCATTATAGGTATATTCCTCCTTTCAACAATTCTATTTTGTGGAGGGGTCCTATGGGTAGATGTCTATCTTTTGATTACTTTTTCATTACAAAACATCTCAAACTCATTTGATGTAAATTCTCCTCCTCTATTAGAGCTCAGATATTTCAAGCTTTTACATGTTTCCTTCTCAACTCTTGCTAAGTAGCTCTTAAACATTTGAAAAGCATCAAATTTCTATTTTAGAAACATAACTGTCACGTTTCTTCAAATTAGTGAAACCTTTGACTCTTCTCATGTTAGTGATACTAAGTTATCAAAATTAACACAAATAACCTCTTGTGCCAGAACCTCTCATCACCAAATTCTACATCTGAACAAGTAGCATCATTCATATCAAGGTAGAATAGATTACCTCCAGTTTGATCACCTTTTCCAATTAGTTTTCCATTAGTATCATATATCTTAGCTATCATGTTCTCAAACTCAACCTTGCAACCTAAACTATTCAATTGTGACACACTCAAAAAATTATAGTTAAGTCCTTCAACATAATAAGCATTGTCACATAAAATCTTTTCTGTGAGTTTTATATATCCTTTTCCTTTAACAAACAGGGTGCATCATTATCAAACCTTACACATCATTACACATCTTTGTAATCTTTTTTGTCCTCATCTCTTCTACTTTTGTATTTGTCTTCACTTCTATTGTTCTTCTTTTCTGGACATCTAGAAGAAATATGACCAACCTCATTGCAATTAAAACACATGATAGGTAATTTACCTTTGAATTTGCCTTTACCTCCATGAAATCTCCTTGCTAGTAGTGCTTCAAGTTATTCTACATCCTCCTCATCTATAGCACTATTATTGGAAACATATTTTGCCTTTTTCTTCTTCTTCTCATTAGGTTCCTTCAATGATAGCTTAGCTTTGAAAGTAGATTCAACATTTTTATATTTGAAATTGTCAAAATTTGATAGCTCAAAAGTAGTGAGCCTACCCACCATACCTTTAAGAGTCAGATTAGAACTTGATATATATCTCAGTTCTTGTATTGCAGAAACTCTAATAGCATAGGTAGGCAACAATGTTCTTAGTACCTTACCAGTAGCTCCTCTTATAGAATTAACAATTGTTGGAAATATAAGATGAGTAACTAAGAGGGGTGGGGTGAATCAGTAACTAGAAAAATAAATCCCAGATCCCTTAGATGTCAATATAAATCAAAACTAAACTTTGTTGTAACTTGATAAACACTAAAATTGCTCGGCAAATGCTTAACATGAAAGTCTTGAGATATTATCTGTGATTGATCTTACTTTAACTTAGTTGCAAATACATAAAATAAATAGCATGAACATAATTGACACCAAGATTTAATGTGAAAATTCAATTTGGGAAAAACTATCAATCGCAACTAGTTATTTATTTTCACTCTTCTGAAGTGAGCCCTATTAGGAGCCAACCTTGTTAAAGGTTACAAAATGCACTATTAGGATCGACCCTATTAGAGGATTTAATCACCTTGTTAGGAGTGGCCTTGTTAGAGGTCTTTAGGCAATTCAATATAAATGCCACCTTGTTAGAGGATTTACAAATAGTTGTTAAGCCAACTCTGTTAAGAGATTTAGATCACTGCTATAATGGTTAGAGAGTAACAAAGAGATGACCTAATTTCTAATGCAACTGAATTGTTGATTATAGATCTCAATTTTGGCTGGTATACTTGATCCTCTTGATCAAATGTATCTTTGCATCTCAACAAGGATATTATGCTTATCCTTCTAATTTTCTTTCTCTAACCATCATCAAATCTTCAATTATGTTCCACACATTCAATCCTCAACTTGACATTATATTTATATCTTACACATTATCAATTTGGCTTGAATACAACTTAGAATAATTAACATTCATCTTCTTAGTTGGCTAGAACCAATAAAAAAATCAATTGAACTCAATATGTCAAAACAAGCAAATCCTTTGTTAGCTGACTTGCTTGGTAGAGACTAACTCAAACCGATTTTCCTGTGTTAACCAAGTGGACTTGGTCAACACTACATATTCACAAAGTTCCTTTGGTAAGCAAGTGAGATTAGTTAACACCGGTTCCATCTAAAATCATCTTTATTAACTGAGTGAGCTTGGTTAACACTCAACTTCTGCAAACTTTACTTTGTCGCCCGAGTGAACTCGGTAAACACTATCTTTTGAACTAGGCAAACTCTAGAATGCTCCACAGACATAAGAAATTGGCTTCAATGCCCAAGTGAGATCAACATACGCTGACTGACAATGATATACCATTTTTTGTAACACAATTAATCAATTGTTTCTAACAATCACCCTCTTTTGCATTGATGACAACACAACATGTCATAATACAATGAAATTTAGAGCAAGAATAAAATAAGGAGCATATCCTTAGTTTTATTTTGATTCTCATATGTGAGAACTCGCTCTATCAGTGTGAACTCCCTATGGCTTCATTTTCTTCTTCTGATAGTAAACTTTGCCTCTTTGGTATTAGACCAAGTTCTTCCTCATTGACATCACCAAACATAATTTCTTTTGATATGGCAGCCAAACTCTCCCTGCTTGACATCTCATGCCAAAGACAATATTCAGTGAATATCAATGTACCTCATGTACTGATTCATTTGCAATATGACTTCGTCAATACTGTATCAACTGATTGATCTTCAACATGCTCTGGTTAATGCATCACTAAACTTCATTTAGTGAGCTTCGGATAGGGGAATGACCCCTAACTTACCTCTTAGATATAGAAATGCATCCTTAGGTAATGGCTTAGTGAATATGTTTGCAATTTTTTCTTTAGTATTCACATATTCCAATCTTACCTCTTTATCTTGTACCAATTCTCTCAAAAAATGATATTTTATAGCAATGTGTTTTGTTTTGGTATACATCACTAGATTCTTTGATATATTAATTGCACTGGTGTTATCACAGTATATAACCACTGAATCCTTGATCTCTATCTTCATACCTGCCAATAGTTGTTTGAACCAAACAATATTAGAACAATTAATTGTTACTACCAAATATTCTACCACTGTTGTAGACCGAGAAATAGAATTTTGTTTCTTGCTTGTCTGAGACACTAGTTTTTTATCAAGAAAGAATGCTCCACTACTAGTGCTCTTTTTGTCATCAACACTTCTTACCCAATCAACATCTGTGAATGCTTTCAAATCCAAATTGACTCCTTTTTAGTACCATAAACCATAGTCTTAGTACCTTTTAGATATCTCATGATTCTTTTGATTGCCATCATGTGAATTTCTTTAGGATTTGCTGAGAATCTTGCCACCATACCAACAGCTAATGCAATATCAGGTCTTATATGCACTACATACTACAATTTTCCAATTATTGATCTATATTTGGTATGATCTACCTCCTTAGAATCATCATTTTTTGAAAGCTTATGTCCATTAGACATAGGAGTTCCAAATGGTCTTGAATCTTCCATTCCAAACTTCTTTAGTTTCTCCTTGACATATTTAGATTGAGTAATGTAGATACCATCTTTCTTCTACGAGATATGTAATCCAACAAAGAATTTTATCTCTCCAAACATAGACATCTCAAATTCTTTACTCATTTCATTCAAAAATGCCTTGCACAAGTCATCATTTCATGTAAATAAAGTGTTATCCATGAATATTTTTGCCAACACAATCTTCTTGTCTGGTCCTTCTTTGATATACAGACTGTTGTTATCATTTATTCTTTAAAAACCAATCTTTATCAAGTAGTTATGAAGTCTGACATAGCAAGCTCTAGGAGCTTGCTCGAGACCATACAATGCTTTGTGTAATTTACATACCATATCTCTTTTTCTGGGATCTACAAAACTTTCAGGTTGTTCAATGTAGACTTCCTTATCAAGAATTCCATTCAAGAATGCATATTTTACATCCATTTGATAAACTTGAAATTTCCTGTGAGCTGCATATGCTAGTAAAGTTCTAACACCTTCTAATCTTGCAATAGGAGAAAATTTTTCACCATAATCAATACCTTCTTCTTGAGAATAACCTTTACATACTAACCTTGCTTTATTTTTGGAAACTTCTTCATCTTCATTTAGCTTATTTCTAAATACCCACTTTGTGCCAATTACATTTTTATCCTTGGTTTTTTGAACAAGAGTCCAAGTTTTGTTCCTCTCAATTTGTTTTATTTCCTCATTCATTGCTTCAATCCAACTTTCATTATCCAAAGCATCTTTAACATTTCTAGGTTCAAATTTAGCAATCAAACATGTACCTTTCAATTTGTTTCTTGTCATTGTTCCATCTGACTTGTCTCTAATGATATGATTAGGTGCATGATGCCTTCCAATATATCTTGCTAACATAGGTACTTTGAATTTGGAGTTTGTTTCATTAACTTCTTCATGATCTTTTGTATTAAGCTCGAGTCCCACTGTCTATGACTTGGGTCCATCAGACTTGATTTGCTCTAGTAATAGCTTGGTAGCTTTTGATTGCAACTCGAGTCCTTCAGACTAACTCAGGTTGCACTAATTGCAATTTGGTAGCTTTTGGAGATTTTGGGGACTCGGGAGGTGAGGCCTCTTGACTTCCAAATAGATTTGGCATTGTATTAGGTTCAAAGTAAACAAATCTTATGTAATTCTTAGGTTCTTTGTTGCTCTCTTCTTCACTCTTTTCTGCAAACTCATCAATTCTCACATGTGCACTTTATATTATTTTATGAGTAGAAAAATTCAAACATTTGTATGCTTTACTTCTGTAGGAGTTTCCTAGGAATATGCCTTCATTACCTTTGACATCAAATTTACCTCTCCTAGATTCTTTCAAGATATAACATTTGCTACCAAATACTTTCAAGTAACTTACATTAGGTTTGTAGCCATGCCATAGTTCATATGGAGCTTGATTTGAGTCTTTCTTCAACTATACTTTGTTCAAGGTACGCATTGTAGTACTGATTGTTTCCTTCTAGCATTTGATTGCAACATTCTTTTCTATCATCAATGTTCTCTTATAATCCATGATGGATATGTTCCTTCTTTTAGCTATACCATTCTGTTGAGGTGTACGGGGGACTGATACCTGTCTCTTAATTCCTTTTTCAATGTAGAACTCATTGAACTCATTGGAAATCAATTCATCACCTCTCTTTGATCTCAAACATTTTAACTTCTTTCTAGTTTCTTTCTTTACTCTTACCAGATACCACTTAAATTTTTGAAAAGCTTCAAATTTCTCTTTTAAATACATTACAATCATCATTCTAGAATAATCATCAACAAAAATGATAAAAAACTTATCTCTGCTATAACTCACTATTCCAGTAGGTCCACATAAGTTTGTATGTACAAGTTCTAAAACTTCTTCAAAATGATAGTTCTTGCTTTTGAAACTAGTTTCCCATCTTACCAATTTGACAATTTTTGCATAGACCCATATCAAGTTTCCTCAAGCTAGGAATACCTCTTACTCTTTTGTTTTTGCTTATTTTGACTAGATTATCAAAGTTTACATGACATAATCTTTTGTGTCATAACCAACTTTCTTCTACTTGAGCAATAAAATATGAACTTTCACTAAGATGTAGATAGAATAGATTACCTTTTGTTTGTTTGCCAAATCCAACTAGATTTCCTTTTCCATCTAGCAATTTGGCCTTTCCATTCATGAATTCTACCCTGAATCCAATGTTATTTAACTATTTCTTACTTAGTAGATTATGTTTTAGTCCTTTAACCCAATAAGCATTGTCACATCTAAGTTCATTGGTTAATGAGATACACCCATTTTCCTGTATGCAACCGTGTTCATTGTTTCCAAATCTCACACTACCACCATCATAATGTTTCACGTGTTCAAAATTTGTTTTGTCTTTAGTCATATTATGTGAGCAACCACTATCAATAAACCATGTATCATTTTTGCTAACATGAGAGATAAGTGCCATTTTATCTTCTTCATCATCAGATTCATCTTTTACAACAATATATACCATTTCATCTTTACTATTATTAGAATCTTTAGCCATAAAATAAGATTTCTTACCTTTGTCCTTATAGTCCTTGTAGTTTTTGAATTCCTTCTTGCCTTTGAATTTATTGCTTTTCTTTTCATGATTTTCTTCTCTATTTGGGATCCTTGCAACAATGTGACCAAATTCTTTACAAGAAAAACAAATTAGAGGAATCTTACCTTTGTGCTTTCCTCTACCTTTGGAATATTTCCTTGCAAGTAGGGCTTCAACAAATTCAAGATCACTGTCTGAACTTTTTCTTCTTCTTCACTTTTTGATTGATTAGCTTTTGATTTCTTACCCTTTTTCTTGAGTGAAATCTTGGCTTCAAATGCAGACTCAATACTTTTTGAACTAGGGACATAGTTCTCATAGTTATCCAACTCAAAAGCTATCAATCTTCCAACTAGAGAATCCAAAGTTATATTGCTATTTGGATCACATCTCATTTCTTGAATAGAAGACACTCTAATTGCATAGATAGGAAGAGGGGTTCTGAGTACCTTGCTTACAACTATTTTGTCATCAATGTCTCCTCCAGATGCTTTGATTGTGCTCACACTTGCTTTAATTCACTCAACATATTTTACAATGTTTTTATCTTCTCTCATCTTAATCGACTTTAGCTCTTCTTACATTATCATCTCCTCCATCGATGGCTTTTAGTTTGGTCCACGTATCATAAGTTGTAGTGCAACTTTATACTTCATCAAATTCAACATAATTAAGAGCAGAAGAAATGTCAATCATCATGATGTTATGATTTTTCTTTTTAGCAATATCTTCAAGTGATAATGTTCCAATAGGAGTCTTGTATTCACTATCAAGATATTTACAACCTGAATCACTGATAGTTTCCAAATGTAACCTCATAAGTCCTTGCCATGCTGCAAAGTTGTCTCGATTCAACTTGGGAATTTGTCTTCTGTAAGACATCTTGATCTTTAGCTTTGGTCCTTGAAACCTTCTCTACAAGCACCAAAATGCTCTAATACCAATTGTTGAAAATATAAGAGGAGTAACTAAGAGAGGAGGGGTGAATCAGTTACCACAAAAATAAATCCCAGATCCCTTAGATGTAAATATAAATCAAAATTGAACTCTATTGTAACTCGATAAACACACATGAAAATTTTTGTAACTTAGTAAACATTGAAATAGCTCAGAAAATGCTTAACATGAAAGTTTTATGATATTATATGTGATTGATCTTACTTAAACTTAGTTGCAAACACATAAAATAAATAGCATGAACACAATTGACACCAAGATTTAACGTGGAAACCCAATTTGGGAAAAACCACCAATTGCAACTAGTTATTGATTTTCACTCTTCTAAAGTGAGCTCTGTTAGGAGTCAACTCTATTAAAGGTTACAAAACACACTATTAGGTATGACCCTGTTAGAGGATTTAATCACCTTGTTAGGAGTGGCCTTGTTAGAGGTCTTTAGACAATCCAATATAAATGACACCTTGTTAGAGGATTTACAAGTAGTTGTTAAGCCAACTCTGTTAAGAGATTTAGATCACTGCTACAATGGTTAGAGAGTAACAATGAGATGACTTGATTTCTAATATAATTGAATTATTGATTATAGATATCAATTCTAGCTTGTATACTTGATCCTTCCTGATCAAATGTATCTTTGCATCTCAACAAGGATATTTTGCTTATCCTTCTAATTTGCTTCCTCTAAGCATCATCAAATCTTCAATCATGTTCCACACATTCAATTGTCAACTTGACATTATATTTATATTTTACATATTGTCAAGTCAGCTTGAATACAACTTAGAATAATTAATATTCATCTTCTCAGTCGGCTAGAACCAAAACAAAATCCAATTGAGCTCAATATGCCAAAACAAAAAAATCCTTTGTTAGCTGACCCTACTTAGTAGATGCTAACTCAAAGTGATTTTCTTGTGTTAAACAAGTGGACTTAGTCAATGCTACATATTCAAAAAGTTCTTTTGGTAACTAAGTGAGCTTGGTTAACACTGAACTTTTGCAAACTTTACTTTATCGCTCGAGTGAACTTAGTAGACACTGTCTTCTGAACTAGGCAAACTCTAGAATCTCGACAGGCATAGGAAACTATCTTCAATGCCTGAGTGAGCTTGGAATACACTGACTAGAAATGATATGACATTTTTTATAACATCAAATATAATACATAATTAATCAATTGTTTCCAACAATCTTTTATTTTAGAGCAATATTGAGCAAACATTCTCACCTTCTTGCATCCTCATATCATCAAACTTACCTCTAAAATTTTTAGATTTGGCTCTCAAAACATTTGCATATCCTCCATAAATGGTGTGAAGAGCATCCCATATCTTATTTTCACTATCACAACCCTTGATGTCATCGAACTCAACATAACTTAGGGCAGAGACAATCTCCAACATTGCATGATTATGTTCTTTCTTCTTTTTTAGATCTTCAGTAGTTAGTTCTCCAATAAGATCAACATGCTCAGTGGCAATGGTAGATTGTGCATGATCTCCAAGACCTCCTAGGTGTACCTTCATCAAACTTTTCCATGTAGGATAATTGTCCTTGTTAAGCTTGGGTACCTCTCTTTTTGAGATCTTGTTCTTTTTCTTCTAGTACCTTCAAACTAGTCCTCTTAAGAAACAAGGCTCTGATACTAATTGTTGGAATTCTTTAGAATAACTGAGAGGAGGGGTGAATCAATTATCCAAGGTCTAGATGTAGAAATAAAACTTTTCACAGCTTAGTAAACCCATATCCATAAAACATAATATGCATGCATCCATTAGATCATACAATGCTTAAACTTGTAGATTATTGTCCTAGGTCAAAACAACTTTGTAAAAATGTAAACATGAAACATAACATATTCAATAACACATTTGACACAAGGATTTTATGTGGAAACCCAATTTGGGAAAAACCACTAGTAACATGCTACTCGTTCTCACTCTTCTCAAGTGATGCCTTGTGAAAGGCCAACCCTACTGAAGATTACAATACACATTGTTTCATGTGACTTGGTTAGAGGATTTCAATCACCCTGTTAGGAGTGATCCTTGCTAGAGGACTTTAGATCATTCACTTGGAATGTCACTCAGTTAAAGGATTTACAAATGACTGCTAGGTCAACCTTAATCCAAATGATTTACCCTAGACTGGTACAATGATTAAAAGTAATAATAAGGTTTGATTTGATAAAAAATTACAACTCACTTGCAAATTACACATCTCTATTTTAGTCCTCCATTATGCTTGGCTTTCACACACTTTAACATCACTACACTATAATCAATACACTATAACATCACTATCTTAACTAATCTTTGTACTCCTTTTTCTTACCGTAACTTAGTCTTTCCTCTAGGTGCTTTTGTTATCTCATTTGATCAAAACCTCCTCATCAATTAAACAAATGATAGTACTCAAATCAACTAGGCAGTTTTCTTACTAGCAAGTAGCAGGTTTGACATTAGTGACAAAACAGTGATTGAAACACATTCTCATACTTATGTCAATATGTTTTCAACACATTCATTGGTATTGCATAAACCCTTGGTATCACAATAAAACCTTTGAGGATATACCTTTTACAAGGATTTTACAATACTCTTCAAGCGTGTCCTCAATTAAGAGATTTACATATGATACTGTTAAGTCCACCTTTTTCAAGGATTTTGGAACCCATTGTAGTGATTAGAAAGTAACATAAAATAATATTTATATTAGCAACTTAATTTTCTTGATTAGATCCCTCTTCTTCTCTCTAGTTATCACCTTCTATGATAGATCTATAATTACTCTCTATTCTCCTCAATCTGATCTCTAACTCTATTATGATCTCTGGTCTCTCATTCTCACTTCAATATCTTACTCAACAATAAAACTTAACTTTTTTATTTCTTTAACAATAAAAACCTTAGATACAACAAAATACTATCCTTGATACATCCTTTTATAGTTTTCCTTTTCCTCTTCGCCAACTAACCTAATTAGGGTTTTGGAACTTTCTAGAATTGTTCTTTGGTTGCAATCAATGGTTAGATTTTCATACATTTTAAATCTCCTTCCATCCTTTATTGCCATTGGTTCTTCCAACCTTGAAATCAACATCAATCAATTTACATTCTCCAAGAAAATCATTTCAAATCTTTACCTCGATTAGTGTAAATTGTTTCTCCTTCTCGATGTGATTGTGTTGCATTAGATTTTTTGCCAATTCAAACTTTGATCTAGCCTCTATAACACTTGATAAATATAATGTTCTTATATTATCACTCGGTATAATATTTTCTTGGTGTCCTTTGTGTAGATCGATAATCTCTATCTACTCAGTATACTATGACTACTTGGTACAAGTAGAATCATTCGATGAATACTTGAGCTTGGGTGTGATAGTAAGACTTATTCATCTCCTCCTTCATTGCTTGAGAAATATGGCAATTCAATTTCTATGAACATTTTGACACTAAAAGGCAATGTGATTACTTGTAGGAGAAACATTCTCCCACTTTGACATTAGTGAAAAAACACTATGTACATAGATAACTTGACCTTTATACAAACTCCCCATATACATATACTTCCTCAAGATAACGAATGTCAAAATTGGTTTTGTTTGCACTATATGTAATATCTCCTTTTAACTCCAAAATATGTACAAACAAACATATAGAAACATATACTTCCCCCTTTTTTGACACTTATGTTAAACAAATTTGAAGCATAGAAAAATACTTACTTTGGAAATAATCCAAACTAGTCAAGAAAATTCTTGTGATTCTTTAATATGATCTACAATGTATTGTCCTAGTTCGAACATATCAACTCTATACTTTGCTTCTCAACTCTAAGTTTAGCCGCAAAATTAATCATGTGATTAGCCATGGAAAGACTCATGGTGGCTATGAGAACCTTGGCATCTTTAATATGATTTTTTATTACCTCCATATGAGGTAATAGTAAAGCTTGAATCTCATTTATCTTGGTTCTTAGATTGCTTTCCTCTTGTAATAACTCGCGTTGGAGTCTTGTGAGAAATCTCACTTGGTTATAGTGAAGTGATGATGTGCTTGGATTAGTTTTTCGCTTATCTACACTAACCTTCATGTCTTCATTAATTTTCTATAATTTATTATTGACATATTTTGTGAGAAGGTATATCACACAATGTTTGAAATAATAACAAAACATTTTGAATAATAGTATCTAATTCAATAACATGAGTGGATAAAACCACTTGATCAATAGCAATTTTAGTAGAGAGTTTCTCCAATACCTTGTTCTCAAATTTCTTTTCATTTCTTTGTAGCAACTTTGATTGGGTATCTAAATCTAGATCATTTAGATTTTTAATAATTTATAAAAGTTGATCCGATATAGGAGCTTTGTCATTCAATTCAATTTCTAGCACAACCTCAAGCAACATATCTTTAACACCATGAAGTACCTATTTTTGCTTGTGCTCTCTCCTCGATCTAGCTTATTCTTTCTTTCTCTCACATGGCTTGGTGTAAATTTCCATTCATTCATCATCCAAAGTATTTGTATCACATATTGGTATGATAGTTTCCTCTTCCAATGTCACTGGGTTTGACCTGAATGCATGTGACTCCTTCCTCTTGAGCTTGAGCTTCTTTACTCTACTAGTGCTTGGTGAGACGTTCTGTGGCATTGAAACTTAAATTTTCAAAAAATTTAGTGTGGTTCTAGTGTCTTTTTGTGATTCTTCAACCTATTTCAATGGGTCAACATTAGGTATAGTAGGTGTTGGCACAAATGGTACTATAGCCATGCTTAGTGATGTACTTACTTCTTCATTTTTCTTGTTCTCATCATTCAATAGCTCATGTATCTTGACATTAGGTAATTTCATAACTATCATTTGTAGAAACATATGATTAATAGACAAAATTGATTAATTACTTATAAAAGTAAGTCCTTCAATCTTTTTTTCCTTTGCAATAATTAATTGGCCTTGCCTAATCATTCCATTTCTCAGAGGTTTGTGGATTAGTGCTCCATCACAAGTAGCACAGTGTTAGTGAATAGATTGTCTTCCAAGAAAATACATACAAAATCACTCTAAATGCCTAGATGAGAAGACTAAATCAGCACCAACAGATGGATAGGTTATCATTAAATTGACAACCTTCCTTTGAATTCTATCAGGTATAGCTCCCTGTGAAGGATATAGAATGAATCAACTACACTATGATTGATAATGCTTTTAACTTGAAAGCAAGAAAGGTTTACAAACATCTATTCATAAACATGATATAGATGTAAAAAGAACTAACTAACTGAAAGGAAATAAACAACAAATGACACAAAGTTCATTTACCGAAATGTTGCATTACAATAGAAAAGAAGAGAAAGACAGACTATTCTTTCCAAACACATGAAAAGCTTGAGCACAAAGTCTAAAGATGATCATGTTGATGATTAGATAGAACAGAGACGCATTCAAAGAAAACCAACATCACTCCAAGATGAATATTAATTAGAGAAATGAGCATCTAAACTCAAAGTTTTAACATGTTGATATTTTCCCCTCTTTGAATACAATTAAATAACAAAGAAATAATTGTCTCCACATGCTAATCATTATTTGAAAACACAATGTTCTCTTCTCCTACATTACAATTAGAATGAAAAAGAAATCCTTCCTATAACACAAAGTCTAAAGAGAAGGAGAACTCCCTTTCCTACAGCCCAAAGTCTCAGAAAAAGAAGCCCAAGCCTCAAAACTGGAATCCCTGTTATACTGATTTGTTGACTATTTAACATCTAACCATTCCCGTAACTTTTTTGTTACTAACATAACTAATTTTTGGAAGTGATTCCCTTTATTTTTCTCCTTCCTATACATTTATAATGGCCCCACTTCTAAAAAATCTCAATCATTATATGATCAGAATAGGGATATTATGAAATGATTAACTTTTTTTCAATTTAGGGAAATAATCTTTAAAGTTGGGAGCCACATAACTAAATTGGAACTGATACAAATTTAAAAGATGACTCATATCTTCAATGACCCTTTTTGGTTTTCGAAGAGTATTCTAGAATTTTGTGACCACCTGTCGCTTATTGACACCTCAACAACATCTTTATTTGGACAATACTTTGCAAAAAGGATAATTTTCACTTGGCTCCTTGTCAATTTGATTATCTATAAGATGTGCCACTTTGAATTTCTTGTTTCTTTATTTAAAATTGAATGTTGAAGATGCTTCTTATTCTCTTTTTGAAAATATTCAATTTCATTTCTCTAAATACCATAATGAATTCCCATGTTGTGCTCTTATTTGACATCTTATATATATTTCTTTGTATGGGAGTGCTCGGGTTTTGTGGTATATGTATATTTTGGACATAAATTGCCACCTACTAGTAGGCCAACACTACGCATACATGATGTTGCATAGTCTACACCACTGGTAAATTGGACTAATGGCATCAATTCTCTTCCTTTATTGTTATGCTATCAACTAAATCATACTTCTAGTCATCAGGCTAGTGTACAAAGAAGACTTAGATTCACCTATGAAATGGCAAGATCATCTACAAATTTCCTTTGGTGCTAAGATTACAAATATGATTTGCACCTTTAGATAAGATGGGGATCCCATCTGACTCAAGTGTCTTGCATGCTTTTGAAAATCACTACTAATGGAGTTCATGATTCATGAATTCCTTCTATTCCATGCTATCGAGATCGATTGAGAAGCTTTGAGAGAAGTTTGGAGGTTTAGGGAGTGTGATCCTTGAAGACCACAACTCAAGCAATGACTTGACATGATGTACATGGGTGTCACCACCAAGTAAGGATCCAACACACCAAAATGTGTGTGACCCATTCAAGCTTATGCTCTCAATTTTGGAGAACTAGCTAAGCTTGGGCATTCTATTAGAATGTTCCATGTGTTTTCTATGCTTCTGTGTGGAATAGCTCGAGTTCCCTCTCATTCTCTTGAATGAGAAATTTATCATCATTTAACTAAATGATTTGCAACCAACCTTTGTCCATATTGATATGTGGTAGTTGGTGTGCGTATTTCATGGGCTAGGGTACAATCATCGCAATCATGAGATCATAAACTGATTTAGGATATCTCTGTAATCCTGTGTGTTATCTAATCATACCATAACCATGATTCCATATTCAATATGTGTGTGAAATTCTAATTAGTATTCTTCCACATTTAACATTCACAAATTGAGTGTACCCAAATTTGTATTTAAACTCTGGATCTGATTTTAGTTCTAAACTTGGGCCATTGTTCTTATGAATCTGCATCCCAAAACCTAACAAGCTAGAGCTCCAAACTTGAACTTTGGATTTGAAAATTTCTTATGCAATTTGAACCACTTTGAACTTTAGTTCAAAGGGGTTTAAAACCATAAATTGAAAATTTTAAATACTGGGTCTATATTAGGTACCAACACATAGATATCTACATTGTGCTTTGTGGAGTCTCCTCTAGTTTGATCATGTTCAAAATCAATAGTCATTTCTAGTATTTTCTCCTTGTCCACCTTGTTTATTTTGAGTGTTTTACTTGGTTTCTACACTCATTTTTTGTCCCTATTCGTAGGAATTGTACCTACCAAAATAAGTGAAGAACCAATAACAATGTCATTTACAGTTTTTTTTATTCTAGCTTGAGAAATGATTTGATTTACTCAATTAATAGATCAAATCCAATAATATATGCATGTGGTGTCTTAGTAAGTGAAGTCATTTCAATGTCCAACTTGATTCCTACATTGATATCTTCACCCTTCTTAGGTTGCTCAACATGATCCACATCTATCAGACCTTCAATTGTTACATCGTTTGGTTTCCCAATTATATCACTAACCATTTCATGTACTAAATTTGAAAAGTCTTATGGGGTTATGTTGATAAATAATCTTCCTTATTACCATGTTTAACATCTTTCTCAATTTGAGTATCATCAACATCAATAGTTTCATTTGGATCTTTGATACTATAAACTTGCCTTAAGATTCTTTCTAAATCTTTATCTAACAGTTGCAAATTATTGAATACATATATAGCTCTGTACTTCTATGCAAATTTGTTCTTGTGTTTCTCCAAAGCTTCAATTATATCTTCTAGAATAAACTATGGCATAATGTTAGCTAATGATCTACTTCTCATTTCTTTCTTAGTTTTGAGTGCATACTTCCACCAACTATCAAGCCTTGATATAAATCATCAGGCCTTTGATCTTCGATCTCCAGTGATGTGTATTTGAATTTTTTCATCATATCAATCAAAACATCTATTTTGTTTTTATCCTCATTATTCATCTTTTTATACTTATTATATTTAAAAGTTCCAAGACCACTAATTTCACGAAGAGCATGTGTAATTTCATCTACAATTTTAGGTATTTATAATGCAACATCTTACCTCATTAGACTTGATTCTTTCACTGTCATCAACATCATCATCATCTTTTATTATCATCTTTCTTCTCCTTTGAGTAGATGTCTTAACTTATTTGCTTGATTACTTAGGAGCTTGCTTCCTTTTCTGATATGTTTTGACTTGTGATAGAGTGGGATTTGTGATTTTGATAGTACCCTTCTTTAATGTTGGAGTAGCTTCATGTGCATCTTAGGTTATCGACCTTGTATTCTTTGGGCTTATGGGGGTACTTGCAAGTCTTTTCTTACCTTTTACTATTTGTGGCTTGGTAATAACTATTGTTTTTCCTTTTCCCTCTTCTCTTGCATTATCTTCACCTTTCCCTTCAGTGATCACTAATATTTTGTCAGATTTTCTTCGATGGAATGTGCTCTCAAGTGTGCTCAACATCTTCTTAGATTTCTTTCCGATTTTAGTGACCACTATATTAGTTTTTATCTTTTCCTTTTCCTCCTCATATGTCCCAAATCAAGGGGCATCCTTATTAATCGACTCATTCAACAAAGCTTCAATAGCCTTGGTGGCCCAATCTGTGTTTATCTCATAGTCCATGGGCTTAATCCATGCAACCCTTGGCAGTACTACTTTTTCAAGTCTATTATCAATGTCAAGTAGTAAAAAAACTTCATCATGATATTTTTCATCCAATGTAGTGGGTATCTTATATATGTGGTTCATTCTCAACTTGAAATTATCAAAGTATTCATTCATAACACTTTAAAATTTATCTCCTAGTACTTGAATATACTCATTAATTTGATAAATCATTGGGTATATGTCTTCCAGTTCACTTGACCAACAAATGGAAAATACTTTTGAATATAAAAGAAAATGCATACTAGAAGTGAACCAAACTTGCATGTGTTTGACCTAGCAACTCGAATAATATTCATGTTTTCTGCTAGTTGCTTTAGTTGCAGCTTAGCAGTATCATACTCGTATCCTTTCTTTGCAATTTTGTAATCTATGTTGACTGCCATGCATAATACATGGTTGTACCTACTAGATTGAAATATTTTATATGCAATTGCATACACTCTAAAATTTATCTCCAAGTCAGTTATGTTGTCCAATTTTTGACCTCTTACATCCAATTGCACTATAGTGTTCTCTTTTATTTCATTCCTCAACACCATTTGAATGGTTTTAACCATTTATGTAATAGGGTAGTTGATGACCTTATGAATAACATCTTTTGTGATTTTGATAGGCTCATCTAGCCACATGTGCATATCATGCACTCTTCTCAACATTTCCCTAATCCACCTCGTCTTAAATTCTTTTGGAAAATATAGAGCATGAGCGAGACTAGTTGATTCCAAGTGCTTATACTTGTCCTTTAGATTTCCATCAACACACATTTCCCCATACACCTCATGCAGTTCATGATCCCCAACTTCAATAATTTTGCAATGATAAAAGGAATGGATTAATGGGCCTCCAAAAGACCATCTTTCTTAGTTCTTTTTATCCTCCTTTCAAACAGTAATTTTTCAAAGGAAACATGAATTTATGGTTTTCAAGCATATGAACTTATGGTTTTTATGTATATGTTATATATATGTGAAGAAATAAAATAAAAATAGGGATAATTTAAAGACATGATATTTTCTTGAATTCATGAACATGAATGGTATAATGAAGTAGATATACATGTTGATAAATGTTTCCTTGCCTATGCTATGTTTTGGGTAGTTTTCCTCCTATAGACATGCAAGAGTGTTAATTGGAACTTTACACCCTTTTTCCTAATATTGATGATAATAATATGTATGTATATGGAAGTTTGTGTGCACATTGATTATTTTGTAGGTGTTTACCATGGGCATTCAAGGACCAACATTGTGGCGATGGAATAGTCAAAGCCAACCATGGATTGCAAGACATTCACAAGCAGGGAAAATCAATTATTACTTTCTATTGTTTACAACACATGGATGTAGTTCCCTCAACATGTTGTATTCCTAGAAGATTTATTCATGTTTAATATTGTTTTTATTCTAAAACTTTATGAATTTGTAATTGATCCTTATTTATGGAGTGATCTTAGATTTAGGAGGTAGTTGTAAGTTTTCCTTCAAATAAACGGTTGTTGTAACTTTTTAGAAGTTAAGTTGAAGGAATAAAATGAGTTGATTTTCATAATAAAACTATTGTGATGTTGTTTTTCAATCAAATGCAATCTTTCTCTATGAATTAATAGAATGCACAATTCAAGTTTATATCTTTTATCTTGATTGTATTTTATGTTCACTTATCTAAGGTCCCACTTGGTGAGTGAATTATTCTCTTAGAGTAGAATTCATTTTTCTATTCATTTCTAAGTAAGGTAGAGCTGAGTTGTTCCTACAACCACTGATAACAAAATTGGTAGATTGTTCCTGCAACATAGGTGATTAAAGTAACTCTTACTCATGATTACATGCTTTGTTAGAGTAAATTAATTTACCAGTTTAAGCATAGTTTTCCTAAAGCTCAAGCATTTGAATTCCGTAGGTTAGGCTCAAGATTGAGAGATTTTGAAGCATATACTTTGTGAATGCCATTCCAAGTTTACGCCCCAGGTTGATAATTAAATGATATTGAATAATTTGTTTAGAAACTAATTAGGGTGTCCAATCTTGAATAGGCAGTCCATTGCTATGGGTTTTTGATACCATTATTTGGCCAAGCATTTTTTTGGCATTGCTGCTAGGGATGGTGTTAATTAAAACTTATCTTCGTAGTTACATTTCCAGTTCTAATAACCCTAGAGTTTAGTCTTAAGCAAGCATTTTATGCATAGAAGGAGAGACCACCTTGGGAGATTTCTTCCTCGTAATAATCAGGAAGAACCATTAGATATTTTTAATCCTTGGCCCGAAGAACCTCACAATGAGAGAGAAGAAGAATAACCCTTTGAAAATGCATTTGCTAATGCTCAAGAATGAATATCCTCATCTTCATCCTCTAAAGGATCATTGCATTTGAATGACCTTTCTGTTGAACCCAAATACCAAGACAACCCACTTGCCCTTGTTATCTATCAACCACTACCACTAGGTCCTCCTCCAAGAATGGCTTAGCCTACTTTTCCTTTTCCTATTCCTTCTCGATAAGGTAATCAAAATTTGAAGAACATACCTTCTGTTGTGCTTCCCAAATTCTACAACCTAATTACATAAGATCCTAAAACCTTTCTCTTTGAGTTTGACATCCTTTGGAGGAATTATGACTACACAAATGATGCTTACAAGCTGAAGTTGTTCCCATCTACTCTAAAAGAGGTTGCCTTGAGATGGTTGATGGGGTTAGGCACCAACATTGTAATAGATTGGCCTGCTCATTAGCCTACAATGAGCAATCTATTTCTCTCAAAGTGTAAAGAATACCATATAGGTTGAGATTTGAAGGGGGATGACATTTTCAAAGTGTCCAAAAATGAAGATGAAACCTTGGAGGATTATGTCTCAAGGTTCATGTTCAACTTGCAATGTAATACACAACATTGGTTGAATGAGGAATCACAAAAGAATCTTTTTTCTAAAACGTGTGACCGATGGAAGTATTGAGGCCCTAACCTTATGGTGGGAGGAGACATTACTTAGAAAAATTGGGTTCACATAAAGAATATATGTCTGAATTATTCAAGAGCTATTGTGAAGAAAGGTAGGGGACTTAGAGACCTAGCACATAAGTCCAATGGTGGTTCAGGAGTATCTAGGATGGAGCTATCCAATCTTTTGTTTGACTTCAAGAAATACATCATCAATGATGTCACCACTCAATTGGATAGTATGTAAGAAATAAGGAAGAAGGAGGAGGCAGATGCCGTGCTAGCCAAATTTTTCTCTCATTGCAGAGAAATTAAGAGAAATTGCAGGTGCAAGACAATTGCATCTGTGGACACTAATCTAATGCCCATTGAGTTTAGAGCCATAGATGAGGAGAATGGAGAAGTTTTATATGGTGCTCAAAGGTTTCCATGGGCTCAAAGGCAAGGTATGACTCTAGACCCCTTGAATACTTTTGGTTATGATAATAGTAGTCAATGGCCAAGCTATAACCCTCAAAATTCTACCCCTCAAGGACATAATTAGAATTATAACTGGTCTAGTCAACATCTACACTTTAACCAAGCCTACCAACAACAGTTTTCATTTAACCCATACCAATATTAGTTCAACTCCTATCAATAGCCACAACACAATAACCAATGGAAACTGCATGGTAACTGGCAACTACAACCTTAGTGAGGACTTAACCAACCTAGTCAATAGCAAGCTCTCATGCCTCCACCTCAATAACAAGTTCTTATGCCTTTACCTCCTATAACCAATATTAACCCTCAAAAGCCAACACAACTTCCTGCGCAACCAACTCCAAATCCTAACAACAAGCAACAAGCTTATTCCCTGCAAGTAAATGATATCCATCTCAAATCAGAAACTATGTTGCCTACACCCAAAGAGCCTATAATAACTAAAGTTGTTGATGATAAGGACATACCTATGAACCAACCTATAGTTCTTCCACCTATTCCTCAATCTGCACCAATATTTACGAATCCCCCTCATCTACAAAGATTTGCTCAATCAACTCCTCCCAAAGAAAATCCTATAGCAATGGATCTAATGGATCAACTCAAGTAAATGATAGTGTGAATTCCCTTGTTGGATGCCCTTAAAGAAGTACCAATTTATAATAAAGCTATAAAAGAATCTTGTATTAAGCAATCCAAAAGGAAGAAAAAAGACCCTAACACTATCTATGTTTTGGGATAGTTTTCTGATCTCACGCTAAGCAAAGTCTTAATGCCCAAGTACTTTGATCCAAGGAGTCTAGTCGTCACTATTCATATTAATTGCATCCAAATACAAGATGTCTTGATTGACCTAGGGGCATCAATCAATGTCATGATTGGGGAAGTTTTGTTAACTCTTAGCATTATTAGTTTGTGAGATACACCTATAATACTGCAAGCTAATAATTCCACTGTTAAGCCAGATGACATGGTTGAAGATGTTATTGTAACACTAAATTCATTAGATTACCCTTCAGATTTCATAGTCCTATCACCCAAAGCCACTAGATAGGAGGATATCCATTAATCCTAGGATGACCTTGGTTAGCCACAACTAATGCTTACATTGCATGTCACTTAGGGAAAATAACCATATTATATGGGATAAATATCAAGAAGCTAATTTTGTACTCTCTAGCAAAACCCCAAGTAGAGCTTGATCAAGTTGTCTGGCTAGATTTAGGTGATGTTGCCCTTGAAGCAAACTCAGTGAAAAAACTCATGGTCATTTAAAGAAACCCATTTTTGGTGTCACAAGAAGAAGATGATATACTAGCAGCAATCCTCACCAACCAATATGGTTCTGAGGAATCTTCTTGTGATGTCCTTAATTGTTCCCTCCAAACAATATTTCCCAAGCATACCTCACCTCAGTCTCCTGCAACATTTGATTATCTCCACATCTTGTTACCTCATGAAATAAAGTCACAATCACTTGTGTAAATTTTGACATTGGATAAGGTCAAAAGATTTGAAATTGCCTTAGGGAAAGAGTTGAATGTTAATAAGAATCTCGCTACATCTCAGATGTCCACTCTTCTCAAACATTTGGAAGAAAGTCAGCAAGCCTTTGCATGGGACTACACTGATATGAAGGGGTTAGACCCTAAAATTTGCACCCATAGAATCTATATAAGCCTTGAGTGCAAGTTAGTAAGACAAGCCTAAAGGAGAATTAATCTTGCTTTGAGAGATATAGTGAAGATAGAGTTGTAGAGGCTCCTTAGTGTAGGTTTCATTTATCCTATTTCTGACAGCTAATGGGTTTCACCTCTAGTAATTATCCCAAAGAAATTGGAGAAATGGAGAGTTTTTGTGGACTATAGGGACCTTAATAAAGCCACTAAAAAGGATCACTTTCCACCACCTTTCATCGACAAAGTGCTTGATAATCTTGTCGGTAAAAAGTATTTTTCATTTCTAGATGGCTTTAGTGGATATAACTAGATTCAAATATCACCAAAAAATTAGGATAAGACAATGTTTACCTATCCATGGGAACATTTTCTTACTTAGTCTTACCATTTGGATTGCGTAATGCACCTGCTACTTTCTAGAGAGCAGTGCTTGATATTTTCTCTAACATTGCTGCTGACTATGTTGAAATATACATGGATGACTTTACTACTCATGGAACCACATTTGAGGAGGCACAAGCTAACTTGGAGAAGGCTCTTAAGAGATGCCAGGAATATAACCTCTTCCTTAACAATGAGAAGTATTATATGATGATGGAAGAAGGAGTTGGTACACTACCTTTTATCTTTGGAATCTAGGTGAACCCTACAAAAACTAAAGTCATCAACACACTCCCCCACACTAATCAAGCAGAAAGATGTCAGGAGTTTTCTTGGTCATGATGGTTACTAAAGAAGATCCATAAAGGATTTTAGCCAACTTGCCACACCATTGTACAAATTACTAAAAAAGGAGGTCGAGTTTGAATGGACAAAAAACTATGAAGCAACATTTCAACAGCTAAAAGATGTTTTGAAAAAAAACACCTATTCTCAGAGGACCTAATTGGAAGCTGCCATTCCACATCTGCACTGATGCATCTGACTATGCCATTGGAGAAATCCTAGGAGAAAAGGAAGGTATTGTTGAACATGTTATTTACTATATTAGTAAAAACTTGCAAGGTGCTGAGCTAAATTATATTGGTACTGAAAAAGAGTTGTTAGCAGTTGTCTATGCACTAAATAAATTCAGGCACTACATCACAAGTTATGAAACATTTTTTAACATTGATCATTCTTCCATTAAATACTTGATGAAAAAACCTATCATTAGTGGTAGATTAACATGTTGGTTACTCCTCATGCAGGAATTTAATGTGAAGATAATTGACAAACCAGACAAAGCTAATGTAGTGGCCAATTTTTATCAAGATTGCAAGTGTCAGATGATCCTACAGGAGTTGATGACAACTTCCCTAATGAGCACTTGTTTTTTATTAATTCTTTCAATCCATGGTATGTAGACATAGCCAACTACCTTGCTATAGGAAGAACACTTCCTCACTTCTCACCCAAGCAATACCAACTTTTGGTTGAGAAGAATTTTAACTTCTCATAGATCTCAGACTTTATGTTCTATACAAGTCTAGACCAGGTCATCCAAAGATGTATTTAAGAGGATGAGACTTGTTACATTTTACGGACATGTGATGATGAGCTGTGTGGAGGCCATTTTGTAGTGAAGAGAACAACCTATGAAATTCTGACAACTACATATTACTGGCCTATTTTGCATAAAGATGCAACAAAACATACTTGGAACTATGATAGATGCCAGTACATGGTGCACCCAAAAAAATTTGATAAAAGGGCCTTGCATCCTCAAATAGTGGTCATGTCATTTGACAAGTGGGGTATCGACTTTGTTGGACCCATTGAACCATCTTCTCATGGGAAGTCATACATCTTAGTATGTATTGACTATGCCACAAAGTGGGTTGAACCTAAAACAATGAGGCATGCTAGGATCATAAAGTTGTTGAATTTCTCTATGAATGTATATTCACTAGATTTGGAGTACCATGGGAGATAATCACGTATCAAGGAGAACAATTTACATCAAACCTTATCTTAGAGTTATGCAAGAATACATGGTGCACCATGGTAAATCTTCACCATATCACCCTCAGGCCAATGGCTAGGTTGAGATAACCAATTAGGAGATAGGATCCATTTTAATCAAGACAATTGTTGTTCACAAAAAATATTAGGCTACCCATCTTCCTAAAGCCATTTGGGCTCACTGTGTAACATGGAAAAACACAACTAGATTTACCCCCTTTGAGCTATTGTATGGAAAATTAGCATCCATGCCTATTGAGTTTTAGCATAAGATGTTCAGAATACCCTGTGACTTGGACATTGATCTTTCTAGAACCTAAGAAGGCAGGTTATTACAATTGAATGGGTTAGATGAATACAGGAAATCTACACTCCACAACACTAAATTAATCTAGTAGTAGAGAAAAAAATGGCATAACAAATTCATCCCAGAAAAGAAATTTTCTATGGGAGATTGGGCATTGTTGTATGATTCCCAATATACTAGCACACGTAAGGCAAATTTCAAACCAGATGGCTCAGGCCCTATGAGCTAATCTCAATATTTGGTAATGGTGTAGTTCAACTTTCAATCATTGATCCTATACAGTTCATGTTACTTATCAATGGGCATATACTCAAACTCTACAACAAACTAGTTAGTCACGAGGAGTTCTAGTAGAGTGAAGACACGTTCGTTCCTGTAGCCAAAGTGTCTGAATCTCCTACCTAGACTTCTACCGATTCTTGATTCCATTCAAGATCTCCATAATAAACATTTCACATTTTGTGAAATTATTTCTCCATAATAAACTCCACCTCACCTTCTCTCTCAATTGTCTTTCCATACCATCTCATCACTCCATCAATGTAGGTGATATTTTTCATAGCACTCTTCCTCCAACACTCACCATATTCATGCTACATACCCTCGTACATATTTTATTTTATTCATTATTTATTAGGAAAAGCCTTGAAGCTTTTGAAATATATGAGCTTGGTTGGTGTAGAATGAACCTCAATAACCTTCAAATGCATATTCCCAATGATTTCTACATTTTAATCCACAAAATGGTTCAAGAGTTTACGAAAACACAATCAAACATGGATCTTGTCAAATTATTGGAGAAACTCCCCTGAAAGAGGGTGTGAAGCCAAACTCAATGAACTAACATAGCATTGATGGTAGCATATTTTGATTCCAATATGTTTTTTATTGTTGCCACTAGAACATTATGGCTCACGACTATTTTCCATTAGATGCTCAATTCCCCACAGTCTGCACCTGACCTTCCAACTGTGCCTAGAAACTACCAACTGCACCCTTTTGGACCCCAAGTGTAGCATGGGCATAGTTAGCACTATTTGAGTGCACTTGGGGGTACTTTGGGTCATTTTGGCCTTTTGGGGTGTAGTCTACTTTGTTAGAGTGCACTTGATTCACAAAAAGTACACACATAACTCAAAATTTGCATCTAAGGCTTCCATTTATTTCTAGGACCTAGATTAGATGTTTTGTGTTACTAATGGTCTGTTTGTAGCATGTGGAAATCATTGGATGAAGACTAATTATTGAAAAACTACTAATGCTTATTTGCACGATGTTGTCGAAGACCTTATGTGTTTGCCAAAACCATGTGTGTGTAGATTTCCTAGATTAGATAACACTTCGTTTGGTGCATAAAATGAACTTTTTCTTTTCTACTTGGAATGTCTACAATGTTTGAAACCCTAGGGGTTACATGGATATATCCTCTCCCCTTGTCATTCGTGGATCTTGGGTGTAAGAGAAATCTGTGTGACTTCTATAGGAAGCCTACCTTGGACCGAGATATTTGATATTGGGTATGCTAGGAGATGACTTTAGAGCAGTAACGGGCCAAAAGCCAAGTCAATGTTCCAGCCACTATATAAAACTCAATTACAATAAAACCTATCGATGATATTGTTGTGTGATAGCTCTCCTCCAGTACCCTTGTGGTTCATCAAACCCTAGTCCTCAGGGCTAGGAGACCTTCTAAGGAAGTTTATCATTCACTTGCCAAATGGAATGCCCTTACTAAAAACCATGTTTTAGTGGCCAAATCCTTTCTATCCACTGGCTCAAGGGGTCACCCATGTCCATGAAGACATCCTACATTCTCACAGTCCTTAATAGAGACAAAAGTCCTTTAGGAAGTCATACCCCTTGGGAAGCAGATCTTGGTAGCCCCGAGAAGTGAGTGAATTGTAAGGGGGAGCCTGTGGTGCCAAGATCCTAGGTTGTCTACACTGGATAAGCATGAATGAACTTTGGTTCAAGTAGGAATTCAGTGGATACTATCCTAATGCTTAGGTTGTGGTGTGCTTACTCACTTTTAACAACAACTATTCTTGTCTTAATGTGTCTTGCCTGTGTGTAAAACACTAATCAAGATAAAAGCTAACATTCAAATTTACACCTTGGTTATTGTTAAAAAAATTTCAAGACATCAAGCACTATCTAAACATTACAACCTTGGTGAAAACTTTGCAAACTTCGGTACAATACATTCAAGGCCTAGAAAACATGGCAACTTGTGATCCTAAATGTGCTTGGCATAACATAGGTTTCACCCTTGCAAGAACCCATTTGTATTCACCCTAGTTTGAGCCTCACACTTGCATTATATAGACTTCATCTTGCATCTTTTATTCCTCACTTAGTGTCCCTCATCTCTCATATTTCATTCATTAGGGTTTAGTGTGCATCCCTTAGTTTTTGCATTTCAACCTCAAAATTTGCACTTTGCATCTTTCGTCTTGCATCTTTGCATACCCAACCTTCATCTTGTACACTTTAACCATCATTTCAAGTGTATTAACCTTCATTTTGCACCTTTATCCTAGTCTTAACACTATCCTCTGCTATCTAGCTCACTGTGACATCAATCTGGAAACCCTAACACTTCAAATTTCCCTAGTTTTAGCCCAACTTCCCAACTACACTCTAAAACTATCAACTGTGCCCAAACTAGCCCCAAATATACCATAGGTGTAGTTGCTACTATCTGGGTGCACTAGTAGTCTGAGAACCCAGTTTGGGCTTCCAGACAACATTTTGAGGCTTTAGAGGTGTCCATAAGTACTTAGATAGGCCCCCCCTGTAGTAGCATGCCCTAATTTGCATTATGTGCCTCCTAACCTTCATTTTCTTCTCTTAGGACATTATTCCCTAGGTTGTGAGCTTCATTCTACATCTCCTAATCCATCAGAACATCATCCTTAGCTTCCTAGTTTTCTAGCATAGCAACTTGACAACCAACCCAGTCTCCCAACTATGCCATGAAACTACCAACTGCACCCAAACTAGCCCCAACTACAATTTAGGCATAGTTGGTACTATTAGAGCACACTTCGTGCTTTTGGAGTGTAGTTGGGCACCTGTATGACCATTTTGGGCCTCCAAACTGCATTTTGGGACCCTAAAACTGCATTTAGAAGCCTTTATACATCCTCATTCTGCATTTGACCCAAAATGACATCTTGCACCAAAAATCTCATTTTTCATCTTAGGACCTTTTCGTATTGCATATCCACTCAACATCATCATCATTTTGATCCCCCCAAACATCATTTTGAACCCCAACACCTTTGAATTTTGTCAAAAATCTAAACAAAGTATGAGTCTTAGAGTATCTATTAGTGTTGATGGATGATGGATCTTGAGTAGTCCTTTTGTATTTTCTTATCATTTTCTTTGGTCAAACTCTATCTATGTCTTGATAGATTTGACCTTGTTGTCTTTATCAATTTTATCTTTTTGTCTTTTATCACTTTTTGGTCAAGATCCAAATTTCATCCTCGCAAGGTTAAACTCCTGGACAAAATGCTTTCTAAGATTTTACCTAAGTTCAAAACCTATCATATATCCTTATCATTAGCATAATCACATTGCTAGTGTCCCTAAACATCATTTTGACTTACCCTAGTGATATATCCCCCTCATCTTGCATTGTTCCAAAATCCTAGCATCATTTCCACTGCCAAACTCTATCAACTCACATATCAACCCAATTGTCTCCTTGGTCACTTATCCTCATTTGGCATATCCCAGACGTCATTATCAACCTTAGCACACCATACCTTGCATAGTCCACATTGCATACACCAACCTATAACATCATTCCTAAGCTCATGTTCTAACCCTAATCATCATTTTGCATACCCTAATCTTCATTTTGCATACCATAGAGTCATTTTCATCTCCTTTAATCACATCCCAAAACGTCATTCACATTGCATTTACATAGTTTCCCTAGGACACTTACATCTTGCATATCAAAACCCTAGTTCATTTGGCACTTTCCTATGTTGAATAGCATCCCCAAACACCTAAAAATCTAAAAAACACTTCTATCTTGCATACCCACATCCTCATTATCAAGTTTTGACCTGTTTTACCAACTGCACACTTTAGGTGCACAGTTGGTAGTTTCAGAGTGCAGTTGGTAGTTTCAAAGTGCACTTGGTAAGTTTCATTCTAGGTTCTAGAACCCTAATCTGCACTTCCATAGCCTTCATTGCATCCCAAAACCATAGAAAATGCTCAAAATCACTCATATCATTCATTTTCCACATTTTAGGCACCTTGAAACCTCTGTTGACCAATTGCATACCTTACACTTACCAATTGCTTACCTTCAGGGGCCCAAGTGCACCAAAGGTGCACTTGGTACTGTCTAAGCACAGTTGGTAGTTTAGGTGCACAGTTGGGAGGCAAAAATTCCATTTAGGTTTTCCTCCACTACATTTGCATCATTAGGTATCATGCCAACACTCACTAGGACACAATCAGCTCAAAGACCTAAAGAACTTTACCAACCATTATTTTCTAAGGTGCCAACACAACCAAAACCTTATCCAAGACAAAAGAAGAGCAAGAGAACCCAACAAACATTTGACAAAGACCAAATCAAGGCATCACAACCTTTACTTGCAAAACCCTTAAACATGTATTCGCAAGATCACCATGGTCAAGGGATAACACAATAAACCCTAAACAACACACCTACTATGAGGTTTCCTTAAAAAACTTCCCCTACACATGGGATGGTTCAATGGAGTCTTGACTTTGAACCTATATTCATGTTGATACCACTTGGAGGAGGGAGTGTACCAACCACACCTGAGGATGAACAAACACATTCCTTTGAATTTACCAAGCCTGATACAAGCACCTTCACTTGTAATACATGAAACACACAACAAGGTATTGTACACCTAAGTGGTGATTCTGACACTAATTATGGCATCACTGATGAAGAAATGGCTAGGGCATGTCAAGAGAAAAAAAAATCGTAAGAACTTCAAACTTTTGGCAGCCCAAGAAATTGTCAAATTCAACCCAAACTTGGAGGGACCTAAGTCCAAACATCAAATCAAAACAATAATTTTAAACATACAGCCCATGATCAATTTGGACTTAGATAAGGGAAAACAACCTTTGGAGTTTTCAAATACAATAATGGCACCTATAAGGTCCCATCAAGAATCAACCATCGAAATCCTCCAAAGTACATTTGAACACACCAACATTAATCCCTTGTTTGATGAACCACAACCAATGAAGGGAAACAAGACTCTTCCTAAGTATCTCAAAAGGATGTTAAGAATTGATCTCAATCACATGGTGTAACAACAAGATGTGCCTAAAGGGACTTGTGCTCTAGGGATGCCAAACATACCTCCTTCAGAGGAAAATCAACAAAGTGCACCTTTGCTCCTAACCCTACCAAGTGTCATGACATCAAATATTATGGAGCCTCCCATGAGTACACCATATGAAACATCAATTGCAACAATCCCTATTGATGCATAAAGGAAAAGTCTTATTGACATTATACCTATTCCCAAAAGGAACACATCTCATTGTCAAGTCAATATGATGTCCCAAGGAGAAACATCTAATGTACAGAGGTGCCAAAACAACAATACCAACATGGTGATCAATTCTCAAGGACATAACCAACTACCTCGACAACATCAACCTACAATAGTCCAAGGAATTAATGTTTCCAATGCACATTCAACATATCAACATCAACATCATCAACAACAACAACAACCTCAATTGGTGCAAGAATCCAACATCCCTACCACACAATCCAACGTAAACCAACTTGACTTCCATATTTACCAACAACAATTCCAACAACAACAAGCCATGTTTGCTAAACAACAAGAGCAACTCAAAATATAGTTAGAATACCAAAGACACCTTGAGCAACCAATTGCATATCAACAATATTTGTTACAACAACAACATGTGTCACAACAACCCCAATAGATACCTTTATAACAACAATCGCATACATGGTCTCACATGCAACCAACAAAGGTATCCCAACAACAACTGCAACAAATGGCACAACAAAAACACATGGTACATCAATCATAGTCAATACTGCAGCAAGTGCCACATCAAATACCACAACAAGTACCCCAACATCTATTACAACAAGGACCCTTTTGTCATCGAGGTACTAACATACCTCCACCACCTAGTGACACATCACCAAACTCATCAAAAATAGAAATGTCAGAACTAAGTAAACACAATTCTTTCCATAGTAAATGATCTACTCATAGACACAAAAGACTTGAAGGGAAGGCTCTCATGCAAAACCCTAATGAAGAGCTATTACAACAATTCAAACAACTTTCCAAACAAGTCAAGGCATTGGGAGTCCAAAAGAAATAGGCTCTATATACAAAAAGGGATCTATGCCCTAATCCATTTGATAAAAGTTTGTATATGCCTCCATTCCCAAAAAAATTTAAGGCTCCAAGATTCAAAAAATACTAAGGAAAAGGCAACCCCGTTGATCACATCTAAGAATTATGTGCCTCTTGTACCGAACTCAGTGATAAGCCCACTTACCTCATGAGATTATTCCCTTGCTCTCTAGGTGGGCCCGCACTTGAATGGTACTCCAAACTTCCTGGTACCATCAAATCTTGGTCAGATTTGGTAGACAAGTTCATCTCCCACTTTCCCTTAAACATTACAAATGAGGTGACGCTTTCTGATTTGTACTCAACTAAACAAAAGATGAGAGAACCATTTATCACATTCTTATTTTGCTAGAGAAGCTTAGTCAATCGATGCTCACTAGACATTCCTAGAGAACAACAAGTTAACTTGTGCATTGAAAACCTAGTCCCCAACTTAATGTATGAACTCATAATAAAAAGTCCAAGTACCATTTCTAAACTAATGAAAAAAGGGGCTAGTATTGAAGATGCTCTTATCTGTAAGGGAATCCTCAAGATGAACAAGGAAACCACAAACACCAACTCGTCTAATGACAAGGCTAAATTTTTCTCCAAAAACAAGAATGTGACTAATGATGGCATTGTGGATGCACGTACAATTAGCACAACACAACCTCAACTAACTTTTAAAGGTGCAAACCCTACAAATTCACAAACTCCCAATGAAACACCACCTCCACAATAGAAAATTGAGACTTCCATGCAAGATGGACCTCAAAGACATCCTAGAACCAAAGACAAAAAATTCACACCATTAGGGATACCTCTTAAGATTGCACTTCAACAATTACTCAGTAATAACTTCCTGCAGTTACCTCTGATCAATGATGAGCCACTAACTAAATTGTCTTGGTGGGATGAAAAAAAATTATGTGATTACCACCAAACCAAAGGACATAAGACATCATCATGTTTCCAATTAAAGCATGCAGTACAAGATCTTATTGATGATGGTGTAATCATAGTTGATCCATCACTGCTAGCATCCAAATTTAATCACACTATTTTCAAAGATCCTTTGGGTAATCATGACAAAGAGAAACCCTCCAGTTCAAACTCAAACTCACAAGGTAATGCAAATTACACACGCACTAGTTATGACTACACTATCAACTGTTTCAAGGAGTTTGATTCCTGCATATCCACATTCACCTTAAAGGCTAAAGACCCTCGTTGCACTATCACCACATGCTATACCAAGATCTCCCTACCTAGAGCTCCATCTTGACCTACTGCCCCTACTAGACCTACACACCCTAGTAGACTTGTTGCTCCTATGTCATCTGATTATAGCCTTGTTGAACAACTCGGTAAGACCCCTATGCAAATATCCATCTTGGAAATATTGCATTCGTCTCCCCAACATCAAAAAATCTTGGATCAAGCCCTTAAAGAGTCAATAGTCCTAGATAAGATTGATGTTGCCCTATTCCAATCCATGGTGGGGAACCTATCTACATCACAACATATTACCTTTTCCCCTCAAGATATTCCTAAAGATAGACCCAACCACAACGATCCTCTTCATCTTGAATTCTTTGTCCATAATGTTAAGGTCAGACATGTCTTGATAGATGGAGGAGTAGGGTTGAATATCTGTACACTTAAAGTAGTCAAAGGTTTGGGTTATTCTGAAGACGATGTGGATCCCTCTCGAAGAATCACAATCAAAGCCTATGATGATGGTGAACGCTTCTCTATGAGGTCATCATTTTACCTATTAGAGTTGGTCCAGCTACTGAGAATGCTTTATTCCAAGTCCTAGATATAGAAATGAACTACAACATGATGCTGGACCACCCATGGATCCATGCTATGAAAGCAGTGCCCTCTACATATCACCAGTACTTAAAGTTTTCCTAAAACAATGTGGAGGTTACCATCCCCGGTGATCCATATCCTTTCCAGTTTTGTGCTAATCTAAGAGATGCTACTACATACCAATTCCTAGCAAACAATGAAGCACAACCCACAGATTCCTCTAAGTATGTGGATGTTGATATACTCCTCAGTAAGGCCAGGGAAACACTAAAGATTGAAGACAATGAGTGTGGAGAATACTTTATGTCTCAAGTATCCCACATTAGGGAGTCACCAATTTCTCCCTAATCTTATGGTAAATCATAACTATTGCAAGACCAACACTTTGAGATCAGTACACAAAATGCCACTTCTATCAATGAGAATACATCTGTATGTATTGAGAAAGAAAAAGTAGAACAAAAAGCCACTTTGATATCTCCTAGAAAGTATGGACTTGGGTTTGCTATCATGTAGAAACAAGGCTATTATGGCTATAATGGTCTTGGATGTTAGAAACAAGGAATAATTGAACCTATCACTAGAAAAGGATGACCTTCTAGTTTGGGGCTTGGATTTAAACCATTACAAATACGTCCTCCTAGTACTATAGTACCTACATGTAAGAATATGGATGTTTTGAACAATGAAAAGGCATTTGAGGATATCCATCCTGAAACCAACAATCCTCTAGCTTCTGAGCATGACCCCAATTATACCACTAACTTGCTAACATCCAAATTCTATCTTCCTAACCCTTATATTTATTAATGTTACCCTAATCCCCACAACTCAAAATTTTCCAACTAAATTTAAATAAATTTTACTTACCAATCACCTCGAACCCACTTGTTACTACCATTACCTTAAGACTCATACAAAAGAATCTAACACTAACATTAATTCCTAAGACATATTCTCTAACATAATTTTCTCAAATACCCATATATCTACGTTCAACCAAAGCCCATTCAACACTGATGATGACATCCCCTCAAGTTATCCTGAATTGTTGGATTGGGACCAACGTGGACCACCAATTTTTGATCGATTTGACAATGATGATGCTCTTGAATGGACTTTGAAATCTATGAAGGCATTAAAATTAGTGATCATAAAGAAGCAGTTTCTCCTAAAGAGAACACATTGGCATATTTTGGGGAGTCAATTCCATCTTCCAGATGTAAAGTTGAACACAAAGAAAAAAATGACAAAAGTAGGTCTCTTGGTGAAAACTGAAAGGCACCATTACACCATGAAAATCAAAAGCTAAGCAGCTCCCAAGGATACAAGATGAAAAAGATGATGCCATGAATATCAGTTTTCCAATGTTCAATGTACCACAAAATCAACTTAAGCTCTATCGATCAGTATCCATGTGGGAAGTCATTGGTCTCAATCCTCCCAATCCTTCCTTATATCCAACAATTTATCCCCAAATCCTACTACCTAATCTATCCAACAACCAAAATACAATCTCTATCGAACAAACCTTTGAGCATGTCATCATTAGTGACATCCCATATAAAGAATACTTTGACCTGTTTATCCTCAGATGCCTTGATTCGTGAGAAGCACCCACTATCTTACATACGGTACATGATGGTATATCTCAAGGTCTTTCTAGTGATTTGATCTTAGCTACAAACTTGGAAGGACTCCTGCATAGTTATTGTCAGTTGTGGGTCTAAAGATTATCAGCTAGCAACACCAACAACAAATTTCTTCTCAACACTCATCAGCAACACTTGCGATTCCATCTAAAAGTCTTGAAAAAATATCAAAAAATGGCAGAAAGTCCTAAAAAAAATATTTAAAAAAGAAGAAGCAAAAAGTCATGAAAAAAGTCATGAAAAAATGGATGCCTTGATGAAAACCTGGCAAACAAGCATCTTGGCACAAAAATTTGAGTCAAGAAAAAAAATGTGTCCACAAGTGAAAACCTGGCAAATAGGTGCTTTGGACAAGTACCATGGTGAAAACCTAGCAAACAGACGTCATGTGTAATCAGTTGTTGCTCCTCCATCTATCAGGATTCCATCTGGTTGTCTCCCCTTTTGCTATTCCTTGATCATATCTTTCATCTTGCAAGACATCCTTGGCTCCTTGACCATGGCTCATGAACTAGTTAATATCCATTGTTATCTTACCTAACGCATCACCAGTCTATACATACTCTATCATTGACCTTTGTACATAGTTTGTGTCTTGTCTAGGGGCATATTACCTACATGGTGCATGAGTTTGAACTTGAACTGGGGGCATATCCCTAAGAACTTTTTATCCATTGGACCTATCACATAACAGATTGGAGCTAACACTTGTATATGCTTTTATGATCCTGAAAAAAATCCTAAAAATTCAAATATGATCCTGAAAAAATCCTAAAAATTCAAATACGATCCTGAAAAAATCCTAAAAATCCAAATATGATCCTAAAAAAATCCTTAAAATTCAAATACGATCTTGAAAAATCCTAAAAGTTCAAATACGATCCTGAAAAAATTCTAAAAACCATAAGATGTCTTGAAAAAAGCACTAAAAATCATAAAATGTCCTTAAAAAATCCATAAAAATCATATAATGTCCTAAAGTAAACGCTAAAAATTGTAAAATGTCTTGAAGGAACCAGTCTCACAAAAACATCAAATATCCCCAAAAACCCTAAAAATCACAAAACCCATCAAAATTTTGTAATAAACCTTGTACATAACCATCTCTTTTGCATAAACACTCACACTTTTGTAGATTGATATTCAAAGCACTACACTTTCAAGACAATCACACTATTTAAGCAATGTGGACCGATAATCAATCTAGTGTGTCACTATGACCCTATCAACCAAATCAACAATCACAACCATCATATGATCAACCTATCAAACACTATCCAAAGATGTAAAACACTAAAAGACAAGTAATAATGGACAAGAATAGTTATTGGCTCATGCTGTTTAGTGAGTGATTTATTTGTGCTTTGTTTTTTCTTCGATCATGTTCCTATGCTACTTGATGACATAAATTGATCTATGAGAGTAGTTGGGATGGTTCATGGTCATTTTTTTTTTTCTATTACAATGTACCTTTGAGAGTCTGGGGCATGTATATATGCCTTAGGAAGGACAAGGTCATTTTCTATTTTCATTGTGCTTGTTTATGCAAAAGGTTTGCATTTTGCACTCTGGCCCTTTATGCCATGATGCGTTGCATTCTATTTGCCATATCAAAATAAAGCTCCATTTGACATATAGTGCACTCTACAAAAGCAAAATCCTTCTCATCATACTAACAACTCCTTATCTCATCTCGTCTTCATTGTCTTCTTCATCCGCCACCTTGGTCTCGTACTCTGATATATCAAAAGCATGGTTGTCCTACATTTCTACATATGTCAAAAGTCCAAATTGATCCAAAGCAATACATCATTGCATAAACATGGCATTTATATTATCTTCACATTTCATTTGCATTCATTTTACATGTTATTTGCATTCATTTACATTCATTTCATATCATTTACATTTCAATAAGCATTCATTCATGAGAAAAACATGTGGCAAAAATAAAGATGGCATTTCCTAAGCATAGCATGTGATAAACCACCACATGATGTCAACATATAAAAGCCCACATAAAAAAGCATAAGTGCATCCATATAAAACATATGCATAAACCATGCCATATAGTCATCATAACGTAGTTGCATCTCATAAGTGTCTCAAAAAGTATCAGAGTATGTGATCATGGTTTACATCAATGCTAATCACCCATAGGCATGAACCATGAAAGAGCATAACAGAAAACCAAAAAGTAAAATAGAGAAGCCTCTCTATACATGAGCATGTTAGTGTCACCCTATGCTATCCCTAGCCTCACGACCTCTGTCCAGCCTCGAGGATGATCCCTCTACTGTCTGTGGTGGCCTCATAGGCCCCATCACCCTTGCACTACTCTATGTCCTATGTGTTTGATGGGAGTAAGATCTCAATGCATAGAAACTCTCTACTCTCTGCCCTAGTGGCACCACTCTCTCATACTAATCCCTCCAGTATCGTGCCTCCATGTGTGCCCTGCTCATCATCATTATCATCTCTCAAAAGTTTACATCTATAATGCTGCTAATGAACTCTTGAGATTCCTGCAATGCCATCTCTGCCCTACGCACCGTGACATCTCTCTCAGCCATAGCTTGATCTCTCTCTATTGTAACTACATCCCACTCTCCTATCACGACATCCCTCTCTACCACAACTCAGTCCAATTGACTTTGTAGACCTCTAATCACCTCCATCAGCTCTAACTAGCTAGGCCCTACCTGTATCAGTACTAGTGTCCTATTAGTGTAGTCCACTGGATCCCCCTCCACATCCATCATAGTTACATCTACACCTGCATCATCCTCGTCACCTCCCTCACCACCATCATCCCCATCATCACCTCCAACACCGTCCCCACCCTCACTATCTCCATCCTCCTTATCGTCATCTCCCTCATCCTCTCCCTCAACATCCTCTTCATCATCTCCCTCATCCTCTCCCTTAGCATCCTCATCATCAACCCCTGCATTCTCCTAAGCATCCTCTCCATCCTCATCTCCCTCCTCCCCATCATCATCCTCATCTCCCTCCTCCTCATCCTCTCACCCATCCTCCTCATCCTCCTCATCCTATTATGCCTAAGACCTCACTCGTGGTACTGGTACTGTTGGATCTATCAAAGGCTTAGGATGATGTTGTGCAAACCATCTGTCATATGTTTCTGTTGTACCTACATCCACTACATCTACTATTGTTCCCCATATCCTTGGTTGTAACTCCTCTAGTTGTGCATAAGCAACCTGGGTCCTAATAGGTGCTCCCCACTCCCAGACCTCTACTCTAGACTAGGCAAATAATGCTAGACCAATTAGTACATCTTGTATCTCACCAAACTATTTGTGTACCTACTCTAGCAGGTACATCTCTATCACCAAGTGCCCAATCACTATGCGCCCTATAAGATAGCACTCCTGCCTGTAGTATGGTAGGTGAATATCATCATCATCCCATCTAGGGCAATCCTTGTAAGGTCTCCAGATGAATTATATCATAGTGGCTAGCTAATTTTGGAAGTACCTTGTATACCCTAGTGGTCCTCGTGCTAGTACGACTCTATAATTGTATGTATATGGCATGTCCTCTACTAACTCCCTCTCAAAAAGTGGCCAAAATACTACAATGTGCTCGTAAGCCCATATTTGTAACACTATGCCCCTCGTACTAAATGTCAAACCACCTCTATATGCCACTTGATGTAGATAGTAATACAACATCCCTAACATGCATGGGCCCCAAGAAAACATAGTCCCCTCCATCATCATCCACTCTAAGGCCCGGCCCCATCCAATCTCATAATCGTGGATGCTTAGCTCTGCATCTCCACATCCAAACAATCAGTGTAATGTTGCTCGTCTAGTCGCGAGGTCATACACTACTAACTCCCCAAGAATCAGTATCCTCAAGATGTGCCATACATCCTCGAGGGTCACTAAAGTCTCTCCCATTAGTAGATGGAATGAATTGGTCTCTAAGTGCTATCTCTCAGTCAATGCTGTCAACAGGGCTTGGTTGCTCCTCACCTCCAACATAAAAGTAATATGATATAACCCTAGACCAACCAAGATCTCCTGCTCACTAGCTATCATCTGGTGACATAACACAAGACTTTACTGCCTATTTCCCCTCATTCATAATAGGGGCAACTCCTCCTGCATAATCATATAGCCTATGTCAACCTCCTATGGCTTTGTATCTAGTTTACCCTATTTTTGACCAAAGTTTGACTTAGTTTATCTAGTTTACCCTATTTTTGAACAAAGTTTGACTTAGTTTGAATCTAGTTTGACTAATTTTGACTTTTTAAGCATGTTTAACTAAGTGGACTTATGTTTTGAACTCTTTTTAGGGTTTTTAACATGTTTACCAAGTTTTAGGTCATTTCAAGCTCATTTGCATCATTTTGACTCTATCCCTATTCATCTGTCAGCCTTTTTCCTCCATTTGAGCTAAGTTTGACTAGGTTTGACTTTTTTTGACCATCCTAGCCTCAATTAAACTAATTTTAAACTCTTCCTAGGGTTTTGAATATGTGATCCAAGTTTCGAGTCATTCCAAATCTGTTTGCACCCTTTTGGGCCCTTTGCATTATTTTCTGTCAGCATTTACCTGAGTTTGAACTACATTTACCCTAATTTTGACCAAGTTTGGCCACTTTTACCATATTTTACTGTATAATAATATTTTTTTGACATCCCTCTAGGGTTATGCTAGTCCACCCCAAGTTTCAGGTCAATCCAGGTTCATCCGAACTCTGTTTGGATCCCCAGAGCATCTTGGGGCGCAGTTGGGGCCCCCAACTGTGCCCATGGCACACTTGGTCATACCAAGTGGGCTTAGTGTGCACTTGGGCATGCCAAGTGTGCCCAATACATAGTTTGTTGCATTTTGGGTGCAGTTAGGGCGTTTGGATGTCCTAAACTAACCCCGAGACCCCCATTTGACCCTGTTTCACCCCAATTGACTCCTAAGTACCTAAAAACTAAGGAAACAAATGGAAAAGCATGGAAAAGAATGAAAAAGCATAAAAATCACAAAATATGGCCTTGATGTACTCACCAAAGGTCTTACGTCTGCCCGCTATCAGAAGGTATGCACTCATTCACCACAGTATTGCTCCTTGGGTAGCCGGTCCATTCTCCTTGCTCCAAAGCTCTTTTCTTCCAAACGTGAAGGTTAAAATGACTTAAAAAACCCTCTCCAAGCCCTTTTATAGTGTGTTTCTGCCTAGATGGATGTGCAAGAGGCCTTTTTTATGTTGGTTGCATGCCCTTTTGCACTTCGAAGCCCATAACTTGCATGTTTTAGCTTTGATTTCTAATCCATCAATTGCTATGATTTTATTTTCCTGTTGTTGATGAAATTGACCTATCATATGCCTATGTTGGTCAATTTCTCAAGGGGGCACAAATATATACCACCATTACTGGGGCGTGCTTTTATGACTTTTTCGTTAGCATTATTTGACACAACACTCTAAATCACATTGTATCAAAGAGGGGCAAAATGCAAACGCTAAAAAATGGTTCAAATCTATGGTTTCATCACTTTTCATACCAATTCATCCCATTTTCTCATTCCACTAACCCAGATCTTTTGGCCAACTTGATCATATCTCAATAGTGTTTGTCATCATTTATATCCTCTTTTACATCAATTTCATATCAACTCGAAACCATTTCAAATAAACTTGAAATCATATCAAATCAACTCAAAATCACCAAAATCAACTTAGAGTCACCCAAAATCAATCATGACCAACTCAAAACATGTTAGATACCTTAACTCAATCATCATCTATCTAGTCCTAGGCGTTGTTATGGCTTTCAATGCCTTGGAAACCTATCAATCGATCAAATCTTATCAATTTGACCTTAGTATTGTCATGGCTCTCAGTGCTAGGTCAAACTATCATTCACATCACCTGATCTTGGACATTGTCAAGTCTCTCAGTGTTAGATCATAGCATTATCAACTGTTTAATAACATTGACAGTGTTTGTTGATGTTATTATGATCAACCCTATCAATCACTCTCGATCCTGTAGCATTTATAATGTCAGTTAAATGTTATGTATCTTTAATTCATGGCTTTGGTCTATTCATCATCATCCTAGCTAATCTCCATTATCGTCACACTTCATCGAAGGATACTATCGCACTTATTTAATCAAATTGGCCAATCATCTAATAATTTTCTCTATAGGGTTAAATGAACCCATAATTTAATCCTATATCATTTCACTAATTATTCTTCTCAACTAACCTTCTCAATTAATTAATTTTATTAATTAATTGATTCATCATTCACAAACCATGGAGATTCTCGATTTCCTAAGTCATATTTTCCTCCATTAATTCCATTTTTACTAATTTCTATTTGTGTGGAATAATGGATTTTTAATTCAAATATTCTACAAAATATTGACATCATTGTGACACATGGGTGTCACACCTCATGGATTCTCCATTGACACTTGGCTAAGATATGTCATACTCCATATATTGTCATTCCCTTACACACGTCCATATTTAGCTTACATTGTCATAGATTATTGGCTTTAAGTGGGTTTGAGGTGTCATATGATGCATCATAGATCCTCTTCCATCTTTAGCCAAGTTTGACTTCCAAGCATCTTACAATTCTAAACTTGGCATCTTGTGTCATATGTGTCATGGATTCTCAAAGGAATCTCTTGCCATGTCACATATCCAAGGTGAAAATTCCAATGCTCTCATCCTCCATGTTGATTATAAAATGAGCATTCTTCCTCTCATTTCCGGTCCTAATTCTTAAGTATTTTTAGGTACCTAGTTTCTTATATTTTCACTCTTGCTCTCACACAAAAAAATCACATCTTCTAGTATTCTCATATCATTATCACCATCTTAGGCTTTTGTTTCAACATTGTGTGCACTATAGGCAATTTGGAGCTACATCATATGGAGAAGAAAGAAGTACATGGGAGCTACAAATGAAAGAGGGGGTTTCCTAACTTTGTGTTGCTTCCTTTCTATTAATTTGGCTTTCATGGTATACTAGAGGGTGTCAATAAATGTTTAGCAAGTTTGTGATTTTCTCATAGTATGTTGGACATTAGCCCATTTTCTAGTCCTATAATAGCATATTGTGATTCCAGTATGTTTGTGATTATTGCCAGTGGAACATTATGGCTCACAACTATTTTCTATTAGAAAGATCTCCAAGTTTTATGGAGATAAGGTTTGAATGAAAGAGTAGATCATTTTCTAGAGGATACAAAAGTTATACAGTAACAGGCCTGTGGCCAGTAACACAAGATTTTTTATTCTATCTGCAAATTTGTTGGGAGAATATTGTGAATGTTTACAATATCATACTATTGAAAATTTATTCTTAATTCATTTTTATTTATACGGTGTAGAGCACCTAACAACCACCCTCATTAACCAATCAATAACCCACCCATTTATAAGTTATTGTATTTCGATCTTAGCATATTTTGTTTGCAAGGGCATGAAGCTTGGAGACTACCACCATTAGCTAGTCAAAAGTGAACCCTATAATAAGATAACATGCAACCTATTCGATTAGTTTGAACAAAAAAAATACATTTTTAAGATATACATTCCAGTCTTAATTGCATAATTCATCCACCACGTTACTACTAAAAGCATCAATGGCTTTGAATTTAGATGGTTTCATGAAGCTACTAACTCATTTTGATTGTCTTTCAAAAGCAACATAATTTATGTAGAATGCTAAGGTGATACATTAAATTCCACCAATTATTTTTTGCAATGAAGCTTTCTCTAGTGCTAAATGATTAACTGAGATTTTTTCTAATATTACATACTTATACATGTGTAGCATACGCATATACATTGTTGGATAGGGCATAATATTTGTTCCATTAAATGATTCAATAGGAATAAGGATGACCCATCACAATTAGTGTAGTTAAATCAATTGAATATGATTGGTCAAGAACCAAGCTATGACAATAGGAAATACTAATAACATGTTGACTTGTGAATAGTTAGATTCTACATTCCACTACTTATGCATGTAGATTGTTGGACAATGAATAATATATGTTCCATTAAATGATTCATAGGAATAAGGATGACCCATCACAATTAGTGTAGTTAAATCAATTGAATATGATTGGTCAAGAACCAAGCTATGACAATAGGAAATAATAATAATATGTTGACTTGTGAATAATTGGATTCTACATTCCACTACTTACGCATATACATTGTTGGACAGGGCATAATATTTACTCCATTATATGATTCATAGGAATAAGGATGACCCATCACAATTAGTGTAGTTAAATCAATTGAATACGATTGATCAAGAACCAAGCTATGGCAATAGGAAATAATAATAATATGCTAACTTGTGAATAGCTAGATTCTACATTCCACTACTTATGCATATACATTGTTGGATAGGGCATAACATTTGTTCCATTAAATGATTCATAGGAATAAGGATGACCCATCACAATTAGTGTAGTTAAATCAATTGAATACAATTGGTCAAGAACCAAGCTATGACAATAAGAAATAATAATAATATACTAACTTGCAAATAGTTGGATTCTACATTCCACTACTTAGTACAACAAATAGGATTAGAATCAATGGTTATTAATACATGATGAATAGAAGAGTATTGTGCCTTAAGGTTGACCCATAATGAGGTTCACTTCTAAAAGAGAGGTTTATGCAATTGAAAACTGTATAGATTGCTTATTCACTCCTTCTCAACAAGTTCGCCCTTCTTCCTCTGCCTCTCCAACATTTTCTTGTAAGCTCATAACTCCTTTTGCCTTTAAAATAAATGTCCTTATTGCTTCTTCTTCTTTTCTGAGGATGGAGTTAGAAAATGTCCAAATCCTACTCTTGTTGTTGCTTGGCTTTTCAAAAATGTGTTGATTGTTTATATCTCCCTTCTTTCTCATGATGGATTAGTGTCAATTGTTTGTTGTTCTCATCTTTTTAACAATAGATTTATGAGAATGTGTTAGTTGAATAGTTTGTCAATTTCCAAGTTCTGATGATGGATTGTTGTTGATTGTTATTCGTTCTCTGATGATATATTAGTGTCAATTGTTTATCATCCCTTGTTTGTGATCATCTTCCTCCTCCCCAACTACGTCACATTGCCTTTGCCCCAACTTCCCCCATCTTACCCTACCTACATCAGTGCCATTAAGAAGATTCAAGAGCTTCTATGAAGTGAATGAGGAGTAGTGAGAATGGGCACAAGAGGCAAAGTAGATCAGTAGTTCTCGATGGGTATGCGAGCATTGGTAGTAAACGATGACCCTATATGCCTCAAGATTCTTGATAAAATGCTCACTAGGTGTCTTTACCAAGGTCTCATCTTTAACCCTCTCTCTTCAATTTTCCATCTTTGATTAGCTTGGGTGCAACCTTTCAATTATAGGTCAGTGCTCTCATAGATTTGAGCTTTTGACCATTTTCATGTTGCCAAATTCAATTCCCTAAATCTTTGTCCTTAGAGCTTACAAATTTCTTATTGATTCCCGAAGGAAAATGCCACTCCTTCGCAATATAGTTATGGTTAGATTCCAAAGTCATCACTTTTCTACTGTTTTTGAGACAGATCAGCGAGGATACTAGCAGTTTTTATTTCTTTGTTTAGTTATCATATTTTTGTGAATTATCTGTTTTATGCTTTAGTACCTATTTGGTTAGGAAATACGTGGGTGACCATTAGTTAATAATGTTTTGTATCACTATTCTTGATATTTTGGATTTGGAGTATTGAAAGTCATTTGTAATTCTATATTATTTTTAGCATGTGCTGTAAAGAAAAAAAAGCAAGTGCACTTGTACTTGTTAATATATCTTTTCTACTAATCGACCAACTCATGCAACCCATTAAATGGTGAGGAGTTAATAAATTAGTTATTAAAAAAAAATACAAAAGGTCACCTTTCTTAAAAAAATCCCGCACTTAAATGCTTTAGCATGCAGTAGATTTATAGAAAGTATTGTCATAAAAACATCAACTCGAGTTAAGTAATAACTTATGGTCAAGGTTTGAGTAGGCTAAATATATGTTCTTCCTTCTTCAACTTTTTATTCCTTTGCTTCTCCTTGCAAATATTATTATATAAAGTTTTTGGAGCAAGAGTAAATAATGGGTGATTTGGAGATTTTGAGTAGTGACTTTGATAGTCGTGCAGTAAAAAAGTTATGTAGAGCACTTTTGCATGGTTTTCATATTCCTATGTCAACAATGGATGGTAGTCACATTATGTATTACACACATTTTCCTTGTTAAAGGAGATCACTAGTTTGTTGAGCTAGCAATCTGACACATTTTTGAAATTTTATGATGGATTTTTTGTATATTTATTCCTATTTGTTTGCATAGCTTGTTACCAAATAGAAAATTTGGTAATTTTTTTACGTTAGCTGCTCTGTGACTTCTTTCCACATTCATGGCTGTTGTGACCGTGTTTTGTTTGATATTTCTATCCTTATCGCATTATTCATCATCCACTAAATTTAAGAAAAAGAGTCGATGTGAATTGATTCCCACATTCTCCTCAAAATTTATGTGGAGGGGCTTCCATGATTTAGTTCCTTGTAGGGTCACATTCTATTGGTGTTTGGAGAGGGGACAAAAATAGTGATGTAAAAGGTCCCACAAGAGACCTTGAGATAACACTCACACAAGAGTGTCAATTTGTGGTAGTGAAACTCATATGTTATTATTATTATATATTTGTGTTTTTTTAATATTGTAATTGCACTATGTTAAATATATTAGCTATCTTGTTTTGCATGAATTTAGGTCTAAACATAATCAAATTTAGACTATTTCGTCATTTATTCAAGGATTTGTCCTACATTTTATATTTATCATTTATTATTATAGATTATATTTGCTTTTTTGGACTTTTTAAGACCTTGCTACTATCTGTTATTACACAACCAAGTACATGTTTATATTTATTTTTATCTTATGTTGTATGTAATGCCAATTATTTATATTGAAACCATTGAGGAATACTAGAATGTGAAAAAGAGCATCTAGGAAGCAAAGCCTCAATGAGAATATATTGCATTGTCTACATGTGGCATCTTATTATGTATCATTCATGTTGTTTTTTGTCTTTGATGGTTCACTCAAAATTATAAAGGTGGTTTCCTATGCTTTTGGTTAATCAAAACATGACTTGGAATTCAATAGATTCCTAAGGATGTTCACAAGTATGGCCAGTTCTTTCTCAAATTCAAAGTTTAGTTGAGTAAGATAGACAAATCTAACAATCTACTCTTGCCAATTTATATAATGTACCCAACGATGCACCACAATGGTACAAACCTTCCACCTTACTCTATCTCTTTAACAATCAACAATGTAGCCATACTAGCTAACATTGTCACGATATCACTTGTGTAATGCCTTGCCAATTGCAGTGATGCCTTTGCTATCTGACAAAGACTAGAAGTTTATTTCAAATGGGATTAGAATACTACATAGCTATCATTTTATATGATAGGAAGAATGTTGACATAGTTATGCAAAGATCTATAGTTAGTCTTTTACATGGTGGGTGGAGCATAGTATCATCTACACCAATGTTAGCATGGGCCTTGGAGAACATAATAAATTCAAAGCTTAGTTTATTAAGATAGACAAATCTAACAATCTACTCTTTCCAATTTAGATAATGTATCCAATGATGCACCACAATGGTATAGACCTTCCACATTACTCTATCCCTTTAACAATCAACAATGTAACCATACTAGCTAGCATTGTCACCATATCACTTGTCTAACACCTTGCCAATTGCAGTGATGCCTTTACTATCTGACAAAGACTAGAAGTTTCTTTCAGATGGGATTAGAATACTATGTAGGTGTCATGTTATACGATAGGAAGAATGTTGACATAGTTATGCAAAGATCTACAGTTAGTCTTTTACACGGTGGGTGGAGCAAAGTATCATCTACACCAATGTTACCACGAGCCTTGGAGAACATAATAATAGTGGTGTCTGAAGGAATTTCAATAATTTAGATGGGTATAACTATAGAATCCAATACATGTACAAAAAGATGATGTGATGGAAGTATAATTTGTGTCACTTGGGACACTCACATTATCAAAGTTATCGAATGAGCTGATAGCAGTTGTAGAAGGGAGTAGAAGCATAAGCATATGGGAGGGTGATGAAGATCATAATCATATTTCATGTTACTGACAATATTTTTCTTAGATAGTCATGCAAATTTTAATTCATAGCCCCATGTAAAGTGGTATCCATTTGACGTCCAAGCATTTTTAGTAAGAATCATTTCTGCCAATCTATCAATAAAATGAACATTTCCCACTTAAGAACTTTCTTACTATATTTTCCATCATTAGAATATCTCACTGGTAAAAGAGAATATTTGATTTATTTATAAATACAAACTTCACCAAATTTCTTAAAAAATAATAATAATGAAAATTTCAATGCTGACTATGGTTTTTTTGAAAGTAAACCTTCAATCCCATACTTTCATGTTAATGATAAAATGTACTGCATCTTGAATTTTAAATAACAAAACAACACAAAAATAAATAGTATTATTGTGCATCTTCTTGATTTTTCTTTTTAATCATGAAAACTTGTGCTATAGACAATACTTGCGACATGTTTTTCAAAACCTTGAGCAATTACTTCCTCTACTAGGAGAATTATACTAGTGACTAATATAACTAGCTTTAGAAATTTCAAAAACTGTAGAATCTAACAATTGGAAAGTTGATAACAAACTTTACAACTTGAAAATGGATAAGCAAGTATGTATTCCAAGGCCACAGTGGGACTGTCCCATTATAGGACCAATTGAATTAACTACAATGCGACATGTCTTTAGATTTGATTGTTCATGTGTCAAGCAATCTCTAAGGACATTAATAGGTGAAGACTTTCTGAAAAATGCTTCATGAACAATCTTTTATGCTGATATTGTTTCATGATTCTTGTCAAATTGTATGGACTTGGTACAAGAAGCAACAATCATTGAGAAACTAGAAAATGCTTATGTATGAGAGTACTTTGTGCCACCAATAGGATACCATGAAGCAATTTGTGCATAACTCAACATGCATCTATTGTCGGTGGCCTCTTTTCCCATAAAGTACTTGAAGAGTGTGAGGTTGCATCATGTGTTTATAGTGTTGTGCATCTAGCTATTACTAATGAATGTGACCTTGTTCTAGTTCATGCAATAAATGCACAGGTTGCTCACTTGGATGAATGTCTTGTGATAAGAGTAACCAATGTGTACAATGCACTCATGTCTTTGTACATATATCTAACCATTGGAACTAGTGTTCCATGTGAGTAGAAGCATTCAAGTGAGAAACAACTCCAAATTGAAGCAGATCCAATTGCTCCAACTACAGATTTGATTGCTCCAACTTCTTCAACTACAAGCTCTTCATTAACTATTTGATTGTCTAGTAGTACTATAAATTGACTTATGCTCATAAATTGAAAGTACTAATGTCCTATTTATCACATCGTCCTTTTCCTATGGTTACATGTAGGTATGAAGTGTGAAAAATAACACAGAGACTATTGTCCTTTACCTATTGTTACATGTATCTACAAAGTATGGAGAATATTGCGGAGACTAGATACTCTATCTAGGCACTTTATTCTATCAATGAACAAGTATATACAAGTAATATGAGTATTGTATTGATATATGAATAAAAAGATTATGAAAGTAATGTCTCTTATAGCTTTTTTATGAATCTAATTGGTTGTAAACTTAGGATACTATAATTACTATAGAGAACTTTAGAACTTGAATGCTAATTATACTATTAACATGCAATGAATAGTGGAATGCATTGATGCAAAATTAAACATTGTAATTGATAGTCATCCGTTGCACATTTATTGAATAGTATGTATGGAATCATTTATATTAATGATATTTGTATAATTATTGCCATAAAAGTATGTCAACAAAAAATGACACTAAGTTGAAGATATATCTTATAACTAACTGATGCTCGGTAAATTCTAAGAAATGTTCCTCATTGCAAATAGATTTTTCATCTCCATATTACACAAGTATGGATTTTCTTGATGCATTTGTTTCGTTGGATCACAATACAAACCACCTCTCTGAAAGTCCAGAATCTAGTATTCTTGAAAAAATTCTAGAACTTCCAGACGAATGCTAAAGAAAAATATTAGAAAGATATTTTTATGATAAGCATGTTGTCATGTTCAGATATGATGGATGGGGAGACATTCAGCCAATACCAAACACTAATCAAATTCATGTTCTATCCCCATTCATGACTGATGGTGAATTGATTTACTTAAAACATCTGGTGCAGGAATATAGGGAAGCTCATATCATAGTTCATTGTGAAGATATCATAAGACATTTCCCTCTTAGAAGTCACACCACAGAAGAATTGACAGCCATTTTCAATCTAGCATGCAAGACATTATTCTATGAACTATCACCATTTAGCATAGTTAGTGAAGATGAAACACTTTTATCCATAATAAACGATATGTTTTCACTTGAATGGATTATAAGACACGATAACACCAAGATTCTTGGGCAATGGTATGATAATGATATGGGAGCCTTGACAACTAAGACCATAAAGCACCATTACTCATGTCATTTTTTGTTTGTATTTGAGAATAATTTTGAGCCACTTGGCATTCATCTTGTAGTGGATATTGGGAGATGGCATCTTCTTTACTGATGAACTAATGATTACAAGATGACAATCACCACAAGAATATAGTGATGATGTATAAGCTTATGCTCACTGTGAATGAAAGTTCACAACTTGCATGTAAAAGCTATAATATTTTTCACTATAACATAGTATAATATATATCTAGTAATTTCTATGTCATTTTCTTCTTAGTGAAGTATCCTTTAGGCTTCACTAAATGTAATAGAATATGTATCTAGTAATCTCCATCTCACTATATAATATATTAGAAGTTGTTTTGAACTTTGACTGTTGCAAACATGCAAATAGCTTTGTTTAGCTAACCATGTTTTTGCAAAGTTTACTAAGAACTAGTAACAGTTTGATCTACTATGTTTAATGTGTGCACAATGATTATGCTACACAATAGATTATTTTTTGCATATGTAGAATAAGAACTAGTGACCTAATTAATTACATCTAATGTTGTGAAGGTTTGATTATGTTTTTCTTAATACAACACTTTGATTACAAACCAGGAAAATCAACAAGGATCAAATACACAAGCTTGGCAGTTGAGTGAAGAACAAAAGAGTAAGTAAAGTTATACATTTGATTAGAATCCAAAAATTTCAAGGTTAGAAGTTTCCAAAATATGCTTTTTTCCTTCTATACTATTTCCTTAAGATCCATATTAGCATTTCATAAGATCTCTATTGGCATAAGTTTTTGCATTCAAAGTAATGATTGCTAACAAATGTACTACAATATGTATCATTTCCTTAAGATCCATGTTAGAATTTCATAAGATCTCTACTGGTATAAGTTTTTGTGTTCCAAGTAATGGTTGCCAACAAAAAAAAATCAAAGAAACAATGTGCTTGAATAGATCTTAGAGATGCAAACTTACTAATTGTATTGTCTTCTTGACAAGTTTACAAAATCTACAATCAAAACTTCGTAGAATAAATTAGAACACAAATATATATATATATATATATATATATATATTTGTAGGTTGAGACCACCCGCAATCTAAGAATTTGTTTTCCACTTTTTGACCTGTGTCTCTAGATTGGTGACCCCCTTGCAGTGAATGGAGCATATCCATAGAACATGATGACTAAGTTGCTTAGAGCAAAACTAAGCATGTGCCTACCTATGATGAACTTGTAAAAAAAGCATGGATGGCACTAATCTTGATAATATTGGTAGATTTTACAGTATTCCTCATAGTGGAGAATACTCTATGGTTTGTAACGTTAATTGTTGTCAGTACGGTAGTCATATTGTATGCATTTGGTATGTAACCGAGCAACGTAAAATAATAGTAATGTCACTAGTCATGAGAATAATAATGATATTTAGTATTTATCAGCTAGTAGTGTTGTGATTAATTATAGTATGGAAATAATGTTTATAATGGAGATAAGCTACAAGTAACTATTGACAAAAGATGATTATGAAGAATATGACAACAATCATTTTTTAGCTAGTATTTTTTGTAATTGCATATCATTTTCATTTCTTTATAATTGAAATTGTTGTTTGAGAGGATTGGTCAATTGTAATGTAATGTAAATATGTGTGTATTGAAATATGTGTTAACAAAAGTTTGATTGTGATATAGAAACACAAAAGAAGAAATGGAGAAGACATATAGGGGTGTTCGCAAGAAAGCATCTGGTCAATTTTCAACATAGATAACATTGCCCAAGGTACAAAGACAAAAATGGCTAGGAACATTTGACACAGTAGAACAAGCAACCTTTGCATATGACATGGCCAACATGTCAATGAGAGGCAATAATGCATACACCAACTTTTTCCATGTCAATTGTACACATCATAATCAACCTTGCAATATGCAGAGCATTCAGATCTCAACTGGAATGAGATCAAATAGGAAGAAAACTAAATTCATGAAGTTGTTTGAAGTGCAAGAACATACTGAAAAAGTTGAAGAAAGAAAAGGACATATGTCATTTTGCAATGGATCTAAAATATGTCCAAAAGAAAAGTCATATCGAGGTGTTTGGAAATGTTCAAGTGGCCATTATGTTGCACAAGTGCGGAATCCTATACAACAAAAGCAAAAATGGCTAGGAAAATTTGATACCAAAGAGGAAGCTGCTATCGCATATGATATGGCTATAATATCCTTCAAAGGACACAAAGCCATTACAAATATTGTGCATCTAGATATAGAGATACATGAAATAAAAAGTATTTCTCACTTAGAGAAAGATCAACTTGGATTAACCCTCAAAGTTAAACGATGTCGAATAAAAATAGAAATAAATGGTCCATTGTCAATGGTCTATACAAATGATCATTTTGGTCATACAACACCTATCACTAAGAACTAACACTTTCTAACTATGATGCACATGAAACCTAACATCCTTGAAAGTTTTCATAGAAATCTATTGCATGATCTTTCATGGAAAGAACATATCAATTCCATATATGTTGCTAGCATAGATAACATGTATTCTTTAGAAAGTGACACAAAAATTCACTATCCATTATCTAAATCAACTTATCCTAATGCAATTGGACTACCCAATTTTGAAACGAGTTATTTGAATACACATCCCTCAAATTTGATAAACTCATACCCATTGCAACTACTGCAACAAGATGTTTTCCCCATGCACCTGTCTCACGAAAAATGGAATTCTACAATTCTCAACATGGATCCAATTATTGAAAAATATGCTAGTAATGTTCCCAATGAAAACATTCCTTCATTTCTAAACAATCTTGCTACCAATCCTACCAATATAGACATGCATGGTGTTAAACATGACACATTTGACTTCTCTAGTTTCCATGTGACATCAGAATATACAGGTCTTGAATGTCATGGTATAAGTGATAATAATGTCATTGAGCTTCACAATTTAATTTATGATTCAAATGGTATAGACATAGAGCAATCTCAACATTATTTATATTGCTTGATGACATAGTCAACATATCATATTTGATGTGGAGATGTGAAGAGAAAGTGAAAAAAGCATAAAGATAACACAGAGACGTGATCAAAGAAAAGAATAGTAGCAATTTTTGTATTTGCTACTTGTGTTTTGTATTAGCATTTTTCTTTTTTGAATATTTCATCGATGACTATTTAATATTGTGGTGGCGATGTGAAGAGGAAAGGTGAAAAAAACATAAAGATAACATGAAGACATGACCAAAAAAAAAGAGGAGTATCAAATTTGTATTTGCTACTTCTGTTTTCTATTAGCATTTTGTTTTTTGAATAATTCATCAATGAATTCTAATGATGCAACATGTTATGTGTTTTCCAGTCTAATATCATAATTTTTTTTTTCTAATATGTGATAGTAGAAGAGATATGAAGTATAAATTTTTGTACTGCCTACATGTCTTCAGGTTAACATTTACCATTGTGAAATAGTGTATACAATTATTCCTCTATAAAAATATCAATGTGGAAGTACACTTTTCTTGTCATGACAACCATAGTCCAAATCTAAATCTTTCTATGAAAGATGAATTGTGTCATACTAGATACTTGTGAATAAATGGGACTAAATATTGCAATGTATAGTATAGTTTCTTATGGCAAGTGTAATTTTAAAGAATAGAAAAATCAAAGTTTTTAATGCAAGATAACTAAAAATAGTATATTGAAAAGATGCATCTTGTCATGCAGGAAAGAAATATTTGCACATAGAAAAGAAACATTGCACAAGTATACAAGTGACAAGAAAACCAAGGTGGTACTAGTCTTTCCTAAAACATAAAATGATACAAAATGAGATAGAAATTATAGACCTAGAGCATTACAAGCCAACAGGTCAAGATAGAACTTGCAGTTTTGACATTGTACTAGAGAATGAAGGACTATGCAGAGTACCAACATTCAAGTATAACATAGGAGATTGCTTATTTGACTCCTTGGAATTCCTACTAAATTATAGATATACATCATTTGAGCTAAGAAATGAGACCATTGATTACTTCTTACAATGCAAACAAGAAGGTGAATCATAAGCATTGCATTCGTATAGTGCAAAACTTCATCCACAAACTCTATATGAACTGCACCAAGTACATAATCCAAAACATGTTTGCATAGAATGTGACTTTTTACAAAGCAAAACATACACAATGGAGAAGTTAGACTATGGGGAGATATATTCTGCATTTATTGGTTATCCAAGTGGTTAAAAATTCAAATATGCATTTGGTCAACAACAACAGGAAGAAAGTACCTACACTTCAATGAATCAATACAAGAAGAGGTATACTCAATCCTCTTTCATGATACAAATCCTATTGCTGGTTATTTTGAACCACTATTGAGATTACAGTTAGAAAAAGTCATTCATCGAGTACATATGCAATACAACAAACTAAAGAGATTTATAAAAGAGCATAATGCACAACACATTGTAGAAGTTGCAAACAAAAATAATATAGGACATGACAAGGTGCACATTAAAAATATCAAACTAGAAAATCCTAATAGAAAGCATGTACTTTGACTATGTCACCTCAAGAGATTTACAAGAGATTCTCCAAGTAATACTATGAAAAATACAACATATACACTTCAACTATGTCATCTTAAGAAATTTATTAGAGATACACAAAATAATATAACAAATGATGCAAATCGGAGCAAGAACACTCAAAATAAGTCAACATGCACATCTAGAATCCAAAGAATAGAAAAAAGAGGCAGGACAATATCGTCTACTAAAAAAACAAAAACTGGATTGTCACCAATAGAGATATTTGTAACAACAATCCAGGATACACCAAAACACACATGCTCAATTTGTCAACTATTGCGTTTCAAGAAAGACATTAGACCAATGAAACAAAAGAAAAAGAACAACTATTATACTCTGACACAAATAAAATATGAAATGCCAAATAATTTCATCTGCCGAATTGCATTGAAACAATTTAAGCTCCCAACATATAGTGCACCAAAAAAATATTAGAACTAATGAACGAATACAAGATGTACAAATCCTATTACAACTGGAAGAATGACTAGTGTTAGTACGAATTGCATTTGCTCAAATATGGGAATTGGGATATAAAAGATCACAAGTGGGACTAAAAAGTTCTATTATCAATGTTCCCGTGAACATGAACATCATACAAAATGCACTACCACAAGCAACCAATAGCACAACAACTATTGTCATTGCTCTCAAAAGGTGCCTGGAATACAAAAATACATTTAAAATAGGAATGGTGGGGCCAAATGTAGCGATGCAAGCGCTCTCAAAACTCACAAGTACACCACTATACATCATGAAAACTATCAAAATAAAAGATGATTGGAAAGAAGCTCTTGAGATTAATGTTGATAATGAAATGATAGATGCAAATTTTGAAGATGAAACATCCTCTCTAGTCAGTGAAAATGCAACACATTTAGACGATGATGAAGAACATAATGAGCCTTCAGAAACTTTGGTACATGGATTCATCGAATCTAGATCCATACATAAAATGCAAGAGAAGATAATTGACGCCACACCTACACAAGAGAACCACCCAATTGGAATATTCAAAGACAAATATGCTGAGAAAATGAATTTTCCCACATTATTCTTTGGAAAACCACGTGACAAAGACATTATTCAAAGATTTTCTTACCAAAAGATTGCACGATGGGAACTCTTGCAATAAAAAAGGTACTTTGCATACCACACAACAAATATATTCTTCAAGACTATCAAGATATTGGCACAATAGGTACTTTCCACAACGTGGATAAGAATACAAAAGGGACAATTGAAAAGACACAAATTGCAAGCAAAAGATGTTAAACAAAAACCCAACTTGGAAAGCATTCTTAAATCAAACATTAGATACGTTGACTTCAGAAGAATAGGAATATCTCTAGACTACGTACACCAACTTAAGAAGAATGTTTTCACAATGATACGCAAACCAAGGCTTTCAACTTTTTTTTGTTACTTTTACTAGTGCAAAACAAAATTGGGATCCACTATTAAGTGCACTCGAACAATTGCACAATGAGCATCAGTAAAAAATTCAACAACAAGAAGAGTATGACATTAAAGGTGACAAATTCAATCTAATAAAGAAAGACCTAGTGACTTGTGCACGATACTATAGGCACAAAATAGATGCAATGAAGAAATTAATTTTAACTGATCAATTGTTCTTTGGAAATGTTGTAGATTACTTCTCAGTAACTAAATTCCATAATCAAGGAAATGAACATGATCATTTCCTACTTTGGGTAAAAAATGCACCAATATATGGAACAGATAGTAATATATCCATCACAAACTTTATTGACAAGTACATTACTTGTACAACTGAACATATAGAGCCTAGTCTTCGTACAATTCACAAGCACCACCACACAAAGTGATGTAGAAGACTAAGAAAGATTTCATGCATCTACAATTTTCCTTTTCCACCTCTCCAAAAGATAGTAATACTTGAACCATTGTCAGAGAAGAATGAAACAGTAAGTTCAAAAGCAACAAGTATCTTTGCAAAATTAGAAAAGGAAAACTATGACATGTCATACACATTTCAAATGTTCATAGATGAAGTTGGAACTAGTGAAGAAGAATATATCTTGGCTCTAAGATCAACTCTACAATGATCAACGCTCTTCTTGCGACGAAAGTTATCAAAAATTTGGAACAATAGCTTTGTGAAGAAAATTCCACAACTACGAAAAGCTAATATCAATGCACAATTTGTATTGAATGCATATGCTGCAACAATGTATTGTAAGTTATACATGACAAAAGTAGACAAAACAATGACAAATACATTTAAAATAATATGCAATGACCACCAACAAGATAGCATTGATGCAATACGAATAATAAGAAAGCTAGGAAATGCACTACTAAATTTACAACAAATGTCATCGCAACAATCAGCACACGTAGTTCTATCACTACCACTAAATCATAGCTCAAGAAAGTGCATATTCATAGACACAAGAGATGATCACAATTGTACATTTATACCCAAATGCAATAAAGAATTACTTAAAGAACCTAATGAGTCAGAAAATGTCCTCACTAAATCCTCAGTGGATTACTATTTAACTTGACCTCCAATCCTTCACAAAATATGCCTTGCAGAATTTGTCTCCGAGTATAGCAAAAAGGGCACAAAATACACATGAAAAAAAAAATTAAGTATAATACAATTTATCAACTTCAACAAACACATGGACCTAGAAAACTATTGTAGAGAACAATTGATACTCTATGTACCATTTATAGTCAATGAGAGCACATTGAAACAATGTTTTGCATCATGGGAACAAGCACATTTATACTATCAACAAATAATCATAACGAATCAAGAAAGTTTAATCATAACACAACTCCTGCATAGGGTGACATGGAAAAAGCACTCAAGGATCTAGATACTGAAAATGATGACATGGATGGCCAAACCCTTACAGTCAACAAACACAAGAAAATTGAGCAATATGACATACAAAAAGATGTCCAACACAAGGTACATAAGATACAAAGCGACATATGTTATAACACATTTGAAATTAGCTACCATCCACAAATTATGGACAATAATGAGTACTACAAATTGAGGCAAATGCTAAATAGAGAACAACAAGGAATCTTCAAAGATATTATTAAAAAAATAAATTAAAAACAACAAGAACCCATTGCATCTATTCTTGACAAGCGGAGTCGGAACTAGAAAGACTTTCATTGCAAAAGTTATATACCAAGCTTTCCTTCGGATCCACAATAAGTACATTGATAGTGATTCCAAAAAACCAAAGGGCCTAATAACTGCTTACATAGGAAAAGAAACATAGATCATAGGTGGAGTTACATTACATTCAACATTCCACATACCTTTTATTACATCTGACTTCTTGCCACTCAATTGCGAAATACTAGATGCAATGTCAAAGCACTATCATCAGTTACATGCACTTCTCATTGATGAGATATCATTAGTTGGTGCTACATTCCTACGTTAGATTGACAAATGATTGCGTGAGATAATGCAAATGCCCACTGTATCCTTTGGAAATGTCGATATAATTTTTTGCGGAGACTTGTACCAAGCACAACCAGTACTTGACATAGTCGTATTTGAAAATAAAGCAACTATGTCAGAATTGATGCCTTACAATTTCTGGATAGACAATGTTAAAAGTTATTTGTTAACACGTACAATAAGGCAAAAGGATGAAAAATTCATTAATATTATCAACAAAATATGAATAGGCATGCAAACAAATGAAGATTTGCACTATATATATGAACAATGCATGAGGAAACCACCATTGGACCCAACATTGCCATTCCTTTTCTATAGAAGAATTGATGTCGATACTCATAATACAAAAATGCTTGCAATAGTTCTTGGTGAAATGACTATCCTCAATGCCATTGACGAACATGATGAAAATAATATTGCATTACGCCTGCACACACGAACAATTTCACTTCAACATCAAATTCATCTCAAACCAAATATTCTAGTAGAACTATATACAAGAAACTACAACACAAAACATGGTCTAGTAAATGGATCAGATGACATATTCAAAGCATACACAAAATATAATGATATTGACATAGTTTGGATAAGATTTAATGACAATACAATCAAACAACAGCATAAGAAACTCATACAATGCTATATTGGAAAAATTGAAAATGACTGGGTACCGATACTGGCATTATTCGACCTATCCAAAAGGCATTGATTAGAAATAAAATTATTGTATGAAAACAATTCCCTGTAGAGATAGCATGTGCAAGAACAATACACAGGTCACAAGGGCTTACAATGGAGGCAATGGCTTTTGACCCCATAGGCATGAGACAACATGGATTAACAAACACAACACTATCATGAACTAAAATAATTGACTCATTATTCTTGTTAAACATCAAAAAAAATTAAAATCAAAGAGAGAATACATCTTGAAATGTCTCACCTACAATCAAGTGCAAAATGGCAATTTGAGAATGACAATACATGTTCTCATAACACACCATCCATGCTATTATGCACACTAAACACATGTAATTTAAAGCCTCACATAAATGACATAGCTAATGACTATGATATAATGTCATTTGACATCATCTACATTCAAGAAGTACACATGTAAATCCTTGAAATAAATGACCAATTCCAACATTTCAACAACTTTAATGCCTACCACATACATGGTATAATGACAGTAGCCAACAAAACCCTAGTCATTTCAAAGATAAAGCAATACAACACAATAAATATAGAATCTATTACAATAACAACTTTGATCAAAAGCAATGAACTAAATATATGTAATCTTTATGCAAGACCTAACACACCCATTGAAGAATATGCCACTATTATTCAACAAGTCACCACATATGTCAAGCTAATGACTAATCTATACATTGTAGGCGATTTCAATATTGATATGTCAACAAGAAATGCTAAGAAAGAAAATCTTGAAAAGTATATGCAAGACCACAATATGAATTACATCGTAGAAAAAACACAAAATGTATACAACCCATCAATTGATCACATTTGGACAAACTCAAGTAATATATGTTATTTTTACAAAGCGAAAGCATACTGGACTAATCACCTTGCTACATTCATAAGGTTCCATACTCCACTCTAGATTGCTAATACATAGACAACCAAACACAAAATTAAATAGAATACATACAGTAATGCAAATACATCTTACACCTAAGAGTTTTGATGCTCTATAAACACACCCACATGACATGTGGACATACAGTACACCTGCGTCCACCTTTAACCCTAAATAGTCTACATTTTCAGTTAGTGCCACCGTACATCTAACTCAGTAGGTGATACGTTAGACTTGCCATGCAGGACTGCCACTTGGTGACACATTAGTGTACAAATTTTGCCCCGTTGACCTTTCGTACGATTTGTATAGTACAGAGTGACATCACTGACACATCATCTAGTGGGCCTGATTTTCGCTAACATCATCCTATCTCTAAGCTTAAATTTGACGCCCGTATGGACATCATTCCTGGGAAAATTTAAACTACTACAACAGTCATATGACTGCCAAATTTAACTGTGATTCACTGATGCAACCCCTCTCCAAATTAATTTTGGTTTTTGTTGTCCGACTTCAAGAGGCCATAATTCAGACATCCAGATCCAAATCAGGTGCCATTTTTTTTGAAATTGGGTAAAATCTTCTAAATTTTTTAGTGGTGCAGCTATTTTCTAGTTTTGGTGCAAGGATTGTTCAGAAATTGCATTTTTTGGTGACTGTACCTGCATAATCTTACATTTTGCAACTTTAAACACTCTGTATGAGCATATTTGGAGTCGAAAACTAGTTCCATTTTTTTTGAAAGTGGGTATTTTTTTGTCTACTTTCTATATCTAGTATCAGATTGTAGGGTTGTGTGGACAAAAGTGTCACTTTTAGCAATAGGGCCTTTCTTTGCATTGTAATGCTTCATAATTGTAGCACATTGTGAAGTTTCAGATTTGTACTCCATTAAGAGGTTGTAACAAGAAAAATCAAAAGTCTAGAAAGGCCAAAATTGGCAAGTGGCCCATTGTAATCGCACTACTGATAATGTGACCAAAGCATCTATTTTGGGGGGGTTTCTTGATTTAGTGGAAAGGGGGGTGTTCTTGGTGTTGTGTTCTCTCGTTTCTACACTTTTCTTTCATTTTCTACATTATGGGCAACTTTAAGTTTCCTAAATTAACTCCTCATAACTATGCTTCGTGGTCAATCAAAATGTTGTATCACTTAATGCATAATGGAGTTTCACAATATGTAAATGGCACTCTTCCTAAACTAGTAGGTGATAATGTTTTAGCAAGTGATATTTCAGATTGGGTAGCCATGGATAGGAAAGCCCTAGGTGATATATATCTGGGGGTAGATGATAAGATCATGTATCAAATCAAGAAGTGTTCTACATCTAAGGAAGCTTGGGATACCCTCGAAAGCCTTTATGGTAAAGTGTTTGAAGAGGATGTGTTCAAAACTGAAGATGAGCTTGTATCCTTAGATCTTAAGTCATATGACTCAATTCAGGATTTCATCATCAAGGTGAATGAACTAAGGACAAAGCTTACTGATTGTGGGAGTTCTATCAAAGATGATAGACTGATCTATCTTATTCATAACAAGCTACCATCAGAATATTCCACATTTCTATCTTCTTTTAACACCTCAAAGACTACCTTAGGGTCTACCTACAAGAAAGTCACTTTTGATGAATATGCTAAACTATTGGATGATGAAGAAAGGATGTTGAAATCAATGGGGATTCTTAAATCACCTCGGTCCAAAGCATTGGTGGCTAGTGAGGGTTCTCAAAATTTAGCTACACAATCTTCAAATAAAGGAAAGGGTAAGAAGAAATGGAAGAGAAAATCTGAGGATGCAGAAAAGACAACACCACAATCCAATCAACAAGACAAGTCCTTGAACTCCAACAAGAAAGGGTACACGAATAAGGAGAAGAAGAAGTGCACTTATTGCAAGAAATTGGGTCATGAAGAGCATGAGTGTTATCTCAAGAAGATTGATGAGTTAACTAACATCATGAAGAAGCATAATGTTCCATTGCCTAATGCTTATAAGGATAAAGGGTCATCTTCTGATTCAAAGGGCAAAGGGAAAGCACTCATGGCTAATTCAGACTCTTCAAAGGAATAGATATTTGACTCAGGTGCCTTATATCACATGGGTTCTTCAAAGGAGGATTTTTCTTCATTGAATCACTCAAAGGTACCACACATCTTCATGGGGAATGATAGCAAAATGGAAGTTGAAGGGAAAGGAAACTTGGAGATGGAAAATGGAGAGTTTCAAGAGGTTCTCTATGTTCTAAACCTAAGTTCAAATCTCCTAGCAATTTACCAAATCACTCACCTTGGAGATGGACATAGAGTTGAGTTCTTTCTCGACTCAATAAAAGTGCACAGTCTTAATGACGATTCCTTGGTTGCAGTGGGGAAAGTGAATCATAACAAAAGGTTATACTCTTTCTCTCATTTTGTGCCCAAGTCTCCTTCAAAGGCCTTGTTATCTCAATCAAATTCAAACATGCAATTATGGCATGAGCGGAATGGTCATCTTGACTACCGCTATCTTTAGCAACTTTGCACAAACCATATGGTCAAAGGTCTACCTCAAATCAACTTTTCTAAGGGTGAGTGTTCAAAAAATTTAGTGGATATGCATCCAGAGGGAAAGTTACACAAAGGGAAGTCTTCAAGAGAAATAGATGTTCTTCAGATGGTTCACATGGTATTAGTAGTTCCTTTTGCATTCAGCCAGGGTCACTACATACTCACTTTTGTTGATGACTTTTCAAGGTTCACTTGGGTCTACTTTCTACATAACAAGAATGAAGTGTTGGACAAATTTCTAGACTTCAAGACTCATGTTGGACAGAAATCCAGAAAGGCCATCAAAGTACTTCGAATGGACAATGGAAGCATGTATGTGAACAGAAGACTTATGGACTTTTGTAGACATGAGGGAATTGATCTTCAAACTTTGCCAGCATTCAATCCGCATAAGATAAATGTTGTAGCTTTGAGGATCCGAACTCTTAAGTCTATGGCAAGTTGCATGATACATGCCAAGTCTCTTGATCCATCATTAGAAGTGGAAGCAATCTCATGTGCCACTCACATTCTTAATCATTCTCCTCATCCAGCCTTAGATGACAAAACTCCTTTTGAGGCATGGTGCGACAGAAAACCTATTGTGACACACTTCAAAGTCTTTGGTTGTCCTGCATGGGCAAAGGTATCTTCTAGGGGATGCAAGGCACATCCATCTCGACCTTGTACTTTCATTGGTTATGAAGACAGTGTGAAGGCATACAGACTTCTAGATCCAGAGACACATCAAATTTTTGTGGAGAAGGATGTACATTTTGAGGAAAGTTCTCCAAGCTTGTCCTCTACTCCTCTCTGCACATCATACAGTGTGGAAATTGATAGTGACACCAGTGATAGTGCTTCAACAGATTCAAACACGTAGAGTTCTATTGACAGTTACAGTGAGAGGTCACTCCATTAGTTCAGTCTGCATGCATACATCGCCACAGTGATAGGTCCCGAACAACAGGGTACATCCAGTCTTCCAGATATAGGTTCAGTGACAGATTTGGGGGACAGTATTCAAGATCTGCCTCTTCTTCTTGATGCAGAATTACCTTATTCAGTTGTCACAAGGGTTCTATCTGACTCTCTTGTTCATCCTCTACATGATCAATCCTTACAGGTTGAAGTGATTGTGGATACTTATGATCAACAGTTGCAGCAAGGTTCTTCATTAGTTTTAGAGACAGACAGTTCTTTGGGACAGGTTCTTCAGCCAGTTGAGCAAGTTTCAGAGACATCACTTATCCATGGGATTCTTTCCACGCACAGTGGAAGCGTCTCGTTTGTACCTTTGGCCTTGTTTCTTCCTGAGGGGAGGAACACCATTTTGCAGTCTTGGATCAGCTTCTTCATCGGAGCAGTCACTGTTCGACATTCTTCTTTTGGGGGGGGAGCCTCTTCTATCTCTCTTCCTTCTCTCATTCTCTTATGTACATACTGGATGTATGTCGTAATGGGGGGGTCTTGATTACTCCATCCATCCATGCGTCCATTTATCTCTCTTTTTGGGGGAGGATTTTTCCCATGAGGTTTTCCCTCTTTCTCCACTTTATGAGAGATTGCATATCATTATGTACATGGGTACCTAACATGGCCTAGTAGACGGGACCCATATTGCATATCATCCTAGATTTTGTAAGCTTAAGGGAATTCCCCTAAGTTGCACTTAAGGAGGGGTGTTGGTGTACAAATAAGTATTTACTTATTACACTTACTTAAGTTTACTTAGGTTAATGCATTATTTAATTATTATTTTAGGTGAGACACTTAGGAGTTTGTGTACTTTCATTGAGTTACGCAACTCTAATTATGCACATGGTGTCTACACCACAGGAGTATGCATCATTCACTAAGTTGTCATGTTGACAACACAATTATCCACACTCCTCATTTAGTACATGTTGTCTACACCACTGATTTGCGTGCTACACCATTGTAGGCTTATCCTCACATCACCGCACTTAATCTCGTGCTCAATAGAGGATAACCCATATCTGGTGGACATGTGCCTGGTTGTATGACATATCATGATGCTGACTTCTATGCATTCTAGAAGCTCTCTTGAGGCCTCTATATACATGCACTCCTAGTATACTCTCAAGTTGGCTATGCTGGATATTGAATGAATATCATCATTCTGATCATACTCTATCTATTTTGGTCTATTATGTGCTTGTGTTGAGTTCTTTAGTTCTTGGGTGAATTCTGGCCTAAGCCAATTCTTACAAGTTTTATGTATCAAAAACAATAACTCTAATTTAACAGTATATATTTCAATGTTCTACGTTTTGCGCAGTACAATAATGGAAGGAAACAAAAGAACAGGAAATGGAACACATGTCAAGCAACAACAAACAACAACAAGGTACCAAGATTTTCTCATCTCCAATAATATGAATTCCCACATGAAAAATGATCAACCAATACATGAATTTATAGTATTTGAAGAAATGTTAAATATCAAACCACTACAATACTGAACTAACACCATAATACTTTGTGCAGGTCTAAACTAGGAAACCCCAATGCAATATCAATTGAGGACTTGAATGCAAGAAAAGCAGGAAACACTTTTGAAGGAGACATACTTATTGTATATATAGCAACATTGGATAGAGACAACAAAACACGAGAGGTGCTATGTGTAGGCTTGACATACTTTAAAGGAGAAATGACAATAACTTTAAATGTGATAGGGAACCTCGTACAAGAGTACAAAAATAAGATAGTTCCAGGAACATCCATTATAGTGTCACGATTTCAAATAGGACACAAAACAACCTATGACCACGAAGATACTGATTGCATCTTGAAGCTCCAAGATTCAAGCACAATTCAAACTATACCACGACTTTGCCAAGAATACAAATTCATACCAAGCACCACAATCAAATAGCTACTCACGAGCACAAGTACCTATGCCATTGGTACAATAGGTGCACTAGTAGTTGCAGGACGTTAGAAAGGCTCCCAATATGTTGTTGACATAAAAGACGAAAACAATGATGATGACAAAGTATAGGTAAAAAGCACACCAAACATGCCTTCTTTCTATGCAACATGTAGAGTAGTCATGTTTCTATTGAGTATAGAGTTCTAAAAGTAGAAAATAAAAATCTCTTGTCAATGACTAGCTCTAAATCAACTCTGCATTCTAAGAAGAATCCATGCAAATAGCAATCCAATTGCAAAGAGGCGAGACTCCTACAATGTTGTTTAGAAACATTGTATGACAGAACAACATGGACAACACATTTTGAATAGGGGTTGCTACATACATCTGTACACTAAAGGACAAGAGAACATTGGATGCCTTGAATGCATTGCTACAAATAACACTACAGGTAAGCAAACTCAGATAATTCAACACTTCAACTACTAATTATTTCATACACAAGCTACATTAATATCAAAACATATCTTGCAAGTTGATGTGGTTCTCAAAGTAGCCAACTCATTCACAAATCCATTTCATGCATTTTGTTCCCAATGCAACTTAAAATTTGAAGATTATGGAATGCTAGAAGACAAAACAACTTATTACAATAGATGCAATCAAGAGGTTGCATATGTATATGCATTATACCTAAAGACTATAATCACAACTGAAAACAAACAAATCATCCAATGTTCAATAGACAAGTCCATTGTTGAACAACTACTACCAAGCGTGAAAGACACAAAAATTGAGGACTACACACAAGACAAATCAAAGTTCATCTTTATCTTTTGAGATTTCACTGTGAAAGGTCAATTCACATTGAACCAGAACAATGCCATCAATAATGTTGTGACAAATCGAGATTGAACAATTGCTCACAACAAAAAGTAAATAATGTATATGAGCAATGTTAGTATGCTAATAGAAACCAAATTTAAATAAAGCGTCTACAAACTAAACAAAATTCATAAACTTCAAGATAGACTAAGATGAACTCTCAATTGAAAATATGAGCCATTAATGGGCTCTCTCAATGAGAAGCTCTCTTTTTGAGTGGCTTTATCTAAATGGATAGGATGTATGCTCAATATGCTTCCAAAGGCTTCAATGGATGATTGTGGATTTTTGGTGTGGATAGATGGCTTTAGTATGAATTTGGCTCTCAAAATAGCATTATAACTTTACTTCATGGATTGTGTTATTTTGCAAAGGGGAAGGATCCAATTTATAGGCAAGAGGCTTGAGGGTTTGAGGGCTAAGATGCAAGGATGGGAAAAAGCTTATGGAGGGCTCAGATTGCATGAGAGGAGAGCACATGGATTGTGCTTCCTTATAGCCAATCAATGAGTGACACATGTCACATGGTGAGAGGATGGAGGAAAGGGCAAGGATGAGTCAACAAAGGAGGCTCAAGAGATAAAATCTTCATAAAGACCCTCATAATGACTTGTAAGAGCAATAAAAGGGCTTGTAAGAGTCATTTATGACCTAGTGGACTTCATAAAGTTTTATGGTTGAGATATTTTGAGGGTGATGAGAGAAAATTCGACTTGGACTTGATTAGGAAGGTTTTGAGCTTGCTTAGGCTTGTGCAAATGATTAGAGGATGGATTAGGATGGTTTAGGATTAGCTTAGGGATAGGCAAGTGGATGGCATTTAATGAGGGTGGGTGAAGGAAGAAATATTTGTTAACTTTGGCTTGGGTTAGTAAGTCTTAACCCATGTTTAGGGAATGTGACAAGGTTAGGAAGGGATTAGGATTAGGTTTAAAGACATCTTCTAGAAGAGTCTAGACTTTGGATGAGGATAAAGACTTTCTAGAATAGTCTAGAATTTCCTAGGATGAGGATAAAGACTTTCTAGAAGAGTCTAGAACTTCTTAGGATGAGGATAAATTAGATTTTTAGGAAATAAATAAAGTTTTATTTATTTCAAGGGTTTGGGTTGAGGAGATATTTATTAAAATTTTTTAAATAAACATGAGGATTAATATTTAATCTTAATTAAATATTTTGAGTTGGGATTAGGGGTAGGAAATGATGGGTTTAGCCTTTAATTGAAATTAAAGAAGGATTAGAAGATTTTGGAAGAGGTTATTGGTCATAAGGAAATTGGCCAAGTTTTGGGCAAAAAATAAATTTTTTATTTATTTTGGGTTTTTTGGTCAATTTATTAATTAAATAATTAATAAATAAGGAAATAATGTTTAAATAAGATTTAAACATTTTTGGGAGGGATTCCTTAATTAAATATTTTTAATTAAGATAAAGGGATTTAATGGCATAAAAATAAATTAATTAATAAATGATGATGTCATCAGGACTTTTTCAGAAAATAAAAATACTTTATTTTCTAAAAGTTTTTAGGTGTCTACATTTTGCCCCTCTTTGATGTGATGTCGCAAGTGGCATGGCATCAAAGATAAGAAAATAAGATGCCCAAGGTTAGAGCAGAAGAGGAGAGAATGGACTGTGAGATGCCCCCTCAAGAAGGCAACAGGGAGAGAAAGCAAGGCTCGATGGCTTCTTGAAAATTACAAGAATCTCGGATGAGCAAGGAAACTCAGATTGGCAAAGAGAAGGGGCTGAATTAGCTCAAACTCTCACTATGGGAGAATGATATAGGAGAATCAGATGCACAAGAGGAAGCAAGCTTAAGACTTTAGGGAAGGTGGAGGATGAAGGAGCAGAGTGCTATAAAAAGGAATCTAGGATAGGGAGATGGATGAGGGGATTATAAAGTTGATGCAACAGGATTTCAAAGAGTTAGATTGGCGAAAGATGGGTTTCGGAGATCCCTAGGACTAGGATTGTGGATCTCGAAAGATGAGGCTTGGTGGGTTGATTTGGATTGGTGGATCCCTAAGACTAGGATTGTGGATCCCTAAAGTTAAGAGTGATGAGTGATTCAAAGAGATACTGATGCATCAGCTGGGGTAGGAGAGACAGATGCTGGATATGGATGGGGGATAATGGAGATGAAGGAAAACCATTGAAGCTTTTTGAGCATGGGGATACTTCAAAGAGAAGTACCACCATGTAGTTGAGCACTAGATTTGCTATAGGACTGTTGGTTAATTGCCAAGGTTACCAAGAACATCAAGGCCTTTTCACCAACCGTCAAGAGGACTGACGAACTAACTCAAAAAAAACACGCAAGGATTGCTCCAGCATCACACATGAAACTTGGAGGAAACAGTGTGGAACCGACACTGGGTAACCCACAAGCAAAAAAGAAACAAATGAAAGACTTGATCAAAACCATACGCTCAGAGTGCCCCATTCGCAGTATACCATGATATGGAAGATCGTGAAAACCTTGAGGAGGGAACAAAAAGATTGCCTAGAAAAGATATTTCAAGACCCAAAAGGGAAGATTCCAAATCAAAAGAAAGCAAAAATCCAAAAGAGAATCGTTTGCCAACGAGATGGGTACGACGAGGTACTAACGGACCAAGATCAGACATGAGGAAAGCTATATCCTACAAGGATCTATCGGAGAGCACCTAAGTTGGTGGATCGGGATGAGTGGTGCATCTGGCAAGCTGAACTAAGAAGGATAACACTTTGGTGATAGGAGATCTAGCTAAAGGATGCATTGAAATAGCTAAACAAGCTGTGTGGTGTGTACAAGATGCTGATCAAGGATGAAATGACACGAAAGCTGGATAGATACAATGGTACTAAGTTAAAGAGGATGTACAGGTTTTTTCATGTTTTGGTTTTTGTGAGATGGAAATGTTTGTGAAGGATGGGATGTCTATAATAGGTGATAGGTGGATAGGTAGATGGTTTGCGAAAAGATTAAGTGAAAATGGGGTTTTGTGTGTGCACGTGATAGTATACAAGCTAGGATACAAGATTATTTATAGGCTGGAATATGGTACAAACCTTGGACAAGATTCGGATAGACAAGGTATGGTACAAGATTTACAAGGTATAATACAAGCTTTGGTACAAGATTTACAAGCTGTACAGGAGGTATTTACAAGCTTCATCAGATTTTGGATATTTGGTTGGAACACCAAGGGAACAAGCAAGTGTGTCTTATGGGATGGTGGGTGAATGGATGAGGGATAGGATAGTGATAGATAATGGATTAGTCTTTAGTACACAAGGCGCCTGAATTACCAGGTTTTCACCAAGGTACCTATCCAAGGTGCTTGAATTGCCAAGTTTTCACCATTGGATGCTTATTTCTCTTTACTATTTTTTCTTTTGTATTTTTCAAAAGCTGGGTATACCAAGGATCTTCAAGCATAGAACTTCTTGAGATGAATGATGTTAGTAGGATCATTCAAGAGTTCTCCTTCTGGTGTAGATAGCTGATAAGCTCCGGAGCCAAAGGAAGCAGTGACAACATAAGGACCAAGCCATGTAGGTTCAAACTTGCCTTTCTTTTCTCTATCTGCTTGGACTTTCATGTTTTCTTTAAGGACCATGTCACCTGGCTGAAAGTGTCGTGGAAGCACCTTCTTGTTGAAATTCCTTTTGAGACGAGTTTGATAGACTGTGAGATGATCATAGGCTTGTTGTCGCTTCTCGTCTAAGAGATCTAGCTGGGTGAGCCGAGCTACTCTATATTCTTCATCTGATATTTGCCCTTGCAAAGATATGCGCAAGGAGGGAAGTTCAACCTTTATAGGTAGTACTGCTTCGGCACCATAGACTAGGGAGTATGGAGTTGTGCCTGTGGATGTACGGAAGGAAGTTCGATAGGCCCATAGGGCTGGATTTATTTGTAGGTGCCAATCACGGCCGGAATCATTGACAACTTTCTTTAGAATTTTGAGGAGGGTTTTGTTAGTTGCCTCTGCCTGGCCGTTACCTTGTGGGAAATATGGGCTAGAAAAGCGGTGATGGATGCGGAGGGAAGTGCATAATTCTTCCATGTTGAGATTTTCAAAGTTACCTCCGTGGTCAGTGAAGATGGTGGATGGGATGCCGAAGCGGCAAACAATGTGGTACAAGATGAACTTGGAGACCTGAACTCCTGTAGCTGAGACTAGGGGGACTGCTTCCACCCATTTAGTGAAATAGTCTGTAGCTGTTATTATCCATTTATGTCCATCAGATGAGAGGGGTGTGATAGTTCCAACTAGATCAAGGCCCCAACAAGCGAAAGGCCAAGGTGGTGCAATAGGCTGTAGATCCTGTGCTGGAGCGTGCACAAGATTTGCATGCTGCTAACATGGGAGACACTTTCTGACAAAGTCACAGGAGTCTTCTTCAATGGTAGGCCAATAGTAGCCTGCTCTAAGGATTTGTCGCGCTAGGACAATACCACTCGTGTGGGCACCGCAAAGTCCAGAGTGTACTTCCTTTAACACCATCGCGGCCTCATTTTGGTCTAAACATCGAGAGAGAGTATCGTGATAACCCCGACGATATAGGGTATTGGCTATGATAACATAGCGGGATGATTTTCGGATGAGGTTCTGGCGTTGGGTACGTGTGAGGTGAGGGGATATGATACCATCGTTAAGGTAAGCATGAATCTCATGGTACCAAGGGGATTGGGGACCAACCAAGATACAAACACGGTTTGAATCCTCATTCGCATAGGCGGGTGTGAGGAGCTGCTCCACTAAAAACTCATACTATGTAGCTGCTTGGGGAATTTTCAAGAGCGAGCCTATAGTAGCCATAGCATCTGCTACTTTGTTCTGTATTCGAGGCACTTGTGTAAACTGAAGCTTTGTAAAATGTTGGGTTAGCTGATCAACTAGCTCTTTGTAGGGTAATAGCTTTTCATCTTTGGTTTGATATTCATTTAGGGCTTGCTTGATGATGAGCTGAGAATCGCCAAAGATTTGTAGCTCAACAATGTTCCATTCTACAGCTATCTTTAATCCTGCTATGAGGGCCTCATATTCAGCTATATTGTTGGTGCTAGGGAATTGTATATGAGCAATGTTAGTATATGAGCAATGTTAGTATGCTAATAGAAACCAAATTTAAATAAAGCTTCTACAAACTAAACAAAATTCATAAACTTCAAGATAGACTAAGATGAACTCTCAATTGAAAATATGAGCCATTAATGGGCTCTCTCAATGAGAAGCTCTCTTGTTGAGTGGCTTTATCTAAATGGATAGGATGTATGCTCAATATGCTTCCAAAGGCTTCAATGGATGATTGTGGATTTTTGGTGTGGATAGATGGCTTTAGTATGGATTTGGCTCTCAAAATAGCATTATAACTTTACTTCATGGATTGTGTTATTTTGCAAAGGGGAAGGATCCAATTTATAGGCAAGAGGCTTGAGGGTTTGAGGGCTAAGATGCAAGGATGAGAAAAAGCTTATGGAGGGCTCAGATTGCATGAGAGGAGAGCACATGGATTGTGCTTCCTTATAGCCAATCAAGGAGTGACACATGTCACATGGTGAGAGGATGGAGGAAAGGGCAAGGATGAGTCAACAAAGGAGGCTCAAGAGATAAAATCTTCATAAAGACCCTCATAATGACTTGTAAGAGCAATAAAAGGGCTTGTAAGAGTCATTTATGACCTAGTGGACTTCATAAAGTTTTATGGTTGAGATATTTTGAGGGTGATGAGAGCAAATTCGACTTGGACTTGATTAGGAAGGTTTTGAGCTTGCTTAAGCTTGTGCAAATGATTAGATGATGGATTAGGATGGTTTAGGATTAGCTTAGGGATAGGCAAGTGGATGGCATTTAATGAGGGTGGGTGAAGGAGGAAATATTTGTTAACTTTGGCTTGGGTTAGTAAGTCTTAACCCATGTTTAGGGAATGTGACAAGGTTAGGAAGGGATTAGGATTAGGTTTAAAGACATCTTCTAAAAGAGTCTAGACTTTGGATGAGGATAAAGAATTTCTAGAATAGTCTAGAATTTCCTAGGATGAGGATAAAGACTTTCTAGAAGAGTCTAGAACTTCTTAGGATGAGGATAAATTAGATTTTTAGGAAATAAATAAAGTTTTATTTATTTCAAGGGTTTGGGTTGAGGAGATATTTATTAAAACTTTTTTAATAAACATGAGGATTAATATTTAATCTTAATTAAATATTTTGAGTTGGGATTAGGGGTAGGAAATGATGGGTTTAGCCTTTAATCGAAATTAAAGAAGGATTAGAAGATTTTGGAAGAGGTTATTGGTCATAAGGAAATTGGCCAAGTTTTGGGCAAAAAATAAATTTTTTATTTATTTTGGATTTTTTGGTCAATTTATTAATTAAATAATTAATAAATAAGAAAATAATGTTTAAATAAGATTTAAACATTTTTGGGAGGGATTCCTTAATTAAATATTTTTAATTAAAAATATTTTTAATTAAGATAAAGGAATTTAATGGCATAAAAATAAATAAATTAATTAAATAAATAATTAATTAATAAATGATGATGTCATCAGGACTTTTTCAGAAAATAAAAATACTTTATTTTCTAAAGGTTTTTAGGTGTCTACAAATATGACTAGTCACAAATTAGTATTTATTTAAAATATGAAAAACAAGTTATAATGAGACATAGTTACAATATACTAACATGCACAAAATAGAATTTGCAGGTATCTTGGAAAGCTATAATGACATATCGAGCTATAATTAATGGTAGTTACAAAAGATACCAGTCAATATAAAGTAAGATGTGTAATCAAATAATATATATGCATGAGTCTCATATCCAAGTACACTCTCAGTGTCATATATGTATAATGAAATAATGTATATGCATTGATATGCTATGAGACATACTTTTGCTCTATCAAGTCGTATAACATGATTGAGTAGATGCTTTGCTAATGTAAACTATTGTTGAAATATAATGAAAAATTGCATCACATGCTTTATCCTATTGCATATCCAATGTATAAAACACTATCTAAATTGCTACTCGTCATATGCAAAAACTATACTTAGGCAAGAACTTTGACGTTTTGTGTTATTATTTTGCTTATACTTTTAGATGGCTATAATTGTTCGCAATTAGTAATCATGACCTTCCAAAAAAAGGTAAACCAATTCTCCGTTGAATTGAGAGTAGCACTCATTATGAACTTCTTTTCGATGAGTAGAGAAAATAGACAAGATCAAATTTACAATTCTGGAATGTTATATGCAATCTATTTAAAAGAAGAGGCATACTAACAACTATATCTGTTTGAAAGAGATTATCGGCCTATAGTAACGACTATAATTTTCAATCCCTAACCCCGAATGATGAAGTATGAAATTATACGAATGTAAAATGCAATTCTCCGACGAGGCAACATAAACAGCCATGATGAGAATGGAGTTGACAATAACAGATAATGCATTATAAGAACTTCCTCTATGCTGCTGGATAGTATCTTTCTTCTATGAGAGGAGGTTAAATCGTGGCTTTACAAAACGGGGGAAACCGACAACAATTTGGATCCCCTCTGAAGTTTGTGTACTTCTATTCACTGTTTGTTCTCTTCGATCTCTGTAATATACAACCCCGTCAAATCGTTTGAGTATAGCGTTTTTCCTCCTCATTTTATTTTTCAATTTGTTGGTTTCGTTAGGAGACGAAAATAAGGGAGGCAGAATGTTGAGAAGGGCAGCAACCCATCTAGAAACCCTAGTTTTGCTTAAACAGCGTGCAGCTGTTCCAGGATCTGGCAGTGGGCAGAGCTGCCAAAGGTTTCTTTCGTCGTCATCATCGTTCATTCAGTCGTCGGCACTTCTGTTTAACAGAACAGGTATTCTCTTCAGCAAACACAATGCCGCTGAACCAATTCATTTTTTCCGTCGACATGTTGGTTACTCAGCTTGCAGTTTTGCTAAACATCGCGCATTGCTTTCAAATTAGTTAATTTATGTTGATTTCTTTGCCGCATTTTGATATTTTATCTGTTTTTTGGGTTTGAATTGAGTCTTGCAATGCTTAAATTTAAATGGGACGAGTAGATGATGGAAATGATCGATGAATGTGTATGGCAATGAGATGTTTTTAATAAGGATCATTAATGGAAGACTATTAATAGCCTAACCCTGATATTCACACGCCAACCTCCTCTTCTTTGGCCAGAGGTCCAATTTTCGTCTTTCAACTGCAACATATTTCCATGTCGCTCAACCAAGCATACTAAATTATTTAGGGAAAAAACCCACACAGTATGCCTCTTCTTTGAGCTTCTCTCTGATTATATCTCAGGCAAAAATTAATTACTCTCTTCAAGGTATGCATTAGAAGGCGGAGGAGCAAATAGCCGACATGGTACTCTTTTGCGAGCGTGTTTACTTCTTACCTCAATCTGGTGGCAAAATGAGAATGATCCTTAATGGATCAGACATGTTAGTGAAGTAAGCTAAATTGCTGCTAATTTGGTCAATTGATACTAAAGACTTAAGAATAACAGGCCACTTATTAAACTTATTTAAGGAAGAATATCAACAAATAGAGTTGCAGAAAGCTCAGCAGGTCAGAGCATGTACATAATTTCACTTTAGTTATTCAAACACTTGGGTCTATCAGCATGAAGAAAAGCAAGCACTAGTCGTGCTTTTGGTTGCAGTTGAAATATCACAGTTTTGGCTGTGGCTGAGTTTGTTAATGAACTCTGTGCCAACAGGATGTTTTTGTGACAGCCTACTACTGAAACCGTCCCAGATAGGACAGACAGATAGAGCATGCAGGGACAGAGGGAGCTGAAGCATTGGGATTCCGTCTTTTGACATTTCAAATACACTTGGGCATCCCTTTAAAGCTCTCTTGTAACATATGAGAAATTTTAGGCCTCAATGGACGTATTCTAAGAGAATTATTTTCAGTTGTAATTGTTTTGATTGTACCTGGTTACCTCAATGAAGCTATCTTATTGAAGTTCAAGTGTAGCCGGGAAGGTTAGAGAGTAGCAGTGCTGTGTAAGTGTTACGGCATACACTTTAGGACACATTAAAAGGGATTTATTTTCAGTTTTAGTTGTTTCGATTGTATCTAGTTATTTCAATCAAGCTATCATATTGAAGTTGAAATGTAGCTGGGAAGGTTAGAGAGTAGTAGTGCTGTGTAGGTGTTATGGCATACTCTTGAATGTGTAAAATGTTTTCAAAGTCCTCAATAAGGTTTCAACCGTTTGTAAGTGAAAGGAGATGGTGGCATAAGAAAGAGATCCTCACTTTTTTGGAGTTTTTTTAATTGTTTATTGTTTCTCCAGGCCAAAAGCTTTGTATTCTCCATTTTATAGTCGTTCTTTCTCTCAAGTTGGTTGATGTATTATTCCTTTATGTATGTTTGACTTTGCACTCTACAAATTTAAAACACAATGACATTTTTTCTGCACTTCTTAATAGGATAGCAACAGAATTAGTCAAAACACTATAAGATAAGATAAGATTTGTTTTGGTCAGTTAATGGTTATCCACATTATTTATGCATCAGAGAATGGAGCAATCCTTCAAATTTATATGAAACATGAGCTTGAGTGTCTAAACCTATTGAGACACAAGATGTCCGCAATAAGACAAAATTTATAGAGCATCCATCTTCAGACAAAAGGAACAAAAGGAGGCTTGCCAAGGCCCTTGAACAGAGATGCCATCAATGAGCAAAACAGACAGCTGATTACTCCATGAATGCCTGTGCTCAAATTAGGAATTTACTAGCTCAAAAAGTACATATCACTTGGAACCCCATAAAGTGGAGTTTGCTATGTCAGCATGCAGAAGATAGTACAGGACTCAGGAAACAGAGCAGCCGTCAATGCTACAAGCAGCCATAAAGCTCATCTGATATCCTATTTCCTGTGCTTAAGTTGCTCTCAGAGTCTTATGTATTATAGTTTAATGCCTACTTTTAGGCCCAAAAGATTACTCCTTGCTTTTCTAGGGGACATACTTGAGCACTCTAAGTTTCTCCTTTGTGTTTTCGCCTTGCAGGGGCTTCACTAAGTTATGTTTTGGGTCTTTCTAACATGAAAATTTGTACAATGCATTGGAATTTATGTTTTGGGTCTTCTTTATCAATACTTCAATTTCCCATGTTATTAAAAAGCTGATATTGTAATTTATAATGGATGTGATCAATGAACTGAGGGTTTATTCCTTAAATCTGAAATAGATGGGCCTGGCTTAATGGGATGCTATGGAAACAATGTATGGGGCAGATCATCAGCATTTCTGGAATCAATTTGCCAGCCATCTGGTGGATTAGATCAACTTTTATCTCAGGTTTCTTGAACTTTCAAATTCCAATTCTCTGTACACTTTCCCTGTTCAGTTTGGCATATTTACTCATTAGAAAATTTTCTGTCATGAGGTGGTCGTATGATTTATTAGATGTGTGTTGGCCTATTGAGGGACATGGTTGAGTTTCGTTACCTAATTTCTATCATCACTCCAGTTTGTCAACATTGTGGTTTTTTCCTTACGTTGTTTTTACATTAATGAAACGATAATGTATGGTTCCATGTTCCATTTTAGTACTCAAATGTTACAAAAATTACCATATGCTGCATGGGCCACTAAGAAAGAAAATTGAACTAGTGCACAGGATTAACATTAATAAGTCAATATATATCCATACATGCATTCAAGAAACTTTTTCCTGTAGAAATTTAGACAAGAAAACTAACTTGTATGTGTATTAATTACAATCATCCACCAAGTTTTCAGGACATGATGGCAGGGGGGAGGGGGGATGCATTTCTGAGACAGCAATTAAACAAATTGGAAAGTTTATTTTGCTTTAAAAGAGGGGTAAAAGTTTATCAATAAGCAACGGTCAATACAAAGCTGAAAGGACCAGCAGGCCCAACAATAGGTTATAAAACAAGAAAGAATACAGCCAGCCAATCAAGGCTCTCTCAGAGTCCCCAAATAATTTTTTCATGTCCTCCATAACAATTCTTCTAATGTCCAAGAATACTCAAAAAGACAAATGTTCCCAGTCCCCAAAATTTAACATCCCATCTGCTCAGAAGCCCATTGTGCCAAACAATCTGCCACTTTGTTCCACTCCTGGGGGACATGACAAAAGGTAACAAACTCCAATGAACTACAAAGTTTAACAATCTGATTGACCATCGAAACCAATTGCCAACTCATTCCCTCCTGCCGCTTATTCAACATTTCAACCACCATTTGTGAATTAGATTCACAAATGATCTTTTTTCCAACCATGGGCACAACCTCTTTCCAGAGCATCAAGAATAGCAAGAGCTCCCATATAGTTGTTAGCATGCAGCTATTTATACAAAAAAAGAAAAGAAATGGACAACCCAGAACCATCTCTACCTACACCACCAATCCCAACATGCCTAGGATTTCCTTTGGAAAGACCATCAATATTAATCTTCAACACATCAAGAGGAGTGGTTGACTAGCAACCAACCCACTGGACCTTGCTCTTGGCATGCTGACCCACCTTGGAAAAGCGGAATCTCATGCCATGGACACCCAACCCCAACTTCTGAATAATGTCCAAATCACCCAGATCCACAGGGGTGGACAAATCACATTTTGCTGATAAGGTCTCCTGAAGAAAACTAATGATTCTTATCCACAATTGATGACCCAATATTTTTCAGTACTGAAAAGTCCTTTGGTTTCTTCCCAATAAGAATTTTCAAATGAATAAAATTAGGACCAATGTTCCAAGCAATATGAAGGAAGTCTTAGCTGGGAAGTTTCTAGAAGACCCCAGAGCTTGACCAAAGAGGAACAGTGAACACACAGCCTATTCCAAGACCCCCACTAGAAGTGCCAAATTTTCCTAGAGAAGGCACACTAGAAGAAAATATGCAAGGAACGTTCCTCACTGTTATTGCACAAAATACACATAGGACCCTGAAATTCTTTCTTTTGCGACTTCTTGGAATTGAGGCACGTATGTTGCACAACCATTCACATGATAAAGTTGCACTTAGGCCATGTAAATTGTTCACATCTTTTTCGAGCAAGAAACAACCATCCACCTGTGGATCTTCTTTTCTAGCACCTACTAACTTGAAACAATCGAGAATTTTCCCTTTAGATTATGGTCTTAAGTAAGAACATCTAAGGAATTACAAGCTTTGACTCACAAAATCTTACCAAGCTGTTGATTATCCTCTTTAGAACCTCCAAGAGGCCACTCATGAGGTTCATTCCATGTAAACACTTACACCCTTGACCCACATTCTAGAAAATTTTGAAATCTGCATCCTTTTACAACCTGCTTCAAGAAAATCATTATATAAAGATTGCAAATGCAGGAAAAATGAAATAATAGGTGGAAGCTTATCCCAGGAATCAAACCAGAATAGAGTCTCAGAGCCTTTATTACAAATCCAAAATAGCCCTTGCTTGATCAACTTAGCATCACTTTTGAGAGTGCTCCAAATCGTAGAGTTTTTGCTATTACAAATCCAAAATAGCCTTGCTTGATTAATGTCCAGTCCTCTGAGATACTTAAGTCCTAGCCCAATTGTAGTCCTCATTAATGCATCACCTCCGACACTTGATCACCAAAATAACCATTTAGATTTGTCTGTAGAAGACCAAGACGACCTTCTTGTTTTGACCTGCAAACAAATTCCCACTTAAGCAACCTCTAATTCTTTGAGTTTAAATTACCAGCCCATAAGAATTGGCAGGAGAGGGCATCAAACTCTTTAATGAAGCTTGAAGGAGCCACCTGCATAAAACACTTGTACAGACTATAGAGGGAGTGCCTGAATCACATAAATTAGAAGAGTCACTTTCCCAACAGTAGAGAGCCCCTTGCAGGTCCAATGAGTAACTCTTATGCAGAACTTCTCTACAAGGCCCTGCGAAAACCTTCTAGGCACAGAGCCTACAACAATGGGAATGCCAAGATAAACAAATTGTAGGGAGCCAATCTGGTATTTAATGAGTAAAACTAGTCTTCACAAGTTGAGAGTATTAGAGAAGAATATGGAGGACTTGCTATCATTAATCTTTTGCCTTGAGGCTGAAAGCTAAATATCTAGAGACCTTAGATTGACTGGATCATTAATTCTAGGTAATTCCATCAAATTTGTATCATCACAAAATCCAAGTGAGAGTGTGGAGGCAATTTGTTACCCCATCTACATCCCTGAATCAAATCATGTCTCACTTGAGACTTGATAAATCTCTCCAAGCCTTCAACCATGAAAATAATGAATTAAGGTGAAAGAGGATCAGCTTGACGAAGACTCCGAGAGTCTCCAAAGAGCCCAGAGGGCTGAGGGCTCACTATTGATGACCTGCTTGATCCTGTCACTGGCAAACCCAAAAAGCCATCAAAACCTTATGTAGGAAAACCCATGTAACATGGTCATAGGCTTTGGCCATGTCAAGCTTGATAAACATAGTCTTTTCTTTGGAGGTTGCCAAGGAATGAGTAGCCTTAGTTGCAAGAACAATCCCATCCAGAATTTGTCTGCCAACAGGAAAACCCCCTTACTCCTCCAAAATTAAAGACTAAGCCACAACTTGAGTCTTTCTGCTATCAGGTTAGTAATAATTTTCTAGACAACTTTGCAGAGGGCTATAGGTCTATTAACTCCTCTTTTTTGGAGTAAGAACAAGGAACATATTGTTCATGGTTTGTAGCATTTGTTTATTCCTTTAAAGTTCCTGCATTACCTCCAAAAGTTCTTGCCTTTTAATTTCCTATAACTCTTGGTAAAACTCTATCAGAAAACTATCAGACCTAGGGACTTTCCTTTTCTTCATCCATTACACAAGTTTCTCTAATTCATCCAAAGTGGTAGGTTTGAATAATGATTCATTCAACTCATTAGAGACCATCAAAAGAATACACTCCATAATAAGATCCTCTTTCTCGCTTGCAAGAGGAGCTTCCTCAGTTAAGAAAGTGGAATCAGTTGTGACCAATTAAACTTAAATCCGAACTTATAAATCTGAACTCCAATAATTAAATCAATGATGCACAACAATAGGAAACCATACATTGCAACACGATGATTTGTTGACTAGGGAAACCCTTGCCAAGGGAAAACCTTGGTGAGGATGGTACCCACATAAATGCGTTAATCTGATAATTTTTTGTAAGGACAGTTGACCCTGTTAGGAGTCTATTACATACATTTTGTACACGAGTCCTTGTTAGAAGTCTCAACCTTGTTAGGAGTTGTATTGCAATGGAGCTCACTGCTCATACAATGATATATAATCTATACAATGACTTATAGATAGTATGCCAAAATTGACTGTATTGACATCATCAATATCTAATTAGTCCTTTGTGTATCTCGCATCCGATTATGCCCATGCAACTACTGATCGCATCTAACCATCAAAACATCAATATACCATCATACATAAAGCTCGCATATCATGTGCATAACATAACCATACTTCGCATTATCAAAATGTCCTTATATACCCTTTTGATTATACTGTCCAGTTGGCGTTAATGATAAAATGTGTAAACACTTGTCCAATTTTTTTTACCAAAACTTGCTAATTGAGGGTTAACATCTAGGATGTCATTCCTACATTGTCAAGTAATTGAATTGACAAGGCAATTAAATTCCTTAGGATCTCTACCTCATACTCTATATTTTACAAGATAGACTTTTCTTCATATTATCATTGCTAAATATATGTGAACTGAAATATTAACACCAACGAACATAATTACATCATATAGTCTCTATTAAATCATAATACAACATTGTGGCAATTAATACTCATCTAGTGAAGCTCACTAACTAAAACAATATCTCTGCTGACAATATTCTTGAATTTTACTTGGGCAATTTTCTTATTCAACCAAAGTCAAAACTAGACTCAAGTTCATGCAACCTTATCAATTGATAGTGTTGTCATAAACAAAAACATCTATATTATCACATTTGACTACTTGCCAACAATCTAGCCAAGTTAGAGAGGAATTATACAGACATCAAGGAAAAGGAAAGTTGAAGGTCTGTAGAGAAGATTGCAGAGAAAGAAGGGATTAGCAAAGAAGAGTGGACACAAATGAAGAAGGGAATCAAAGTTCCCACAAAGGCTGAATTGGAAAGCATTGAACCCTTATCTTCAGCCAAAGTAGCTACCATTGGCTATGGGGGGAACACTTTACTAGTAAATCTTTCTTTCTTACTAGCTCTAGATTCCGACCTCTAAGGGTCAGCCTCCAATGCTGAAGGATACGAATGGGCTCCAAAGAAAGCTGCCCGCCCTCCACCCGCAAAGCATTCCAGTCAAGTACATGGGTCACATCGGGAATATATTGCCTCAAAATAGAAACATGGAAAACATCATGGATGCGTGATAGGCTAGGTGGCAACGCTAGTCGATAAGTGACAAGACCGATCCTCTCAAGGATCTCAAATAGTCGGACAAAACGTGGTGCCAACTTAGAGCCTTTCCCATAACGGATAGGGCTCTTCCGTGAACGCACTCTCATAAACACCCTGTCACCAACTGAAAAGTGACAATCCAACCTATGGGCATTTTCATACTTCTTCTGCCTGTCCTGAGCAATAACCAAATGCTCTCTAATGCAAACAACCTATTGCTCCATATCCTAAAGCATCTCTGGACCTAAAATTACTTGGTCCTCTAAACGATCCCAACTCAAAGGGATACGACATGGTCTACCGTACAAGGCCTGAAAAGGTGACATGCTAAGAGAACTATGGTACCCATTGTTATAGGCAAACTCAACAAGGTACAAATAGTCCTCCCACTTCACCTGCCTGTCCATCACATACATGGGAAGCATGTCTTCCAGAACCTGGTTCACTCTCTCTATTTGACCATCGGTCTCTGGGTGGTATGCCGAACTAAAATTGAGTTGCACGCCCAAAGCATGCTGGAGAGATGTCCACAATGATGAAGTAAACGTTGGATCTCTATCCGATATAATCCGACGAGGGATTCTATGCAATTGAACAATATCTTCCAAGAAAACATGCGCTACAGAAGAAGTTGTGTAGGATGCTCTCATGGGTGAAAAATGTGCTATCTTGGACAACTTGTCCATTGTCACCATGATACAATCATGTTGTCGTGATGACATAGGCAACCTTGTGATAAAATCGATGGATATATATCCCACTTCCACCTTGGAATGGTATGCAGCTGCAATAGGCCTGTCGGATGCTAATGCTCTGCCTTCACTCTCTAGCACTTAAGACATCGAGCAACAAAATCAGCAACATCGTGCCTCATCCCTACCCAAAAGTACAACTGTCTAAGGTCGACATGCATCTTCTTGATGTTGGGATGTGTGGAATATGGTGCACGATTTGCTTTTGACAAAATCAAGGTATGAAGATCACCAGAGGCCGTGTAACAAACGGTTTTTCATAACAAAATAAAGACAATCGATAAAGGGTTTTCCCCAACTGAATACCTTTTCATAGGACATTAACTGTTTTTAACTACCAACGATTAACTGAAATAATTATAAAAACGATTAACTAAAATAACTGTATCAATGATTAACTGTAATAACTATAATAACGATTAACTGAATATAACTGTTGTTAGTAAACAGTTTTTCTCAAATGGTTTTATATGCAAAATAGAGAAAAATGTATACCAACAAATGAATTCCTTTACAGGACTAAGGAGTTTTCTGCTTAAAGTTTCTTCAATAAAATAGGCGCAGCTACCTTTATTGCAAATAATGATTTTTGATCTTTTAACTAACCAGAAAGATATTTTCAAAATACAATCTGCTGACAATGTTGAATCAACTTATTCTATCTCATCAATATAAAATAGATTTTTTTGCTAAAGAACCACTCAATTTTAACTATCAATATTATCCACATAATTGAAATTTAAGTAATTGAGCAGGCAGATTTAATAAAACTCACTTCTCACAGCTTCCCAAATTTTGAACTGGCAATTTCAGAATTGGCGACAAACACAACAAAAGCTTTTTATATAAATAGTATCTTCAGAAATACTGATTCAAACAAGCAGATAACAGTATCTACTTCCAAAAGCTTTTGACAAAATCAAACTGCAGAGTTTTCTTTGTATTTGCTGAAATTTGAAATGCTACTTCTAAAACTTAAGATTAAACCTAAAACAAAAATAGTTTTGTCTATCGATCTGCTGGAGATTAACCCTATGCCATACTAATTATTACATATTTATAAGGCATGGGGCTGGACAGTTGCCAAAATTACCCCGCCAAGAGTAAAATAGTCTTTTGGTTAACATAACTATGCTAACTGAAATGCAAGAAAAGTAAAACAACAGAAAAGAACAACTAAGCGACTATGTGTAACTATATCTTTTGATTAGGTAGCACCATCCCCGCTGGCCACGTTTCTTGCCTCTTTCCATGCTTCATAGGCAGTTGAAAATGCTGAAATAACGAACTGATGGGGCAGACCAATGTAGGCAAGCCATTGCTTCCAGATTTCCTTTTCTTTATTCAATTTCACTATCTTTTCTTCATGCATTTCCAAGTGCTTCAGATTAATTATCAGCATGGCTTCAGTGTGTGTTACGTTCGAAAAGTCTTGCTTAGTTGGTGTCTTCTTGTCTTGAAGTTCTTGGAATTTCTTCTGAACCTCTTTGATCACTTCCTCAGATTGGGTAACAGAGTCTTCTTCTTTTCCTGTGCAATGCTTGACAAACCACTTAAGGTCTCCCTAAATTATTTGGTGTATAACCTTAAGTTCTTGCAGTGTTTCTTTGATTTCAGTCATGCCTTGTATTAATGCTTCATTCCTCCATTCAATACAATCTATGATTACGTACAAGGCTTTCTCATCTAAACCTGCCACAGGACATTCGGCCCGAAACTTCTGTAATCCAAACTCTTGGATATCTTCCAGCTATATCACTACCTTTGCCCAATTTTTCTTTCCTTCTCATATCCTTCATTGCCCAGTTCTACTTTTTTAGTGATGGTGGAGATTTCTTTCGAAGTCTTATCCAGGAGACCTATATGTTTCACAGTGTCATCCAGGAAGCCTTGCACCCATTCCTCTGCTGTCTTTGCATTTGTGCAGGTTATCAAGAGATTGCTGGTTGGTTGCAGAGGACACATCAACAATTGCTGACATCTTGCTGATAGGTTTTGCTTCAGGATGAAGGATGGCGTTGATACACTGTGCCATACTCTTTATTGTCTCCTTCATCTCCTGTTTATCTTGTCCATCCATCCACACCCTGTGTGCAATTTTCTTATTAGAGGCTTCGAAGAATTCCATATCCACTTCACGGTTTTCTTTTCCCAAATCAACTTTTGTTATCTAGTAGTCCTAAGGAGCTAGGGATTTGCATGAGCTTCCATTCGGTGGCATGGCTATTTCAGCTGACTAGTGCCTTGAGTTTTTATCAAATCTAATCCTTGATTCCGTCTTGGCTTTCTTCACCTTAGGTGTTTTTCCCAAGCATTTACTAACTAAATCATCAATTGGCATCGAAAGGGGAACCATGCTTCGCTTCTTTTCAACAGAAGTTTTCAACCATTTAGGTGTGACTAGTTCTTTATCGGTGGTAGGGGAGAACTTGGCCAAGGCGAGATTACTCTCTTGGCTCTCTATATTCACCGGTGACTTCTGAGGTTCAGGTACACTGTCCGCCATAGGTGGTTCTTCTGCAACCTCGAGATCAACTGTCATTGTACTCTTGCCTTTAGTTGTTGATGCCCTCTTTGTGCTTGAATGGGTCACCCTTTTAGTTTTAGGGGTCCCTGCTTGAAGTTGAAGTTGAAGTGGTGATGGAACTGCTTCAACTTCAACTTCAACCGAACTTGCAATAGGACCATGAATATCTTGATTAGTGATTACTTTTTGCTTTCGAGGAGCCTTTTTACTTTTGGTTTTTGAAGACTTCCCAGTTGGGTCAGGGGTGGCAACAATTTTTGATTTTATCCAGCTTGCAGTCCTAGCCAGCACATCCTTAGTGCGAGAGAATACATCATCCTCTTCTCTTCTTCCCCAATCAATTTCGGGAATAGGCATGCACTCAATCTGGTCAATGTAAAATGGGTCAAGCACCTCTTCAGAATCTTCCTCTTTCAGCCTGCATGTATCAAGATCCACATTAAACATATTAATTTGTTTAATAGTTAGCCTTGACCATAGCCTTTTCCTTACTTCAAACTCATTAGGGCAATTTGCCCAGGAGTCTTCTAACTGTGGAATGTGAACAAGAGAGACTGCATTTTTAACATTGTTCCTGACAAACCCTATATAATCAAAATCTTCCTGAGGGGAGAAGGGTTTAAAGCACAAACGGGTCAATGATTCTTTTGTTAACATGGCTTGCTTTAGACTAGGACACCTATAGTGGCTGATTTCAATAGGAAAGAATACAGAAGAAGACCTCTTAGAAATCTCAAAAGACTCTATCATAGAGACAAATTGTCTGCACATTTCAGATAAAACAATAAAGTCTAAGCAGTAACGAGGCAACTTCAATGGTTCACCAGAAAAACCACCCATCCTGAGATATGTGAACCTAGGGAACTGAATGTAAAAGCAGTCATAGACTTGTATAGCTTGCATAGCTTCCTCAGGCAGCACATTGTTTTCGTGACCTTGAAGTTCAAAGACTAACCTTCCCAGAAAGACATCATTTACCTTTCTGAACTCTTTACACAAAGTAGCTTCTTGAAGGTCATTGCAATATTGGTAAATGGGCATTTCATCTATCCATGGTGAATGTGGGAGGCTTTCCCATTCTAGGACATAAATCAAAAAGGAAGATAAGAAAAATGGACCAAAATTGTTGATGGCCACTGAACCCTTGTGCAAATTCTCAGCAATTAGGTTAGCCCAGTCAGCAATTAGGTTAGCCCAGTCAATGAACTTATCTCCTTCAACAATCTTTTGGATGAAAAAATACATCCATGTCTCCCAATGAAATGCATGTTCATTTCCCTTAATTCTGTTCAACAGAAGTACAATGTTTGCATTTTCCTTGATGAAATGCTCAATGGTTAACGGTTTGGGCAACCTTGAACCACCTTCTACCGGTTTTAGAAGCCAAGACTGGGCTACCTTATTATCATAATTGTTTTTTTTCGGCATATAGGCGTTCTGCTTCCTCAAACGTCCATGGTTCATGGGGTTCTTTGTAAGGGATCCTAAAGGCCGAATAAACATTGGTTCTGTTGATCTTAACTATCACTTCCCCAAAAATTTTCTTGATACACCTTGTGCTAGGATCATAATAATTTGCGCACTCAATAACTAGCTCTGGGCATGTGATTGCTGCAGGAAAGATGGCGGCTTCAAGCAACCCACTATTGACTAGTCTTTGGTAAATGGGGCTTGACTAGGTGTTTCTGGCTCTTTCAATGACATCAATTAAATTTTTATTAACCAGAAATGTGTCACGAATTTTAGGCAAAGAGCTAAGGAGACATGGCTTTTCAAATTTGGGAAAACAACGTCATGTCTTGCTATGAGATGACAGGGTTTAAAAGATACAAATGGAAATACTTCAAAAAGCACAAATAAAATTGCAGAGGGTAATGGCAGTGCACTTACAGTTTGATAGAGCTATATCCTGCGACTCGTTCTCCCTGCTAGATGATGCTGGAATTTCTTTTGCAAATGGCGGAATGAGCAATGAAATGGCAAACTAAATGCATTTAAGGGATAACTTACAAAGGAAATCGCAGTACAGATATGGCAAGTAAATATAATAATTACTATTCATGTGCCGCACATCGGAAGACCCTTTGAGTGATTTGTTATAAATGCCCATCAAATCCGCACGCCTATTAATGCTCCATGTCATCATGAAATGACAAATTTGCCTTTTCGCCAAATCTTGCCGTATCAGAACACGTGCCACCTCGATGTTCTTATTTATAATCTCACATGCCTTGGTAAATGACTTTATTGGGGCCCACTTTGCCTTTTTATTTCAAAAATTGAATGCCTGCATGAAAACACAAGGTCAGTATACAAAATCAATATGGAAGTTGAAGTTTGAGATGATCGGGCTTCAACTTCGACTTCGACCTCACCAAGATTGACTCGGGTAAAGAAAGTGGACTTTGTCATATGGAAGACAGAAGGGAGCTCGAACTTGAACTTGAAGTTAATTGAAACTTCAAGTTCAACTTCACGATTAAGAAATGACTCACGACTGAACTGCCCTAGGACGCGAGAAAAATATAAGTGGTAACAATTGTAACAATGATCAATTGTAATAACTATAATAATGATTAATTGAAAATAATTGTAACAATGATCAATTGTAATAACTATAATAACGATTAACTGAAAATAACTGTAATAATGATCATTTGTAATAACTGGAATAACAATTTACTATCTTTCTCTACATATGAGTAAAGTAAATGCTTAACATGAGAAGAAGAAGAACGTACAAGTAATATCCGACGAGTCTTTAGTTGGTTGTGCAAGCCTTGACTTTCGGTAAGAAGAGAAGCATTGACTTAGGCTTAACCTCTCAACCTTGGACCATACTTATCCCCACACAATCTATTCAATTAGAAAGGCCCTCCTTACCCTGGGATTAGGCTTGGGATACTTTTAGTCTAGTTACTTGAGCATTCCGGTGTTTAGAATGTCGCACAATTATGGATGGACATGTTTGAATAACTAGCACCACTGACATCAAGTGATCATAGATGGCAAACATGTCTTTAAACGACCTTGGCCAAAGTTTTTCAGATGGGTTCATTGACCTGATCACCACCACTGGACTTGACAACAGGAAAACAATAATAGGGACGAGCATGAGCTATTAATAGAATGATTTTAGTTTTATTTCATCATATCTGACTTTTATTTCTATGTCATTGTAGATTTCATCTCACCTCTTCACCTTTTCCATGGCTATACAATCGATGAGTCCTAGGTGCTCGGATCTCAAAGCAATCGGCTTTGTGTAACACCCCGCCAAGGGATCCAAAAGAATTAATCTACAGTTTTAACTAAGTTTGCCAAACAAATTTTTTTTTTTAAAAGAAAGAATAACATACACATCAAACATAAAGTAGCGGAAGCAATAACATACAATCATAATTAAGCAAACATCACAGATTACATTCCTTAAGGATCCCAAGACGTTGAATCACATTTAAATTTAATTAATATTAAGTCTAACAACTACCGCACCCACATGAAAGAATAATTAAAAGTCCAAAGTCCACTTAAATAATATACATTTGTTTCGAATGCCACTTGGCAATAAAATTCGGAATGCTCAATCATCCACTATACATGTCACAGGGTATGAAAAGACAAAAAGAATATACATTTATAAAAATAGAATTACATTTTCCCTTTTGGATCCATGATACAAAGTACAATCCAATAAATGAAACCATCCATCATAAAGATACAACCATCCATCATAATACATAGAGATAGAATGAAAGGAAATGCAAACAAGGAAACTCCAACCATAGTATCAACGGACGGATCTCAATGGTAAGAGTAAAAAGCACTACCACCCGACCATGTGGTAACCCAAAAAGGCCCACTCCCACCACACTAAGGAGATAGTCTCAAGTCCCAAACATGATATCAATCCAAATATCAAAAGTACTTTCTAAGTCTAAGAAATCCTAAAGTAATCTAACTCAAAGGTTCCAAGATAAATCGACATCTAGACCCAGAGGCACACAAAGATATGCAGGAAACTTATTATTTAAGCGGGCAAGTGTCATCTTACGAATCAACGTTAGAGTTACCCTGGCAGTCTCTCAGGATCCTGACCCCTTAGTGACCCTATGCGGCACTAGTATCCTCTCATACTGACAAGGCATACTAACAATGCATGGTTGCAACCAAGCGTTTTCTCTACTCCCATCCTAGTCTGTACTAGCACTTGAGGCATGGCATGAGCGAGAACATACAAAGACTCTTATTAGGTTCATTTTACTCTCATTTAGTGTAGTGTTTTCACTTATTAAACAACTTACAAGGGGTTATTTTGGTAGCCACTTAGCGCCCCGACCTCCATTGTAAACCACTTTTCGACATTTCATATAGATAACCTACCCTAAGCTCATGAAATCACAAATTAAAGAATTGTAGTAAATCACCTTAGACCTATACAAGTGACTGGAAAGCATCAAAAGATAAATCACGATACCCATCAGTTCTCTACGAGCAACTGGAAAGTATCTCAAAAATATTGATCGAAGACTCAAATGGTTAAGTCAAGTAGGTCATAACTTTTATCTCGTTATTCCATAATAACACTAAAAACAATAACCAACAATATAAACAAACTCATCAAAGAGCATACTAACACATTACCATGGTTGAGTTTAAAAGATCAAGATCAGTTCAACATAATACCACATTCACAAAATTTCCAAGCCTCTAGTAGATGTCCTAAAACTCGTCAACACTCTAGTTTACCCAAACCCAAAACATAGACAATATACAAACAACATAGTGTAGGTTTCATAGTTTGGTTTGATTTTGAAAACATAATGACGAGTTAAATATAAGGTTTCAGTTTTCGTTCAATGTAAGTTTCAAGTAAAAGAGATTCTCAGTTTACTCTACAAGTTAGCCCATTCATTTATTCAAATCAAATATAGAATTACCCCCATTATATTTTAAGTTAATTCCCTAAAATATTCGAGGGATAATCATTTATTTAAATTATTAAAATAATACTTGTCGATTTTCAAATAAAAATAATCTACGATTTTATTAAAATCAATATTATAATAATGAAATAAATGTATAACTTAATCAAACAACTTCCATTATTAATTAACTTTAACTAAATTAATTACTAATTATATATAAACATAACCATATTAATATTATTTAATTAATAAATATGAATAGAACTTATTAATAAAGCTAATAATAAATAATAATTTAAATTAAAAAAAAGAAGCAAAGCATATTTTTTGAAAAGGCCCGTCGACCTTTAAAGAGGGCCGCGGCCAGTTTGTGGCTGCCATAGGGCTTGCGGCCACAATAGTACGTAGTACTGTCGTTGTCGCAGTACCTGCATCAGCATCAGTAGCTGCTTAGTATAGGAAAGGGGGAGGTGGGGTAAAACCCCGTCCCTCAATATATATATATATATACTTTTTTTTTTTAAATTAATTTTTTTTTTTTAATAAATATTTTGTTATTTAAAAATCAAACCTGACCCCCCCCCCCCAAAAAAAAAACATTTAAAAAATATATATTTTTATAAAAAGTTTCAGCCTTAATTTGATAGGGAAAATACGACCAATTGGTTGAATTCTCTATTGAATTTTTCAAATTTAATACAAAACCCTTCCTCGTTCAATTTTCACTTTTAAATCTACTGAAGGAGGATTATATTGATATTTTAATTTGCCCGTATATAGAAGATTTAACATGCATACTAGAATTTCACCATATTGAAACACTAGTCACAGAAAATTATTTAGATAACCATTTCGTAGACACGAAGAAGACAACAAAAGGAATAGCGTAAATAACTTTGCGAATTAATCACAATAATCTACCTAGATTCTGATGTGAATAACTCAACACCCAAAAAGACTTGTCAGAGAAATTTCTCCTCTCAAATTCGCGGTCCTTCGAAAATGAACCCTCAATTGTTGATAAGGAGTTCTTTCCTAAATTCAAGGCACTAATTGTGTGATCACTTGAGAGGACTCCTTGCTTAACAATCTTTAACTCTTCATTAACTTTTCTTTATCTTTTTCATGCACGTTTATTGAAATATAAAATATCTTAATTAAATTCACTTGACTTCTCTATTTAATTAATTTATTAAATTTTAATCTCATGCACACTTTATGCATTCTTTAAACTTTTAATAAATTAATATCTTTTCCATGCTTTATTTTCAAAACGTTAATTGATAAAATATTTATTAACTTAAATAATAATAATATTTAACATTTATTTAAAAATGAACTCTAAATATATAATTATTAAATTAAATAAATATTATCACGTTCTAAAATTAAACTTATAACTTATATCTTTAAATTTAATTCTTTTTATTTAATTAATTCTCCAAATTAATTAAATATAATTAAATATTAAAATATCATAACAATTTTTCATTAAATTAAATCATTTAATTTTGACTTAATTAATAGAAAAATCACCAAAAACTTATAGGACAAAATGCGAAAACCCATCATAGAAAGACACATACAAGATCAAACTAAAGGGTTATAATCACGAATTAATGTGTACGATGCATTCAGAAGGTAAACAACTCAGATACTTGTCCTAATTTTCTAGGACAAATGGTTTAAAGCTATGTTCCCTAGGGATGCGTCCCCTCCAAAAAGCCAACATTTCAGGGATAGGGACGTCCTCGTGCCGGGGACTTAATTGGACTTGCATCTGTCCCAAAATTAAAATAATAAACACAAATGTCACTTTTGTTGTCCTTGATTGCTGTCCCCCCCGTCCCCAAAATCAGCAAACAATTTTGCCATCTTGGAAACTCGTCTCGCTGTCCCTTGCTGTCCTGATCCTGGAAATTCGGGGGAACACAAGTTTAAAGGTTAGGATTTGGACTTAAGAATTTATCTCCTCTCTCTTACCATTGAGATAATGCGATAGGGTACACTCATCATGGCAATTCAGCGAAGTTGACATTCGGTACTTGCAATCTACATAAAATTCATGCATGTACAAACACATATATACTAAGCTAAACAGGCAATGATAGGAAGTGGTGCATCATGTAGATCCCGACTAGTAGGTGACTACGACTCCCTTCCTTAACCACATTAGAAACATCATAAATAAAGAAAATATACACGCACACCATACGCATGTAGTATGGGGTAAGTATCCATAAAAAAACACATGATAATCCATTTAACTAATCATCATCAATAATTGAAATCACTATAATAATCATCATGCATACATGAAGTATAGAGTACCAAGTAATCTCATCATAAAATCAACTGAATGTGAAACAATATTTGATAATCTCAAAACTAATGCTACTAATCATCAAGCATAAAACTGGCCTAAAAGAGTTCGGCAATGATAGCAAAAATGTAAACTAGGGGCAGGCACTACATCCACCCCCCCTAGACTTAGGCTTATTCCTGGAAGCCTACAAGAAAAGGTAAAACTAAAGAACTCACTTTGTGGGTCCCATTGGACCCGTTTCCCCCGTAGGAAGATATGACTCCACTGAGAACACTACAATAATATCCAAGATACAAGATGCTATAATAACCATAGGACATACTACTGTAAGGCATAGATAAAAGACACATGTTTTGAAAATAGTATAAGTTCAATTTTGAGTTTTGCTTAATTTAGGTTTAAGTCTAAATGTTCAAGTTTGAAAATATACTACTAAAAGTTAAGTTCTGTTTCAATTCAACTAATTGAAGTTTTAGTTTGTAATAGATATACATAATAGTTTAATTTTCAGTTTTAGTTCAACTAGTGGCATTCCAATATACCCAGAGCTCCCAATGTAGAAACTTGACTCTGATACCAGATGTAACGGCCCGCCAAGGGATCCAAAAGAATTAACCTAAAGTTTTAACTAAGTTTGCCAAACTTTTTTTTTTAAAGAAAGAATAACATACACATCAAATATAAAGTAGTGGAAGCAATAACATACAATCGTAATTAAGCAAACATCACAGATTACATTCCTTAAGGATCCCAAGATGTTGAATCACATTTAAATTTAATTAATATTAAGTCTAACAATTACCACACCCACATGAAAGAATAATTAAAAGTCCAAAGTCCATTTAAATAATATACATTTGTTCCGAATGCCACTTGACAATAAAATTCGGAATGCTCAATCATCCACTGTACATGTTACAGGGTATGAAAGGCTAAAAGAATATACATTTATAAAAATTGAATTACATTATCCCTTTCGGATCCATGATATAAAGTACAATACAATACGTGAAACCATCCATCATAAAGATACAACCATCCATCATAATACATAAAGATAGAATGAAAGGAAATGTAGACAAGGAAACTCCAGCCACGGTACCAACGGACGGATCTCAATGGTAAGAGTAAAAAGCACTACCACCCGACCATGTGGTAGCCCAAAAAGGCTCACTCCCACCGTGCTAAGGAGAGTCTCAAGTCCCAAACAGGATATCAATCCAAATATCAAAAGTACTTAAGTCCAGGAAATCTTAAAAGTAATTTAGCTCAAAGGTTCCAAGATAAATCGACATCTAGACCCAGAGGCACACAAAGACACGTAGGAAACCTACTATGTAAGCGGGCAAGTGTCATCGCACGAATCAATGCTAGAGTTACCCTGGTAGTCTCTCAAGACTCCAGCCCCCTAGTGACCCTATGCGGCACTTGTATCCTCTCATACTGACAAGGCATGCTAATGATGCATGTTCGCAACCAAGTGTTCTCTCTACTCCCATCTTGGTCTGTACTAGCACTCGAGGCATGAGCGAGAACATACAAAGACTCTTATTAGGTTCATTTTACTCTCATTTAGTGTAGTGTTTTCACTTATTAAACAACTTACAATGGGTTACCCTGGCAGCCACTTAGGGCCCCAGCCTCCATTGCAAGTCACTTCTCTTCATTGTATATAGATAACCTACCCCAAGCTCATGAAATCACAAATCAAAGAATCATAGTAAATCACCTAAGTCCTATACAAGTGACTGGAAAGCATCAAAAGATAAATCATGATACCCATCGTTCTCTATGAGCAATTGGAAAGTATCTCAAAAATACTGATTGAAGACTCAAATGGTTAAGTCAAGTAGGTCAGAACTTTCATCCCATTATCCCATAATAACACTGAAAACAATAACCAACAATATAAACAAACTCATCAAAGAGCATACCAACACATTACCATGGTTGAGTTTAAATGATCAAGATCAGTTCAACATAATACCACATTCACAAAAGTCCTAAGCCTTTGGTAGATGTCCTAAAACTGGTCAACACTCTAGCTAACGCAAACCCAAAACATAGACAACATATAGACAACGTAGTGTAGGTTTCATAGTTTGGTTTGATTTTGAAAACATAATGATGAGTTAAATGTAAGGTTTCAGTTTTCGTTTAATGTAAGTTTCAAGTAAAAGAGATTCTCAGTTTACCTACAAGTTAGCCCATTCATTTATTCAAATCAAATATAGAATTACCCCCATTATATTTTAAGTCAATTTCCTAAAGTTCTAGGGATAATCATTTATTTAAATTATTAAAATAATACTTGTCGATTTTCAAATAAAAATAATTTACGATTTTATTAAAATCAGTATTATAATAATTAAATAAATGTATAACTTAATTAAACAACTTCCATTATTAATTAATCTTAATTAATTAACTTTGACTAAATTAATTACTAATTATATATAAATAGAACCATATTAATATTATTTAATCAATTATTAAATTAATAAATGTGAATCAAACTTATTAATAAAGTTAATAATAAATAATAATTTTAAAATTAATATTATAATTTTTAATAAAAATAATTTTTAATAATTTAAATTAAAAAAAGAAAGAAAAAAAAAGCAAAGCTTATTTTTTGAAAAGGCCTGCTGGCCTTTAAAGAGGGTTGTGGCCACTCTACGGCTGCCGCAGGGCCTGTGACCGCGACAGTACCCATATACAAAAGACAATGCAATCTCTCATAAAGTAGAGAAAGAGGGAAAACCTCATGGGAAAAACCCTCCCCCAAAAAGAGAGATTGAACAACAAGATGCATGGATGGATGTAGCAATCAAGACCCCCCATTACAACATACATCAGGTATATACACAAGAGAAAAAGGACAAAACCCCATAAAAGGAAAAAGTCCCCCCCATAAAAGAGGAGACAAGCAAGTCCCCCTCTAAATGTAGAGTGCTAATCAATGATAGCTGCTCCAATGTAGAAGTTGATCCAATGTTGCTGAATAATATTCCTCCCCTTTGGAAGAAACAATGGCAGAGGTACAAATGAGATGCTTCCACTATGTGTAGAAAGAATCTTGATGATGAATGGTGTCTCTAAAACTTGCTCAACTATCCCTGTGTCGATGCTGATGGTTGCCCCTTCTAATACCATGAAAAAGAACATGTGCAGATCAAGCAAGGATGGATGTAGAACATGTCCCAGAGAACCATCTCCGAAAATGATAAAGAGACCTCCTGCAACTGTTGTACATCGAGATCCACAATCACATCAACCTGTGAAGATTGATCATGGAGAGAATGGACAAGAGGGTTAGAGTGAGCTCTCGCAACAACTGAAGAAGGATTTTCTTCATCAAAAGATGAAAATGTATATCATTAATGATGTCTCCCAAATCTGCTATGTGTGACTCCACAACAAACCTGAAATATCTATCAAGAAGTCATCCACTGATGCCGGAGCTGGAAGACAAGGTGTACCTTACTGTTCTGGACCTATCATTGTGGCTATGGATGAAGTATTCACCTCAACCAAGAGAAGACGAATATCATCGATGATGTCTCCCACACCTTCAATGTGAGACTCCATGAACAAACTTACAATATCTGAAAGGAAGTCATCCTATGAAGTTGAAGTAGGAAGACATAGTGTTTCCTGTTGTATTGAATCAGAAGTATCTATGGCTGGAACTGGATTAGTAGTAGCAACAGGAGCATCAAGAGGTGTGATCGCATGTGGAGGTGAAGGAACCATAGCTGAAGTTACTAATGATAGAATGTCTTTTGGAAAAGGAGGAACTATTGGATCTCCATATTCTTTCCAAAGAGCCATCCACATATCATAAGGGTGAATGAGCTTTTTAATGACAGGCCAACAATCTGAACTAATTCAATATAATGATATCCAAAAGTTTGTTAATAGGTGGTTGTTCTTCAGTGTCAGAGATTAGTTTGTTGGAACATAAATAAGGAAATACTTCCTTATGCTCGCTTCTTAGATGATCAATGATTAAAGCACTCCATTTGTGATAGTTTCTTTTTGTCAAGGTCTAATTCGTCGATATGAGTGACAAAACTCCTCTATGAGATCAATGAATGTATGTACCTCCCAAAATGCAAGAGAGAATCAAAGAACCACCCCCCCCCCCCCCCCCCCCAATGGATGATTCAGGCACTTTATAGCCACTTGCCAATTTAGGGCCTATTTTTGAAAGTAGTATTTTTATCCACACAAGCTTGTAATTTGATCGTAGATCTGGAAAGTAGACAAAAAATTATGCACTTAAAAAAAAAGAAACTTGATTATGTGTCCAGATGAGCCTGTAGTAAGCATTTGAAGTGGCAAAAAAATTCAGGAATAGAGATCTCAAACCACCTGCACCAATGTGTAGATCGAAAAATTTTACCCCAAAACAAAAAAAATTGCTCGAAAAAAGGATCTGTACGAGGGAGATATCGCTATTTGAAAAATCACCTCTGTTATTATTTTTTCTGAATCACCGCCATTGCGCCTCCAAAAATCAATTGACTCTAGATTTCACCTCAGATGTCTGATTTTGATGAAACAAAAGTCAATTTGGGGGTTTTTTGACCTTTTGAATATGATGCCAATATCTGATTAGCACCAACAAGCTTCAATCTTTGCCTGCAAAAAATCTCTCCTACTAGCCTAATGGCCAAAAAACTTCTGGAAAATAATGCAAATACAAAAAAATAGTAGAGATTCAAATGATAAAATATGCAGATCTGAAATTTAACTTCAGATACTGTCGCTGTCGCAGTACCTGCGTCAGTGGTAGTAGCTTCTTAGTATAGGAAAGGGGGAGGTGGGGTAAAACCCCCTCCCTCAATAAATATATATATTTTATAAATTAATTTTTTTTAAAAATATTTTGTTATTTAAAAATCAGACCTGACCCCCCTAAAACATTTTAAAAATATATTTTTTTATAAAAAGTTCTAGCCTTAATTTGATAGGGAAAATACGACCAACCAATCTAATTCTCTATTGAATTTTTCGAATTTAATACAAAACTCTTCCTCATTCAATTTTCACTTTTAAATTTATTGAAGGAGGATTATATTGATATTTTAATCTTCCCATATACAGAAGATTTAACATGCATACTAGAATTTCACCATATTGAAACACTCGTCACAGAGAATTATTCAGATGACCATTTTGTAGACACGAAGAAGACATGAAAAGGAATAACGTAAATAACTTTGTGAATTAATCACAATAATCTACTTGGATTCTGATGCTAACAACGCAATGCCTAAAAAGATTTGTGAGAGAAATTTCTCCTCTCAAAACCTTCTCTCTTCCGAAAATTTGCCTTCCAAAATTTGCGGTCTTTCGAAAATGAACCCTCAATTGTCGATAAGTAGTTCTCTCTTAAATTCGGGGCATTAATTGTGCGATCACTCGAGAGGACTCCTTGCTTAATAGTCTTTAACTCTTCATTAACTTTTCTTTATCTTTTTTATGCACATTTATTGAAATATAAAATATCTTAATTAAATTCACTTGACTTCTCTATTTAATTAATTTATTAAATTTTAATCTCATGCACACTTTATGCAATCTTTAAACTTTCAATAAATTAATATCTTTTCCATGTTTTACTTTATTTTCGAAACGGTAATTGATAAAATATTTATTAACTTAAATAATAATAATATTTAGCATTTATTAAAAATGAACTCTATATATATTATTATTAAATTAAATAAATATTATTACATTCTAAAATTAAACTTATAACTTATATCTTTAAATTTAATTCTTTTTATTTAATTAATTCTCCAAATTAATTAAATATAATTAAATATTAAAATATCATAACAATTTTTCATTAAATTAAATCATTAATCTAATCATTTAATTTTGACTTAATTAATAGAAAAATCACCAAAGACTTATAGGACAAAATACGAAAATGCATCATAGAAAAACACATACAAGATCTAACTAAAGGGTTATAATCACGAATTAACGTCATACGACGCATTTGGAAGGTAAACAACTTAGATACTTGTCTTGATTTTCTAGGACAAATGGTTTAAAGGTTAAGATTTGAACTTAAGAATTTATCTCCCCTCTCTTACCATTGAGATAATGCAATAGGGTATGTTCATCTTGGCAATTCAGGGAAGTCGATACCCGATACCTGCAATCTATATAAAATTCATGTATATACAAACACATATATACTAAGCTAAATAGGCAATGGTAGGAAGTGGTGCATTGTGTTGATCCTGATTAGCAGGTGACTACGACTCCCTTCCTTAACCACATTAGAAACGTCATACATAAAAAAAATATACACGCACACCATACACATGCAGTATGGGGTAAGTATCCATAAGAAAACACATATAATAATCCATCTAACTAATCATCATCAATAACTGAAATCACTGTAATAATCATCATGCATACATGAAGTATAGAGTACCAAGTAATCTCATTATAAAATCAACTGAATGTGAAACAATATTTGATAATTCCAAAACTAATGCTTCTAATTATCAAGCATAAAACTGACCTAAAAGAGTTCGGCAATGATAGCAAAAATGTAAACCAGGGGTAGGCACTACACTTTACCCGTTGATTCTCAACTAATTCATGAATTATATATATATATATATATATACACATTCCAACTTATCACAATCTGTGATTTGAAGAATGTGTTCTTTAAGACTTGTAGAAGATATCTTTTGAATTCTAATTCTCTAATGGCATAATAAATCATGATTTCATAACATCGTTACTTGGCTTTTATTTGTCATAAACAACTCTAACTTAGAGGAGGTCTAACCTATGATATTAAATAAGATATTTTGTATCATGATAGATGTTGTAGCTTACTGCTATGTAAATCAGATTTACTGTAACAACTGAATAAGAAAATCATATTGCAATGTTTGGATTTTGGATATCCACATAACCTGGAATAATCTGAAAAGGAATGGAGTCTTGCTAGATGCTCAACAACTTGCCTCACTTTTGACTGTAAAGATCTTGAATGCTACCAGTATGAAAATTGCTCACGATTTCGGCAGAATAACAGTATAATAAAGAAATCGTGGAAAGGAAGAATGCAATAGTTACAAATTGATAACAACAGAGATATTGGTGCTATGAAAAATGTAGTCAGTAATATGGAAGAAGATGGGTGATGAACACAGAAGTCAGATGTTTTAACAAGGAAGTCGGGTGGTGGAAAAGATGATGTCTTCCATCTCCCTCGACTTCAAAATATAAAGAGATAATATGTCTCTCTGACTTCCAAGAAGTCGTAACATAAAAGAAGTGTCTTGGCTCTTGGACGCCAAATAAATATGCCAAGTGTTTCAATTGGTTTCAAGTAAGAAAATGAATAAAAAGATGGAAAAAGATTTGAAGGTTATAAATCGAAAGTAATTATGGTTTATATCTAATTACGTGCACGTAAATATACTTATGAGGTGACATCATATTATTATAAAAAATAATATTATGGTGTGACTTTATTCTTATATTTATGTGTACGTACGTAGGTATTTATTATAATGATGTGGAAAGATTAATCAAAACTTTTGAGGTACGTATTATATTTTAGTTAAATTATTTTATGTTTAAAATGTTTACTTAATAGCTCATGCGGGTCCTTCAATTGTATTCTGAAGTTCAAGTCGCTAGGTCCTTAGCAAGGCAATTTAAAGTCATACCTGTCAATCTAATGATTGGATTGAGTTAGTATCCCATTTCGTTGATCCTGCTTAGCAATGCTCCCCCCCTTCATCTTCTTCTGCAATCACTTGTGCAATATTTCCACAATAATAATAAGTTCCATAATAATTTTCATATTAACATTTAAAAAATTTAATTATTAACCATAATTCCAAAATCAAGTTACTGCTAAACATCACATGACAAAAAATGGATAACGACTATCTTCATTTAATAGTTAATACAACAGATATAAATAACTACCTACTTCACATGATTATGAATGAAAAATCCGTTCAGTCTAACGGCTATAAATAAATTTAAAATTAGGTCAAAATTTGGGATGTAACACGCCGACACATAAATGCGCCCCAAGTATTGCAACAGTCCATCGGACTCCAGGAAATAACTTGAAAACCTCCCCCCAGACTCAATATCTGATCTCACCACCTGATACCACGTGTCACTAGGTAAGACCTCCAAGATACAGCCCCGTAAATCCACTTCCAATGACAAAACTAATATATCATGTTGTTTCCTACTCAAGGCATCTGCAACTACATTCTCTTTCCCTTTGATGTAGTGAACATCAAAATCATATTCACACAAAAACTCCATCTAGCGTCACTGTCGTGCATTTAGGTTTGGCTGAGTAAAGATATACTGCAATTTACAATGATCACTATGCAACTCAAACTTGTGTCCCAAAAGGAAATTTCTCCAGTGCACAAGCACATGCACAACTGCCGCAAGTTCCAAATCGTGAGTGGGGTAGTTAAGCTCATGGTCCATGAGTTTTCTAGACTCATATGCAATCACATGTCCATCCTGCATTAACACTGCACCTACACCCTCCAATGATGCATTTGTGCAAAACATAAAATCACCTATAAGATTAGGCACCATAAGGACTGGCGCACTGGTCAGTCGCTCCTTCAGAGCCTCAAACGTTGACTCACACTGATCTGACCAAACATATTTCTTTCCTTTCTGTTGAAGAGAATTGATAGGATGAGCCACTCGTGAGGTCCTTTATGAATCGACAGTAGTAACCAGCCAATCCCATAAAACTACGAACCTCAGAAACACTAGTGGGTGCCGACCAATGCATGATAGCTTGGATTTTCTCCCGATCCACTGCCATACCATCACCTGTAATGATATGCCCCAAATACTTCACCTCAGATTGGAAGAATCCACATTTACCCAAGTTGCCATACAACTGATGGTTTTGTAAGCACTACAACACCTGGCGTAAATGGACCTCGTGCTCTTCAATAGTTTTAGAATAGATCAATATGTCGTCTAAGAAAACAAGGACACACCAATCGAGGTACGTGCTAAATAATCCATCCATCAAACTCAAACACCGATGGCGCATTGGTTAACTCAAAGGGTACAACTGTAAGCTCATAATGCCCATAGCGTGTATGAAAAACTGTTTGATGAATGTCATCCTCATGAATCCGAAGCTGATGGTATCTCGACTTAAGATCAATCTTCGAGAACACTCTTGCTCCTTTCATTTGATCAAACAAGTCATCAATCCTCGACAAGGGGTACCGGTTCTTCACTGTCACCTTATTCAGTTACCGGCAATCAATGCATAAACGTAATGACCCATCTTTCTTCTTCACAAAGATGACTGGTGCACCCCATGGGGATACACTAGGACGAATATGGTCCTTGGCCAATAATTCCTCCAACTACAATCTGAGCTCACTCAACTCCTAAGTAGTCATATGATAAGGTCATGAAATAGGCTCCACTCTTGGAATTAGATCAATACGAAAATCAATGTTGCGTTCTAGTGGCAAACTTGGTATTTCGTCAGGGAATACGTCAGCATACTCACGAAGGAGTGGCTGATTGTCCAACGTCACCCCACGGCTCTCAGCCTCCTTGAGGTCTCTGACAAAGACCACAAACATCTGACATTACAATACTTTATTGATCAGTAATAGTAGCAGTCTGATATTACAATGCTCACAAAAAAGCTTTTCTTGCTAAATGAACAAAATAATGATAACTCACTGTACTCAACTGCTCTCAGATACGATAAAACATAGCAAGCACAGGACTCTGTCATACAGCAAGTAATATGCTACTATCAAGAAAGAGCGGACTCTTCATTGTCTATGATAATGAAGAGTTTTCTGTTACTACACAAGGGATGCCATGGCATGTAGCCTTTCATTGACCTCAAGCAACTTAAGTGCCAAGTAAAACCGACCACATTTCATAGTAGAAAGTGACTCTTCAATAACTCATATGATGAGAACATGAACTGTTCAGTTGCCTCTATAGAGTGAGCTTTCCATTCAGCACCTTTAGATTGTTAAGTTTCTGCCCAGAAATAAAAATAAACAGCAATAAGAATTAACAAAACATGAACAAAAGGTACACAGATTATCCTGCGAAATCCCTTCCACTTGAAGGGAAAAACCCAGCCACACCAGCAAAATATGTTTTTTATTGATGAAGAAATTTTTTTAAGTACAAGGCTTTCACTTGATTGCTTACAATAAACTGAGCAATCACATAAAAAGATTAAAATGAGACTCTTCAGATTACACATGAAGGTCTCTTCAAATTTCTAATACAAGACACTTCATATTTTTACATATTCAACACTTCATATTTCCATACGCATGCCTATTTGCATGATGTATGACACATGTCTTTTTATATAAAACCAGTGCTTGCACCATTCAAGGGTGCAAGAGTGAAGCTGATAGCCTTGTATATCTTTAATGATGTTTTTGAATAGCTATTACTATTTTTTTTTGTGATAATTAAGTTTTCTAATTCTACTAAAATATGTGATAGAATATTTGTTCTCTCTCTCTCTATCGGCACAATAGATGATAGACAAAAACTATACCCTAACACAATGTAGGTGCAAATAAATATATGCATATAGTTCTAAGAAGCCAAAGATGGAGAGATAAAGAGAGGGCATACAAGAGCGAGAGAGTGTGTACTAAGAGGGTTAGGAATAAGTAGAGATAGGGAACAAGAAATGTCTATCTTCCTAACTATCATTCGTGTATGAAATAGATAGCCCAGCCAAGTCCCCTAAACAAAAAAGTGTGGTTGTCCATATGTCCTCTTTCATACATATTCTTTTCTCTATCCTACTATTATTGTGTTCATTGTGATTGTGTGATAAATGTAGGAAAAATCATAGAGAATAATGGGTTAGTGCATGACCGATACTTCTTATTTTTCTTGTCCTTTTAATTCTACAATCCTCAACTATCGATTATATATTATTAGAAATGTTTGTTCTTTTTACTTACCTCCCCTCTACCTTTTTATCCTCCTACTTCACATTTTTCTTCTTGCAGTTCATCCATCCCTTCTCATCCTCATATCCTTCTCTACCTCCTTTATCTTTTCTCCTTTTTATTGTTCCCTTCCCTTTTTTTTTGCCTCCTCATTTTTACAATCTTACAAAAAAATTGAAAGTATATGTTGTAAATTGATTATCACAATTACTATGTATGAAGATAATTATTAGTTTTCTTCTTCCCCTCTCCTGCCCTGCCCTTCCCCATTTTCTACTCCTACTTTTTATTCTTCTTCTGGTTTTAATTCTGCAATCCTAATTATTGAATATTTATTATTAGAAATGCTTGGTTTTCTCCTCCTTCCCTCCCAAATTGTCTACTTCTCCTTATTCTTCTTCTTCCACTTCATTCTCCCCTTCTCATTATCCTTCTCGCCCCTTCTGTGCCTTCTCCTTCCCCTTTTCTAATAATCCATGTCTATGTAGGAAGAATTGTGATTTGCTAACTACAATAAAATATGTGGAGCCATAAAATATGTGGGATGATCATTTATAAAAATATAAAAATAAATTATAAATGAGAAATAGGATTTATTTTATGCAAATAATATTTAAAAAAAAATTGATTATGAATGAGAAATAAAATTTATTTTTGACAATTCATTTCAATTTTATTTAAAAATTACATACTAGAATCGGAATTTAAGAAATAATATGCTAAAATTTTCAATTTATTTTAGCTTTTTTACAATTTTTTATATAAAATAATTGAAAACTTCATAGAGTTGTTTGTAAGAAAGTTAACTAAATAAATTCCCTTTCGTTGTTTCCAAATAAGTTACCACTCTACTAACGTACATATAGATATCATGAAATAATAATAATTTACAATGCTCATGATTAGTGTTTCTAATAAAAAATGCAAATCTAAAAAGCTTAGAAAAGTTAAGTTGTATAAATCTAGAATGCATTGAATCTTGTGTACAATAGTGCTCTACAGACAATGTAGATTGATTCCTTTGGAAATGAACATATAAATTCAGTAGTAAAGTTATAAAAGAGAGAGTGGGGAACACAGGAAAAGTGTAAGAAATTCTATTTAATATGGCAAAAAGCTTGATAGCCTAGAGCTGCTTTGTGTAAATCCATTGTTTAGGTCATCACCAACTTGTGTCGCGAATCCTAATGAGATTGCCAACATGGTATAAAACTAAACACAAATTAGAACAATCCTACAGATGTTTTCCAACGTATCTGACCATTTACCAAAATGGAAAAGAGTGGTACATTTGACTTTTCCTGTATTTATGAATACCTAAAGAAAATTTTCTTTGAGATTGATTTAAAAGGAATCCGAAACCCTAATCTTCGTCTCTATTAATATCTTCGTCTCTATTAATAATGCTTATGACGATTTACAAATCTTACTTGTGCTACTATAGAGTTTTCGGCAAGATCGATTTCAGGTGATTCAAACCCTAATAGTTATTGACAACGATCAATTTGATCACGTTTCACGAAGGGGATGTGCATAATTATAAATTTTCCATCGTTACAAAGCGTGTCTGCATTAATGTAAAGTTTCTATCAATATAATTTCATCCCAATCCAAATTGTGGTCTCTGTCAATATTAAAGATCTTGAATACAATTTAAAGTCCACCTGCAGTAAAGTATTTTTTCCATCGTGGCTCTATTTAGGAAGTGCTATCACCAAAGCTAAGATGTCCTTTTTGGCGTATGATAACTTGACCAAAAAATCTGAAATTTGACCATTTTCTCGTTATGATGGCATTCAACACCACCGGATTGTCATAACAATTCAATAGCAAGTCTGATACTAATAAGCCTATCGACTTAATTATCTTCAATATTATCACAAAAATATCTTTTTCAACTAAAGATGACCATAACGGTCATAACAAACATGTTTCTATTTCATAAAATCAAAGATAAAGAACTCTATCGCAACTACTATCTTCACCACTCCCTCTTAGCAAGAGAGAAATCTTTAGTAAGGGAGGCACACATAGCTGCAACCAAAGATGGTAAAACATCACATAACACATGTTATCTCAGCATACCTTAATTCACCATAGTTACTTCAAAAGAACATAAAATTAAAGTCATGGAGTCACACACATGCCTATATGCAGAGGGTGATTCACCATACCTACTTGAAGAGGGTGGAATGAGAGGTTTCACCTCAAACTTCTCCTAGAGAAGAATACATATCCACCATGCCTACTCGCAAAGGGTGGAACAAGGGATTTCACCTCAAACTTCTTCTAAAGAAGAATGCATTTCCACCATGCCTACTAGCAGAGGGTGGTCCACCGTACCTACTCGCAAAGGGTGGAACGAGGGCTTTCACCTCAGTCTTCTCCTAGAGAAGAATGCATTAATTAACAAGGGATTGCACCTCGAACTTCTCTCACAGAGAAGAACTCATTCTCAAGGGACTGTTTAAATGCCGAGACTCCCTCTCAATAGGGGCAGCAAACTCACTGTTTTTATTAGCACAATAAATCAGAGTTGATTCCAATGTTGACCAAACAATGAGTATTAGCAGTCACACTGCTACATGAGCTAGTTGATTCTCAGCAAAAGGATTTGGCACTTTCCCTCTGTTGATCAAGCTCCCTCTGAATCTTAATTCCTTGTCTTAGAATAAATTGATCACAGTGACAAACTGTATAGATTCTTCCTCTTTAAAGAAGACATGTGACACCAAATCAGTCCCATGGCTGAAGTAGTGTCCTCATGTTCATTTTAACAGCCTGGATGATCTTTCATTTAATCGCTCAAATCAGGCAACTTCTTGATGCAAGCAATGCTGAACTTTAGATCCTCTTCATCAAATTCAACCTTGTTAATAGGACTGTGTACAGTGCTCCAATCTGCACTCCTATAGTGCATCCTGGGACCTTTGCAACAAGCCTGGAATGACAAGTCACCTTACACCACTTCCAGGTAGCCAATCTGAAATGCACTGTTAACTGGAGAAAGAATTTTGAATCCCTCACCAATCGGGATGTGCACAAGACTACTAGCACAGAGAATTAAGCTTGAAATTCATGACAGCAACAAAGATTGTCAAGAATAACACCAACGCCAAATTTGAACATGCTTTAGCTTTAACACTGAAATTATCCCACCGCACCATGGAGTTTGAACAAGAATCAGCTGTCTCTAGATCCACCAAGAAACCATCACATGATAGGATCTCACACCAAGTGATCTCTAAGAATTTGAATCCCATACAAAGAACACACCAAAATACTCCACATCAAGTCATATAATTCAGCATGAAGCTCACTGACAATGTTCAGGCTTATACTAGCAACATACACCAAGATTTCACATGATCCGGCTTCTTCCATACCAGAGTATCCTCTTCTTCCATGTCTGATCCAGCTTCAAGATTTCATACTAGATGTTGCTCCATGCATTTGGGTTTGACTCTTCTTCAAGAATCTTGGCTCAGGCTGCAATCTCTTATCACCCTATTGCTTCTCAATTTGTCCTAGAGCATTTTAGGAGAGATTAGTAGAAGTTCATAGAATCATACTATCATGAAGAGAAATATATAGATCAATGCTAAAAGCATATGTTATCCCCGGCATGAATTCAAATTAACTAAAATTCACGATCCATATTCAAAGAGATAAAAATACTTAAAGAGTGCCTATACTTATCTTTCAAATGTGTTAATCATTCCTTTGTTAGCAGCAAAGTCAATAGATTAGATGAAAACGAAAATCAGTTGGGATTGCTTTGCAGGTGCAGCACACATGAAATTTACCTCTCCAACCTCTGTTGGAGCTTCTTGTTAAGGCTGAGATGATATAGATTCTCCTCAATCCAATCCGCAGCAACCTGGACATACTATGGTCGACATTAGTTGACCTGCAAATTTGGCAGCTTTCAAATGGGACAAAATTTCCTTGTCGTGGTCTCCAGAACACCCAACACAACCTCAAAATGCCCAGCCGCGTCTCTCCTTGGTGACAAGGATCAACAACGTACACCTTTAACCTTGGAGTTATTCGATCTCTCTTTTATGCACCTCATATACTCAGAAATAATGCAATGGATAACACTTGACTTAGACAACCACCAAAATTAAAACTGCAGGTCCATAACTTATATTTCTGCCAGAAAATGATTAATGCCATCTCAGAAATTAAATCATTGCAGTCTCATGCCAAGAGGTGACTTTTACCTTGGCTGTGATCTGTATGCAAATAACATCCACTGCCTTTGCAATAGCCTCTGACTTAGCTTCTTCACAGACATACATTTCTCATAATCCTTAAACATTTGTTGACGCTCATTTTAATCCATGATAAAAGAGTTAATACATATGCGATGAATGAAAGAAGACCCCCTGAGTTCTTTGAAATGCATAAACTGAAGCTCAAATCAGTAGCTTTGGTAACAAGTCTCAGACCCCATCACGGCAATATGTATTCTAATTTCCTCTGTAGTCCGCCTGGTTGGAAGGATAATCTGAGAGAATATCCAGAAGATGGGATACAATGATCTAGAATATGGGTGTTAGGCAGAGCAAAAATATACAGAAGTGTGATTGCACCAGCATATAATCCTTAAACTTTGGCAACCTACTTTCAAGTCTAATTGAAGAAGTTCTCCAACCATAATAAAGGCCAACAAGGAAGCACATAGACATGATGAAAGAAAGAAGAATCAAAGGCTACTGTTAAGAAAAATGCCCCATAACAAATACAGACTGCACGATACAAAAAGCAAATCTTCTGACCCACGTAGCCGGAATCAACGACGACACATATAACATATAACCATAATTTAATAAAATCAAACACGACAGCTGTGGGAACGCAGAAACTTTGCTGATACGAAGCAAAGAATCCACAAAGAGAAAAGAATCTCCGAAGCAGTTATGAAAGAAGATGGCGATTAACAGGTATGATCAATCTGACAATTAAAAGAAATAAAATTCACTGATTTTTTAGAGGAACGGACAAGAAGATCTGTAGGACCAAGATCTAAAGTTTCACTTACATCAATAAGAGAGCAAAACCAAAAACTAAATAAAAAATGTCTGAAAACAAACTTTGATGATAGCTACATTCTCCACATCGAAGCCAAATATGAGTATGAAAACTGACTCAATGGTTGAATCAAGAGATCAAAAGAAAATAAAAACAATAAGAGAATGGTCAACCATGTGTTGATGTATAGCATCAGTAGAAGTAATGATGTTCATCAACATGTGCAAATCTGTATCAGGTTTATCTGATAACAGTCATTGATGTTACCTATATATATATGGTTGTCTTAACTTGTATTAGATGATTGATAATATTATTAGCAGTCAGTATCATGTTCAGATTATCGGCAGACATCTTAACATGTTCGGGTTATATGCCATCGGGAGTCTTGTGGTAATACCGATTATGTTGGTTCAGTGTAACTAACATTAGTTAGTTGTGCCTCCGTAGAGTCTCATACTTATATAAACAAGTGCAGACCGATGGGAATGTCATCAATCCAAGGCATCACAGACCCAGCGATCTGCACATTAATCTTTCATAATATATTCTAAGCATTCTCCTCTTTGATCTGATTTGGAAGACTACCACCATATTCATTCTACAGTCTGTGTTATCAGCGATATACATTGAAGGATATCCTGCATCTTAGCAACTAGAGATCATTCATCATTCGAAGAAGAAATCTGCACTGCAGTTACTCAAGTAAGAATATCTATTGTTATTCATATCTATTGTAATAGTTTTATCTATCGGAGATCACTGTAATAGTTTTATCTATTGGAGATCACTAAAACTGACATGGTATCAGAGCCATTCTGATAAGAAAATCTATTACTCAGAATTGAATCTAAAGTCTTAGATTTACAAAATTTAAATTATATTCTTAAATCAAAATGGTGAATCATGTAAGGTTAGAAGATAGGCTTGAGGGTGCATCAATTTTTTCATCATGGAAAATTAGAGTCATGATAATATTAAGAGAAATGGAATTAGAGGAGTATATTGAAACAAATACATCCATGCCTGAAAATGATCCAGAAAAAGTAACATGGAAAAGACACAATAACAAAGCAATGAAAATTATAATAGAGTCTATAAAAGATCATATTCTTCTATCCATATCTAGTTTCAAGACTGCATTTGAAATGTTCTCTACTATAAGAGATACATTTGAAATCAACAATACTTGTAGATTATTATCCCTAAAACAAGATCTACTATATATAAAGATGAAAAATGGAGAATCTATTACATCCTACTTTCTAAAGATTTCTGAATTAAAAGATCAACTTGCAACAATGGAAAATTGAGTTGATGACAAAGAATTCAGCATGATAGCACTAAGAGGTCTTCCTCTATCTTGAGAAACATTTATTTGAGGATTAAGCTCTTGACTTGAACTTCCTAAATTTGATTTAGTAAAAAATGGATGCACACAAGAAGAATCAAGATTAGTCTCAAGAGGGCTAAGTATAAATCAAGAGGGAGATATTCAAGCACTTCATGCAAATTCAAACAAGAAAAGAAAATTCAAACATAATAAAAGGGGAACTGACAAATGATATAAGAAACATGATTGGTTCAAAGTTAGATGTTTCAAATGTGATAAAATTGGTCACTCCCATAACTTCTGCTCTAAAAAGAAGAGAATTCAAGCAGCCTTAGTAGAAATCAAAGGAGAGGAAGTAGAGAAAGAAGAAAAAGAAAACTATGCTTTTTACTTAGCCCTTTCAAGCAAATTAAACTAAAACAACAACACTTGGATCATAGACAGTGGAGCATCTCGGCATATCACCAGTTTTAGAGACAATTTTGAAACTTTCTCAGAACACTCCTCAGGAGAAGTTACCAATGGAGATAACTCTACTCATCCCATCAAAGGCATTGGTTCCTGTTCAATTTATCTAAACTCAAGAATTACTTTCAACTCAAAAATGTTTTATATGTAGTTGGAATAAAAAGAAATCTAGTCTCTATTTTTGGCCTTGTTAATCAAGGACTTAGAATCACTTTTCAAGAGGACAAAGTCCTATCTTGGCCAAAGAACTATAATATCAAGAAAGCCATTTCCATCAGATTAAGAGATGGAAGTCTATATAAACTTTGTAATAATCAAAACCTAGCTCTTAGTTATGAAACATCAAATTCAACCGAAATTTGGCATAGGAGGCTAGGTCACCTTCACTATCGTGCATTATCATCCATAAGAAAAAATTGTAAAAGATCTACCTAGTTTCAAAATTGATCACTTAATCATTTGCAAAGGATGTGCTTTAGGCAAAAACACTAAGCAATCATTTCCTAAAAGTGTTCACAAATCAAAATCCATTCTTGAACTGATTCACACTGACCTTTGCGGTCCTATGTCTATATCTTCTCTTAACAGGTGCCTCTTTTATGTAATTTTTATTGATGATTACCCTAGAAAAACTTGGATCTACTTTCTGAAACAGAAATAATCAGTCGAAGTACTATCAAAATTCAAAGAATTCAAAGCCCTAGTTGAAAATCAGTCAGGACAGAAAATAAAAATTCTAAGGTCAGACAATGGAGTTGAATACATCTCTGAAACTTTTAAAAACTTTTGTATTGCTGTTGGGATTAAGAGGGAGTTTTTTGTACCATCCTCAACAAAATGAAGTTGTTGAATGTAAAAATAAATCAATTGTTGAATCAGCCAGAGCAATGATGCACGATCAAAACCTTCATACTTCTTTCTGGGCTAAAGCATCTAACATTGTAGTCTACATTCAAAACAGATGTCCACACTCAGTATTAGAGAACACCACTCCTGAAGAAGTATTTACGGTCATTAAACCAGATCTAAGTCATCTAAGAATATTTGAATGTCTTGTTTATATCCACATTCCTAAAGAGAAAAGAACAAAACTAGAACCATTCAGAAAGAAGGGGATACTCATTGAAACAACAAAAGGCTACAGGGTCTTCATTCCAGGTCAAAGAACAATTGAGATTAGTAGAGATGTGAAATTTGAAGAAGATATCGCCTTTAATATTTCTAGAAACAGTGATGAATCTATTATTGAATCTATTCCTGAAGTAGATGAAAATCACCAAGCAGAAATTGAGAGGGAGAATGATATTGAACCATCCTCTACCACTACATCTAATCATGAAGATTTTGAAAATGTCAACAATAAAAAGAGGCCACTTTGGGCCAGTAAAATGATAGAAGAAAATTAGGTTGATCCTGATGAAGTGATTTGAGAAAGTAAAAGAACAATAAATCAATCATGTTATGTTGCATTATTAACTGAACTCATAAAAACTGAACCTTCAAATGTTAAAGAAGCACTTTCAAATCAGTCTTGGAAAGAAGCAATGATTGAAGAATATAACTCTATACTAAAAAATGATGTATGGGATCTTTACCGAGACCTAAAAACAAATCAGTCGTTTCTTCTAAATGGTTGTTTAAAATTAAGCATGCATTTGATGGCAGCATTGAAAAGTACAAAGCCAAATTCATAGCACGTGGTTTCTCACAGAAAGAAGGCATCGATTATGAAGAAACATTTGCACCAGTTGCTAGATATACTTAAGTTAGAATCATCTTGGCTATTGCAGCATCCAAAGGATGGAAGGTTCATCAAATGGATGTTAAAACAACATTCTTAGATAACAAAATTGAAGAAGAAGTTTATATTGAGCAACCAGAAGGATTCAACACTCATGATAACAAAATTCATGTTTGTAAATTAAAGAAAGTTTTATATGGTCTCAAACAGGCTTCCAGAGCGTGGTATGAAAGGATAGACAACTATCTAATGATGTTAGGATATTCTAAAAATGAAGCTGATCCTAACTTATACTTCAAAATAGATGGTGATGATATGATTATTCTTGTGTTATACGTTGATGATTTGTTAATAACAGGTGAAGAACATCTCATAAAGAAATGCAAACAAGAGCTCACAACAGAGTTTGAAATGAAAGATTTAGGTCTTCTTCACTACTTTTTGGGATTGGAAGTCTGGCAACAGGACAACTACATCTTTCTGAATTAAGGAAAATATACAGTTGACATTTTAACAAAATTTGGAATGATGGAATGTAAACCAACTTCTACTCTTATGGAAGTCAATCTACACAAGTTGAAGGATGATATGATCAAATTAGAACCTATAGATTCTACTTACTACAGGCAGATTATTGGATCTTTAATATATTTGGTGAATACTGGTCTATACATATGTTATGCTACTAACACCTTGAGTCAGTTTATGCGTGCACTAAAGAAGATACATCTACATGTCGCTAAATACATTTTGAGATATCTAAAGGGTACTATTGGCATGGGAATCAAATATGATAAAGTCAACATCAAACTTCATGGATATTCCGATTCTGATTGGGTAGGCATTCCTACTGAACGTAAGAGTACTTCTAAATGTTACTTCAGTCTATTATTTGGTATGGTTTCTTGTTTCAGTAGAAAACAGTCTTTAGTTGTATTAAGTTCTACCGAAACATAATACATTGCATCTTCCTTGGGTGCTAGAGAAGTGGTATGCTATGGAAGTTGTTAGTAGATTTGTTCAAAGGACCTTTGAAGCCCACCGTGATTCATTATGATAATCAAAGCTGCATCAAGCTTTCAGCTAATCCAATTTTTCACAATCATTCCAAACATATTGAAATTTTTTACCACTACATTAGAGATACAGTGGATTGAGGGATCGTTCAATTGGAGTACATCAGTACTAATGAGCAAACAACAGATATCTTTACTAAGCCTCTTGCTAAAGTGAAGTTGAAATACTTCAGAGGAAAACTTGGTATGATTAAAGTGTAATATTGAATATTGAATTTAAGTTTTCAATTCATGTGAGTTTATGCTTCTATTGTTGTTTAGTCGCATTTGATGTGTAATGAAAGGTGACAATCTTTCATGGACATATATATTCAGAAGGTAATCATTTGTAAGGTGACGATCTTGCAAATGATAGGCCTGTTATCATGGACATCTCTAGATATTGTTTTAGTGTAATATTGAATATTGAATTTACGTTTTCAATTCATGTGAGTTTATGCTTCTATTGTTGTTTAGTCGCATCAGATATGTAATGAAAGGTGACAATCTTTCATGGACATATATATTCAGAAGGTAATCATTTGTAAGGTGACAATTTTGCAAATGATAGGTCTGTTATCATGGACATCTCTAGATATTGTTTCGGACGATTAGAGATCATAGATAACAAATCCATTATGTTATCATGGACATCTCTAAATATTGTTTTGGACAATTAGAGATCATAGATAACGCTTTCATTATGATTACTCTAGATATTCTTTTAGACAATTAGAGATCATACATATATGTTATGATAGTGTTCATAGCATGGTGATTTTAATTATTTGACTGGTCACTATTTTAGAGTGTTAAGATCAGATAAAGTGTTTAGATATTCTATTCTGAAATCTAAAGGTGTATTACTTCTCCCTTGCTAAGAGGGAGTGTTGATGTATAGCATCAGTAGAAGTAATGATGTTCATCAACATGTGCAAATCTGTATCAGGTTTATCTGATAACAGTCATTGATGTTACCTACATATATATATGTTTAGATAATTGTCTTACTTGTATTAGATGATTGATAATATTATCGGCAGTCAGTATCATGTTTAGATTATCGGCAGACATCTTAACATGTTGGGGTTATATGCCATCGGGAGTCTTTTGGTAATACTGATTATGTTGGTTTAGTGTAACTAACATTAGTTAGTTGTGCCTCCCTAGAGGCATGACCCTGCCTGGCCAAAGGCCACGTAGAGTCATGACTCGACGGGGCATGACCCTTCTCATACTTATATAAACAAGTGCAGACTGATGGGAATGTCATCAATTGAAGGCATCACAGACCCAGTGATCTGCACATTAATCTTGCAGAATATATTCTAAGCATTCCCCTCTTCGATCTGATTTGGAAGACTATCACCATATTCATTCTACAGTCTGTGTTACCAGCGATATACATTGAAGGATATCCTGCATCTCAGCAACTACAGATCATTCATCATTTGAAGAACAAATCTGCACTGCAGTTATTCAAGTAAGAATATCTATTGTTATTCATATTTATTGTAATAGTTTTATCTATCAGAGATCACTAAAACTAACACCATGAACATACCGGAGCAGACGGCACCCTGCCAGTCAGTCGGTATCGCCAGGGACTGAAGATTGAACATTGCTATCTCCATGATGTGGTATGGTGTCGATCTGAATCCTTAAAATTTCCTCCATCTTGTGACACTTACTCTGTCAAGCGGTGCCTGTACACATGCTCTGACATGGAGAATAATCTGCATGTTGCGCTTTGACATCTCTGCTCTCCTCTGCTCTGAATCTCTTGGCTTAATGTTCTTTAAATGAATCTACAATAGATATGCTGTCTTTTGAAACAAATTTGTCCACCACACAAGTTCCTTGATTACGGTCAAGGTTGAGATTGAAGAGTTCCGCTCAAACATTGAGCAGTCGACAATTACCACTGCATGTCTATTCACTCAATAACACGAGCTCCATTTCTGTCTGTATTTCTCCTCTGTCTTCCTAAATATTGATGAATGTGCTAAAGAAGGAGTTCATTGCAGGAAATATATAAAGTCTGATGGTTTTGAGAGCAATACCCAACAAACCAGATGAGAATTACCATAATACACTATCCTAGTGTCTCTACAAAAAAATTCAATAACAGAAGAAAGGATGCGGAGGGCATTGAATACTTGCCCAACACGACTACATCGCTGCAGAGAAAAGAAGAAAAAATAGAGGCAAAAGGCCCTGAACATAAACCATTGAATTCTTCTCAATGATGCTCAAGCAAAAGACCACAAATGAAGTGCGTTCTCCTCCTTCATAAGCTCTGACAGAGCAGTAGCCTTGATAATAAAAATAAAAAAGAAGAGTCAAGGCAACGCCATGAGACCATGGTACACTGTCCCTCCAATAAACCTTCCAAAGGATATTGGCTCTCAAACCAGTTTCAGAAATCATAAAACTCTTTTTCTCTGTTAAAAATTCCTGCAAGAGAATAATCGCACATGCATACATAATTCGAAATCTCCTTCCTTGATAGTTTCCAAACATAGAAGGAAATAATATCAAAAGAGGCATGAATAAATCCTCTCACAGCTACAATAACTATCACATATGGTCTTTAAACAATTTTCTTATTGTTGTTATCAAACCTTGCTTTGATACCATGTTAAATTTTTGCCTAGAAATAAAAATAAACAGCAATAAGAACTAACAAAAACATGAACAAAAGACATGAGATTATCTTGGGAAAACCCTTCCACTCGAAGGGAAAAACCCAGCCACACCAGAAAAATGTCTTTTATTGATAAATAAAATGTTTAAGTACAAGGCTTTCACTTGATTGCTTACAATAAACTGGGCAATCACATAAATAGATTGAAATGAGACTCTTCAAATTATACATGAAGTCTCTTCAAATTTCTTATACAAGACCCTTCATATTTCTACATATTCAACACTTCATATTTCCATACGCACACCTATTTGCATGATAGATATATGACACATCTTTTTATATAAAATCATCTTAAATATTATCACAAAATGTCTCTTTCAGCTGAAGATGACCATATCAGTCATAACAGACATATTTCTATTTCATAAAATCAGAGATAAAGATCTCTATCACAGCTACAATCTTCAACATAAATAATGGGATACAAGAAAGAGTAATCGCTGGCATACAAGGAAGACGGTCAGCTGAACGTAACTTATGTCTTTATACGCAGCATGGACAATGAGGGACCAGCAAGCTGTAAGATGAAATGGCTTTCTCAGACGGAGAACACTATAGCAGGCATTAAAAATATCTCCTGAAGCTACATATCACTAACCGTAGGTATGCATAAAAGATTCAAAAGAATGTCAGAAACATTTTTGCTTGGGAGTCTTTAAAGTGTAATGCTACCATGATAACAACAATTTACCTTGTTCTTTTTGTCATCAACAACATATTGAATGCATAATAGAGAATTCAAGTGCAAAGAAACATAACATAATGACTGGAACATACCATATCCCTTGAAGAAACCTTAAATGGGGGAAATCTCTAGCAAGAGTAAGTTTAGAGATACTCTTTCGACTGTCTACCAGTCCTAATAAAGCTTCTAGGGCAAGGATAAGCTATGTCTTCACACACAAGCAGCTTAACAACAACTTGCAATAGATTCTTAAACCATGGAAATTCTAATTCTCTACTTAACAACAGTCAATATAGAACATGAATGCTTTTGGGAGGGTAATACCTAATATTGTTTGGAATGTTTTGTATATTTTGCATGACTTACATCCCTAATGGATTGTGTCCTCAACTAATTTTTGGGGCTAGGGCAATATCATGACATATCTTGGTGCTTTTTTTAAGGTGGTTAGTTTACTCATGGTCTATGCCCATTGTTTTCTAGTGCCACTCAATGCTTTCCTATTGTGATGTGGCCATAATTAAGTTCACATGGATTGAGGTTATTATTTTCTGAAGCATCTTCCTGTATGGTTTGTTCATAGAAAGGTTAAGCTAATGGATCAACTCTGGAATACAAAATTGAAGATCTCCTGTACCTTTTGTTGAGAGCATTGATATGCTATATAGAATTGTAATCCTATTTTTGAGATTAGGTACATTGAGTTTTCTTTGAAGCCTGAGTTTTTCCCAGAAGAGCCCTTTAAGGGATATGTCTAATTGCTTGTGTTATCTCTTAGTTGTTACTTTGTTGAAATCCTTATAGATATGGATGGACTTGTATTTTTTCTGTGATAGTTCTAAAGTGGATCTAGTATAGTTTCCTTTCATTAGCATCTCATACACTCTGTATATATAGACTCTTGCAATTTTCCCTAGTGCCTAAGAGAAAACCTAAGGTCAAAAACGTGAAGGGACCTCTGAAAAGCATTTCAAATTCCACCTCCAATTTGAATTGTGGTGAATATGCTGCTTTCATTGGGTTGTGTTATTTAAATTACCAAGATTGAAGCATTTTTTGCTGCTTTTGGTAGGTGGTAATTCACAATAGCTTTACATAAATGATTTTGGCACCTGCTCGGTCCAGTGAAGTTGTCTTTTTAGGTTTTGCACTTGGTTTAAACTTTAAATACCTGCATCTGCGACCCAAATTAACCTTACAATTTCCAGACCATTGCAATCATGAATTTTAGAAAAGTAGAGAGTCCAGACAGATAAATGATGAAATTCTCTGCAAAGAGGCAATTTCTTTTTTCCCATTGTTTTGGGTCATCCTTTTAAAGTGCCAATTTTGATCTAGCTCCACCATTGCTAATCTGCCGTGTGTCATTTGTAACTTGAATTTGACACATTTCTTGTATGTGGTTACTGAACATTTATGATTTATCACATTTGAAGTCTAAAATCATGTATATGTTTTATTTCATATCATCTGTCTTATATCCCTTTTGATCTGGTGTTCTGAACCACTGAGGCTCAGAATAGCTATATGGGGGGACTATTTGGTTGTAACTTTGCTTGACCATAGTTCTAATGATAGAAAGCATAAGAATTTTTGACATATATTGATCTGCTGATTCTTTTTAATATTTTGACAGCAAAGAAGAACATTCATACAGATGAGAACCAGTCTTAAAGTCGTGGATAACTCAGGAGCAAAGCGGGTGATGTGCATTCAGGCCCTCAAGTCGAGAAAAGGTGCTCGACTAGGGGATACAATAATTGCATCAGTAAAGGAAGCACATGCACGTGGCAAAGTCAAGAAGGGAGATGTGGTGTATTGTGTGGTTGTGCGTGCTGCTATGCAGCGACTAAGATGTGATGGGAGCCATATCAGGTTTGATGACAATGCCGTGGTTGTAGTTAGTAAACAGGGGGAGCCTGTTGGAACTAGAGTATTTGGCCCTGTACCCCATGAACTTCGAGAACGCAAGCATTTGAAAATTTTGACATTGGCAGAACATGTAGTTTGAGGCATGTTTGAATTCACATCATGTTTTGGTCGCTAAGCAATTATGCTTTTACTTTTCTTTAAACTTACAGAGATTTATTTGGTAATATATGGATTTTGTTTCCTGTACTTGATGTGCTGCCATATGGGTTCATAAAAGCCGTCTTATTTTTTAAAACTCTTTATGATTGGCATCCAAATTTTATGAAAATAGAAACTTAAAAGCTATAATGCATGTTCATTTATCTGGAGAGGAAACAATGAAGTTCAAAAATTATATTTTGTTGTCAGAATTATTGTTTGTACTCTGCTAAATTTGAAGAGTCATTATACTTATCAGGGGTTTCATATTTAAGATGTGTAAATCTGAGTGATGGAAGTTCAACTTTCGTCTGCAGATGGGAAATGTATGATGGTAGCATAGTATTAGTTTTTTCCACTTGAATTTTTGCTTTTATGGATATAGTTTAATGGCTGATAGAAACAACACTTTATCTGATTATATAATTTAATTGATAAGAATTCAAGGAGCATGTCGATGGCCATTACTTGTTTATTGTGCCATTTTTATTAGATCAACTGTTGGAAGTGAAAGGGAGGTGAGAACTGTAATAACATTTTTATGAAAAGCTAATCCTATAGAATTTGCAGTAGGCAAGCTATGTGTTTGAAATGCCAATCAGTTATCCAGTTAAAACAACTCTTATTGACCTTATCAAATCTGAAACATGTAATTAATAAGGTTGATAACCACAAGAAGATAATCATACACAATAACACCAGATTTGTTAACTAGGGAAACCTTTGATCAAAGGGAAAACTTAGGGGGGGATGGTACTCACAAAATGATGTACTAATAAATACATTCCTTCTAAGAGGATGGACCTTATTAGGAGTCAATGAAATACATTTAGTACATATTAGTCCCTATTAGGAGACTTTGAATCCCTGTGAAGAGATTTCAACCTTGTTGTGGAAGGTAGAAGGACCCAATGTCCAAACAGTTTCAAGGCAAGACCATCGAACTCACCGTCGAACTTATCTCTATACTATCTTTTGCAGAATATTATCAAAACAACTATCCACTAGCACTCTCTGTCAAATACAATTACTTTGCTCTCTCACTATGCTTTTGCTGCACCAAACACTTATCTAATATCAATATTAGGTTAACTAGATCTCATATCCAAGTTCACTCATTCAAATAATCCCTTAGATTGCTTACTCGTTTATAATTCACAATTACTTGCCACTCTACACACTTAACCACAAGGAAAACAACTTTCCTTTGTACCAAGTCCTTAGACTAATTATTTAGTCGGCCTTGAGGCTTTCTCAATTACAATTACAATAGGACCACATAAAGATACATTTTATGTTGCATCTTTTCATAATTACATAACATTGTTGGCTCACAGTTTTCACAAATCTTCACACCTGTAATCTTGAACTTCGCGCTATCAACCATGCCATCATTGTCACATCTTCTACCTTTGTCTAACTGCGCTTAACTAGATTTTATCTCTGCTACGAGATATAATCCAATTACTAGAATGTGCTTCTCAAGAACTCTACCTGTATTCTATCTTCAATAAATCTCGAATAATTGTCACCAGTCTATGACTTTTTGCATGCGCTCTTGACCACGTCATCAGGATGCTTTGTAGAATATGTCCTCAATTGCGCAACATCTCATTTGCAGGCCTCAAACCTCATGACGTCAATCTCTGTCTGTTGCTCTGTCATTCTTCACAGAATTACCAATGTGTTGACATTAATGACAAACACTACCATTAATGCAACATACAATCATGCTAACAATCTCCCCAATGCTCTAGCAATGTTAGGATACTCCCCCATAAGAATATCATCATCATTCATGCTAACAATCTACCCCTTTGGCATTGATGGCAATATAGATGAAAAACATGTAAGTCTCATGTATATCAAATGTATCTCTGCTACAATTGCTCCACTGCTGTATTCATCTTCTTTTCAAATCCTCTTTATTAATCAAAACAATCTCTTATAGGAACATCTCCCCCCCATTGATATACTTCCATCAATATTCATCAATCTTTAGGTACACTTCTCTCCCAATTATAGAAACAACTTCTCCGCCATATCCAAAAGACGTTTTCTATGTACTTCTCTCCCCCATTGATAAAAACACCATTACGTCAATCTGTTGCATATGATCTTCTACAAGCTCAAGTGTCTAAAGATACTTTTAGATATTAGCTTCCAAGAGTCATTCATGCCTTAGCTCAAACACAGATACTTCCCCATAGAGGAAGCATCCAACATCCAGTCCAGATAAACAATAATGCTTTGTACCACTGGATTGATGCAATCTCTGCATTAGTTACTAATAAGTATGCAGGGGGATAACCCCGAACATTTCACTTAAATACTCAAATGTATCCTTCGACAAAGGTTTTGTAAATATATCTGCTATCTACTCCTTTGTAATAATATACTCAAGTCCGATTTCCTTTTCTGCAACTTTCTCCAGAACGTAAGGGCTTCATTAATGGAAGTACTGACCCATTGTTCTCTGCAACTTGGTGATTGTCGTGGTTGTCTCGTGCCCTAGTAAGAAATTTGTAGAGCCGTGAAGATCATTTTGAGTCGCGAGTGAGATTTTATCGTTCTCTGCAACTTGGTGATTGCCGTGGTTGTCCCATCCCCTAGTAAGAAATTTGCAGAGCCATGAAATCTCGTGCAGATCATGCCTTTTCTAGTTTGCAGAGTCGTGAAATCTGTTGGGCTTGTCTTGGTCGTGGTGTTACATGCACCCTGCTTGAAGACAGTAACTCCTTCCAGTGATGCCCTCTTCAACTACCGTGATGCCATAACTCCTTCCAGTGATCCAGTGATCTAGAGCCATGATTGTCTCGTGCCCTAGTCGTGATCCAACTATTTGTGGTCGTACACGAGGGTTTGCCTGAAATTTGTCTGGCTCGGCTGTGTTTACGACATTTTGCTTAAAATGAAACTGTTTGCCCATACTGTTGTACCACATTTTTAGTTGTGGCTCTCACGTGGATGGATGGAGTGTGGCAATATTCCTGTACAGAGACAACAGTAAGACAAAGTGTTGCGAAATCTGCAAATCTCTACCAACGCATCAATCCAGGCCCAAGACAACAACAACTATCATTTCAGACACAATATATTGGATGTCTAGGTCCAATATGACAAGCTTTTAGGGGCACCTTCTTCTTTTATAAGCTATGACACCCTTATCTGATCCAATTACACTCCAGCAGCTTGCTGATCGCTTGGCTACAATGGAGTCTGCTAATGTTATCCTACAAAGTGTTGTTGCTCAGTCAACTTCACTCTATGTTACAGTTGGCTTTGTTGGAATTTGAGAACCACACTCTACAAGATACTGTGCAATCTCTAGTTGCTGAAAATACAGGCCTCAAAGCTAATTTGGAATATGCTACCATGCAACTTAGGGAGTTAGACACTATAAAGGAGAAACAATCAGAGATTGTCGATAGGCATTCTTCACTGTTAACAGATATTGAATTAAAGGTGAAGTCTTGGGCTTCTTTATGCAGTTTTGCGACTGAGGTTCCCCTTTCAGGTGTTGAGAAGTTAGTTCAAGGGAAGATGGATGATGAGTAGGTTAGGTGGATCCATGAACTAAACTTACGAATCCGTGGTCTCTCCTCCATTGATGATCCCTCGACTGTTGGATACTCTTTCCTCAAGGATCAGCTGGACATTTCAAACATCACTCTTGACAGGTGTTGGTTAGGCCTTGATGGTACTCTCTTCATTCGGTTCCTCTCCCTCTCTGACAAGTTGCGAGCTCTTAGGGCAAAGAAAAAATTATTCTCTCTTTCCCCTAAGATCTACCTAGATGAGGACCTCACCCACTCATAGGTGGCTGAACTCAAGCAAGCTCATGCCCTCGTTGTGGCAACAAAAAAAGAGGGTAAATATGCAGTCATCAAAAATCTTAAACTAGTAATCCGCGACACCTTTCCTACAGGCTGGGTTCCAAGGGTGGCCTCTAAGGCCAAATGATTCGCTCAATGGTAGTTGAGCACAGGCTCTCTGTGTCTCAGCTGTTGGAATGGTAATGGTATCCTCTGGTCTATGTTTGGCTTACTTGATGATGCTATTGGTTTTGCTGACCTTTTTATTACAGACGCATGAGAGTCCCATGCGTCCTCTTCCTGGTATTTCTGGCTATCAGTGGCTCTCCTCTTTTAGAGATGAAGTAAGGTGTTCTAGTGGGGTCGCCTGTCTTATTCGGGACCACCTTTTTAGTAAAATTTCTTTGGTTCACTCTGAAAATTATGCCAAATTCATGTGGATTCGCATTGATCAAAGAACCTTGCTCTATAGAGATACCTATATAGCTGCTTGTTACTTCCCGCCAACATCTTCATACTATGCAATCCACAACACTGATGGTGGGGACCCCTATTAAAACCTTCTTGAGCACATTACCAAATTCTCTGCTATGAGGGACATCATTTTTTTGGGAGACTTTAACGCGCGGACTAGAGACCTACAATCTCCTCTCCATGATTGTAGGTCTGATCCCATGTGTACGACTGCTTCTGATCCTAGTTCTGTGGTTCTGTTTCGGCTCTCTGAGGATTGTCAGGGGCCCTTCACCAAGTATGGTCGTAATTTGTTACATCTTTGTGAGTCTTCTGACTTAGTGATCTTGAATGGACTCTCTTGCTTTCTTGGATCCGAACTCTTCACTTCTTGGCCACATGGTGGTGGTGCTAGCGTTGTTGACTGTTCTTTCTACTGCCTCCTTCATCCCCCTCATTTGTTGTTTTACCATCTCTCACCTTCCTCTTGCTGACCATGCCTCCTTAGCATCACCCTTTTGGGACCCCTGGCACCTTCTCCTCCTTGCTTATCTTCTTCTTCTTGCCCCCCTCTTCCCTTCCCCCCATGCTCGCACTTCTTTTCACTTCTCCAATGGTGACATTGAGCTCTTCATCCATCACCTCTGACGACTTCGCCCTCAGGACCCCTTCCTCAATTCTAGAGACGTCACCTCCATGTTTCACTTACTTGCGTCGGCCTTGTGGGAGTCTGCCCTTCTCTCCATTCCCCATTGTACCTCCTCGCTCACCCCTTGTCCCACTCATAAGTCTTACCCCATAAATCAGTGGTTCGATGAGGACTGGAAATCCTTTCATCGCATGTTTCCTTCTGCTCCACCCACTACTTCTTCCTCCTCTTCCTCTTAGTTGAGGCTCAACTACCACTGCTTTCTTCGCCATAAGAAACGAAAGTTCACTTTAATGTAGTGTAAGTCTCTTTGTGCCATGTTCTTCCAGTTCCCAAAGCTCTTTTGGCGCACCATGTTTCCTCGCCACCCCCCCTCCCTCTACTCTGACTTTTACTCCCTCGCCTCCCACACATCCACACTATGATATTCCTAGCCAGCTCCCTCTCCATCTCATCCTCCCCCCCACCCGTTATCACCTCTTCTCCTTCTCCCACATTAGTGAGGCAGTTAGAGTTATGAATAGTAGTAGAACTCCAGATGATGAAGGATTTCAAGTTGAATTCTTCAAGTTGGGTATCTTTGTCCTAGGTCCCTTTCTTACAGTGCTCTTTAATTGAGTGGCTTGTGTCAGCTTCCTTGACTCTTGGTCATGACATATTATCTATCCGATCCATAAATCTGGGCCAGCCTTTGACCCTAGAAACTACAAGACCATCATGGTTGGGCATACCTTTGCCAAACTCTATGCGACTGTGCTGAATGATATCTTTTCCAGTGAGCTCGATCAACGACATTGTCGGGCTAGATGTCAGGCTAGTTTTCGTTCATATTTTTGGACCACTGATCACATTTTGACTTTACGGGCCATCATTGAGGAGGCTCACCACCACTTGGTGAAAGTTTATTGCTGTTTTGTTGACCTCCGAAAAGCTTTCGAATTTGTTCCTCGGGCGGCTCTCTTTTAACGTCTTAGGGACATTAGGATCTCAAAGATTCTTCTTACAACTATTATGAGGTTATACGAGCATGTTGTGGGCAGATTTAGGTCTCCACAGGGCTTCTTTGATCTTATCTAGAGCACTATCAAGGTGAAACAGGATTGTCCTCTTTCCCCCACTCTTTGGTATCTACATCGACGAGCTTAAGGCTTTTCTTCGTGATTGTTTGCTCCCTGGCGATGGTTGTTATTTACATTAGGCATTGATCTCTATTCTCTTATTTGCTGATGATGTGATTCTCCTAGCATCTTCTCCCAATGGTCTTTAGGGGCTCCTTGATGGCTTGTCTCTTTTTGCGACTTACATGAGCTAGTTGTAAATTTGGGCAAGACTCCTGTTATGGTCTTCAATTGTTTAAGGACATCCCATATCCACTTTTACTTCTAGGGTACCGAGACCAAGATTGCATCTTCATGTACTTACTTGGGGGTTAAGTTTTCTAGACCTCAATTCAGCGTGAGACCAGGCATGCAATCCAGAGTCAACAAGGGGCTCAGTTCCCTTGCTATTCTTGAGCGATAGTGCTTTTGACACCACTTCTAGGAAACCATGATTAAGATGTCTCTTCTTGACTCCCTGGTCAGGCCAACTGTCCTCTATGGTTCTATTGTTTGGGGCCCCTCTCTCTTGGAGTTTGATTGGGCCTCTGTTGAGAGAGTCCAAACTCTTTTCCTTTAGCGTATTATCAGATGTCACTGGCTCACACCACACAACATCATTCTGGTTGAGTTTGGTGCTTACCCTTTCAGATTGGGAACCATCTTTGATTTAGTTTGGCTACTTCACTGGCTCCAAAGCTTCATTGATTCCTCAGATGATCGTCATAGATATTCCTACTTGGCTTATTGTTCCTCTAAGGAAGTAGTGAGTTTAGACTCTGGTCACAGGTCTTGTTGTTGGTACACCCAGGTCTTTGCTCTCTTGGGTTCGATTGGTATTAGTTTGGATCAACTTCCTCCCTTCCAGTTTTCTCTGGATGCTCCAGCTCATCTTCTTCCACCTCAGCGGGAGTTGAATGAGCATGTTAGACTTGACATCTACAGACAATATGTTATCATGACTTGGAGGAATTCCCCAGGTGGGCTCCGTTCACGCATGGCTTTCTATGTTGAGCACTTTCTTGAGATCCGGGACGAGATCATCTTACATCCTTGGTACCTCACCCGTCATTGGACTCACACTCTTTGCATCTCCTTGGGATCTTTCAAAGTGGGTTCTCACCAGCTACATATTCAGATTGATCACCAGATTGGTAAGGAGGATAGGATTTGTCAGCTTTATCACATCGGGGAGGTCGACATCGAGTCTCACTTTATTTTTTGTTGTCCTGTTTACTATGAGGTCCAAGGGAGGTTCTACTATTTGTTCAAAGAGTGTCGGTCTCCTCCCTCATTCTTCATATATATTGACCAACATTATCTTGCACTCTATCTTCAAGAGACCACGCAGCTTCATGAGCACACTATACAACTCTAGCTTTTCTCGACATCAACCCCTATGTATTTTATCACCTCTTTCTTTAGTCCTATAGTTCCAACACGAGGATCGAAGCGACCTCTCTGCACTATCTCTGTTCACACTAGATCTGTGAGACCCCGCAAAGATTACACTTGGCAACATCCCTCTAGTAGACCTCAGAGGCGACCTTCCAAAGTACCTGATTGCCCTAATGTCCACCTTTCCATTCTAGACTACTTCTCGCCTGCGAGGAGTTCTTAGCGATTGTTATTCCCTTTTCTTGGTTATTTTGTTATTTTGTTTTCATGTTCTTTTTGCAAACACCGTTTGGTACTCCTCTATTGGTGTTTGCCCCTTTGTACTATTTCTAGTCCCTTAGACCCTCATTAGTCTCTTGTTGGAAATTAATAAATTTATCTTATCTCTCAAAACATGACACTTAATAGATATGTGCTTTGTTTTTGAATGTAACACATGATTCTTAGACATAATGTACTTGTGTTATCACAATGTATGATAACAGTCTCTATAAACTCAACTTCAATGTCTTTCAACCTTTGCTTCATCCACATGATTTGATTGCAATTATTTGTTGCTACTACATACTCTGCTTTTGTCGTACTATGTGAATACAATCTTGTTTCTTGCTTAGCCAAGAAACTAATCTTCCTCTTAAGAAAAATGCTCCACCACTTGTACTCTTTTTGTTATCCATACTGATTGCCCAATCCACATTAGTATATATGCACACACAGTAAAGTCATTTGATTTGTCATACTATAACTCAAAATCGGGTGTACCCTTCAAATATTTGAAAATCATTTTTATAGCTTTATAATGTGATTCTTTAGGATCAACTTGAAATCTTACAACAATACTAATTGCATTGACTATATTCGGTCTTGTATGAGTCAAATATTGCAAACCTCCAATCATTGATCTATACTTTTTCTACTCAACAATAGGTGTCTCATCTTTGCTAGATAACTTATGACTAGTTATCATAGGTGTACCAATAAGTTTACAACTTTCCAAACCAAATATTTTCAATAAATCTTTCAAGTACTTAGTCTGTGATAAGAAAATATCATCATTATTCTGCACAATCTACAATCCCAAGAAATATTTCACTCCACCAATCATTGCTCATCTCAAATTCCTTCTTCATTTTACCAACAAATGCTTCACTTGCTTCATCATTACCTCCAAAAATTATGTCATCCAAAAATGCTTCAACAATCATTAAACCATTCTCAACTTCCTTCAATTACATGTTACTATTTGCAGTACCTTTAGAAAATCCCAATTTTGCCAAATACTTATCCAATCTCACATGCCAGGCTCTAGATGCTTGTTTCAATCCATACAACACTTTCTTCAACTTACATACCATATCTCCTTTAGTCAAAGGAAATCCTTTAGGCTGCTCAATGTAGAGTTCTTCAAGTCCTCCATTTAGAAATGTTGATTTCACATCCATCAAATACACTTTGAATTTCTTGTTAGCTGCATATGCCAAAAACATTCTAATTGCCTCTATTCTAGCAACAGGCGCAAATGTTTCTTCATAATCTATATCTACTTCTTGTGAATAACCTTTACATGTTAGTCTTGCTTTGTTTCTCACAACCTCACCTTGTTCATTCATCTTGTTTTTGAAAACCCACTTAGTTCCTATAACATTCTTGTATTTAGGTCTAGGAACCAGTTCCCACGTATCATTCTTCTCAATCTGATCTAATTCTTCTCTCATAGCTTGAATTCAAAGTTCATCTTTATTGGCTTCATCGACGCCGTTAGGCTCTACTTGAGAAATCAAACATAGTTCTTCTCTTTGTACCTTGTTCTTTGTCATCACTCCTTTGTCCTTGTTGCCAAAAATATGATCAACAAAGTGATTCTTTATCAGATTCCTATTAGGTTGTGATATTGCTATCAGGATTTAACCGTGTAGTTTTTGAGTCAAACTCATTGACCCATGTATCATGAGTAGTGATTCACACATGAATCCATCTTTTATGAGAATAAATGGAACACTTAGCACTTATTGGATTTAGGTGATGCTCACAGAGGTGAAGCATCGAGACTTCCTGAAAGGTCACCCATCCCAATACTACTCTAGCTTGAACGCACTTAACTACAAAGTTCCCTCCATGGTTAAACCCAATTTGCTTGCAACCCCATTTAAAAAACCTTCACCAAGTGTTGTGCCTTATGAACCATTCATTAGAAAGCCCCTTAAGCTCATCAATTGATTAGTAGGATATATTTTCCACAAGTCAAATTGTGATATTGCTATCAGGATTTAACTGTTTAGTTGTTCAGTCAAACTCATTGACCCATGTATCATGAGTAGTGATTCACACATGAATCCATCTCTCATGAGAATAAATGGAACACTTAGTAGTCATTGGATTTAGGTGATGCTCATAGAGGTGAAGCACCGAGATTTCCTGGGAGGTCACCCATCCTAGTACTACTCCAGCTCAAGCGCGCTTAACTATGAAATTTCCTCCATGGTTAAACCCACTTTTCTTGCAACCCCATTTTCAAAAACTTCACCACGTGATGTGCCTTATGTACCATTCATTAGAAAGCCCATTAAGCTCATCAATTGATAATTAGGAGACATTTTCCACGATAAATCAAATTGTGATATTGCTATCAAGATTTAATTGAGTAGTTTTTGAGTTAAACTCATCGACCCATGTATCATGAGTAGTGATTCACACATGAATCCATCTCTCACAAAAATAAATGGAACACTTAGCACTCATTGGATTTAGTTGATGCTCAAACTAGTGAAGCATCGAGACTTCTTGGGAGGTCACCCATCCCAATACTACTCCTGCTCGAGTGCACTTAACTACATAGTTCCCTCCATGGTTAAACCCACTATGCTTGCAATCCCATTTGGAAAACCTTCACCAAGGGTTGTGCCTTATGAACCATTCATTAGAAAGCTCATTAAGCTCATCAATTGATAAGTAGGAGATATTTTCCACAACAAGTCAAATTGTGATATTGCTATTAGGATTTAACTGTGTAGTTTTTGAGTCAAACTCATTGACTCATGTATCAAGAGTAGTGATTCGTACATGATTCCATCTCTCATGAAATAAATGGAACACTTAGCACTCATTGGATTTAGGTGATGCTCACATTGTCTCAATTATGACTTCAACTCTAGGTTCACTCCTTGGTTCTTCTCCCTGTTCCACAATCAATATGTCATTCTGCAAATATGTGTCAATCTCATAAAACAACTCAACATTCTCTTGGTTAGCCTTTGGATTAGTTTCTTCATCAAAATTAGAATCAAGTATCCTTTTCTAAATTCCAAACTTCTCATCAATTCTAACACTTGCGCTCTAAACAATAGCCTTAGTTCTTTGATTAAAACATGTGTTTTTAACTTTTCTATGAGTAACCAAGAAACATACCTTAATCACTTTTTGCATCAAACTTACCAATATGATCTTCTCTCTTAATGTACCACTTACTTCCAAAGATTATGAAATACTTAACTAAGGGTGCATATCCAAACTAAAGCTCATAAGGGGCCTTACTAGTACCTTGTATAATTTGTATTATGTTCATTGTATATACTATTGTCACTACTACATTTGGGCCCAAATTGCGACGGTCACCTGTCACCCAAGCGATAGAACCACAAATTGGCTCCTGTCAGACATGCATTAGACTTTTGTTGTCGCAAATTGCGACGGATAAAACTATCATAACTTGGAAGAAGGAAAAAGAAAGAGTTCATGTTACGCCATTGCAATTGCAAAAATAGACTGTCGTAATGATGATGTCTTAATCTTCCAGTCTTAATGACAACTGTGCTATGGAAGCAATATTGAACCGTCAGAACTAACCATCATAATTACAACAGTTTTGTGACAACTATGGTGTAGGAGCGATGGCTATCTATCGGAACATGCCATTGTAATTGTGATGAATAGCCGAATAATTTTTAAAAAATTGTTGCTTGTAACACTTAATTGTGCATTTTCTTGTTTAATGTTCACTTCTGCAATTGGACTGGTGTTACCTGTATCCAAAAAGCAATAATGCAGAACATATTGTTTGGTAAGCCATCATTGTAAGGTGAATGAATTATTTGCACACCAAGGCCTTCGTGCCAAGTTCAAGCATAGATTTTGAAACCTTGCTATTATATATTATTAAATCTTTACTATTATTTATTATTAATTATGGTTAGGATCATTCTTGCCTTTGAGCCATAGAATTTGAGCCATTTAGCCATACATGACAATTATTTCAAGTAATTGAAAGCTTTGAAGAAAAGAAAGACAAAAAAAGCCTTTGGGCATAATTTTGTTTATTTACTCACAATTTACTAACCAATTTCAAGTCTTTGTATTTTGTTGTTGTGTGTAGGGATCATGATAATAGGTAAATACCAAATCGTTGATCTATTAGAAAGTACTTAAAATTTGAAGGGAAATTGTGTCTCGAGGTGAAATAGCTTACTAATTCAGAATTTTAGATGAATAAATTATGCTCAAGCCTTATAGATTAACCTTGGCCCACTGCAAATTTGTGCATAGGGTGTCATGAATGTTATTGTGGAAACATATTTCAAGATTTTAAAATATACAGTCTTAACCAAATAGTGAATAACATGACCCATCTGTTGATAAGAGATTGTTGTTGCTAGCCATAGAGTTTCAACTCATTTAATCTACCAAGACATTAGTTGTATTTCTTAATGTTAAAAGATATTAATATTTGGGTGTTTAAATTTAAAGTGGATGACTAGCTTCCCTACACATTTACTTTCCCTTCACACCATGGATACAATTAAAGAAGGGTATAGTTTCAATTGTTATGCATCCTTAATGGGTCTTGTCACATGGCAATCGATAGGAAGAGAAGGATTTGGAAGATCACTTGTCAACTCTGCCCCACATTTGTTATATTAATTATTTGACACGATAACACTTATTGTATATTGTGGATGATGTCAAGCTCACCCAACTTCCATACCATAACACTACTAAACAATTGCTAGCCATTAACAATGTGTACACAAGGACTAACTCCCATCCTTCAAGGTTCCAGATCCAAAAGTGGACCTCCTGAGAATGTGATGAGACAAGTATTATGGTGAAAAGATGTTGGTAAGAAGCAAATTTGGAAGTACAGTTGAACCCAAAAACTTGAATTATGATTCATGGGTGGCATCAATGGAAACTTTAATTTAGCCCCCTGTTATTGATGTTGTTCCTAGGCAAAACTTGGCATTGTAAGCATTAGTCTGCAACAGAGGGTCAACTACTAAATATAAAAAATACAAATAACTTAACCAAAACTAACCAAATTCATTTTCACCCACTTTCCTTAACTCCTTGTAGTTGATACCAATACATGAAATATGTTAGTATTGTTTAGTGATGCAAGAGAGTCCAAGCTGAAAATAATCCCGCATCACCAAAAAACAAATTTCTTCTCATGTTCATGCTTTGCATCTTTTGTATAGGTTGTGATTTCAAGAACATCTTGTGGAGTGTTGTAAGGAAAAAAATTCTTTTTGACAAAACTTGGCTTCCATCTCAAAAATCAAAGGCAACTAGGTTGTTTAATGTGATTATATTACACAATTTCAAGATTTGAAAGGTTGAAGGGGTCCATTAGCAAGTTAGAGGAAACTTGTAAAGAAGACTTAATATTTATTTTTATGATTCTATCAATTTTCATTCCTTTAAAAGTGTTCATGAGACAAGTGAATTTTGGTATTCCATTCTTGTCTTATTCATTCAAATTGGATGCTTAAAATGGAAGGAAAAGAAATTGCAGATTTATCTAGTGAGTTTCATAAGGAGTAGTGTAGGAAATCAGCTTGCGAGGAGAAGAGAAATAGAAGAAGAAAAAGTGTTTTGTAGGTGTGTTGTAGATGTACAAGACAACCATGAGAGCTGTAGGATAAAGAAAAAAATCAAATTTGAAGAGATGATTGAAGTTAAGAAGGTTTGAAGACATGAGGATTTGAAGACATCTAGGCATGAGATGTCTAGAAACCTTTGTAAAATTTTTGTATTTTGTTTCTTATGTAAATCCTTAATGTGTGCAATTGTTCTTCAGGTATTGTGTTGTATAAATATACAAATGAAAGTTTTAATCAAGATACATTTTAGTTTTGTTTTCATATACTGGGTTGAATGATATGTTAAGGCTGCAAGATTGGGTAGTTTGATAAGATACCCCAATCTTATCTGAGTCATTTAGCATTTTCCCTTATTTGTAGCTCACAATATAATTTTTTAGATTAGGAGATTCTAGATTCACCACTTTGAAAGATTTGGTTCTTAATATTTTGTTATGCGATGTATATACAAGCTCCAAATAGAGAAATGCATAAGATCTGCCTAAACAAATAAATATCTTTTGGTTTGACAAACACCATTGGAGTAGATTAGGACATAGAAGCTTGGTTGAATTTCTATTTGCACCGAGTTGGCAGAGGTTTTAACCTAGGAGTCTCCACACCATAGTCCAAATGATAATTAAAAGATACTATCAATGAAATTCAATTTATACACTTTTCATTGTAGAAAAGTTGAATTTGGATGATCAAACCATCATAAGATTCAGACATTCATATTTTATTAAAAGTGTATCAAGAAATGAAAAATCTCTCTCCAATTCTAATCTACAAAACTTGTGCTATCAATTCATTACAAAATGATGAAAAGAAAAGCACCTAAAAAATGTCGCTTGAAGGCTTTCACATATATTGCCCTTTTTATGATTCTTAGCTTTCACAACTTGATGTAGAAACTTGGCACAAAACTTAGACACAACTTTACCTACACAATAACTCATGTTAGAAAAAGTTCTTCCAAGCAATCTAAATGAATCCCAATGAGGAAACAATATTAAGAAAGAAGAGAATTTACAAACAATTTTGATATATAGAAGCAACATAATTTTGAAATAAGAATCAGAATTATTGTTTATGATTCAAGAATGTTTTTCCTGAAACAATATATTACTTGATTTTAAAAACATTGTGGAAATTATTAATTGTAATAAGAAAGACCTAAAAGCTTCTTAATGTCGAGGTAACACACCAAGGAAAGTAATCTGAGGATTGATTATGCAACAAAAAAATAAACATATGCTCAAGATTCTTAAACTAGTTGTTAATATTATAAATTTTTGAACTTCAATTTTGTTGCAATCAAAATCTTTTTGAAAAATATATAGGTTCCTCAACATGATAATTTTCTATGTAATATAAATGAGATACTATGCTATTAAGCTTGTATTTTGTCACATGATTTAATTTATATAAATGATGGTAAGTAGTGGTATCGATTACTAATTACTTCATGCAGGTTCACTTGCAAATTTACAATGTTGCTATGTAGATGTGACTTGTGCAAAATGCTACACACTGAATCTAATGATGTAGTTATGTAGGTGGTTTGTGTAAGAAGCTATTGCATTTGATATTAACAAAGGTTAATTCTTGCTACTTAAGAAACCATTTTCATTTTAACATAATCTTATGTCTCTATGACATCTTATACTGAGAGATTTTTTCCTCTCACGGAGACTTGAAACGGTGAGTGAAATACAATTCTAGTTTACAGGGGAGCACATATTTATTATTTTTGTGTAGTTGTAGCCATTCTACTTCAGTGACAATACACAAAGGAAAAAGGACTTGTATTGAAGAGGACCCATAACATTTTGATGTAGTGTCAAATTGAGATTAATCTTGTTTTTGAAAAGTGGACTATGGGATGTTTCCAAAGAACATGTACTCATCAATGTTGAAGTAAATAAATGAACTTATTAAACTTCAAATAACAGTTTCTTTGGCATACTAACTTGCATTAAGGATAACTTTGCAACTAGAGTTTAAATCAAGGTACAATATTTCTTTTTGTGGATCTGATAGTAGATACAACAAAAATTTATGTGTTCTAATGAACAAGCTTTGAAATCTTAAGTTCAAGCATATGTGTAACGCCCCACCAAGGGATCCAAAATAATTAACCTAAAGTTTTACTAAGTTTGCTAAACATTTAAAATAAAAAATAAAATAAGAAGTATAACATACACATCAACCATATAGTAGCGGAAGCAATAACATGTAATCATAAACAAACATACATAACAGGTTACATTCCTTAAGGATCCCAAGACGTTGAGTCACATTTAAATGTAATTAATCCTAAATCTAACAACTACCATATCCACATAAAAGAATAATCAAAAAGTCCAATGTCCACATAATATACATTTGTTCCGAATGCCTCTTGGCAAATTAATTCGGAATGCTCAATCATCCACTGTACATGTCACATGGTATGAAAGGCTTAAAAGAATATACATATGTAAAAATAGAAATACATCATCCTCAAATCCATGATACAAAGTACAGTAAAATAAATGAAATCACTCACCATACATGATACATTCATACATCCATAATGATAAAACATCCATCATAAAATCTAACCATCCATCATAATAATCCATGAACAGAATAAAGGTAAATGCCAACAAATAAATGGTCCACTCCCACCGCGCTGAGGAGATAGTCTCAAGTCCCAAACAAGATATCAAAACACAAAACACAAGTACTCTCTAAGTCTGGGAAATCCTAAAAGTACACTAACTCAAAGGTTCCAACATAGATCGACATCTAGACCCAGAGGCAGACAAAGACACGTAGGAAACCTACTATGCAAGTGGGAAAGTGTCATCGCAAAACTCACGTTGGAAGTTACCTGAGCAATCCCTTAGGAATCTTGGGTCCCCTGTGATCCTGCGACCACTAGTATCCTCTCGTACTGACAAGGCATACTATGGAATGCAAGGTCACAACCAAGTGTTCTCTCTACCCCATCCTAGTCTGTACTAGCACTCAAGGCATGGGAGAGAACATACAATTATCTTGTTAGGTTCATTTAAGTCAGTATTTAGGTGAGATGTTTTCACTTATTAAAACAACTTACAATGGGTTTCTCTAGGCAGCCTCTTAGGGCTCCGACCTCCATTGCAAGCCACTTCTCGACACTACATATAGATAACCTACCCTAGGCTCATGAAATCACAAATCAAAGAATCATAATAAAATCACCTCAGTCCTATACTGGTGACTGAAAGCATCATAAATATAATCCACAATAATCACATCAGTTCTCCATAAGCAACTGATAAGCATCAAATAATAATCATAATGATCACAACAGTTCTCTATCAGCAACTAAAGGCATCCATGATAAATCACAATAACCAATGGTTCTCCAACGAGCAACCAACAAGTATCCCAATTATAGATCACAGAACTGATCGAAGACTCCAAAATGGTCAAGTCAAACATGTCACAATATGACATCATCAAGAACAAATCATACACTTCAGTCCCATCAAGGCGACTGGAAAGCAACCCAAGTATAACTAATCAATGATTCAAAAATGGTTAAGTCAGGGAACTCAAATACATACACCTCAGCTTCACACAAGGAAATTGGAAAGCAATAACAAACAGTACAAACATCCATCATAGAGCATATCAACATATTGCCATGGTTGGGTTTCAAAAAGATCGAGACCAAAACATCATAACATCACAATCACATAACCCCTGAGCCTCTGGTAAACGTCCTAAATTGGCCAAACTAAATCAACCCCCGAAACCCCAAAACATAGACAACACATGGAAGAAAAAATAATCTCTCAATTTGGTCAAGTCTTGAAAACACATATATTTTAATTTATAGTAAGGTTTCTAGTTTCCATTCCCAGTGTAATTTTTTCGAGTTTAAAAGATTACATCTTAATCCTTATAGTTAAGCCCATTCGTCTCTTCAAAATTTAAATATAAAATTACCCCATTAAATCATTTCCCTAAAAATAATCAAAAGATAGATAATTATTAAAATAATGATGATTATTCTTTCCCTATAAATAATTTCGATTTCATTAAAGTCAACATTTATAAGTCTAATTTCCACTATATATTCTCATTTATTAATTAGACTTAATTAAATTTTATTTAATTAAACTAATTAATAAAATAAACTAATCTTACTCTATCAATAAACAATTAATTATTATCATTAATAATGACGTTATTACTATTAACAAACATTTAATAATTAACACTTAATTAATTATTAAAAATTGTTAATAAATATTATTGATAAAACAATATTAATAATTAATAATTAACTATCAATTAAAACATTATATAAAAATAATATTAAAATTTAATAATTTAAATATTATTAAAAACGTAATATAAAAATGATATTAAAAAAATATTTAAACAAAAAAAAAACATTAAACAATGGTTTAAGCCCACCGGCATACATCAAAGGCCTGCAGCCTGTCGCAGTCCTGCGGTCGTAGGGCTTGCGGCAGTAGGTACTTGGTACTTGACGTCGTAGTACCTACGACGTAGGTACTGTCGCGCAGAGCCGTGACAGTGGGAGTGGGGTACGAGGTAATTCCCTCCCCCCCATAAATATATATTATTTTATTTTATTATTATTATTTTTTATAAAACAATTGTTATTTAAAAATAACAATTCAAAGCCTCCCCAAAAATAATTTATTATTATTATTATTATTATTATTTTAATTATAAAAGATTACAATTTAATCTGATAGAAAAATAAATCAAACCAATTGAGTTTTCATTCTAAGATTTTCATTTCCAAGATCAAACATATTTCCAAATTAAATTTCTCATTTCAATTTTAATTCAACCCAAAACCCGATTTAATCCAAATTCCCTTTTTACCTACGAATGAGGTTTTCTAAATAGTTTTCCAATCTAGATTTATAGATGAAATCAAATAGCAAAAGATTCAGAACGAAGAATTCACACATTCGAGAAGACAAGTTCTTACAATCACGAAGTAGACAGAACATATTAAATTTCTTAAATCATTTAGGGGTCAAAATACTAGACCCTACCTGAACCTGATGCTAATATGCAATTCCCAAAAACTGTAAGAGAACTCGCTCCTCATCAATAACTTTCTTCTGAAAATCTTTCCTAGAATTCTCCTTCTGAAATTTGCTTCCAAAGTTCTTCCCCAAAATTCCTGTCTCCAAAATTCACAGTCTCTTAAAAAATGAACCCCCAAGTTGTGATAAGGAGTTTTCTCCTCAAATCGGGGCACTAATTGTGCATTCACCCGAGAGGACTCCTTGCTCACAAGAATCAAACTCAAAATTAACTTTTATGATCTTTTCTTTATTTTGCATTAATCTTTTCATGCACATTAAGTTGAATTATTAAATAACTTTATTTAATTTCCACTTGACTTCTATTTTAAATTAATTTATTACTTTAATCTCATGTGCACTTTATGAAATTAAAATAACATTATTATTTTCACTTATTTTATCTTTTAATTAATTTCTTTTATTTTCAACTCATGATCGTATCATGCGATCTAGAATCTTTTAATAATTTAATATCTTTCAACTTTTAATTTATTTTAGAAACTTAATTGATAAAATATTTAATTAACTTAAATAACAATAATATTTAGCATTTATTTGAAAATGAACTCTAAATATATTATTATTAAATTAAATAAATATTATCACGTTCTAAATTTATACTTAAACTTTATCTCCAAATTCAATTCTTTTTATTTAATTAATTTCTCAATTAATTAAATATAATTAAATATTAAAAATGTCATAATAATTTTCTATTAAATTAGATCATTAATTAATCTTTTTAATTAGACTTAATTAATAGAAAAATACGCCAAGGACTCATAAAAACAACATACAAAAACTCATAATAGAAAAACACATATTAAATCAAACTAAAGGGTTATAATCACAAAATTACATCATTTGATGCATTTAGAGGGTACTCAACTCAGATACTTGTCCTATTTATCAATTAGGACAAATGGCTAAAGGGTTTAGGATTTGGACTTAAGATTTATCTCCCCTCTCTTACCATTTAGATAATGCGATAGGGTACACTCATCCTGGCAATTTAGGGAAGTCGATACCCGGTACTTGCAACTTGCATAAAATCCATGCATCTACAGACACAATATTCTAAGCTAAACAAACAATGGTAGGAAGTGGTGCATCATGTAGATCCTGACTAGCAGGTGACTACGACTCCCTTAACCACATCAGAAATGCCATACATAAAGAAAACAAACACACACACCATACACATGCAGTATGGGGTAAGTATCTATAAGAAAACACATGTGATAATAAACCATCTGACTAATCATCATCTATAACTGAAAACACTAAATAATCATCATACATATATGAAATATAGGGTACCAAGTAATCTCACTATATAATAAACTGAATGTAAAACAATATATGATAATCTAAAAGTAATGCTACTAAACATCAAGTATAAAACTGGCCTAAAAGAGTTTGGCAATTAAAACAAAATGTGAACTAGGGGCAGGCACTAAATATGTATAGTTTGCAACAATAGCCTAGCAATTAACTAAACTTGCTACTGCAAAATTGTAGATGTGAATGACATCATACCATTGATTTGATCAACTTGTGAATGCCACTTTGAATCGAGAATGCACATGCAGCTGCATTCTACATGCAGGCAGAGCTTAAAAAACCCATCATATTTACATTTATTTAATAGGTCTATTAAGTTTTTAAAATTATAGACCATCATGAACATTAGAACTCTAGCTGCTATGGACAAGAGAATGCCCTCAACAAGCCAACACATAGAAAGTCTTGATTTGCTTGCATGCTAAGGACATCACCCTTGCCTATAAGAGTCAAAGTTACAATGTTTGTGATGGTTTATAACTTAAAATACCTAATTAAAGACCTCTGAAAAAAATGAAAACCCATTGAGTTTTTTCAGCTCTACTTAATGTATGCATATGAATTGAGATTTCATATTGAACTATGGCCTCCTTCTGCATTGCTTGAAACCAATAAATTTACATAGTTAGTTGTCATGCAATCGTAGGTTAATGTTGAGCATCACTTGGTTTTGAGAATAATTTAATATTCTCTACTAATCAGGGCCAACCACGTGAAGATGGAAGCTCATCTCCCCCCCCCTTCAACATCTAAATTCCTCGTTAATATCTAAAATTCATTCATTCAGTTAATAAAATGTAACACTCATGAATTATCACATGACAACATTCATTAACACATAAGTTTCATTAGAATATTTGCATTAACATTAAAACATAAGATTCATTAGAACATTCACATGAACATTCAATAGAACATAAATAAAATATCTGGACATAAACATTAATCATTATCAAATTGGTTACATAAGTTCACATGAATCATTTCTTTTTTCCTTTTTCTTTTTTTTTGTCTTTCCCTATATTGTTGCAGAGGGATATCCATGTCGTCATCGATATTTCTTCTTACCCATGGACATGATCTCACAGTCCTTTGCAAAGGTGGGTCCTTTGCAATAACAAATAAAAGGGTTAAATTAAAAAAATTTGAGACTTCAAAGATTTTAAAGAACATTGTAGTGCTCTTTGCCTTGTCCAACCACATCATCTTTCTTGTTGGCTTGGACCTCAACACACTCATTAGGAACAACCTCTGCATCCCTTGCAACTGAAATACAAGATATTTTCTTAATCCCAACACATATTATAGTTAAATTTGTATTACTACACCAAATTCAATTTAAAATGTTTACTTGTATTAATAATTTAGAAATAAAAAAATTAATAGAAAATATATAACTTTAGTACTACGATCCACATTTGAATCAACAACTCAATGGTGCTTGACTGTTGTATCACACTTGTAAATTTGGACCTATTTTTCGATGCTTTTCTGTTGAAATTGTGACTAAAAAATGTCAAAAACTACGATTGCTAAACTGCAGTCAAATATTTGAAGACCAAGACGAGTGTCGATATATCGATGGAAAAACCATAAAAAATTATTGCCATCATTGTCCCATGGTGGCGTCAGATAATTGGTTCAAAACATTGAACTATCAATACCTATAAGAGAGTTCAATGACAAAGATAAGTGTCGATATATCGATAGAAATCCATCAAAAATTATTGCCATCATTATCCCATGGCGGCACCAAACAACTAGTTCAGAACATCAAATTATCAACACTTATGAGAGATGGTTCAACGGGTAGTCCACATCATCAGTGGTAGGAGGAGTCAAAATATTGATAACATGGAAATATGTTGAGATGGGTTTTTCATACTTTTGATGACAGTATCCATAAAACTATTAATGACCTATAGAGATGTTTCAATGGGTTTCTTATACTGTCGACAATATTAAATGTCAAATTAGCAACGGTAGTCAGTGTTAAAAAAATAAAAAATGCATCACCAAGCATAATTCTATAAAATAATTGATAGTGAAATCATAACTATCGAACTATCAAAAATATTTTCTATATGACGTCCATTGGTCATATGGTTTAATTAAAATATGAGCTTAAAGAAGCTGTTGAATTGATCAATGGAAGATTTGAGATTAAGGTTATAATTTTTTTCTACATTCTACTTTCCCTATCCCACGTGGTTGCAGTCATGAGATCAAGAAGAGAATAAAGTGATCGATAGACTGGCAAATCAAAGAGTTGAAAATGTTTAATTGTGTAGATCTCTTCCCGACGTCCTTGTAGGAGATTATTGCTGAAGATATGCAGGCCTTCATGAGAAAGGGTAGAGGTTAATGAAAAAAAAGTCACATCATATGCTGAAAGGAGTGTTTCTCTTGAACTTAGTCCTTTTGTAGTTTTGGTCCACTACTTTTTTGGAAGGTTTCAACATCCTAACAACAAGTTGGACTGAATACTTTGTTGAATCTTGGCTTAAGAGCCAGTGACAGTCAGGTTTGTTTCCTTTTTAAAGGAATTGCACTCTTTCTTTTGCACAGATTATTTCCTTTTTAAAGGAATTGCATTCTTTGTTTTGCACTGATTTGATGGCATTTTTAGGGATAAGGTGTAAATGTATGCAGGTTGTATACTTGGCAGAGGCTCTAGAGGAGCAAATTGCGAGACTTTTTAAGAAAGCTATTGATCAAGAGAAAGTTACCATTATTCATCTACTGGGGGTGGATTATTGGTCGACTAGGCATGTGCATGATGGGAAATTAATTTTTGAGCTTTTTTGTCCTATTGTCTAAGTGTTTGGTCACCCAGTGCCTATTAATGGTATGATTCGTAGAATGTTGGCAGAAGATATTTATATGGAGGTATCTATTGCAATAGATCCGATTGATACAAGATTATCGGGTGGAGGGATTTTGAATTTGTTTTGTATGGAAGAGAAGGTAAGAAAAAGTTAATGAAAAAAGCTTGGAAGGTATTTTAGAAATGTGTGGTGGAGGAGTTCAACATGAGCAAGTTTGAGGCTTTTTGTTCTTCAAACGTGAACCTATTCCCATTAGAAGTGTTAGAAAGGTTTATCTCTATTGGTAATGAGATAGGTTACCTATTTCATTAAGGTCGTAGGATGGGTTTGTTTGTTGAAGTAGTTTTGTATTGGAGAGTATGCTCCTTCTTTTGATGTAATCCTTTTCTTAGTAATATAAATATTAGACTAAAGAAAAGTAATAATATCTTTGTGATATGATTATACAGATTAATTTAATCTTAAAAATATTTCAGACATAATATGGATATATGGTACTGATAAGTTTCTAGAAAGTGTCAATACTCACAAGCCATATAGGAAGCATTGGAACAAATTTTACGTTAAATCTACATTAATGCTATATTTCATCTCTTTTCTAATGTTATTTCTTGTTTGGTGCAACTACCTGAACAAATATTGCAATATGCCTTTATTTTATTAATCAGTAAGTAAGATGTGAAATTAATTTCTAACCATTGTGACAATTTGAAATATACTTGTTTTATTTAAGGCTGGTGAAATCAACAAAATAATTCATAGAAAGACATTTATACTTCCTATGTGAATACAGTATATATTTTTATTGAATCAGATACATCGACATTGAAATCTAGCCACCTTTATACTGGACCCCAATGAACAAAAGCTTATACTTACAGATGATCCGCAGTAAAAATAGATTTTGAATGAGGAATAGGTGGTTGTTGTATTGGCCTTTGGCATACTTTAGATGATTAAATATAATGTTGGGTCGTATTGTAGAATATGAAATTCACCAAAAAATAATTTTGTATCTCTGCAAAAATTTGATAGGAAAAAGTAAGCACTATCAACAAATTGACTCCAAATCACACCGTGGTCAACTAAACTTGAATGAATAGTCAATATCAAATAAACTAAACTTGAATGAAGTCTCTGCTATAGTATTGTTATTGATTTACAATCCTTCAATGTCTTGAATGCAACTGCTTGATACTTGAGTCTCCAATGCTTCAATGGCTTAGTCATCCTCAATCTATTCCAGTGGCATTCACCAAAATACTCCACCTTCATTTGCATAGCCATTTCATATCCCTGATTAGGAAATTCATTTACTTTCCTACAATATGATTACTAATCACAACAATGTCAAAATGAACTAGTTGTTGCACCAACCAGAAATGTTGGAAACTCTCTTGTTGCTCTTAATAGATCATGTGCATTGAGATATGGAAGAAACAACCAAATAGAAACTCTCATGTTGGAAATGCTAAAAAATCTAATACGATGCATTCATACTGGGCCGACCTAGCTAGAAAAATCCTACAATCTCAATCTTGGATAATATTAATAAGATCTGCCTACAACATAATATTATGAAGTGTTACAAATGTAGCATATTTCTTAAATGCCATAAAATAGACAAAATAAGCATAAGAACTTCATAAACATTTACTACACATTAAGCTACTAATAACCCAAGACCATGTTGATGTTGATAACTTTAAGTCTGGCACACAAAACATAAAAATAGATTCAAGTATTATTATGAACTCACCACTTGATATCTATGAAGTAAATGTTATACTTACAAGGCGTGACTTAATTTTTAGTAAACTTAGAAGATTAATATACCTTAATATTGACAATCAAATACTTTCTCCTACTTGGTGGACAAGTGTGATACACAATCTCTTGCAAGAGTAGCTTCATGTTTGCATACAACTTATAGAGAAAGCAACATGTTGTCCATTTCTATTGGAGAATCAATTAGTAATAAAAAATAAATCATAATATACATACAACTTATAGAGAAAGCAACATGTTGTAATTCATAGTACTTATGTTAAGGCCATTTTAAGGCGTTCACCTAGAACTTGCTATATTCACCCACTAAAAGTAAGTACCATGTTGGAGACTTCAAATTTTGAGCATCCCCATGATCTACAATAATGACAATAATGCATGTGAGAGTCAATAATGACATGATACAAAAATAAGTTGTAACTGAAATGCTTTTAATTAGTTTAGTTTGAGCTTCCCTTCGTTTCGAGAATCCTTTCACATTCTCTATTTAACAAGGCCAACCACATGAAGGCGGAAGCTCATTTGGCCTCTCCCCCCCTATAATCACTCTAAATTCCCCATTAACAACTAAGTAAACATTTCATTCATTCATTTTAGAAGTATATCATTAAATCACTATAATCACATAACATACATATAAACATTCATCAATAATTTTTGAACATGTCAATCATTATAATCACATAACAATATTCGATAACATGACATAAAATTCATCAACATTCATAAAAATCCATCAACATTCATCATCAATAAGCAACATTCATAAATATCCATCAACACATTCATCATCAGATAAGGTTTTTAACATTCATTTCTTCTTTTCTTTTTTCTTTTTTTGAAGATAAAGACTAATAGGCACATCTTGACTATCTTTGGCATCCTGTGGCTCTTGTAGTTCTGATCTTACAACATGAGGCTTCCTTTTCTTTCATGAGGACAAGGCTAATGTGCCCCTGCAATAAGAAATAAATGGGTTTAATTCTAAACTTTTTTTTTAATGTTATAAGTATTTGATTAATCTAAAGAACATAACAGGGGTTTTTCTATACGTGATAGTGCCACATCATCTATTGTCACATTTTGTTCAGCCCCAACCTCAACATGCTGAAAACTAACATCACGCTCTGCATACTTAAAAAATATCAATAAAGGTTACACCAATTGCAATTTAAGATGTTAAATTTTATTAATAATTACATGATTAATTTTCAATAGAAATTGAATATGTACCTGTATCATTGTGATGCACATTGAGGTCTTCGTCATGTGTAGGATCTGTACCTTCATCATCATGAGTAAGATCTGTGCTAGGAGTAGTAGGCTGTAGTGAAATATAATGCATGCATTGTTATCATTGTTTGAAATTAACATCAAATAGATTATTTTTCATGAAGTTCTCAATTACTATTATTATTCATTTGTCCTATTTACATGTGTGTCAATTGCTGCACTAGAATCTTCTACACTTGTTTGGCCATTAGAATCTGTCAGTGGCAGGCAACCATTCTTTGTAGCCTTGCTTGAAGCCAATTTCTTTGTCTTCTTCTGTGGGAGCTAGATTAAATTCAATGCCCTGCATTTTTTGCATAATATCATCAATAATTAATGTATTTCTTATTTGTAATTTTATATTAAAAATTTGATATGAAATTTCATTTACTGCTACTTACAAGGTGTGAGTGAACTTTCATATATCCACCAGAGCCAAGATGGTGTTGACCAACCTTCTCTTTCTAAGCTTGTGTTTCCTTCAATGTGTCCTGCAGCCTGTAAATGTAAACTTCAAAAAATGTTAGAAATATATTCGATTATATAAATCCACAATCACACTTCTAGAAATATGTTAGATTATATAAATCCAAAAATGAATTAAAGATGTTTGATATGCAATTTGTGGGAGGTGATGTTCTGTCAAAGTGTGATGTGTGATGAGGCACAAAGGTGACCTTTCTAGTGCTTATGCAATATCATGAGCATTGGCGATCCAATTGAAAATATTGACTGCCAATGAAGACATTAATACATGAATCTAACCATTGTTTAAAAACATATTGTGATTGTAGAGTTAGGATTTTTTTGTTTCAGTGATATTAGATGAAGTTATGGTGTAAATATTTTTTGAAAAAATTTGGAAGAGCTCCCATCGTTTTATTAAGACCAGTCGCTAGAGAGGGAGTATAGATAATGATTTGTGCTATTAAAGAATCTTCCTACTAAATTACTCATGTAAAAACAAGAGATCATGCAACAAAATAATAAGTTATATGAAGTTATATTGACAATAAAAACCAATTATTTCTGGATTAACTCTACTCTTTCCTGCGTACTTTGTGCGAGGAATTTAAATTTTGTTTGATTGGAGATGAGGCGTGGTCTATTGAATTTACACAAGGATGAGTAGTCTTGGTTTGAAATTTGAAGAACAAGATAACCTCCAACAACCCATTTTCATTTTACAAATCCAAGTAGGTGTGGTGGGTGGCTGTGAGAAAAGGTTTAGATAAAATCTAGAGCCCATGAGAAGCACTGTTCTTTGTATAAATAAAATACATAAATTGAGGAGTTTTGAATGTTTCTTGCAAAAGAAAGTTAAGCTTGTGTTGATAAAAGAGAATCCACAATGGGACATTTGGGGTTTCCATTTTTTGAGTTTTCCAACTGTGATGCATGTGCGGTGAGTTCGTGCAAAGTTTGATGTGTATGGATTAGAGAGATGTTTCTAGCTAATTCCTGAACATTGATGAAGGAAATTCTAATTTTTTCCTAAAAAAAATATGTTAATGGCTTCCATCACTTCACATTGGGATGAGCTGATAGTATGTTGAAAAGAGAAAGACAAAACATGATAATGAAATACTTTCAAAATGATTTACAGTTGTGGTAGAAAATGCATCACACTGAAGTTTTCTTTGACCTCCTCCCATTGTATTTGCATATGTTCATCATGGCACTTCTTTTAGGACAATGCACCAACCTTCTTATAAATAACATGTAATGGCAAAAGGCCTCATTGCTCACCATTAGATAGTAAATACTATGCAAATTCAGAATGAAGAATACATTAATTGTATGATTCTCACTATATGGGGATTAGGGAAGGTGTTAATTATTTCTTGGTTGTCTTGATTGTTATCTTATGGGTTTGAATCATAACCATTGCTCCTTTTGAAGAGTTGATCACAAATCAACATGTTAACTATTATTGCAAACAAAAATAGTGAATCAACATTCTTGAAAAAAAATATGATTGAAGTTTATCAGACACATACCTATTTTTTTTGGGTGGTGGGTTGATTCCTTTATCCCTTAGTCTATTCTCTTTTGCATCTTCAATGATTTCATTCCACTCTAGCTGTGGAACCATAGGAGGACACTCGTACTTTGGGTTGAGCCTTAGAGCCCTTCTGTATTGGTCTCGCACAACCTTTAGATGTTTCCAAGCTTTTTTTAGAAGTTGGGCTCTATTCAAAAACTTTTGACCAAAGAAATCCTTCATAGTTTTTATGAGATGATCTTTTAATTTAGGGGCTTGGTTAGTCCAACTTTTAACAAAAAACAAAATTGTTAGATAAAAAATTAGTTCAAGGATGAACGAAAAAATGTAGCAACCAATTATATCAAGCTACATACCTTTTACATAATGTAGGCCCAAATATCTTCAATGTTAAATCATTAAAAAAATCATAAAAAAAACAATTTCCCGCAAAATCATCACCACATCATTAGTCGAGAATGAGCTATGAATAAGTAAACTACAATTACACTCTAAATAGTTACAATTTTAAAGTACCTAGAAGCTTAGGAAACTTTACGGGAATCGTATCTTTCTCAACCATCAACAATGATGTCTCTAGTGATGCAGTACAAGTAACATGGGTTGCTCTAGGAAAGGCTGGTAAATTATCAACAATACTGGTATCAAGTGTACTTGTAACATAACAAAGTTAAACAATTTCATAATATACTCAAATGAATAAGAAAGTACAAATATTATCATATTTAACACAAAATAATTTAGCAAAACAAGTATTTACCATCTCTAGTTGCAATAGGTATGGATGTTTGCATGCTCCTTGTTGCCGATCCTATAGTCGCCAATCTTAGAGTGCTAGTAGACCTTGTGGAAGTAGGCATATGGAAATCATCAGTACCTAAAAAATAATCATATAGAATTTAATAATAGATAATAAATAACAATTGCATCACTATTAGGAGAAACTCTCCACCCATGAGTCATTCCAAATAAATATTATCAAGTCAAGGGTGAGCATTATACCACTATAAGAGGAACCAGTCCTATAGCACACAATATATCAAGAGCAATAGATCATCATATCACAATAAGTAAGATTTGAAAGATAATTGCATATGTTTAAGGATCAAAATCAGACACAACGATAACATCATTAGTTGCAGCTACTAATCTCATTAGTTGCACAATTCAAATCTCATTAGTTGCAGCTACCAGTCAAAACAACTACCAATATCATTAGTTGCACAATTCAAATTAAAGATCATCCTTGCATAATTGTTATTTTTCATATAAAAAACAATAGAGATAATCTTAACATTGTTACATTGGACTAAGTGCAGATATATAGACCAAAATCATCTTACATATACCTAATTGTTGTATCAGAGATATAAGTGGCATTGTTCTCATATATCATATCAATTTTATAACATAAGAACAATCATTTAAAAGTGGTACCATAGACTATTTTTCTTACATCAATCATTATTAGTTTTAACTATTATTTGAGACTTTAAGGAAAGAAGTCTCTTGCAATTGAGTTTTGTAAGATTTTTGTACCTATTTCCCAAATTTTAATAGAAGGATACATTACATCAAGGGAATTATCAATGAGGAATAACATAGATATCAGAGCCATATATAGAAAGTTTCAAAGGCATATTTTATGACAATGACAACAAAATCATATCAAAGGCAATGATAGAAAGTTTCAGACCGACTGTTATGTACAACACATATCATCACAAGCTCATGGACATGGAATTGGTTAAGAAGATATATATTTAAGACTATATTAGATGATTGAGAATTGAAATCACATACTTGTAGGATGTACACTCCCTCGTTAGGTGAAAGAACTTAGTGTGGTCTCAAAAAATCTTGTAATAAAATATACATATTGTGGTTCATGATCCATAAATTAGTATAAAACATAAAAATTTATTGAACTATTATTTTAGCAAAATACTCATTGTTTCTTATATCCAGATAGTGTGTTCTATGACACAATTCAATTTTTGTGGCCTCTTTTTCTTTTGTTGGATGTGGATCCAGGACAAGCCCAAGAATTTGTAGGTTGACATTCTTCAAGGTCTTTTTACATAGGCTGACAGGGTCATTGCTATATGTGATGTCATCATCACATAATATAGTGGCTGCCATATCAACAAGTAATTTCCCTCGTGCAATTTATTCATTTCCCTTTCCCTATGAATCAAATTGTGATAAAAAAATTAGTAAAACAATCAAAACAAGTCCACAACCTTCACAGAAGTAACATAATAATATGTCATTTTGTATAATTAAAATTGCATTAATTTTTATATAGAAGGTTTACCTATGCTAGAGAAGGGGTGGGAGCAACATCCGTGCCTTTGTCATCTGATGGCTTGGCCATGTCGCCTTGTGACAAAGAATATATATATATATATAAACATCACCATAATCAAAGGAATATTCCACTTAGCAAAAAAACTTATTATTAAAATGATATATTATATATTAAAGTTCTAATTGGAAGTAATTAGTTCAAAGTTTACATATATAGTACTTACAAGTCCCATGATAGTAACTTTCCTTGTATCCATGTGATTCAAATTGCAATCTATTAGCAACTCTTCCCCTAAACTTATTGATTTTATCGCACATACAAAAACATGATTTCCCTCATGCACCTTGAAAGTACAATTGAGTCACTTATTAGTTGACCCAGGATGCATACTATTTATAAAACCTACAATGTTCCCTATTAATTTTGGCCTTCCATCAATGTACACAACAAGTCTTTTACTTTGATCATTTTCTTTCCATTGCAGAAAATTTGTTGATAGTGCATACTTATGCATACTTTTTTTATATTGAACTATCCACATCCAATTTTTGTAATTGTAACAAGGTCCTACATACTTCATCAATTCAAAAACATTGTTATAACTAAATTTTACACCATCCATGGAAAATAGGCCCAAACCATGTAATGATGATGGAGCTATGTGATATATCCTCTCATTAACACAAAAATCAGTGTTGATTGGAGGTAATTCCTTGGGTGCCCATTCTTTCTAAAAATGTGTGTACCTCAAGGGAACCTTCATGCCACCCTTTGTCTCATCATCATAAGAACACGACCCCCCTTAAGCAAGGAAAAATTGCATGCGTTTATTGAATTTTCTTCTAATCTTTTGCCCTCTAGTTTGTCTCTCTTTTATAGACCTACTACATGTCTCACTGTCCTCTTCTATTCCTGCATTTCCCTCACTTGAGGAAGACAAATCTGATAGATGCCTATTTGGTGGTACTTGGAGCCCATCAAATGAGAGATATAGTTTAAGGAATGAAATATCAAGATATAAAATGAGGCTAATATTGATAAATTTTACCTAAAGTTAATGTCGAAGGTAAAGAGAATGAAAGCATGTAATAAACTTATACCTCCCAATCCATGTCACTTTGTATGATCCTCATTAAATGGGTATAGTTTCCTGCATATGTAAATCATTTGTCTTAAGTTAGTTACAAATTACATGATACTGATACAAATTATGCATACATCACAAAAAACATAACATTGTATATTTTTCAATTGGTTACCTCTACAAAAAAATAGATTATAAGTAATCAACATGTAATATATTTCCGTTAATCATGCCATTAATCATCTTCTTCATCCATCTCATCATCATGAACATCATCATTATCACCATCATCATCCAAATCATTAGAATGACCATTGTCAACATCATGATCATCACTATGATTGTCATCGTTGTTGTCATCATCTTCATCACCATCACCACCATCATCATCTTTGCCACCACCATCATGATCATCATCATCATTTCCATCACCATCATCATGAACATCTTCACCACCACCATCATCATCATTTCCTTCTTCATCTTCGCCATCATCATCATCTCCTTCTTCATCTTTGCTATCATCAACATCATCATCTCCTCCTTCATCTTCTTCTTCAATCACATTATACTTTACCAGTCTTCCTCTTGGATTGTGTCTAACAAAAAATGACCAACCTGGTTTATGTGGAATGCCAAAGTGAAACACTTTCTCACATTGTCTTGAAAGAACATAGGGCTCATTTCCAACTGGCTCAAATGACCTTGTATTAATCATTGTAAATCCATTATCATGTTATATAACAGTTCTATTAGGATCATTTTGTTTTAGTCGTAGCTTGTACCATTTGACACCAAATAGAACTTGTTTGAAGGAATTAAAGTCACACTCAATTATATTGTCCAAAATGCCATAGTATATGTTTTTAGATTATTGAGGATGCATGTCATTTCTAGATGAAATATTGATGACCTTGAATATCGCAATTATCCTAGAATCACAAGTTCTCTTAGTCTCATCCACATTTTTAATGCAAAATTTATGGCCATTGTAGTGCATCGCTCTGTGGTACTTGGCTTGTTATTTTTCAAACATGTCAAAATTATGCATCCATCCTTGAGTTGATATTAATCAAATGGGTCATGATAGATAAACTTATATGTACCTTTCCACCTCTTAAATTATTTGCTAGATCAATTACCATTGGTGTAACATTGGGATCTCCATTACGATGAGCTTCTTTAACCAATGAAGCAACACCTTTCCATGTTAATGAGCAACCATTTTGTTGAGACTGTTCAATCCATTGCATCATCCAATCAAGATTGTTTGCAATATAAAAATTAAGTGCATCCCACTCATGAGAAACTATATAAAATAAATAGACCAGATAGAAACAATATCCAAATTTAAATTTCATACAAAAAACCTACATAAGATGGAATGACATTACCTCAACAATTCATTCTATTGTATTCCAACTTCCACATGTGAGGTGTCATTTTTTGTGGATTTGATGATGTATCTTCTTTCCCATTGAAAAGATGTTTGTCAACAATTTGATACTTATGATTTTTGTGGAGAAAATGTCTATGCTCATCGAACACCTACTTTCCTAAATTTTTTGAATGACGAGATTTCATCTTTGGACCATAAAAATTAGACTTGCAATTTTTTTCTTTGTTTGAAGACCTACAAGATCATGTATAATTGGATGACATGTGTACTATAAGATTTATATTAATAATTATCACATGCAACTTAAACATACAATGAAAAATATGCATTAATAGTTTTACATACCACAAAAATGTGTTAGTCCAGGGGCATCATGTATAGTCCATACAAGCATTGCACGAAATTGAAATTTCCTTTCATCGATTGGTCTATAAATGTCATAAATAGTGACCCCATTCCATAACTCCAAAAAATAATCAATCAAGGGCTCAATATATACATTCATGTCTTTCACTTGGTACTTACCTGGTACTTACCTAGTTGAATGAACATTAAAAAAACACAATTATTATGACCATTTCAATACTATGTTTATAAATTAATTTACATGACAATTAAATGGAAAAATACCTAGTACAATCATTTCCAACATTATGTACTCCCTCTTTATAGATATCCAAGGAGGAATGTTATTGTTAATAACAAAAATAGGCGAGACTAAGTAAACAAATCTCATCTCTCTAAATGGATTGACACCATTTGCTACCAATGAAAGCTTTAGATTACAAGGTTCTTGTTTAAATATTGGCCACCTATCTTCTATGTCCTTAAATGTAGAACCATATACAAACATTTTTATAATTTCATCTTGACTTCTATTGCGTACATGGTAGTCCATTAAATTGTGCCAAGCTAGTACACTCAAATAATCATTTCAGACGTGGAATAATGGAAACATACCAAAGAACCTTGCGAGGCACCTTTTTTATTATTTGATCTACTAATGTGAAAATCAAGGCATTCTGTTTCAAATTCATGTTGTTTATGATCTATAATATGATCATTGGGACATGCATGTATTGTTTGATACTCCATTCCAATATCTTTCATAATGGTTGATAATTCTCGATAAGAGCAAGGTAGAATACTTGATGATGGTAACAAAAAATCACCTATCAACCTATGGAAAAAAAAATGATATCAATATAAAGAACATTAATGTATGCTAACATACAACATGATAAAAATGACACTATACCTTAGCATACATGAGATTTCTACATTGGATATACCATTCATAACCTTGCAGTTTACCAACAATAATACAACAAAGAGAAGTGTTGTTTGGGAGGCTTGGTACAAGGGCTTGTATGCCTTTTCAATTATAGGTATATCAAGGTTCTCTTCATCATCATCTTTAGATTCATGACTATCATCATCTTCATGATCTTCATTTGTTGTGCTAGTAACATCTTCTTCAATCATGTTCTTTGGCACATTATCAGCTACACCAATACCAACATCTTCAATTGTGTTCTCTGCCTCATGATCATCTTCTTCCATGAGAGAATTACCTTCTGATTTGATATTCACACCTCCATGTTCCACTAGTTCAAAATTCGCATTCACCAAAGGAGAATTATCCTTTCCCCCTTCAATGTGATCATGTTGCCACAATCTCTCTTAGCTGTTGTGATTATAATTCTTCAATTCTTTAAGCCCTTGCATTTTTTGCAAGGCCAATAACATTTTCCATCATCATTTCTTTTGAATCAAAACCACAATCTAGTAATTGTCTCCTTATTTTGTTCTGGATCCATAATGTTAGGTGTGGACTTTCATCAGAAGCAAGTATCTGGGCTATAAAATTATAACAAATATAAACATACAAGTAGTAGTAGTATGTTGTATATAATTGATTTTAATTAAATATTAATATCTCTTCAGTACAGATGGCATCTAAAAAAATCAAATGAATTATAAAATATAAATATTAGCATTGATTTTGAACAATATAGCATTAGCATTGATTCTAGACTTCATTCAACTTGGTAGAAAGCTTTTGAACTATTATATCCACAAGGTAAGGTCAAAGAATGTGCATACCAGATTGTGATGATCCATGATACCTAATTATGTCCAAGGCTACCTAACTATTTCCAAGATCTCTGCACACTAGAGGCATACTCTGCCTACCAGGCTGCCTACATATCTGTATATATGGGATCAAGACCCTTGAACTACCCACTGTAATGAATATGTAGTTCTGGTTTCTAATTGTTTTGATGTAGCTGTATTCCTATAACCACTGGTGAGCTTTACTCACCTAATACAACTCTTCGCCATCATACACCCACTAGGATGAATTAGGCAATTTTCTATAATTACAATCCTATAATACCCTAGTGCAACCTTTGTGTTGTAGTTTATAGTTAATGTAAGGTTAACCTATATACGTCCTAACTCACTCCTCATATAGTTATGTTTTAAAGCTTGTCACAATAATCAATTGGTCTAAATAGACCAATCAAGTTAATGCTAGCTGGTAACAATTGATTGTTCATTTTATTATACCTAATCTAGTGATAGTTCTATAGGTATTTGTAATCAACCTAGCTAATCAACAACTAGAACAATTGACTTGTACATGTCCTAACTCATTCCTTATATAGTTATGTTTAAAAACTTTTGGCCATGCTACCTGTTGAGTGACTTTTATTGTTTATATACATAAATGTACACACACACACACACACATACATATGTATATACATACATACATACGTATACATCGATCAAAAGGGCATGATAATGAAATCCTAGATCTCAATGTAGGGGACTTAGGTCCTAAATAAGGTCATCAAACACCACATATGATAGTATAGAAGGTGATCAATAAGTGTCCAAGTTGACACGAGATAGTTTAGACAACCTCAAACATGCATTTAGGCAAGTTGTTTACATGTAGTAATAAGGTTATAGGAAAGTCAAAGGTTGGTCAATGATTGGTCAAATATTGTGAGTTGACCAAAGATATCATTTTTTAATGTTTTATAATCCTTTTGCATATTGTGGTATATTTTTGAAGGCATGTGGAGTCCTTTATTTGACGTTTGTGTAAAAGTTGTAAAAATTGCAAAAAATGCAATAAAAGTTGTCATGGAACTTTTTGCAATTTTTCTTGCAATCTGGAAGTGTAACAATTAGATCATTATTTTGATCGAACATGAAAGGATGAAGTTGTAAGGTCAAGAATTGTGACCTATAAATTGATTATCTTGAAACTAGTCTGGGGTTGGAATAGTACTGTAGAGATTTAGAATGAAATAACAATCCATTTGGTGGGAAAATCCTTACTCTTGTTGATGCCTATATAAAAAAGTTTTTTTTGTTTCTTAAGATGCAAGAATATCTGATTTGATGATTTGATTGTAGGGGACATGAATAAATACACATTACCATGTACTACTTGATGAAAACAAGTTTGGTGTAGACATTATTCAAAATCTTGTCCACACCTTATCATGTGTGTAAGAGTAAAACTGTCATAGGTATCAAAGAAGTACAACAACAATATCTACATGTTACTTTCTCCTTAATAGGATTTTGAAGAAATTTCATTGAATTTTTCTATTGAATTTCTATTTTTCAAAGTTATCTTTCAAGCATTTCCATAGAATTTTCATTTTGGAAATCATGATTATGATGTTTATGCTTGAATTGTAAATTGAAAGTTCATGGTTCTAATGTGCATACGAGTTCCATAGACTACAATAATCAAGGCTATGTATAGCATATTATTGGAAAAATTGATTAATTGTGTATTATCTTTGATGTTACACAAAATGTCATATCATTACCAGTCAGTGTATGCCAAGCTCACTCGAGCATTGAAGATAGTTTTCTATGTCTGCCGAGCATTCCAGATTTTGCCTAGTTTAGAAGACAATATCTATTGAGTTCACTTGGGTGTCAAAGGAAAGTTTGCAAAAATTGAGTGTTAACTGAGCTCACTCAGTTAATGAAGGAAATGTTGGATGGAACTAGTGTTAACCAAGCTCACTCGGTTACCAAAGGAACTTTGTGAATATGCAGTGTTAACCGAGTTCACTGGGTTAACACAAGACAAATATTTCTGAGTTAGTGTCTACCGAGAAGTGTTAGATAATAAAGGTTTTTCTTGTTTTGGCATATTAAGTTCAATTGAATTGTTTGTTGGTTTTAGCGGACTGAGGAGATGAATATTAATTATTCTAAGTAATATTCCAACCAATTTGATAATATGAGAGATACAAATATAAGGTCATGTTGAGATTTAGAAAGTGTGAATGCATGGAAAATAATTGAAGATTTAATGATGCTAAGAGGAAGAAAATCAAAAGGATAAGAAAGATATCCTTGTGAAGCTAAAAAGATACATTTGATCAAGAAAGATCAAGTATACAAGCCAGAATTGAGATCTGTAACCAGCAATTTAGTTGCATCCAAAATTAGGTCATCTCATTGTTACTCTCTAACCATTATAACAGTGATCAAAATCTCTTAACAGAGTTGGCTTAATAGCTATTTGTGAATCCTCTAACAAGGTGGCATTTCTATTGAATTGTCTAAAGACCTCTAACAAGGCCACTCCTAACAGGGTGATTAAATCCTCTAATAGGGTCACACCTAACAGTCTATTTTGTAACCTTTAACAGGGTTGGCTCCTAATAGGGCTCTCTTCAAAAGAGTGAAAATCGGTAACTAGATGGAATTGGTGGTTTTTCCCAAATTGGGTTTCCACGTTAAAACTCGGTGTCAAATGTGTTCATGCTATTTCTCTTATGTATTTGCATCTAAGTTAAAGTAATACTAATCACATATAATATCTTAATACTTTCATGTTAAGTATTTGCCAAGCATTTTTAGTGTTTACCGAGTTACAACATTTTTTTTTGTGTTAACCAAGCATCAATAGAGTTTAATTTTCAGAGTTTATTTTGCATTGACATCTAAGGGATCTAGGGTTTATTTTTGTGGTAACTGATTCACGCCTCCCCTCTCAGTTACTTCTCTTATATTTCCAACAAATTGTAAGGTTTTCTTTAAAAAAAAAGGTTGGTTGTAGGGATTTATGCTTGATGTTAGAAATACAACTGAGGAAGCATCCAAATTAGAACCAATCTCTATAGTCTAATAGATTCAATCAATTAATTTTTTTGGATATAATGAAGATGCAAAAGAAAGTCCTGTGGTTCAACACATAGCTAAATTTATGTCTGGCCTTTTGGAAGTGACATTGAAAATGCTTTGACTTTACCTTCTATTCTCCTTGCAAGAATCTTGTAGCTGATATATAATTTTTTTGTGTGGGAAAAATGAAACATGTTGTATGTAGAGAGTCCTACTGGATTGGGATTCTCATATTCCAATACTATTGCTGGCAATAATTCCACTGATACACAATCTAGTATGGGTGATGTGCCCCTTGCTATTATACTACATGTTTTGAGTACATACCTAGTAGCAATATGATAATACTAATTGTAAAAATATGCTTAAAACAAATCAATGGCATGTATCATGTTATAACTCAAGACAATTTGAATTTCCTTGTTGGTCAGTTGGAGAAATTTCCTGAGCTAAAAGATGTAGACATTTACTTAGCAAGAGAGAGCTTTGTAGGTACGCACCTATATTATTTTATTGTATATATCCAAGCATTATAAACTAAATGGCCTTACTAATTAGGTCTAATTTTTGTAATACATTATAATTAAGTATCTTTCTTTGAGATTAGATGATTCATATAACTAGTCATTCACAAGAATACATCACCTATGAACTTAAATTGCATAAATGAACCATCTTCCATGAGTGGTGCATTGTAAGAACCCATAAGTCATGAGCTTAGATAATCCATTTGGCACTTAAAAGGAAGGTTACACTTGTAGTGTTCTTGATAATGTATGAAGCTATAGGATCATTCATCTAGTTTGTTTCAATGATACCTATATGCATGCAATTTTGCATAAAAATGATACCGTGGACTCTAAAATTGATGTTTGTAGATAGGGAATCCCCTTTTGGATTAGGAGATAAGTGTAAACAATGGAAAATACTTGTGGTCACATGGTTTGATATCAGATAGCTCATACTTAATGGATCAAACTATGTGTAACAACTCGAGATATTTGAATGAATACTACCACGATAAATGGTCACAAGCTTGTAATGACATGAACAAAAATATAACAACTAATGTAGGAGATGCAGTGGATATACATGATGTCACATTAGGTGAATGCTTAGCTAACATTTCAACTCAGGAAATGCCATCAAGAGATAAGGGGAAGATTCATACCATGGTAAACTCTTAGCACCACCCTGTTTTTCATCCTTTAAACTCAAAAGGAACCTTGCACTCCATCTTATTTAATCAATAGGAATAAAAATCTATCAAAGCCCAAATACAACTTTGCTCAAAGTAGCTAAAAAGAAATACATATGATGACATAAATAATCTAATTGCACCTAACCTAATTAGACATATTAACATATATTTTGCTTGACACTATTTTTTCACCTCAATTTGGTTGGCTACTATTTCTCATCAGACTTTGTAGAAAATAAATAAAATTGGTCATTGCATTAGAGATAAGATAATGATTTATCCAAATAGAGAGGTGCATAAATTACTTCATGCCAATAAAACTCACTTGCCTTATCATTGGGGTCTATGTGAGGGGTATATCACTTGCATTCCTAAATCTGTTGTAATTCAAATGATTTTTTTTTTCCAAAGATAATAGATAATTGTATCTTAAATTTTTTTTTTTTCAATCTCTTAAGGGTAAATTAAAATTATAAATAGGAGAAAATGGTTGGTCGATATTTGTTGGCTGCCGAATATCCATATATTTTTGGACGATGAATCTGTCAAGTTTTTGAAGTTCTAGTTTTTTGCTCTCTTGAAAATGAATTAATGGAACCTAATGTAGCTTCTTATCAAATATGTTAGTGGAGATTTGTAGACCATTGTGCATAAGGGTATTTTCTAATTCTACATAAACAAAAGTTTAAAACCAAAATCCACAGCCCGAAAAGAAGAACTAGACAACATAGCTTCCAGGGCTACAATCATATTGAAGACCTTTGTCTTTCTCTTTCCATCATCAATTTTCACTTTTAACACAATTTTATGCACAATAACTATGTTTTAGTTTAATTATCAGATTAATCTAAGAAATACCAAGCTATCAATTCTTTCACCTTCATCTTGAAATCTTGGAAATGCTTAATTTTCCCCAAAAATAAACATAATGAAACCCTAAAAGGAAAGGCATCCTTCCCTAAAAATGATAAGCGGTGAAGCATCCCATACATGTTAGGAAAAAATTAAATTAACCTGCTAAAATTGAGGAAAAAGAAAATTCATAATGTCGAACACAAAGGAACTTTTCATGTCAATTTCTACCATGCATAGGGGGGTGGCGATGAAGAGAGAGTGTAAGGGTTCTTGTGAAGAAGGTCCTCAGTGGCCCTAGGAAAGCTTCTCAATGGCATGAAAATCGTCCATGCTTCAAGCCCAAAGGAAATCATAGACACTTGGGGCGATCAACTTAAACATGGGAGTAGTGATTGGATAACATGGAGCATCAATGCCAAGTGAGTAGGTAGGTGAGGATGAGGACACAATGGGAGCTCAAAAAATAGTCCAAAAAACTTTCAAATCATTTCTTGACACTAAAATTTTTTTGTGACTTAGACGAGACAATTGTTGGTCGAGAATCACGTCCCTCCAACATTTTGCAAAATGACACCGATAAAATGCTCACAACACAAAACTTTCCATCGCACAATAAATATGGCCGTCATAATGGAATAGGAAAAAAAATAGATGTAATATCTTCCTGATCTGATAGTATATAAACTCCAACAGAGGCGAGAAAAAGGGTTTTTTATAACAAAATGTAAATACTTATCTCGGCTAGCAAACTATTAGTTTGTTTAGAAAAACCTTACCTTTAAACGTCGCTGTAAAACTCTTCCTCAAGCCTCCTTCCCGCGTGCCCGCACTTTGCCATGTAAACAAATGAAGTTTCACTTTCTTTCTTTTTTTAGTTTATATCCCTGATGGAGTCAAAATTTCAACTCCCAACTTAACTTGTGACAAAATTTCAACGTTATTGGGATCATTTAAAAAAAAAAGAATTTGACAAGCCAAATTGGCTTTCCATAAAAAATTTAGGTAAAAAATGACCCCCAAATGTACTAGTGTCAGGATTGGCAGGCTACAATCCATTGTAAATAATTAGTGCATTTATCAACAATATATACATATAAGTACTAGACAAGTATTGAGAAATGTTAATAATTCATTTTAATACATATAAATATATTTACTTTAAAGTTTTCAACAAATATATAATCATTGTTTCCTTAAAACAATATAATGACTTATATTTTTGGAACTTAATATCAAATATAATAATTGTTGAAGTATTCAATTTGAAATAAAAATCAATTGACTTATTTACCTCATCGATAGATCTAATAGAAGAACCTTGCACACTCATTGCTTGGAGTCGTTCAGCCATGACTGTATGGCCTTGTCTAAAGGCTAATTTCTTGTCCTCTTCAGAAGTTGTTTTTAAAACTCCATGGCCTACATTTTTTCTTGGTATCATGAATTTTTTTGTTGTAATCAATTTCATCAAGGCCAAATTGTTTACAATTTATAAATATTTTCATATAATTTTTCATTTACTTATACTTACAATTCGTGCAACTAGTTTTGAATATCCACCCAAGTTGATCTTGTGCTGCTCGTGCTTCTCTTTTCTTGCTTCAGTTTCCTTGGATGTGGTAGGAAACCTATGTGAAGTTTAAAATACGTTAGCTCACATAAGTATTAGGATTAATTATTAAATAATTTCATTCTTAATATTATGACATACCTTCTTTCCTTGGGTGGTACCATTTCTCCATCATCTCTTGTTTTATTCTTAGTGGCATCCTTTTTAAGATTCTCCCACTCAATAATAGGAATATAGGGGGGCTTCTCATAACAAGGGTTGTTTTTCATTTGGGTCTTGTAGTTGTACCTAATATACTTCAAATCTTGGTCCACTTTCTCAAGGAGCCTATGTCTTTGAAAGACATTGGGTCCAAAAAGTGTTGTCATGACATCAATGAGTTTATCCTTTAACTCTTTAGTTTAAAAATTCCACCTTTTAAGAAAAGAAAAGAAATGTTAGATTCATAAATGAATTGAAGCTACCTTTTAATTTAATTGAAGAAATTGATAAAAGGAAACACGATCTAGTAATGAAATCAAAATATGATACCATGTGCATATGGTTGACCCAAATATACGCAAGCATTCATCAAATTTTTTATAAAATAGATTATTCCCTACAAAATAATAATGGGATTATTAGTTATTGAAAGGGAATGTACGAGAGGTTAGTGCATTTGATTATGAGTATAAGATTGTATAGTAAAATAAAGGATCAATCTTTAAAGTACCTTGAAGTTGGGATATTCTCAAGGGAATACCATCTTCATTGCTCACAAGCAATTGATCACAATTCTTTAGTGTTCTTGTACATCTAGCACAAGTACACCTAGGAATGTCCTCATTGCCTCTTGCATAAAATGAATCTAATATTATAAAATCCCCACTAAGAAATAATAGTTCAAGTGAAATAAACACATGAAAAATGAGAGAGAAAAAGAGGAATCTACTTACCAATAAGCACTGCTATCGCATCTATGGCCATGATACGTGTTTCTAAATTTGCAGTCAACATTACCTCTTTGGTTTGTTCCTTGTCAGAGGCGGTGTAGTGAACACAGGATCAATGATAGGAGCTGAAAGATGAGATTGTTAGAGCATAATCAAACAAGATTGTTAGAGCTATTAAAAAAAATATTGTTCGAGAAAAACACAAGTGTAGGATAGAACATGTGATGTACTTGAACCACCTAAAGTATCATCCTTTGGGACATTTCCCTTGTAACTCCTTAGCATCCTCTATACAAATAACACATGCATTTTATTTAATGAGATAAATAAAAGAGTATACTATAAAAACTGTTATTGAACTTTTTTTATAATTAAAATCTGTATTAATACTTACTGTATATGTCTAAACTAGGTGCATCAACTCATCCTTCATCTATTGTATTTCAAGAGTCTAAGGTTGAGTTGATGCTAAATCATGAGGCACCTTTTGCACTGTAGCCACAGGATCAATTACTAACGCAAAATCAATGATGAATTAATCCTGCTCAACATGGACTACTTTTTCCTTTCCCTTTTCCTGATCAACACTCATTTGCGAGAACAATATTATTAGCACTATATTTAAAATCAATCCAAAATAGTAGTGAAGAATGAAACATAATAAAAAACATGCATTAACATATTTCTTGTATCTAATTCGCACAATAACAATGAGTTTTACCTATCAAAAAGAAGAAGTCCCGTGAGAACCATCATTGCCATGTGTATCCTATGGCTGTTGACCCATATTGTAGCCCTGTATTTCAATAAAACATCATTGAGACATGCTAAAACACGTGTTATTATTCTAAGTTAGTAAAAAAAAAAATCAAAATTTAATTGTGTGTTGGATTCATTGATTGGAGTTGATTTTAAATATGCATAGTATGTACCACCTCGCCCATGATAGTGGCTTTGTTTGTATCTATGTGATTAAAATTGTAATCAATAAGATGCTCTTCACCTCCACTTATTGATTTTATTGCACATATAAATACACAATTTCCCTTGCGCACCTCAAATATGCAATTGGGTCACTTCTTAGTTGATGCAAGTTGTGTACTATTTATAAAATTTGCAATATTCCCTAATGTTTTTGGCGTTCCATCAATGTATATAGCTACTATTTTACTTGGTTCACTAACTTTTTTTTGTATATAATTTTTTGTGAGTGCATAACTACACATACTTTTTTTATATCTAACAATCTGCATCTAACTATTGTAATCATAGCAAGGTCTGACATACTCGATCAATTCAACAAGCTTGTTGTAAAAGACCTTTATGCCATCTATGGAAAATAGGCCCAAACCATGTAATAAGGATTGTGTTATGTGATATATCCTCTCTCCAACACAAAAATCAATGTTTATTGGAGGAAGTTCATTGGGGACCCATTGTTTCTGTAGATGTTTGTACCTAAAGGGAACATCAGAGTTCCTTTCACTCTCATAATCATAAGAACATGACCCCCTTGAAAAAGGAATAATTTCATGCACTTATTGAATTTCTTTCTGATATTTTGACCTCGAGTCGATCTCCTTGATTTAAACATACTAAATATCTCACGTTCTTCTTCCATTCCTACATTTTCCTCACTCGAGGAAGACAAATCTAATGAATACCTATTTGATGGTACCTGTACTCCACAAAATAAGAGAGATGGGTGCCAATTAGAGAGATATTTTACAAATGGTAAAATACATTAATCTCTATGAGGTGTACTGACTTATACCTGATGATCTATGAGACTTTTTGGGATGCTCATGAAAGGGCTTCAGATTTTTACATATGTAAATCAACTTTCTTATGTTAGCTAAAGAATTCATGATGCATATACTCAAAATTAGATCAAATATTAGCATCACATATGAATTATAAACAAAAAAAGATACATGAAAAATTAATCAAATTAATCATTGATCTCTCAATAACTCAATATTGAATAGCATAGGTATTGATCACATAACTACACATTTCATTCTTGTATTGATAATCAAACCCCCTTGTCATTGATATTATTATTCATCCATCTCACCATCAGGATCATCATCGTCATCAACATCATCACCACCACTATCATGGATGTCGTTGTCATCATCATCATCATCATCGTCACCCTCCTCCTGCTCCTCATCATCATCATGATGATTAGTGGAAGCATCATTTGCATCATAAGCATCATCTACTAACTCTTGATCATGATCCACTTCTTCCTCTTCCTTGATATCTTCTTCTTCCATCACATTATACTTTATCGGCCTTCCTCTTGGATAATGTCTAAAAAAAATGACCAACCCATTTTATGTGGAACCTCTGAGTAAAATACCTGCTCACATTGGCTTGGAAGAACATAGGGCTCATCCCCAACTAGCTCAAACAACCTTTTATTAATCATTGGAAATCCATTCTCATGCCCAATAATAATTATATTAGGATAATTTTGATTGAGTCATAGTTTGTATCGTTTGACAATGAAGAGAAATAATTTGAAGGAATTAAAGTCACAGTCAATTATATCAACCAAAATTCCATAGCATCAATTTTGAGATTCTTGAGGATGTAAGCCATTTCTAGATAAAATATTGCTCACCTAGAAGACTGCACTTATCCCAAAATCAAAAGTTGTCTTTGTGTCATAAAAATATTTGATGTGGAATTTATAAAAATTGCATAACATAGCCTTGTGGTGTTTCACCTATAATAATGTCAAACATGTATAAATTATTACGTCACAAGCTCAAAAACATACGGTTGATTAACAATCTTATAATTACTTGGAGATCTCTTAAACCATATGCTAAATCTATTTCCTTTTGTGTAGCATTGGGATCTCCACTACAATGAGCTTGTTTAACTAATGAAGACATGAATTTCCATTTTATTCTATGACCAAAATTTTGACATCGTTCAATCCGTATCATCATCTAATCTTTGATTGTTTGCAATAAACAAATGTATTACATCCCACTATTTAGTAGCTATACAAAAGTAAATAGATGACTTAGAACAAAATTATTTTGAAGATTAAGAATGAATTAACTACAATAACATCTCATAATTTATTACCTTTCACTTTCCTAAATCTACCATTCCCCACCAAGTACTCCCCTTCTAATTTTTTCATGGAGTCGAGATCCCAAATGCAATCTATATGGGTCTCTGTTGCAAGATTAAGAAGATATTGAGTAATTCACATCATCATCTGGTACACCATATATCCCCCAATCATAGAACCCCTAGGACATTCTCTTTTTCAAACCAAACCCTTCAAAAATTTTAAGTTTTTCTCGACCATCCACATTGACCTTTGCTGTATAGGTCCACACAATTCAATCTTCTCAACTTGGTGTATGAGGTAGTGTTCTTGTGCATTGAAAAAGTTGAAGGTAAACACTTTTTCATTTCACACATTAGTAGATGAATTCTTTTCTTCTAATAATTTATATCTTCTTTACATATTTCTTTAGATGACAACACCTACAGGGGATTCAAGACATAAATACATATAAATATGATACTTTACAATATATTACTTGTTTGATATATTGCACAAATATCATTTCTTACCTCATGTATTTTCCAAGATCATATATCACTTGTTTGATATTATTGTCAAAGTTTTTTGGGAGTGATAGAGGTAGCACATACTGCAACAATTGTCAACTGATCATTTCATTATTTTCTAACATAATACAATGAAAATTGAATGCAGTTTCACAAATATATTGTAAATACAAAAGACTACGACTTACCTTGATGAAGATATGCCAATAATGCATTTTTAGCCCTGGCCCAAATTCACTTTTCTTTGATATGAGATTACTTATATTCGCAACAAATCCTATAGGAAACCAATTTTTTTGTACTTCTTTTATGGCATTACTTTGTTTCTCTGTTAATAACCAAGGAAGGACACTTGCATTAATCTGGTCTCCATTTCTATTTGATTTAACGATATTTTTCATTGCATGATTGAAATCATGAATGTCACTACAAATTTTGGAAAGATTTTATTTGTCATGCCTTCCATCCAATATTTTATATAGTGTCTCTATTACATTCTTTTCAATATGCATATTATCAAACAAATGCACAATTTGTAGCTGCTTGTAGTAAGGAAACCTACTAAATTCTTTGGGATAATATTTTAGTCCCTTTGGAAGGTGGTCAGTGATGCCTTGACGACCTTCAAAATCATTTCCAACAAAATACAATCAATATATATATATATATATTTTTCAAACGTAAACCATTAGGTGGAGTGATACTACCTCAAACTCTATTAAATGTTGATTGCCATAGGTGAGGTTTCATTATTCATGGCTTTGATGTAGTCTCTTCTTTCACATTGAAAAGATATTTTTTGACACTTCAAAACTAATGATTCTTTGGAGGAAGTGCCCATTCATATCAAACACCTACTTTCTTAAACTTTTGGAATAACGAGATTTCATCTTTGGACCACACATTGGACATGCAAATTTTCCCTTTGTTTGAAGACCTACAAGATAATGATACAATTGGATTAAATATGTTCATTTTTAGAATTAGTATTATTGCATACAACTAGATTTCAACATAAAATACCACATTAATATGTCAACCTTGGGGCATGAATTGTCCACACAAGCATTGCATGGAATTGAAATTATTTTTGTCCAATTGGTCTAGAGATATCATACATAGTTAAGTCATTCCATATCACCAACAACTCGTTGATAAGAGGTGCAATATATACATTCATATGTTTCACTTGGTGCTTCCCTAGTTGAATAAACAACATCAAATAATTATTGTGGTCATTTCACTCCAAGACTTATAATTACATGTAGATAACAATAAAATAATAAAATACTTGGAACAATCATTGCCAACATAATGTGATCCCTCTTTATTGACATCCATGGAGGAAGATTATTGTTGAGAACAAAAATAGGCCACATCGAGTAAATAGATCTCATCTCTCCAAATGGATTGACACTACCAGTTGCCAAAGAAAATTTGAGATTCCAAGGTTCTTCTTTAGAGTGTGGTCACTTTTCCTCTATGTCCATAGTTGTTTAACCATCCACAAGAATTCAAATGATGTCATCTCAACTTCTATTGTGTGTATGGTAATCTATAATTTGTGCCAAGATACTACACTTGAATAATTTTTTAAGATGTGGAATAATGGGGATGCAACGAAGAACCTTGCCAGACAGCTTTTTTGTTAATTGATCATCTCGATATATGCTTGTATGACATTTGGGACATTTTGTTTCATTTTCATGTTCTTTATGATAAATAACATGATCTTCAAGACAAGCATCTATTGCATGATACTCCATTCCAATATGTTTCATAGTGGCACAAAATTCTCAATACAAGTGAGGGAGAACATTTTATGGTGGTAACAAATAGTCACCTATCAATTGACAAAAAGAAAAGAAAAGTTGTTAGTATAAAAAATCTTAATGGTACATATTTCACCTTTTATAGAGTATAATGACATATATGAAAAACCTTAGTGTACATGGCATTGTTATGTTGGATAAACCATTTATAACCTTCAAATTCACCAACAACAATATAACAAAGAGAAGAGTTGATTGGGATCCTTCGTAAAGGGTTGTGTTTTCCTTCTCAAGTAGAGGTATATCATGGACAACCTCAGTGTCATCCTCATCATAATCATCAGCAACAACAACAACACCAATACCAAATATGTCATGGATTAATGCATTCCTACCATCATCTTCAAATGTGTTTTCTAGCACATGATTGTCATCTTCCATGGGAGCATGATCTTCTCCTTCAATACTCATACCTCCATGTTCCTCCATATTCACACCTCCATGTTCCTCTTAGATGTGGTGGCCCATATTACGTACTACCCAAGGGAGATCGACCTATATAAAAATGATGATAATCAAACCCCCTTCCGTGGTTCATATGTATATTAATTGCAAGAGTTGTAATGGCTTAAAGACAAGAAGAATCAAAATCAGAACAACAAACATGATCCTTCTTCATGGGAATAACTTATTCTTGTACCCTTATTAAGTTGGTTATACTTAATGTTATATCTGCACATATGGTTTTGAAAGAAAAATTTGTTGTAATTAATTTGTATCTGCAAAAGTATTGGACATGTTTTACTTAATATTTGTATTTGCACATATGGTTTTGAAAGAAGAATTTGGTGTAATTAATGTGTATATTTGCAAAAATATTGGACATGTTGTACTTAATGTTTATATCTACACATATGGTTTTGAAAGAAAAACTTGGTCTAATTAATGTGTATATTTGCAAAAATATTGGACATATTGTACTTAATGTTTATATCTACACATAAGATTTTGAAATAAAAATTTTGTCACCTTGCTCAAGTTCACCATTATTCCTTTTCAACATCTCACCTTTGTATTTCATCCCTATTCATCACATTTCTCACCCAATGATTGACCCATCTTAATATTGTTTCTACCCAACCCAACCATTTGTAGCTTGTTAACAATCATTTGATATGAAATGCTTGTATATGAAAACTCTAGAAAATAGAAGTTTATTATTGTTTGTATGTTTGACATGGAAATGGATCCAAATTCAACTTTTCATGCTAATGTGGTAGTCTAGCAGCTAGTAGTACATGTAGGTTTCTTATGGCTCATTAAGTGCATCACTCCTTGAGATTTTACGTCAACCTAAGAACATGTCCTCTTTTCCATATTTTTCCTTTTTTATGAGTTGGGGATGGGAGTGTCAAGAATGTCATAAAATCTTCCAAAATTATCCCAACACACTTTAAACTAGCTAGGTCTCATCTAATGGTTGTTGGTTAGTAGTTGGGAGCTTGACATGAATCCATTAACCAATCCAAATGAATTTGACCAACTGAATATATATAAGTAGCACCTTATTATGATGATAAACTAATTAAAATCACACACAAGTATTTGTTTTAGTTTACACTATTTAGTATTGATACTAACTTTTTGTACATTATTGCCACTGAAACAAATAATAAAGCAAGCAATTCAACAATATATGATTTCTAAAATAACTTTTTAGGCTGAAACATTAAAGAAAACAATTCCCTGTCATTAACAAACTAAAATATAAAATTTATATGGTAGGTCTAGTCATCAATAGTTTTCCATCATTTTTTGAAGCATTGTAAAGTATTTATATGTGTTGCCAAGGGTAAGTCTCACCTTTGAAAAAGTTAATCACATTTCAGATGTGCTGCAAAATGAATAGAAACAAATGAAATCAATTTCAAACTACTTAAAGACAAGGCAGAGAAATTTGACTTCTAATTCCCTATCTAAACACAAAGAGCTATTATCATTGATTCATTATGTTTGGGCATATCAAAATATTATCTGAGAAAAAATAATATGATCCATCCCATAGTAAGTTGTGGAATCATAATTTTGGTAAAGGAGGAGAAGAACTTTGAAGAGGAATACTTTTACGACATCTTGTTGAGACAATTATGGTGCAACTAGTTCCTAGTTATTTGAATCTAGATTATCTTGGTGTTTCACCTATGCTAAATACAACCCACCTTCAGGCCTAATGTGAGTGGAAAAGGTGACATCACAAATTTTGATCAGAATTGGACAAACATGCTCCCATAAGATTCCCCAACTTCCATCCCAAAATTTGATGAATATTTTTAACTCTACACTTATGTGGATCCTAGCACTTTGAAAAATATGGTGTATGTAATAGGATTCTAAAGGTTTAGCTATGATGTAGAGCCTCGAGGATCAAATAAACAATCCACTCAATTGACCTCATAAGGACAATGTTTTATCAAGGCTTAATACATCAGACTGGCCAATTTCATGTTTGCATTATGTTCACAAGGCTTGACCATAGAAGTGACAATCTCAAATGGTCAATCTACTCTGGATCAATAGGGAATATTCCAACTATTTTTCAAATCAGCAATCTAATACATAATTGCACTACTAACACATGGGCATAACAAGCTATATGTGCCTTGGCCTGGGTCACCAACTTTATCATGGGAACTCAAAACAAGTAAAAAGACATCCAATCCTTTGAATCAATTTTAAATTGTATATTTCTTTATTAGACTTTTGTTTGGTAACAACACCCTAACAAATCAGATTTCAAGTCACTATAATGATTAGACTTGCAAATTCTTTATAGGTTCACTTTTCTTTGGTCATCTACAACATCAATTACAATAAGAATCCCAAGAATCTTCTTGGATAAAAATATATATTACAGAAAATGTTGGAATTCTTTTAGAATAATTGAGAGGGGGGGTGAATCAGTTATTCAAGGTCCAGATGTCCAAATAAAACTTTTTTTTCACAATTCAATGAACCCGTATAACATTCTTAACCATGCATGCATTCACTGTGTGCTAATCTAAATTGATGTGTCACTATAACATTAACATGCAATAATGGAAAGTATAAAACATAACACATCATCAATACACATGACACAATGATTTAATGTGGAAACCCAATTTGGGAAAAACCACCAGTAACATGCTACTCCTTTCTCACTCTTCTAAAGTGATGCCCTGTTAAAGGCCAACCCTATTAAAGGTTACAAAACACACTGTTAAATGTGACCCGGTTAAGGGATTTCAATCACCCTATTAAAAGTGAGCCTTATTAGAGGACTTTAGGTCATTCACTTGGCATGCCACCCTGTTAAAGGATTTCTCAATGACTGTTAATTCAACCTTTCTCCAAAGGATTTACCCTAATCTGATACAATTGTTAGAGAGTAACAATAGAGTTTGATTTGATACAATTTACAACCTTACATGTAGATTACAGATTACTATTCAGTCCTCAACTCTGCTTGGTTTCCAATCTTTGCAATTTTGACAGCTTGTTCACCCTTTAAGCATTCATCTTCATTAAGCCTTCTTGCTTAGTTCACCATTGCAAACTTCTTCACTTAGGTCACTTGATGAAGCAAACCCTTCTTCCTTCACCTTGTCAGATTTTCACATCCAAAAAGTCTCTGACCTCTCAACCTTTTCTTCATGACTAGGCATACCTAGATATAGGGAATTACAACTCTTTTTCCTGCTCATTATCTATCTCAAAAATTAGAGTTTTCAATGGATTAGGTAGGATACAATGTATCTACCCCATATCTTGTCTTCTCTAGAAACTTCTCCTAGAATCCATTTGAATTCACCTCCAAAATGGTTTACATAAGATTCTTTGCCTCCAGCTCATCAATCTTATCTTCTTCCTAATTCACAAGTTCCAAGAAAATAAACTTGTCAGATTTTATTTGGTGAGTCTTTGATCTTTTTCATAAAGTAGCAACTCGACATTATCAATTTACTGATGGTCGGCACATACTATGTTACTCAACATCTATTGTAAAATCACTTGGCATCAATTGGATTTTACTAGTGCTTGACACATACTAAAAATCACTCGGCATCTACTAAATTGCTCGACACCTATTAGTTTGCTCGACATCCACTAGAAATTGATTTCACTCAGCTCCAACTAACTTTTTGCTCGAATTGCACTAACTTTACTCAGCACCTTCTATCAACTTGGTCAAACTTAGCAAATGAACTTTTGTTCAACCTTTTTCATCTGAACTTTCTCAGTGTAGCCAAACATTTTGTAACCCCAAGTAGGTCATCAATACATTATGTTATCAGAGTCTTAACTGATTCTTACACTTCAATGCATAATCATAACTCAATTTTTCCTCTAGGTACTTTTGTTACATCTTGTTGATCAAATCCTCTTCATCAATAAACTAAGTGATAGTGCTTGAAACATATAAGAAATTGTCTTACCAACATATAACAAGTTTGACATCAGTGACAAAACAATGATTGAAAACACTTCTTACAACAATTTTCTAACTCAAATGATATTTTTGATCATATATCAACAATCTCCCTCTTTGGCATTGATGGCAAACCAAACTGATCAATAATCAATCAAATGATAAACTAACTAGGTTAAAATAGTAAGGCAATACCAAAAGGAAGGCTTGTGAATAAAACTTCTCCCTCTATCAACAACTCCTTCTCAAGTTACAAAATATAAAATTCTCTTCTATCATGGATCAACAGAATATCAAAATATCTCCCTTTTTTTGATCTTCTTCTTTGATCATCCTCATCTTGATCAATATGCACTTGATCAGTTTACTGAACATTCTCCTTCTTTGACAACAATGCCAAAGACATATACTCAACACTTATCATCTTGGTTATATGCAGATATAAGCTTTTCTAGGCTCTTCAATTTTCTCCCTTTGTCACCTTGCTTGTGATTGATTTGAAGTAGGTCAGCTTGTTTGATGTAGGGTACTCCTTGTTGGTCTGATTTTTACATAATAACTTTTTTTTAAACCATGGTATAAAAATCAGATGTGAGTCCTTTTATTTGATCCTAGGGTTTCAGATCTCGGTCTTGTATTTTTGATACCTTTTTAAATTTGTGTAAAACCCTAGGTCTTTCCCTTTTAAATTTATCTTGGTGTGAAATCTTTTTAAAATGATCAAATATTCTTTTCCCGCCTGCTTTGAAGTCACTGTTGAGTCCTTTTTGAAAAGGTCTTGTCCCGCTGTTGGATCTTGTTTGGATCCACGGATGTCGCATGCATGTTATAAAAAGTTCCGAGGCTGTTTATTATAGCGATGTAGCAACCATCGAAAAACTATGTTATGGTACTGAAAAATGAGGTCCGGTGTTGGAGAAGCGTATCAGTTTGAAAACATTATGGTCACATGCTCTATCCTAGGGTTGTTAGTATCAGAAAGAATGTACGTGGAGCAATTCGCAAGTGGTGTCATTAGGACCCAAGTTTTTTTGGTGAGTTGCTATGTCACGACTAGAAAATCTATGCGCCCTGTGGGTAGTGACATAGAGAGTGCTTAGAACCTTTTAAAGTTGATGTAATCGTGAAATTCCCATGTAGTTTCATAAATGTGCACGACCACCTTTTTTGATAATAGTATTAATTGGGAAAATTTCAATCTATGTGTTATATGTTCTCCATCACCAGAATTCTGAATCCACCAGAGGTCACTACATCATGACCATGAAAGTCACTAACTTTTCAGTAGCGACATAGCGAGTGCCTGGATATTGCAAAAGATGGTGTTCTTTTAAAATGGATGGTGATTTTGAGGATCCCAAGGAAAATATCTTGCAAACTATGCCTTTATTTCTATGATAGTCATGTCATTCACGGTTATTCTTTTTAAATTTTTCTCGGCGCTAATTTTTGATGGGTCACCGAAAGTCGCTATGTCGCTACTGAAAAGTTAGTGACTTTCATCGGTAGTGAGGTAGCAACTAGTTGGAAAGTTATGATGTAATGACAAATTTCAAAAGGTAGGCCCCAAATGAGTGATTTGTCAAAAATGAGCTATGCTGATCAAATGACACAGTAGCATCCTACTAAGCATTTATACACCGAATGCCACTACTAAGAATTTATTTTTTGACTATTTTGACATCACACCTCCTTGACTATAGTGGGTAAAGGAGGTGTGATGTCACTACATAATTGTAGCTTAACATAGCAAAAATGACAAACACAACGAAGTCAAGGAGGTGTGATGTCACTATGGATTAAAATAATACATATATGCCAACATGTTAAGCTAGCTCAACGTCAGTAGTAACTTGGACCCATGCCCCATGTATAAAACATATAAGGGATTCTAATCATTAGATCAAGCATGGATCAATGATACTCACTATCTTTATATGGAAAGATGTGCGAAGTTTATGTATAGTGAGGTAGCGAATAAGGGACCCACTACAGCTTCATAGATTCATGTCATTTCCACGCCCTCAGGTCAACTTCAAATCTACTGCCATCGCTATCTCACTATGAAGAGTTGTATGAAGTTTATGTATAACAAGGTAGCAAATGAGGGACCCATGACATTTCTCTTAAGAGTTGTATCAAACATCTTCCACATGATCCAAATAGAATCAATGGTTATCGCTATCTCGCTATAGCAAGTTGCACGGAGTTTATGTATAGCGAGGTAGCGACTTGATGACATATGTCCCCAATCATCAGTGGGCCCAGACTAAAATGCCAACATCAAAGGAAAGTTATAGATGGAAGCATTTCATTGGCTTGACTACTAGCATGTTAAGAAGAAAGGTGAGTCAACCCAGTTTTCATCCTTGGATCGTAGGATTTTTCAAGGATCAACGACTCAAATTTAAAAGGAAATGTGATGCCACTCTATTTTTCTATGCTATGCATTTATGAGGAATGAAATCTTTGTGTGTGAGAAAAATAGAGTATAATACAAGAGATTTCATCATTTCTAGTCTCACGTAAATAAAGATTTCACATTTTTTGAGCACAAGAGCCTATTGATGATATTGCATTAAGCCTAGCAAAGATGTGAAGCAATTCCCCATCTATTCGTGAGCTATTGTAGAGGTTCAGAGAAGAACCAGTTTGGAAAATCATGTAAGTACTCATATTATAACCTCTGTAGCATTCCAGTTCCTATGAATTATAGTCAAGATGCCTCCCAAGAAAGCATTTTTTGGGCAAGTAAATTATATGGATAGGAATGTTCATGACAATTCGCTAGATTACTCCTAGAGTCCACCATCGAACTTGCACAAGTTAAGAAGTTAATTTACTTAAACCCTAGGCTTAAGATTGCTGATGGCCTATATGAAAAAGGGAAATGGGTTAGGGATGCAACAATTTCATGTCCCCTTTTTCAAATAATTAAAAATAATAATCTTTGCTAAGGCAGGCAGGCCCAAAAAGGTGAAGTTTCAGCAAAGGGGGATAATCTTTGGAAGTGAATGGACTAATAAATGAAAATTATTATTAAAATATGTTTCATTAACCCCTCTTGGAAGTGAGTTAGGGTTATGCCCTCTTTTAAGGGGTTTGGAGGCATTTTGGGCTCATTCCAGAACTTGATTTTTGCTCATTTCTTTGTTATTCTTCAGAGGCTGCCAAACCTGTGGAGAAGGAGACCCAAGAACGGGAGTTTGCAGGTTTCCAGGTAGACCAAAGAACAAGAGTTTTTAGGTTTCTAGGAAGGCTAAGGATGGGATTTTGAAGCCATTCCATGTGCATGCTCATACAGAGTTTGCCTTTGTACTGAACAGTGCAGATTTGTGAGTTTTCGGGTGTATATTTTGTAAGAGTTTGGTGTTTCCAGTTGAGTATTTCATATCAGTTTGGGTTGCTGCTGTATATAAGAATTTAAAATATTAAAATAGAGCTGAATATATGTATTTGGATATGATTATACTTCTGTGATAGATTATTAAGTTTTTGTGGTGATTCCGGGCTATTTTGTGCTATTTTTGAGAGCCCGATGAGCATTGTTTTTGTCCTCCGTTTGGGAGCTATTGTGTGCATGTTATACAGATCTAGAAATGTAATTTTATAGGCTTTTATTCTACTCAAATTTCTGTAAAAATTTCCACTTTCAGATTTATTAATAATAGGTGAAGCTGTGAAGCTTTTGGCACTATTTCTGGCATACTCGATTTGGGTTTATTTGAGAAATTGGTGGATCTTTGTGATATTGGTTGTTTGATCTTAAAGATATGATTAGAGGTTGGAAATATCATATAAAATCAGTAAAGGGACATTTCAGTGGTATTAGAGCCATGATCTTGCTAGCCTGAGGGTTTGTAGAAGTTTGCATGTCAGTTTTGACAACTACCCAAATCTTGCATGTCATAATTTATGGTTGCATGTTGCTTCTAATCAGATGCATGTCGAAATCTATGGTTGCATGCTACTTCTAATCATTTTCATGTTAGTTCTTGGTGAATCTGGTGGTTGCATGTTGCTTCTAATCAACTGCCTGTCAAAATCTATGGTTGCATGCTACTTCTAATCAATTGCATGTTAGTTCTTGGTGTTTGAAGAAGTTATAACCTATTGGGTTTACACTCTACTTTATCCAGAATGGACAGGTATAGTACAGAGTCTCAGAGGACACGATCTTGGACAACTGATATCCAGAGTCAGAACAGTAGAAAGGATGGTTATTTAGACATTCGAGATAAACTTAAGAAAATAAGCCATGACATGTTTGAACAGTTGGTTGAGCACCACCGTATAATGAATGACATGTTGTTCGACCCAACTAAGGTGGATAAGTTGAATGGATTTCTATTTGGTAGATTTTCTCACAGGGCAGATGACACAATTACCAAGAACCTGCATGAGGATTTTGAGAAACTAGCTCATAGCCAGGCAAAGGTCTTAGATTCTACTCTACAACAGGAGGTAGTGGGTTTAGATGAAGATTATGAGGATGTTGTTGTGCATGATGGTGAGATACTTGGTAGAGATGAGCAGACATTGAGCATTCATGACTTTTCTGAGAAAGAGTACCAGTCACAGTTAGATGCTTCATCACATGAGGTTGAGGCAGGTAGTCCTCCACATGATTTGTCCAGCTAGCTAAAGGTGAAAAAAGATAGTATTATGACTTCATTATCTCATCATGACAGTATGCGAGATATGATAGAGGATCACATTCAGATGATTCAGTTACAGGGTAGACATAAGGGAGTTCAGGCAAAGTCTCCTTGTGTTGACTTACAAGCGATTAGGGAAGGAATGGGAATGATGAAGTTGAGTTATTTACACCTTCTATCAGATCGCGACCATCTTCTTAGCCTTGTCAGAGACTATTCAGATGCCTTGAGGAGGAAGGAGGAGGAGGTTGACAGGCTTTCTCAAGAGCTTGAGGACACTCGAGCTTCTTTGGTGAATACTCCATTGGTATTACAAGACTGGGAGAGACATGGGGATAAGCATGGCATGGAATTGAGTTTAGTTTCATCTTGCACTCCTAATACCCAGCTTTCTGCAAATGGTAGATCATATGTGGGCATTGATAATGTTGCGAGTTCATCTTGCTTTTACATCCAGGATATAGGGATAATGTCAGACAGGCATGTGAAATTAGTTGGTATTGGTCATATTACTCAGGTGAGGATTTTGCTTGAGTTACCAACTGATTATAGTTTACGGATATGGACTCGAGATTGTTATATTGGCATTTGGGATTCAGTTGACTGGAAATCTTTAACACTTTTTGGTAACATTGATTGTTTGGGTGCTATCATGGATTTGATTAGCAGATTGCATGGTGTTGTCTTTTCTTGTGCCAGGAGCTTATCTGATGTTGGTATTAGTTTTTATACACCGGTATTGGGCTTTGTTCATATATCCAGTTGACCATACTTGCTGGAATGTGTTGATGATATTTCATATTTGGAAGTGTGTACAGATGAGTCCTAGGATCATATTGGCATTGATGACATCCAGGAGGATGCAGTGGGCAGTTTTGAAGACTTAGTTTCCTTGGGTACAGAGGAGTTGGACAACAGTGCTAATGTTTTTGATAATCCGTATGTTGATATGAGCTTTAGATTTGATTCACAAGATATGGATTGTAATACTCTAGAGACTAGTGACTTTGAGGATACTCCTTTAGATAGTGCATCAGAGGAGGTTTGTAGGAGACAGTCAAGCCAGTGCCATCATGTGTCTAATCAGTTGAGAGTTAGTGACTGAGACATTGCTATCACTTGCCAGCATTTTGATGCTGCTCGTCAGTTGTTAGCAGTTTATGGATGGGGTTCTCCTACTGGTGATGAGCAGGAAGGCAGTTATCTTTCCTTGATAGAGATCCACTCTTTATGGGAGGCTATTTGGATTTTGAGACAGAATTATATGCAGTTGGTAGCCGACAAAGATTATCTTATGGAGTGGGGCAGTACAACATATGATGCATTGTTGGCCAAGGAAGATGAGGTGAGTGAGCTTACTGAGCAGCTTGAGGTGACTTCTAAGATTCTTGAGAGTACACAGTTGGCTTTCAAGGAGTCACAGTTTCATTTTGCCAAGGTGACCATGGAGCTAGAGTGACTACAGTCTTTACCTGATTCTATACAGTCACAAGCTATGGTGTTTGGTGATCCGAGGATGTCCATGGCCGAGATTGTCAGAGATAGTGGAGATGGGGATGCATCCATCCTTGAAACTAACATTGGCATATCAGGTTCATTCCCACTAGAGTCAGGTTCAGTTGAGTTGGGTGTTGTAGCAGATTGTATATGGCTGACATGGTGGTGGCCTCTAGTACTGATGGCATGGAGACTAGAGATGTATCAAAGATCATGTGTGATGTTGGTGAGTCAGCAGTTGGCATGGTTCCTGCTAGTAATACTACTCCCTTGGTGATATCTTCGGAGGTAGTAGTCAGTTCCAACATGGTTAATGATCAATTGCAGTTAGTTTCATCTGGATTACAGTCTGAGCCACTGACTGAGATTGGCGCATTCTATCGGCATTACACTATGAGGTACGCTCATCAATTTACCTTTGATGACCATGTTGATGAGATGATGATACAAAGATGTACTTTGGTTCCTAGTGCTTGTCATCAGTTATGGGATAGTTTGATGCCTCGGGATGAGAGTTGTTATGGGCATGACATGGTGATAGGTTCTACAGTTGAGAACTTGATAATACATGACTTAGAGCAGGATTTTGGGAGTGATGCTTCAACAATTGTTGTTACTGATTCTACTCCTTTGGCTATGACATCTCCTAGCTTAGCTGGTAGTCAGTCACAGTGGGCTATATCACTTGTTCATGGAAAATTTGGTTTGGGGTCCATTTCTTACTCTTTATCTTGTAATGTCTTTTCACCATCAGCAGTGCATGGGAGTTATGGTTATGAGATAGTGGCCGGTGATTTGCAGAGTTGTATTGACTGCAGGAGTTGTATAGTGTGTGGATTCTCCATACTTGGTACAATTTCATTCGAGAGTGTTCACCATTATTGCAGAGTTGGATTGTACATTTCGTATAGGCTAGTGGGATGCGTTAATGGTATTTACTATGTTGGTAGTTTGATTTGTCCACTTTACTTAGGTTTTGATGTTCTAAGAGTTTGTGCCTCATGGGTTTCTGACTGTGGCAGTGGTGATTTTGGAGTTTGGTTGAGCTGTAATTGTCAGTTTGATTATGGATTCCTCTTGGTCATATTGCAGAGGATATTGCAAGAGCCTATGTTAATTGGCAGTAGTATAGTTCATGACTACATTTGGGATCCAGGTGGATTGATTGGTTTATTGTTCAGCCATTGCTTGAGGACAAGCAATATTTGGGAGGGGAGGACTTGTCATTTCCCCTTTTTCAAATAATTAAAAATAATAATCTTTGCTAAAGCAGGCAGGCCCAAAAAGGTGAAGTTTCAGCAAAGGGGGATAATCTTTGGAAGTGAATGGACTAATAAATGAAAATTATTATTAAAATATGTTTCATTAACCCCTCTTGGACGTGAGTTAGGGTTATGCCCTCTTTTAAGGGGTTTGGAGGCATTTTGGGCTCATTCCAGAACTTGATTTTTGCTCATTTCTTTGTTATTCTTCAGAGGCTGCCAAACCTGTGGAGAAGGAGACCCAAAAATAGGAGTTTGCAAGTTTCTAGGGAGACCCAAGAACGGCAGTTTGTAGGTTTATAGGAAGGCTAAGGATGGGAGTTTGAAGCCATTCCATGTGCATGCTCATACAGAGTTTGCCTTTGTGCTGAACAGTGCAGATTTGTGAGTTTTCGGGTGTATATTTTGTAAGAGTTTGGTGTTTCCAGTTGAGTATTTCATATCATTTTGGGTTGCTGCTGTATATCAGACTTTAAAATATTAAAATAGAGCTGAATATATGCATTTGGATATGATTATACTTCTGTGATAGATTATTAAGTTTTTGTGGTGATTTCGGGCTATTTTGTGCTATTTTCGGGAGCCTGATGAGCATTGTTTTTGTCCTCCGTTTGGGAGCTATTGTGTGCATGTTATACAGATCTGAAAATGTCATTTTATAGGCTTTTATGCTGCTCAAATTTTTGTAAAAATTTCCACTTTCAGATTTATTAATAATAGGTGAAGCTGTGAAGCTTTTGGCACTATTTCTGGCATACTCGATTTGGGTTTATTTGAGAAATTGGTGGATCTTTGTGATATTGGTTGTTTGATCTTAAAGATCTGATTAGAGGTTGAAAATATCATATAAAATCAGTAAAGGGACATTTCAAAAAACTATGCAAACTAGTCTTGTTTTGTTCAAAAAATGGTTTTCAGAGAGGAATTTGTTTGCCCCGCATGCTAACATCTAGAATTTTCATTTGGGAAAACTAGTAGTTCCTAGTGTTTTCATGGATTATGATTTTCTTGAAGCCATTTCCAAGAATTATGACCAAGCTATTAAGGGTGGTGAGAAGAACTGATGGTGTGCCTTTGATCCCAATTAGTCATGAGGAAATTAGAGAGGTTTTTCACCTAGAGCCATTGTCAGATTATCATGTGCCAATTAATCTGCCAGAACTAGAAAATGAATACAAGGCAAAGAAGGATGTGATTAGGGGAGGTGTGTTGAGGGCACATATTGGCACAATAGGCACATTGCCAATAATCATTGTAGCCTCTAGGAAACCTTTTAAAAAGAGTCTTTTCACTTCCTGGGCTATAGAGATATACAAGACCCTGTGTTGTGTTTTTGGTGAAGACGAACAGGAATTCATGCCCATTGGCCTTATGTATATGATGGTTCAAATTTCCTCTTTTGGTGTAGATGTTATTTTTTATTTTTCTTCCTTTTTAGCTAAATAAATCCATGCTGGTTTGGTTGGAATTGCCAAAGGGAAAGTGGAGAAGACCTTTGGGCACTATTCTTTGTTGATGCACATGTTCTTGTTTAAGGGGGTGGCATATTTTGGTAAAGGGATGCAATTGAACAGAGAGGAGCATGGGGAAGCATTGCCAGTCTAGTTGTGGAGTGCAAGTATGATTTGGGATGTAGATAAGGCTAGTTTTGTCAGATTTGATAGGTATTTTGCCTCCAAATTGAGATGCCACATATTGAGTGATAATCCCAGAATCCCCAAGGCACTAATGAATCTTATTAGGCCTATGGATAACCCCCATGATTTGAAAGTTTCACACAATTGGGGAGATATTGTTCCTTACTCTATTTCTACTATTTCAAAATTTATGGTTTTAAGGGGAGCCCTCATGTGTTGCCCTACCAAGTACCCTTAAAGGTAGGAATGGCTGAAGTTTTGTGGCAATTAGGAGGAGTGGAGGAGATGTTTCTATTGAAAAGGTCACTAGGGTCAATTTTTCCTACTTGTATTGTGGCACACTAGTTTGCGATTACCAAAGGGGGTTGGTTCTTTTTGCATAAAATTTTGGATCAGTACAAAATGGTTGTTTCGCATCCCCATTTTTGTGATACTAAGGGGTTCTTTAATCAAACCTTGAGACATAGGATTAAATTGGGATAGGTCAAAAATGACTCATATTATCCAAAGGACATTATAAGGAATGAGTTCTCATTGTAGGAATAGGAAACCAAAAAGGAAAAGTGGAGAGTCTATTCCTGGGTTTTAGAATTCATTCATTGTTTTGATTAGAAATATGGTCCTCTAGATAATGCTAATACAGAGGTTGATAAAGTAAATAAACTCATGAATACCTTCCCTAAAATAATGGAAGCTATGAATAAGAAGAAATAATATTTTATTGATTCATACCTAGATAAGGCCAGGGAAGTCATGAGGAGGATGGCTTTCACTCCTAATATAGGAGCTAGTCAAATAATTGTTCAAAAAAGACCAGGCTATATTGTGATTCAAAGTAAAAGGGCTCCTGTAGATAAGGGCAAGAAAATAATGGGATCCACCAGTGCAGTCCAAGAGGAGAGACCTGATGAACCTTCTCCCAAAAGGTAGAAGGTAACAAAGGAAAAGAGGCCTCAAGTTGAGGAATATTCACCCACTCAATCCCCTTTGAGGATTGGAGAAGAACAACTCAATAGGTAGAGTTAGATGAGGGTAACCCTCAAGAACCTCCTCCACCAAGTTTGGATCTAATAATAGCTAACTATAGAGGCAGGGAATTGGACCCCGTGTTAGAACAGGCAAGTCATCAATTTTTGGCTAATGACAACTTTGTAAAATCTAGGGCTTTCTAGCAATTTGCATGGAGGGAGAACATGAATAATTTTGAAGAAAAATGTAAAAGGTTGAAAACAGAGCATCTAGAAATGGATGAAGCCTCCATCCAAAACCAAACAAAAGAAAAAATGATAAAAGAATTTCATAATATAAGCCCTAGGGAGGGAAGGTAAATGGTGAGGGCATCGAACATTTTATTGTTACCAAATTGGGACATTGCTAGTGCCTTAGTTTTGAATTCTATTTCAAATAAATTGAATTTGCAAGATCAAAATAAAAAAGACTTCCAAGGCACTGCATTTATTGAAGATCAGGTTGCATTGATCAATTGGTCATTAAGAAGAGGATCTAGAGCCACATCATCACAACCAGATGAGTCTGGATTGATGGGAAGCATAATTGTAAGGAGAGTTGCTAATACCTCACATGTGCAAGCAACACATTGGAATCTGGATTCATCCCAATTTCTTTTGGCTACTACTAAGAAGGAAGAACATGCCATGTTTGAATTATAGAATAAATATGAAACAATTCTTGAGGCCTATAATAAGGAGGTAAAAAAGAGAATTGAGCTTGAGAACAAGCTAATGGGGAGGTCCACAAGGCCAAGAATAACATACCCTCGTCCTTCAATGGAACCTTTCAAATCCACCCCTGTAGTAGAAATACCAGACACACCAAGGCTAGAATATTACATAGTTGAGGATTTTGAAGAAGAAAAAAGCAAGCTGTGGGCCTTACATGTGGAGCTAAATATACAATATGAAGATAAATTAAGAAAAGCTCTCATCTACCTTGTAGACAAAATTGAGTGGCTGTTGTTTTATGATTAGTTACCAAGGGCAGTGAACATTTGGAAAGAAATAAAAGCAAAAGATGAGGTTTTAAAGCCTATTATGAATACGTGGGGGAAGAAAAGGAGAATAAAAGAGGTGATATTTTTGTGCTATTCAGTCATAAGGTCATCTCATGACCAAATTGAAAGGATTTATGACATTGTCACTGATATGCCAGATTTTGATAATAGGAGGGTTTGTTTGCAAAGAATAATAGTAGGCTACTTGAGTAAGTACAAGAGCCAAAAATTTGATTTGTTTTCGCATGCTATAGACAGAAAGAATAAATTGAAAAGCAAAGATGAGTGGACCAAAAAATTAGATGATTTGTTCTATTTAAGGATGACTAAAATCATAAATGAAAAAGGACATGCTTGGTGGGCCACTTCAACTGAAGAGTTGGTAAAGGTGTAGTTATTCTTTGATTCTTTGAAACAAGATTTTTTTACCATTGATAATGAGGCTCAATAAGTGCTCAAAAGACAAAATTATATTTTGTAATTCAACTGGCTAGATGATATGGTGTTTGACACATGGATGGTGGATATTGCTTTTGATGAGTATTTTGAGAAAGTTGTAATAGATGAAGATGAGATATAGGATGACGAGGTGTACATTATTGACACATTAGAATCAAATCTAAAAAATGAAGAAGGTGAAGGTCACCAGTTAGCTCCAATTGCAAGTACAGAAGCCCAGGATGTGGACGTGACAAAGAAACAATCAAGGGTAAAAGTAATGTTGTTCATCCAAGATGAAAACAGTAAAAATCCAAGGGTAAAAATTGATTTAGAAGCACCACATGATGAATCATCATTGGCTAGTTTAGTAGCTACATATTCTGAAGATCTAGAATAGTGGTGGCAAACCAAGGAGCTGATATTTTGTAACACTGTAACATGAGTGGGCCTACCAGTAAATATTTTGTGCTTTTGGCATTCTGTTATGCATTGTTTTGTCTTTTGTTAGCTATTTTAGTTTTGGTTTTCTGGACACTTGTCAAATTTTTCCAAGCCTGAAGCTTGTTGCATCTCACATATATAAGTGAGATCCCAAGGCTAGAAAGGGGGTCTAAATTCTGATGTGTTTTTTGGGAATGCCAAGAAATAGTACAGTTGGTCCAGTCATGTGTAGCTTATTTTGAGTTTACTTCCAATTATGTACTTTTTTGATGTCAAAGAGAAATGATAGTATCAACATGAATTCATGGGTTCTTTATTGAGTCTCTATTGGTTCTTGTATTAATTAGCAAAAGGATAATACAAAAGGGTATTTACACTAGATCTGTGTCACTATTTTCTATCTCCATTTCATGAGTTTATTAATTTTGAGATCATTTGAATAAGGTTCATCTAGTTGAATGTAGTCTGGATGGGTTGTATATTGGTTTATTGTTGCTTTTAATTCAAGGGATTATATAAATGCTTCAATAGATCAGTATAATTCACGAGTTTATGAAAAGGATATCTCATAAGAATGGAAATAGGTGATTATATTTGATAGATTTAATTACAAGTTAATTGAACAAGATCTCCTACTATTACTTGACTTTTTCCCCCTATGGATAAAGCACTGGTCATATAAATCAATTTGGTGTTGAGCATTTGGTGGTTCAGTAGTTTTAAACACCAACACTCCCTCTGTCTTTTATATAGCCTTTGATAGGGGTATCACCCCTAATTTACCTCTCAGATACTCATAAGCATCCTTACATAATGCTTTGGTGAAGATATCAACAATCTTCTCCTTTGTGTTGATATATTCCATCTTCACCTCTTTGTCTTGAAATAATTCCCTTACAAAATGATACTTTATTGAAATGTGCTTTGTCTTTGTACGCATAATAGGATTCTTTGATATATTTATAGCACTTGTATTATCACAATAAAGTGTCACTGGTTCAGTGATCTCTTCCTTCATTCCCTTTAGTAGCTATTTGATCCATATAATGTTTGTGCAATTGATAGCAACATCAACATACTCTACTTCAGCAGTAGATTGTGAAGTACAAATCTGCTTCTTGCTTGTCCATGTAACAAGTCTTCTCCTAAGAAGAATGCTCCTACATTGGTGCTCTTTCTATCATCAATAGTTCCAGCCCAATTAGCATCAGTGTAGGCTTTCAGTTCAAACTTTTCATTCTTCTTATAGTACAAACCATACTCTTCTATTCCTTTCAAGTATCTCATTATTCTCTTTATTGCCATCAAATGATTCTCTCTAGGGTTAGCAAAGAATATAACAACTATCCATTTAGCTAATGCAATATCGGGTCTACTATGTACTACATATTGCAATTTTCTAATCATGGATTTGTATAATGTTTGATTGACCTCAATCGATTCATCATTCTTTGATAGTTTGAATGTTGTTACCATAGGTATACTTACTAGTTTTGAATCCTCTAGTCCAAATGTCTTCAATATCTCCTTGACATATTTTGACTAAGTAATATATACACCATACTTCATTTGATAGACTTCTAGTCCCACGAAGAATTTGATCTCACCAAACATTGACATCTCAAACTCTTGCTTCATCTGATTTACAAAATCTTTACACAAAGAATCTTGTCCTCCAAATATAATGTCATCAACAAATTTTTTAGATAATAGTATACCTTTTTGTTTGTCTATTTTCATGTAAAAATTGCTATTATCATCTATTCTTTCAAATCCAATCTTAACAAGATAAGTATGAAGTCTTTCATACCATGCTCTTGGTACTTTTTTCAATCCATATAGGTATTTGTGTAGTCTACATACCATGTTCTCATTGTTTTTATCAACAAATCCTTCTAGCTATTCTATGTATACCTCCTCTTCTAATATTCCATTCAAAAATGCAGACTTGACATCCATCTAATAAACTTTAAAATCTTTATATGCAACATAAGCAAGTAGAATTCTCATCTAGCTCATTCCTTCACCATTCTCATCTAGCTTGTTCCTAAATACCCATTTTGTGCCAATCACATTCTTGTCTTCTAGTGTAGGAAATAGTTTCCAAGTCTCATTCTTTTCTATCTACTAAATTTCTTCTTCCATAGCCTTGTACCAATCATCATCTTGCAATGCATCTCTCACTGTCTTAGGTTCCTTCATGCTTAGCAAACATGATTCACCTCTCAACCTATTTCTTGACATTGGAATTGCATCTTTGCCTCCAATGATTTGATCTACAAGATGGTGTCTTCTAACATATTTGGATAATCTAAGCTTAGTTCTTGTGGCTGCATTCTATCTCTCAGCTTTAGTATCACTATGTGCATCTCTGTTAGGCATTTCAACATCTCTTTCATGTGTGCCAATCTCAGAGTCAGATTGTGCATTCTCCTCATTTTGCAACTTGATATTTGAATGCAACTCAGCATTCATAGGATGTGATTTGATAGTTGTTGAAACTTGCTGCTGATTTGTTGCATGATTTGTAGCATCTTCTTCAGTAGGCATTCCTTCATAGTAGTATGCAAATGTCTCATAGTCTTTTGGTTCTTTTGCAAGTTCAACTTCATGTGGTTCTATAAATTCATCAAAATTCACATTTACATTTTCCACAGTTTTGTTAGTGTTAGTAATTAAACACTTATAAGCTTTACTTCTTGTGGAGTAACCAAGGAATATACCTTCTTCGTTCTTTGCATCAAACTTTCCACTCCTAACATTTGCTTCCAAATAACTTGAAATATTTCATATTAGGTGGATGACCATAACATAGTTCAAAAGGTGTAGAATGAGTGCCTTTCTTTACTTGCACATGGTTCAGAGTGTATATTGCAGTACTTACAACTTCTCTCTGGTATTTCAGGGCAACATTTTTCTCTATCATTAGTGTTCTGGCACAGTCCATTATAGATCTATTTCTTCTTTCAACAATTACATTTTGTGGGGGAGTCCTTGGTGCTAATGTCTGTCTTTTAATTCCTTTGTCATTGTAGAACACTTCAAATTCATGTGAAGTGAATTCACCACCTCTATCTGATCTCAAGCATTTGAAGCTCTTACCTGTTTCTTTCTCAACTCTTGCCAAGTACCATTTAAACATTTGAAAAACATCTAATTTCTATTTTAAAAACATGACAATCATCATCCTAAAGTAATCATCAACAAGAAACATTATATACATGTCTCCTTTGTAGCTTTACACATCAATAGGTCCACACAAGTCAGTATGAACAATTTCAAGTATTTCCTTAGAGGTGTAAGCTTTACTTTTAAAGCTTGACTTTTTCATCTTGCCTAGTTGACATTGTTTGCACATTATGTTTTCTAGTTTCTTCAATTTAGGAAAACCTCCAACTCTTTTCATGTTACTTATACTAATCAGATTATCAAAGTTAACATGACATAATCTCTTGTGCCAAATCCATACATCATCAAATCTTGCAACAAGACAAGTAACATCTTCTATATCCAAATAGAATAGATTACTAGTAGTTTGATCACCTTTTCTAATCAAGTTTCTATTTCTATCATATATCTTGGCTGATTTGTTTTCAAACTCAACTTTGCACCCCAGATTATTCAATTGTGACACACTTAGCAAGTTATAATTAAATCCTTCAACATAATAAGCATTGTCACATGAGATCTTGTCTGTAAGCTTAATAGACCCTTTTCCTTTTATTGAACATGGTGCATCACTACCAAATCTTACAGTATTTTCATCATAATAGGTTAAGGTAATGAACTTACTTTTGTCTCCAGTCATGTGATGTGAACATCCACTATCAATGATCTATTTGTCACTCTTGTTCACACAAGTCATAAGTGCAGTAGCTTCATACTCATTTGATTCATCCTTCATTGCAACATATACCACTTCATCATCATTTTCATTAGAGTTATTTTCATTAGCAACATAGCATGACTTCTTGCCTTTATCTCTATAGTCTCTTCCACCATCTTCTCTTCTATTTTTATACTTGTTCCCTTCTTTAAAGTTCTTCTTTTGTGTACATCTTTCTGCAATATGGCCAACTTCATTGCAATCAAAACAAATGATAGGCAACTTACCTTTGAATTTACCTTTTCCTTTGTGGAATCTTCTAGCCAAAAATGCTTCAAATTGTTCAATGTCTTCCTCATCTATATTGATGTCACTGGATGCATACTTTATCTTTCTTTTCTTCTTCTTTGGCTTTACCTCCTCAGAATCCTTCAGTAACCATTTTTCTTTGAAAGGTGATTCAATACTCTCTGGTTTGTAGTTGTCAAAATTAGATAACTCAAAAGTAGTGAGTCTACTCACTATACCTTCAAGGGTTAGATCATTTCCTGGTATACATCTTAACTCTTGAATTGCAAATACTCTAATGACATACATAGGCAACAATGTTCTCAAGACTTTACTTATCACAGTTTCATCATCTATTTTTCTAGTTGCACCTTTTATAGCACTAATAACCTCTTTTATTCTAGCAACATATTGAGAAATGTTTTCACCTTCTTCCATTGTCATATCATCAAAATTACCTCTGAGGCTCTTTGACTTGGTTCTTTGAACATTTTTGTCTCCTCCATAGATGGTGTTTAGGGAATCCCACATCTACTTCACATTTTTGAGGTCTTTGATATCATCAAACTCAACATAGCTTAGGGTAGAGGCAATCTCCAACAAAGCCTAATTGTGCTCCTTCTTTTTCTTCAAATCTTCAACAGTTAGGGCTCCTACTAGCTCAACATGTTCTATAGTAATGCAAGTTTTGAATAATCTCCAAGTCCTCCAAGCTGTAGCTTCATCAAACTTTTCCATGTAGGAAAGTTATCTCTATTTAGCTTGGGTACCTCTCTTTTTGACATCTTGATCTTTATGCTTTTAGTACCTTGAAACTAATCCTCTTAAGCAACTGGGCTCTGATACCAATTTTCGGAATTCTTTTAGGATAACTGAGAGGGGGGTGAATTAGTTATTCAAGGTCTAGATGTCCAAACAAAACTTTTTTTTTCACAATTCAGTGAACCCATATAACATTCTTAACCATGCATGCATTCATTGTGTGTTAATATAAACTAATATGTTACTGTAACATTAACATGCAATAATGTAAAGCATAAAACATAACACATCCATTAATACACATGACACAATGATTTAACATGGAAACCCAAATTTGGAAAAACCACCAGTAACAAGCTACTCCTTTCTCACTCTTTTGAAGTGATGCCCTGCTAAAGGCCAACCCTGTTAAAGGTTACAACAAACACTATTAAATGTGACCCGGTTAAGGGATTTCAATCACCCTATTAAAAGTGAGCCTTGTTAGAGAACTTTAGGTCATTCACTTGGAATGCCACCTTGTTAAAAGATTTTTTAATAACTGTTAAGCCAACCTTTCTTCAAAGGATTTACCCTAATATGATACAATTCTTAGAGAGTAATAGTAGAGTTTGATTGTATACAACTTACAACCTTACTTACAGATTATAGATCACTATTTAGTCCTCAACTTTTCTTGGCTTCCAATCTTTGTAGTTTTGACAGCTTGTTCACCCTTTAAGCATTCATCTTCATTAAGCCTTCTTGCTTGGTTTTCCATTGCCTACTTCTTCACTTAGGTCACTTGATGAAGCAAACCCTTCTTCCTTCACCTTGTCATATTTTTGCATCCAAAAACTCTCTGACATCTCAACCTTTTCTTCATGACCAGGAATCCCTAGATATAGGGAATTAGAACTATTTTTCCCACTCATTATCCATCTCAAAAATTAGAGTTTTTGATGGATTAGGTAGGATACAATGTATCTACCCCATATCTTGTTTTCTCTAGAAACTTTTCCTAGAATCCATTTGAATTCACCTCCAAAATGGTTTACATAAGATTTTGTGCCTCTAGCTCATCAATCTTATCTTCCTCCTGATTCACAAGTTCCAAGAAAACAAACTTGTCAGATTTTATTTGGTGAATCTTTGATCTTTTTCATAACATAGTAGCTCAACATTATCAATTTACTAATGCTCGACACATGCTGCGTTACTCGGCATCTCTTGTAAAATCACTCGGCATCAACTAGATTTTACTGGTGCTTGGCACATACTGAAAATAACTCAGCATCTACTAACTTGCTTGACACCTATTAGTTTTCTCGACATCCTCTAGAAATTTATTTCACTCGGCTCCAACCAATTTTTTGCTCGACTTGCACTAACTTTATTTGGCACCTTCTATCAACTTGGTCAAACTTAGCAAATGAACTTTTGTTCAACCTTTTTCATCTGAACTTTCTAAGTGTAGCCAAACATTTTGTAACCCCAAGTAGATTAAAAATACATTATGTTATCACAGTCTTAACTGATTCTTACACTTCAATACATAATCATAACTATACCTTTCCTCTAGGTACTTTTGTTACATCTTGTTGATCAAAATCCTCTTCATCAATCAACTAAGTGATAGTGCTTGAAACATATAAACAATTTTCTTACCAACATATAGTAGGTTTGACATTAGTGACAAAACAATGATTGAAAACACTTCTTACAACAAATTTCTAACTCAAATGATCTTTTCTATCATGTATCAACAGACAATAGTTACAAAATCCCTTACAAGTTATGAACACCCAAAACATTGAAAAGAATGAGTTTTGAACAAGTTGTTAAATTTTACTTTCATGATTTACTGTGAAAAAATAGTTTTGCAAGATCTATTTTATTGATGATTATTAACATGTGTAAAGAATCCATATCCATTAAAGGGTGGAAATGAACATTTGAGACATAAACTACATGTCTTTTAGAATGATTACAATTTGAGAGATAACTTCAATAACAAATGAAAACTTTCTAGTTGAAGCAATCACTATTTAATGACAATTAGACAATATTATCAAAATTAGAGTTTTAAAGAAAAATAAAATCTTTTTCATGCACTAGGAAATGAAGAATTGGATCCTCTACAACCTTTATTAACTTCAAATTTTATTAGAAATCTTCCCATAAATTTGCAATTAAAAACATAGTGCAATTTACTATTGCAGTTAATAAAAATTGGTACAATAGTCATGCTAGAGCTTCCATTTATTAATTATTCATAGTCACAACTCCTAGGTATGAGAACTATTCCATTTGATAAAACATTCAAAACACTACTAGACTCTAAATATTCATAATTTTTGGATGGTGAAAAAATGAGATATCAATCAATCTACATCCAAACCCTTGTTAAGAAGGGTTTTGGGACCCCAAATAACATTCTAGCTTTCTGTCAAATCAAAGGGGACCCCAGATAATGTGTCCAACAAAATATCCATGAAGTGAAGATTAAGGCATATGAAATATTCATTAAGAAAATATTAAATAATATGAAGCAAAAAACCTGACTCACTTGGGTCAACATAAATTATAGAACTAGATCAATGAAACATTAATGGATCAAAGATTGAAGCATATAAAGAGAGATCTGCCATATGTTAGTTTTGCTATCATAGAAATCAATTGTAATGGGCACTCACATGTATTCCAATGTATATATTTCCTTATATGCACAATTGGTCAATGTTGTACCTTATAGAAGATACAATTTTATAGGTACAATTACTCAATCTTGTACTAGACTAGATAAGGTGTTCTTTATTATGCATAATGTTAAGCTTTGCGATTGCTTATAAGATTGCTTCAAAGTTGGGAACCACTTCAAAATCCTTTGCATGGTTTAGAGGTAATTTCATTGTGGCAAAGGCTTCTGCAAGAGAACGAGCCTTGTGACTATGGCATTTACACAAAAGCATAACTTGCTTCTTCAACTCCTTATACTCAACTCTTCACTGAAGTTATTCTTCAAGTAGTGAGAATAGTTGCTACAAATTCTTGGGAGCCAAGGGACCCTGAACCTATGCTACATTTTCTAGAGACATGGGAAAAGTTACTACATGCTTTAGTACTTCATAACATTCTAGATCATATAGTGATGCCCAAATTAACAAAAGCAGTAGATACTTGGGATCATCATAACTGTGCCAATACATGCATGGTTACATCCTTGGCTTCCATTTTTGGGTCACCATATGGAGCCTTTAAGTGATGCATCTACATATGCAATTTTATCACCTTGGAAAACTATATTTGATCCTATTGGGAACAACCGATTGTTCATTTTATTGTACCTAATATGATGATAGTTCTATAAGAATTTATAATCAACCTAGCTAATTAGTAACTAGAAAATTTACCTAGGTTATGGCTTGTTTCTTTCTAAAAATATCTGCTACGATATGTTTTTGTAAAATTTCTTGCGAACTCTACCCATTTTTCCTAGTCTGCATTATTTTTGTGTAGGATCTTGAGGTAAGTCACTTAGCACGGGTTCAGTGAGTTTTATTGTTTTATTATTTAGATTCTAGAAGATGTATGTAGCTAGATCATTTTTTCTATTGTGCTAATATGCAATAAGCACCCTAAAAAAGATCTCTCTCTATATATAAAGAGAAGCCCTCAAACAACTAAGAAGTGGAAAGAAGACCTTCAATACTAGTATTGTGTTAAATGGCTATTCTTATACTTGATCAACCATCATAGAGTTCACTTTCACACATTTGAACATAAAGATCCTAAAAAAAGAGCCCTATTTTTTCCTGGTAGAATGTCTCAAACAAATTTTAGCTAACGAATTGGAGATTATAAGATGCCCATAAATGGAACTTGTTAAGTATGCTTTAAAAACTTTCAAGAACCACATTTCTTAGGTATGAAGTATTATTTTATATTTACAAATTGAGTTCTGATAGATTTTAAGAGTTTCATAAGGAATTGATAATGATAATGTAGACCAAGACTACAATAATACTCACTGATAATCTTTTGTGTAGGGAGAATGCAGAGCAAGAGAAAAAGATCATAAGGTAATAGCATGACAAGACAATCCTAAAGCAAGGAAACAACATGGAAACAAAATGAAATGCAAGGGCATGACTAGGAAATGAAATTGTAGATCTCCACACTCTTTTTCTCTATACCCTCATTTGGAGTTCTTCACACACAACTCTCCACAATAAATCAAATGAGAATGGTTAATGTTGTGTTTCTTTTTTTGTTTATAATCACGCCCATGTTGCAAGTTTGGTATCAAATTGGAGAGTAGAGCTTGATCCAAAGAGATAGTTGTGCATCTCCCTTATATGACTGCACCAAACTTAAATAACCTTTTCCATTAATTTCTCTTGCCAATAATTATATAGGCACATAGCACAATGAAATGGAGATCAATGTTTTGAGGAGGGCACATCAATATGTTGTGTAGATGAAAATTGCGCTAGTTGAAGAAAAAAAAGGAATTCCTCTCCAATTTGCTAGATGCCTACAAAGAAGCATATTTTATATGTGGGAGGATGTCAGTTAAATTCTTGTATGAATTTTAGGTATGGAATGTGGAGAGACTAGAGACCAAAGATGAATGTAACTAAATCTCATTACTAGTCTAGATTGGTTCACACTAAATGAAGAGGGTTATCACTATCTGATCAAATTGGGCCTATGTTTCTCGACTTCATTGGTACCTATTCTTGCAAAGAGTAATTGAATAGTATGGTAGATCTTTCATGCTGATATGAAATGTTGAGTTGGTCATTGCTTGAAATTATTTTGGAATGATTCTAGTGTGACTTGCAGATTATTTGTATGGAAATCAATGTGATGCAGGAGCATCCTAGGATAGTTGGCTATCCTATATGATTAATGGATTTTGGTGGTGTTGAGTGGACCTATTTGGGTCTTGGTTAATTTTTTTTAATGTATTTAATAAGTGTTGTAAGCCTTCAAAGGCATTTCATATTTAATTTTTGTTGGAGGCCAACTTGTGGCTCTTCAAGTATTTAATGTAAGGGATATTTAATTTGTAGCTTACTAGGTTGACTTGTGGCTTATTTGGTTACAAGTAGGGGGTATTGTGAAGTCTTTAGTCATTATCCATTCATTTGAAAGAGGAGTGAGTGTGGAGAGTAGTTGGAGAGTGAGTTTTTCCTAAGTCTATAGATATAGCACCGAATGTGAGGCAATTTACAACAAGATTGTGATTATCATCCATCTTGGAGAAGAGGATGTGGTAGAGGAGAAAATTTTGAGAAGGGGTAGTAGCTAAGGTTTAAAAAATAAGGAGATTTCTTGGTGGGCCTGCGAGCACAAGTTGAGATCTTCCTTGGAGGTTTCTACCAAAGTGTGGATTTGGACTAGCTAGTGTTTGGGTTGGACCTTAAGGGATCTTGTAGAACTATTATTGTAATTGCTATTGTATTTGGTATCAGATCTTGCTTTTTTGTTGTGTTTCTACTGTGTGGTTATTTGCTAGGGTTTAGGACATCTCCTTTGGGGATTCTCCTACCTTGCACTGCATCACAATGCCTATAAGAAGTGACATTCATAGAGACACATAGATCAAATCAAATACAGGTGAATTTTTTTCCTAGACTAGTCAAATGAAGGTGGAGGGGATTAATTGCAAGGGGAGTGACATCTTATACTCTAGGAAGTATTTTTTAATTCTGAAGTTGTAGGACATCATTTTATTCTTCTTCTAGTTTGCACTCAAGGACAAACAAATAAGTGGATGGTTTCAACTTTGCTACATTTTATAGGCAACGTCAAGAAACATATCAAACACTGACACCATTCTACAGATTTCAACACTAGAAGAAAATACACCACTGGGCATTGCTTTGAATGGACCAAAGATTAACTCTTTTAGAAGGAAAAGAAAAGAACATTTACATACATCTTCTCCCCTTGAAGAGAATCACAGAGCTGCAAGGGCACAGAGATCACAAGGGCACAAAAATGAGATCAAAATGACATGGCAATGAAAAGCACCGATCATAAGGGATCAACAACGCTTAGAGCTCTCCACCCTCATTTGGATCTCCACCTCTTTTGCACACAACTCCACAATCAATAAAAGAAAATGGGGAATGATGTCATGTTTTCTTTTTCTTTTTTGTTTATAATCACGTCGACATCATAATTATAATGCCAATGTAGATATTGCAACAATGTCAGGGATAATTGCAAAAAAAATGAAAATCACCATAAATTAACCACCATCACAAATTGTCATCACAGTTTGACCCAAAATGTTGTAGTGTGTATTAACTGCTTCTCTCTAGAATATCTTAGAAATATTGTTCTCAAACATCATAGCTCTTGCTACATATATTACTAATATGTTTCTTCTCTCTGCTATACCATTATGCTCTAGTGTCTTAGGTGATGAAAGTTGTCTATTAATGTCATTTACTTCACAAAAACTATTAAACTCATTCAAAGTAAATTCTTCACCTCTATAAGATCTTAGACATTGAATCTTCAAACCAAATTCATTTTCAACTCTTTTCTTAAACACCTTGAACTTCTAAAATGCTTCAAACTTCTCTCTAAGAAATGCTACCCACATCATTCTATTAAATTCATCAATAAGAATCATAGAGTACCTTTCACCATAGAATGCTCTTGTCTTTGTAGGACCACTAAAATCTATGTGAACTATCTCCAACTTTGTTGTTGTAGTAAACTTCTTTCTCGAAAAAGAACTTTTCTTCTGCTTTGCCATTATACATTCCTTGTAAACCATGTTAGTAGGATTCATAATTTTAGGAAAATCTCTAATAACAAGTTTAGTGCTTACTTTCACAATCTTATCAAAGTTTATATGACGAAACCTCCTATTCCATAACAAACTATTATCAACTTTAGCAACCAAGCATGTCATCTAAGTGGGATTCAATTGAAAAAATTACCTCTTGATCATGTACTTGTGCTAATCATCTTACCATATTTATTCTTGATAATGCATGTTTTCTCTATGAATTGTAACTAATGTCCCTTGTCAACTAGTTGTCCAACACTCAAATGATTATATTTTAAATCATCAACAAAATAAACATCATTAGTGTTAGTCTTTTCATCAAGAGTAATAGATCCTATTCCATTTAAATGACATGTTGTATTGTTTCCAACTCTAACAATTCCTCCATCACAATTATTAAACTTAAATTTTTTATTCATATCACTAGTCATATGATGTGAACAATCACTATCTATAATCCAATCAGATTTGTTCTTTTCAACTTGCAATGCTAATGTTTTTTCTTCTCTAACTTTTTCTTTTTTAGGACTTAATTCCTCTTTAATTGCAACAAATCTTATTTCATCATTCTTATTATCACTTTCACTCAAGAATCTTTCCACACTAGCTTCCAAATATTCATTATTTGCATAAAGACATTCTCTAGGCCTCTTAGGCTTGAAATTCCTAACAATTCCTCCATCACAACTATTAAACTCAATAAATTTATTCATATCACCAGTCATATGATGTGAATAATCACTATCTATAATCCAATCAAATTTCTTCTTTTCAACTTGTGATGCTAATGCTTTTTCTTCTCTAACTTATTCTTTTGTAAGACTTTCCTCTATAATTGTAAGAAATCCTATTTCATCACTCTTATTCACTTTTCCTCAAGAATCTTTCCACACTAGCTTATAGATCTTCATCATTTGCATAAAGACATTCTCTAGGCATCCTAGGCTTGAAATTCCTTTTATACTTCTTTACTCTCTTAGGGCATTTAGAACCAAAATGATCATATTCATTACAATTCCAACATTTAAAGATTTTCATACCATTGGGTTCTCTTCTCACAAGCAAGGCAATTCCTTCTTTAATCTTTCTGTCTTCTTTGGATTCTCCTCTACTACTGCTAGCATAATCATCACTAGTACTCGCACTTCTTGATAATGTAGGTCAAACACTCAATGCATTGAATATAGTCTCGATTCTAGGAAAATCTCCACTCTCTCCCAAGCTTATCTCTATTTCATCCAATCTTCCAAAAAGATTCTCTCTTGTGAACTTTTCTATGCAGGGTATAACTTGTTCAATCATCTGCATTGTCTACTAAAATGCAGGTGTCAAGGTTTTCAAGATCTTCCATACAATTTCATCTTCATCCTTCTTTCCATCACAAGTCTTAATTCCTACAATTTTTTTTGATATTCTACCAAAATAACTTCTTACAAATTCATCATTCATCATTTTAGCTTCTTGAAATAAACATATCCAATTTTGCAATATAACCTTCTTAGCATACTTATCACCTTAATAAGTAGATTCCAAAGCTTTCCAAATTTCATTTGCCAAATTAAAATATTTTACTCGACTATACTCATTTTTGGAAAGAGTTGTCAAAAGTGTTTCCCTTGCAAGCATGTTACACATGAATATATCTCTTTATGCTTTAGAACATCCTTCAATTTTATCATCTTCAATCACTCATTTTGAATTCTTATTAATCAACCAATATCCCAGACCCATGCTTAAAAAATGTGTCTTCATATTTTCTTTCCAACTACCATAATTGGTTTCATTATACTTCAAACCATCCTTTCTGAAATGATTTTCCATAGATCTCCTTAAGGTGTTAAGATTTTCCTTCAAGGACCTAATGCTTTGATACCAATTATTAGAAAGTAAAGCTCACAAATATAACTGAGAGGCGGGTGGGGGTGGATCAATTATCCATGTAAAACAACTCTTATTAACCTTCTCAAATCTGAAACATGCAATCAATAAGTGCAATAACCATAAGAAGATGATCACACACAATAACACTAGATTTGTTAACTAGGGATACCCTTGATCAAAGGGAAGCCTTAGTAGGGATGGTACCCACAAAATGATGTACTAATATATAAATTCCTTGTAAGAGGATGGACCTTGTTCGGAGTCAATGAAATACATTTAGTACATATCAGTCCTATTAAAAGACTTTGGATCCACATGAGGAGATTCCAACCCTATTAGAAATTGTGCCAACACTATTAGGAGTTGTGCCAAACCTGTTAGGAGTTGTGGAAGGTAGAAGAACCCACTTTCCAAATAGCTTCAAGGAAAGACTACCGAACTCATTGTCCAACTGATCTCTGTACTATCCTATACAAAATAATTCCAAAATAATTGTCCACTAGCACTCTCTGCCAAATATTATTACTTCACTCTCTCACTGTGCCTCTATTTCACCAAACACTTATCTAATCTCAATATCAGGTTCACTTAATCTCATATCAAAGTTCACTCATTTACATAATCCCTTATATTGCTTACTCACTTATAATTCACAATTATTTACCATTCTACATACTTAACCACAAGGAAAACAACTTTCCTTTATACCAAGTCCTTAGATTAATTATTGAGTCATCCTTGAGGCTTTCTCAATTAAAATTACAATAGGACCACTTTCAGATACACATTACATTACATCTTTTCATAATTACATAACAATTTCGACTCACAGTCTTCACAAATCTTTACATGTGCAACCTCAAAATTTGTGCTATCAACCATGCCATCATTGTCATGTCTTATATCTCTATCTAATTATGCTTAACCATATTCTATCTTTGCTAGGAGATATAATCCAATTACCAAAACCCACTTCTCAAGAACTTTTCCTATATTCTATCTTCAACAAATCTTGAATAACCATCACGAGTTTTTGATTTTCTGCACATGCTCTTGAACATGTCATCAAGAAACTCTGTAGAATATGTCCTCAACCATAAAACATCTCATCTATAGGCCTTGAACCTCATGACCTTGATCTATGTATGATGTTCAATCATTCTTCATAGAATTACGAATGTGTTTACATCAATTACAACACTACCATGAATGCAACATAGAATCATGTTAACAATCTCGTCAATACTCCAACAATGCTAGGATACTCCCCCATAGGAATATCATCAACATTCATGCTAATAGATATACCCTCAACTAATTCACCACCTCAAACATTGCCAATGGTCTTTTCCTACTACTTAGGTCAAAGAATAGAAGCACCTATGTCTAAATTAGAATGATTAGCATGACTAGTAATGCTTGCAATAAAGTGATTTGGATGTTGATCTAGGTTATGATGAATATATTCAAGTGGATCAAGATTGTGTCAAGGATATTCAACAACCTCTAGTTTAAAATTAACAAAATGTTGCCCCAAGGTGGAGCTAACAGAAGTCAAATACCCAAATCCTTAGTCTTCAGAGGTTGATCTTCATGAATTTGAATAGGAAAAGTCGACTAAAAACACATGCCTTCATTAAATATGACATGCCACTTGAGAGTGAGATGATTAAGGTTTACATCTATCACTTGATAGGTTGTAGGGTTATCACTATAGTTTGTGAATATAAACTTATATCTCTTTGAATATAGTTTTATTTTCTTGGCATCTATAGTATACACAAGTTCTAGAGCCAAAAAACTTCACATGGTTGATTTTGGGATTCCTCCTAGACCAAGATTCCTCTAGAGTCATCTTCTTAATGAATTCTATGAGAGTCTAGTTCAGAAGCTAAATTATAGTGTCAATTGCTTCAACCCAAAGTTTCTTAGGAACATGTTTATGCTTCAACATAGAATGATCCATTTTGGTGATTTTGTGGTTCCTTTGATGATATCAAGAATAATTAATATCATTAGAGAAAGAGAAGACAATAGATGAGACAAGATCACTTGGTAGTTTTTCCAGAGAATAGAGGAGTCTGAAGAAGCCTACGATAGGCAAAATAAAATTTGACTTGGAAGAGGAGTTAGATAGAAAATATACAAAGGAAAACATGAGTCATCAGACTTGATCTCTTTGTCCACATATGAGGATGAGGGAGAATTATATGACGCATACATTGTAGAAGAAATGAGGAATACAACCATATTTGTCAAGATCAATGAAATAGAGAAGTGGCTCGATGATCTAGAAGATAGATAGTTGAAGAAATACATAGGACTCATAGAAAATTACAAGAAATTAATTCTATTTACCAAAAAACATGAGAGAGAGAGAGAGAGAGAGAGAGAGAGAGAGAGAGAGAGAGAGAGAGAGAGAGAGAGAGAGAGAGAGAGAGAGAGAGAGAGAGCATTTGTAAAGGCTAGATATATCATCAAGGAGCTCATAGCTAGAGCCTCATATAAGGAGGATTAAAATCTAATCATCTCTATGAGAAAGAAAAAGAGACAACAAAGGTTGCTAAACAAAATGTTCTAGTAACAATTCTAGAGAAACAAATAATTCTTATTCAAGAAAAGAAAGGGGGGTGAAATTACTCAAGAATGAGATGTCAAAAGCACTAAATGTCAAAAGCACTAAATGATATCACCCAAGTGTTCTAGAAGTTATGCATTTCACACACCTTAGCCAGTGATCTAGAACTATGTAGAGAGAAATATCAATAGGAGTTTGATGAAGCCATCTAGGCTTTTCACTCATTGTTAGGATCAGCCTTAGAGAACACCAAATAAATATAGGGTACCATGTAATATTTGGTCAATCAACTATGGGAAAAAAAAGAGAGAAGGGTAGTTTTCATAATGGAGTTGAAACATTTATTTTCCCTTGTGGCATGCATCATACAAGAACATGTAAGGATACAAAATCCCATTTTGAAATGCCATGAACAGATACAATAGAAAATTTAGACAAGAAACTAGCAGAAATAAGAAGTTGGATCCTTTCTCTCACTCATCTTAATGATTCATGAGAGACTCAACTTAACACAACATATGACTGCTAAAAAAAACATTTGAAAAACTATGAGAACCCCATACCCTTTTTCACTGGATGAGAAAAAGGGGAAGAATACAAGATTTAGAGAGAAAGGGAGAGAAGTACGAACAAGAGGGGAGAATAAGTAATTAAATGGGAGATAGATAAAGGTAAGAATCAAGTGAAGAGATAGGGGGAGAAGATGAACAACAAACAGGAGCAAAAGGCTCCCCTGCATGCATTGGAAGGCCCATAATCTACCAACTAGTCTATTGCCCTATTTCCATTGTGGGCGACTGGGCCCTACAATTCTAATGGCCCCTACAATTCTATGGGCTCCCTGCATCTGCACCACTAACTAGATCCTCTCAAACACCCCCTATTATATAGAGTTGGTTGCTATGAGAGTTCTGATAACCACCCTACCATACCATAAAATTATAGGGCTAGGGGGCCCCTAGCCTATCATTTTATGGGTAATAGGCTATGGGGCATGTTATGTATAGAATTTCGGGAGTGGAGCAAAGAATAATCAAATCACCTAGCCATCAAATCACAAAAGGCCAACAAAGAGGAAGTACAACCTATAAAAACAAGCAAAGACTTGTTAAAGAAGAATTTTGAGAAAATTATTTTCCATCAATATCAAAGGGGAGGTTGTTGCACTTAAGGAGTCACAATGACATATTGGACTGACAAACAGTGATGACTAAGTCATTGCATCATAAAGACTTAAGTGTTTTCATTGATTAGCAATTGGTTAACAAGGATGAAGTGTAACCACTAATAGATTGGCCTGTCAATTTAGACTAAGAGAATTGTGAAATCAAGGCTATGACCAACAAACATGTATAGAGGTGTGTTGATCACATATCATCTAAGATGAGTCACCAAGGATTTGATAGGACTAGATGATAGTCTGATAATGATGTGGCACACACACAATAAGAAGTGGTTGAAGGACACAAGGACACAAGTCTAGATATAGACTCATAAGAGGAAAGATGGGCCTATGTGAATATGCATCTATGTATAGGTAGTCATGGATATTCTATGAAAGGATCATTTATGGATTTCAAATTTTGTATACATTATTTTGGCAAGATAATTTTAGGGTTTTGATGCCCCAATAGAATGATTGTATATAGACACTTGAACTTCATTATTAAATTTTTTGTATGGTTATTGTTAAGTTTGTTTTTTGGAGAAGATATGCAAAGTTGAGAAAGAAAAACCAGTGAGAAGAACAACAAACTAGTCCAGAAACATGTAAAAGGAGGAGGTGAATAAGGATTGTTCACATAAGCAAGCCAAAATAGAAGGAGAATATCAAGGTATCTTTGTGGGTAATCACAAAGGATCTAGAAGGAAAGGTGTGTCATATTCTTAATCAAAACCCTTAGTTTTCTTTCTTATCATTACAACTATTGTAAAATTTTAATAGGGAAAACTTGTATGTAAGTCTTTAAAATCCTTTAACAAGATATCTCTCAGAAAGGGGTATTAAATCTTCTCACAAGGTAGCCTTAGTAGGATTTTGTAATCCTAATAGATTATTCTCATTCCTAAAAAAGCACCCTTTAAATTGCAATAAAAGGCTAGTGGGTATATTAATCCCATCATGGTTTTTATCCTCACATCGAGGGTTTCCACATATACATACTCGTGGCATTGATGTATCCTTTCTAATGTGATCTTGTATGATTTTATTAAACTGTATTTGTTATCATCTTACTAGCTAAGGGGCTAACAACAAGATGAGTAATTAAGATTGCTGTTATAACTAGTCTAAAAGTTTGTACCGATTCCCCCCCTCCCCCACCCTCTATCTCAGTATTGGTTGGGACCAACACTTTTAGACTTACAAGTTCCTTTGATCTTGAGTCCTCTTTGATTCTAAGGAACCTTGATGCAATAAAAATACCTAATAATGATAATTTCCCTATTGTTGAAAACCTCTTTTTCCACACTTATCATGAAGAATAAGAAGCTTTAAGAGTGTCTTTTATCCAAGTCTAAAAGATTTCCAAAGACTTTTGAAAACTTGAGCAATGTTTAGGAAAAGAAAATTCTAATGTGAAATCAATATCTTTAGTAAAAATGATGAGGATGATAATCCACAATGATGAGCATAACGTCAATTTCTTGCATACTAGTTCACATCTCATTGATAACATTATTAAACTCATTAAGGATTGTTCTCAAGATCTTGGTTTAACCCAACCTCCTACTAGTGTTGAAACTTGTATGCCTCTTCCTAATTCATTAATCAATACTTCTACATACACTTAACCTCTCATGACTAAATCCATTTCAAACATCAATCCTACATGTATTATTCTTGGAAGTATTTCTAATCCTATTATTCCCCCGTCAAGTGTTCCATGTTTTTCCCAACTTAAACCATGTCTACCTGAAATAATGTCACACTTTTATCTTCCAATGTTCCTTCCATTTCTTCTAATACTCCAAACCTTCCACACATTTTTCATAACAAAATTTCCATTGAATCCACCATCAATAATCTTTCTCAAACCATTTCACCTTTACAAAAACAAATCACATGTATGACAGTCCAAACTTAATATTCCACACGTGACATTTCTAGTGCTTTATCCTTGTATATCATTTATGTCATTATCTACTAATACACGAAAATAATTCACATGGATACTTAAAATTATAAATGTGATCCCTTGAATTATGTGAAGAAATTTCAAGCATTGTGTGGTGACTTTTCTCATGATCATAGATTCATGGATAAGCTACTTACTAGAACATTTTGAGATAAGGCCTTACAATGACATTTCTTTGCACCTCCTTATTACATTGATTCCTTCCAAAAAATTACTAATTCTTTCATTCAAAAATTTTAAAGCTAGTAATATTGGTCTTAAGAAATCTTTGACTTATTTGATGCATCATTAACAAGGTGTTGAAGAAAAAATGACTAATTTCATTGGTAATTTTAAGCATTTTCATTCTCATATTTAATAAATCATATTTATGTTATTGTTGTGCAACTTAGTTTTATTTACAATGTGAAAAAAAGACATTAGGAATAGGATATTATTTTCAAAAATCTCTTCATAATTATCATAATCAAGTGAGTAAATGTGAGATCATTACTTCAATGGCTGGAGTTCATAAGAGTGATGCCAAATCCTAGCCTTTCCAAAAGTTTCAAAAAACTAAATTCTTTATCAAGAATAATAACTCATGAAATATTAGTGATGTACGATTGGAAACAACATCCAAAGGTGTGGCTCCTTAATCATCTATTATTAGACCTCATAATTTTACACCTCTTCTTGAATATTTTCATAATTGGTGTTGAAGTTGAGTAATGCTAATATTTTAAAGAATAGATTTTTAGAAATTTTCAATTCTTCTATCATATTTGGATTATATATACTCAAGGGTTTTTCTCAAATCCATTTTTCTAGAAACTATATTGTCCAAAAATCCCCATCACTAGGATTTGTTGTGGTCTCCACAACACACGCCCCATTCCTAGTGAGGAATGGGGACCCCCTACTTTTTTTGACTCTCGGACTCACAATTTGAGTCTAAGAGAAGAAATTTTGCTTGAGAGTTGAGTCCAAAAATCACAAAAAAATCAAAAAATCAAAAATCACAAAAAAATCAAAAAATTGAAAATCATTAAAAATAAAAAAAAATAAAAAAATAAAAAAATTCACAACAAATAAATAAATTCTAGAATATCATTTTTAAAAAAATGTTTTATATGAATCCAATGATTAATCGTTCTTTTTCTTTGTGACATACAGGTAATATAATCAAATGGCATCCACATCTGAATCAACAACAAAGCCAGTTGTGTACAAGTTCCAAGGCGTAACCCCAAAGTAATGATTGCACAATGAACACTCTGAGATCAAAGACACAGAACTTGGATACACTGACTTGGGAGAATTTTTGAGGGTTTGTAACAACCCAACTGAAAGATCTTCTTTGAGATCTGCCTTAATCCGGTCTGGATTGGTAAATGCAGCATCACATCCTGGGACCGTTCAATCAGTTGAATTGATTATGACCTTATTTCTACATTTTGTTCTCGAGGAAAGGGTGGTAAAGAGCATCACTGGGGAAGTGGTTTTAGATCTACGACCTGATAATATTGAGATAGTTTTTCACTTACCTAGAGCTGATCAGTTTATCAAGCTTTCATATAAAGCAGCTGAGAGGTGGCATAAGGATCATCACCAGAAGGCCATCAACATCATATATTCCTCATACTTCATTGAGAAGACATCTCGGGGAAAGACAATCAGTAAAGTAGATATGGCTCGAGGATACATGAAGGATGACATTGGATATTCAATCATTCTCCTGACTAGAGTTATGGGATTGCCTGTAGCAGGTCATCTTGCTCCATTCATGGTTAACTTCATTGAAATCATCAGACATGCAAAGATGCCACTAGATTGGGCCACAACACTTAGTGAGAACATGTGTGATCAGTTACAAATAGTAAAGGACAAGAAGAAGTTTTATATGACTTCCTATGTGGTATATCTACTTGCAACAAGAGCAATCGACTATCCCAAGTTGTACAAAAAGGTCAGTTTGTAGGAACCTAACGCATGGCCATATATAGTTTATCCTCAACTAGTTAAGAAGAAGCTCTCGCCACAAAGCAAAGAGTACAAGATTGTGAATGATGCCTTTATCTTCTCCATCATTTGATTCATCGAAGGCGATTATGGAAAGAGATTGTCTGATGAGGCCAAGGCACAAATCACAGCTCTCAGTGCATATTTTATCCAGTTTTGGACATTCACATACATTCGGGTTGGTGGTGCATCTATCCATCCAAAGAAGCTCCCAAGGTACCCAAGTGACAAGTTGGTTCTAATGGAAATTTCTTGGTAGATTGAGTTAGCTTATGAGAGGATCAAGAAACAAGGAAGACCTTATTGGGATTGGCTATTTGTAATAGGAGCATACCAAGTAAAGAGAAAGCAGGATATCCTGACTTTCAAGTGGGAATGGGAGAATTATCCTCTTGAAGAATATAACTCTCCTCGGCCATTCTTCGACAATGTTGGTAAAGTGGAAAATCTGGCAAGAAAAGAGTTCTACCACAAGGATGCCATTGAAGATCATTGGATGAATGCCACAAATGACTATGATGTTCGTATCAAGGACTATTGTAGAATTACTTTGTATTTAGCAGAGAAGGCTCTCCATTTGACCATCCCGAATGAGATAAGGCTACAAGATTCGTAGGAGCTACTGGATCCCTTATTCAATATAGATAAGGCTAGTGAGAGGTCTATTATGAATGCATAAGTTGATAGGGAGGAAGGAGATGATATTAATCATCGAGCAAGACATGTCATCAAAATGACAAAGAGTTGGGTCAAGAAACCCTTTCCACTTGATTCGATTTTGGAGACAGTGATATTCCATGCACATGCTCACCCAGAAAGGGTAAAGGGGAGGAAGGTCACAGTTCCTATCTTTGCGCTGCAGTCTCCTATCAGGCCAAAAATAGTGTACCATCTTGATCGTCCAGTGGGATACTACCACTCTTCAGAGAAGAAGAAAGAAAAGAGGAAGAGAGCCTCTCCTCAGAGGATCTAGATAGAGCATGTTGAAGAACAGGCCCCTTTGTAGCAACATGAATCTACTTTCCAAGACCCCCGAGACCTTGGAATTTCTCATATCCAGGTTGATTTTCTATTGCCTCCTATTTTTTCAAGCCAACAAGAAGAAGGAGAGATTCCAGAGACATACATTCATCCGATGCATGAAGAACCCACTTCTCCTATGGTTCCACAGAAGCAAAGGAGGGTTAAGGTTAGAATGAATAAGAGGTAGAGAGTTTGTAATAGATTAGTGCCTAATCCATCTATTCCTAAAACCATTCTCGAGGAAGAATCGGATGAGGATGAGACAGAGTCAGATGGGGAGGAAGAACAAGTGCCTCTACAAGGGAGAACTTGACTTGCCAAAGCCACAAAAGTCAAAAGAAAGAAGAATGTCACAAATACCCCACCACCCACCCAAGCTGAAACGGTAGAGCTCTCTTCTTTAGAAGATGAAGTACAATGATGGGTGAATGAGAAAAGAGAGCTAGGTGATGATATTCTCTCCATTCCAAATTTTGATTTCATGCCAGTGGGTACAGAATTGGTCGGAGATAAGATTAGAGATACTCCGATAGGTGAATTTCAACAGTAAGATTGGATGCAAATGCCACCTGAGACACAAGGTCCTCATCCAACGCCCCCATCTTGACCTCAGGCTATGATGGTAGATAAGGTTTCAGTGACACCTCCACCTCTGAGTTCAAAGGAACATGTTCAGAAAGAATCATCATTAGAAGGAGAACCAAAACCAAGGACTACTAATGAGCCACCAAAAGAGGCACAGGTAATGGAATGTATACAACAGCCTTCCCAGGAAGTTGAGGATCAAACTATGGGATCTACAGAAACTGAGACTACAGAAGAAGAACCCTCACAATAGGAGACTCCGAGTAAGAGTGACAAAGGGAAGGAGGTAGTTGAACACATCCCTTCATCATCTAGAGCTAAGGTTATAGAAAGACATATCTCGAGATGGTTTCGGAAGGAAATAATGAGAAGTGCTAAGCATCAATTCCTTGCTTCAGAGGATGATATTTGTGACATTGCAAAGATTTTGAAAAAGCCTGATTCTCCCTTACAGGATGCAACACCATTTTCATTCATTACCACCTCTCAGAACCAGGACTTATTTGCACAAGTGGCTCACCCTCTGAAAGTTACATATGAAGAAGCTGTCAGCCTTCAGGACTATGAAGTGAAGGATATCATGTTAGGGAAGCCTACATGAGATACTGCTCAAAAAATGATGACTATGGGAGTCAAAGAGGTTCTTAACCATATGGAACATGATGAGATTGAAATTAGAACACTTCAAAGGCAAGTTGAGATCTTGAAAGGATATCTAGCTGAAGTTATTGGTCCTCTTGATTTTGAATGCCCTGAGGAGACTTTGACTACCATTCTTAAAGAAGGGGAAGGTGTACAACTCAGTCCATTCTTGAGAGCTTGTTAGGATTGGTGAGACAACCTTGAGGATAGGGGTGTCACTATAATTATAGGAAGTCTAAAATTATTACATGCTACACAAGACAATGTTGATAAGATCGTGGCAATTTTGAGATAGGACTTCAGCATTATGGATGAGGTACGGGTTTGGAGCAAGGATTTGCAAATTCTACAAGCCATAAAAGGACAATGGTACTGCATTTTGATTGATGTATATACCAGAGAACAGCTATACATGATAGATGATGGAAACATTGCATGGTGAGATACATAGGCTCAAGGACCAAGCTTGAGAGCGAATTTTGGAAGCAGAAAAGTTATATAGTGATGCATGCTTGGATATTTTTGAAGATGAAGAACGATAAAAGCTCTTACCAGTTGAGGTAGTTGTAGAAAACTTCAAAAAGACTTTAGAGGAAGCATCCAGTGATGAAGACATCAGACAAGCCTTCAGGACATAAGAAGCATTGTTAGAGTTGGAAACCAAACTTGGAGATTTTGCAAAAACTCGAATTGAGGTGGACAACTATAGATAGAAGGTCAAAGATAAGTATAAGGATTTGGATCTTCCCAATGCTACTAAGATTACTGAGATTATAGAGAAATTCAAGGGAAAATATCCAAACATATCTTTAGGATGAAGATGAACAAAACCCATATGCCAGAATTTCAATTTTGACACTTAGAAATTTTTTGAGATTTTTGACATCGTCGAGGTCCGCAGCTCCACAGGTCCGCATTTTCATGTAGCTCCATAATTCAGAGGTGTGCTGATAGTTAACTGCCAATTCTAAAAATATCACTTTCCATTGGGAGCACATTCTGATGGCAAGTTTGCTATAGATATATGAATTTCATTGACGTAACGAACTTGAGAAGAGATCACCCGATTGTGTCTACATAGCTTTTTGTCTCGGATGAGCGCACTTTTCATGGCCTTTCAATTTGATGAAGAGTGAAACATCATCTTATTTGTTAAAGATTCTCACCGATGATTGCATCAGTGGATTCTAGGAAGCACTGCTCCTGTTTTCATTGGTTTCCTACCGATTTCTTTGAAGGTTTAATTCACAACGTGTTGTGTTCTGTAGCTTATGTCCATTTAGGAATTTCACTTTCAAGTTATTTGATTTCATGTTATTTGCTTTGCTAATGCCCCTATTACAATAGGACCTCATAGTAGTTGCATTGTTAGAATTGCATTCATTGAAAAATAGAAAATATAAAAAATATTGTTCTTTTGGTGTGATATTTTGATACAGCGAACAAATTTTACTTGATTCCAAGGTAAAAGAGTTTTTGGAACCAGCAAAGGCCTCCTCGTGAACATTCACATTTATCTTCTACTGAGCGGATTTTGGTACGTCGCAAGACAAACACTGAACCTTGGAGTGGATCCTTTAAAAGATTTGCTTTTCAAGAGAGGAATTACACTATGGATTCCTGTCGTTGACCTCGTGCAAAATGAACGCCCAATAGAAGTGGCACTAGAAGGAGGGCCACACAAAGAACATACTATTAGAAACATTAAAGACTTGATCAAGTTTCAAAATTTTTGCACCCTTGCAATAATCTACACTACATAAAAAAGTTCAGAAATCACTTCTGAAATTTTCAAAAATTTAGGTCTGCAGGTCCGTAGCTCCGCAAGTCCGCAAGTCTGTAGCTTCGCAGGTTTGCAGGTCTGCAGCTCTGCAGAACTCTGTGGTCTACAAAATTCAGAAGAAGTGAGGAAGTGTACTTTTGTAGAGGTGTACTTTTCCCAGAATTGATACAAGCTGGAAGATATTGATCCTAGATCCCCATTCCAACGAGCATTAAGATCTTCACCGAGTGCCCAAGAATTTCTAGAGCTTACTCATTTTCATAAGCCACGTAGTGACGGAGGAATACCCCGAATTCAGCCACTTCCATTCGAAAATTCATCATCTTCTTCTACTCCACCACCCATTCAACCACCAGGTGGACCTCCACGTATTCCAACACTCCCATCACCATTCCAGCTGCCTTTAGGTCCACAAAATCCTCCGATGGCCTTTTTCGCAAACACAGTTGATTCACCCCTTAGCTTGAGAGTTTCCCTCCATGACCTCCCTAAGAATCCTGAGAAATTTTGTAAAAGGTTTATTTACGGAGAAACAAGAACCGCCGAAGATCATGTCAATATTTTTAAGGAAATTTGCAATCGAAAGCAAATTGCCAATGAAGATGTGGTTCTTCGTTTATTCCCCTACTCTTTGGGGGAAATTGCCTTCAATTGGTATGTGAACCTACCACCAGAATGTATTGGAGACTGGGACACTTTCAAAAAATCATTTTTGGAACAATTCAAAACATTCATCAATCCAACAGTGATACATCAACAATTCATATCAATAAAAAGGGACCTAGCTGAAACAGTTTCACGCTTCAATCATCGTTTTCATATGGCCTACCGCAAGTTGGAAACACCATACACAATTCTGGTTGAAGCCGCCATCCAAGTTTATTTCAATGCCATGGATCCTCTTACTGTGATTTTTCTGAGAAGACTTCCTGCAGCAAATATTGACACATTGGACAAAGTCTTTGTAGAAGCAATCACGTTCACAAAGCAAGCTAATCCTAATGGAGGGGGAATGATGCTTCCTACGCAAACAGTTCCTACAATGTCAATGGTTCCTGTGGGAGCGCCCACTGTACCTAGTTAGTTCATACCTATGAACCCAGTTCCATTACAATAGGTACTCATTCCACAAACTCAAGCAATAACATATCCAAGGTATGAGCCCCTGAAAATAGCCTTCTTTGAACAAAAGGCAACGGTTCCTGTGGAATCAGATAACAATCTCCTTTTGAAAGTTGGTCAGATGAAGAAAACCATGTCACAAATGAACAACAAATTGACTCATCTTAGATTGTCTCAAGGACAAAGTAACAACTTCCAAAGAAATAATGTTGGCCCCTACAATAACAATTTTGGTCAAAATTACAACAGGAACTTCAACAATAATAGTAAGAACAACGCAGGAAACAATGGGGGAGGAAACAACTTCAATCCTCCTATCGTAACAATGACTTACAAAGACAAAATCAACAATGGAACACTAGACCAAATTATGGAAGCATTCCTGCCGATAACAACAACATTTAGTATGCTGACATTAATCAGTATGATGATAGCCAAAATATGCCTAGCAACGATGGTGCATACTACAATGGTAATCAGGATGTGAATCAAAACCCACTAGTGAATGATAATCCTCCTCCTGTTCAATTCAATGCAATGCTATTAGAATCTTACAATTCTACACAAAATGTACAAGTGGAACAACAAGAAAATGAAGAATTCTTGTTCCCTTTTAGTCAAGAACTCGATCTTCAACACGATGAGATGTTTGCCTTTCAAAATGATAATCAAAACACATATAATCTCAGAAACAAAAAGGATCCCTTGACTGATGGAATTCCTCCTAGTTTGCAACCAACCCCACCTGATCCTAGAGCAAGCAACAATCCACCACTGGTAAGGCCAGCCCAAGGAGGACCACAGTATCAGAATCAAGTAAACATATTAACAATACTGAAGAACCTTGCTTGGTCTACTAAAAAATATAATGCGGTTGAAGACCTAAAGAAAAAAAAGTAGATATGTCCATGTTCGACATGTTGCAAAATTGTCCACAACAAAGAGAAGCACTCATGAAGACACTGGATAATACAAAGGTTTTCCATAATATGAATAATGCCCCCCAAAAGACGGTGCCACAACAAGTAAATGCTGCAGAAGTGATGCTTACTATGTTCAAGGACAAAGTCAAGGTACCCCCATTTTTGCTGAGCATAAGGATATATGGAAAGAATCTTCACAATTGTCTTATTGATTCAGGAGCTTCGTGTAATGTGATGCCATTATCAATAGCTCAAAGGCTAGGAGTTAATCCTCAACCCTCTAACCAAGTGGTAATACAGTTCGATAAAATAGAGGTAAAAGTCATTGGAGTATTGAAAGATGTGTGGATACAGCTAACAGTTGATCCTCAAATCCAAGATATTGTTGACATACATGTGGTTGACATCCCAGAAACATACGGATTACTCCTAAGCAGAGAATGGAAAAAATGTCCTAGAGGATGGTTCTCTACAGATTTCACTCAATTATGGTTACCATGGAAAGGTTTGAACAATCAAATCAAGATAGATGTCGAGCCCAAACTGAAAATAATGATCACAAATTACAACGCCCTGAATGAGGTAGCATTCTTACAATCTGATTTGGGTTCACATAAAGTAATGACATTGTACATGGTTCCAAACAAGACATCTCAAGACCAAAATGAAGAACCTAAGGTGTCAATACCTAAAAGTGAGACCGTGACACAATTCATAGAAAGTATGGTGACTAATCTACAGTGTTTAGGAGAGGAAGCTGACCCCAGTATCCTCCTCTTTCCAAGATTTTGTCGGTTGCACAAAGTTAGTCATTTAGAGTTTGAATGTTCAGCATGCAAGAAGCAGTAGCAAAAGTTTTGACACAAATAATGGGAAACAAAAGTACAAAGACCTCAAGTGATGAAATTATCCAAAGTCAAAATTCAGTGAATTCATCCAACCTTGTTAAGAAAGTTGAAGAGGAAAGTGAAGATTTAAATGTATCATACAGCGATACCTCTGTAGATGGTGGAGGTTTATCTTATCCTCCTTTTGGAATGATTAAAGTTCAGAGAAGAAGATGATATGTTAAAGGTAAAGGATGGACCTTAGTAGTCATTCATCCTGAACCTAAAGTTGAACAAATCACTGAGCTAGTAGGGGAAATTTAGGAGAAGCAAGAAAAATAAACTCTTCCTCTATCTATGGGGTCTGAAGGAGGTTCATCAAGCCCTACATGAGAAAAGTTACAATGGGTGCCCAAGAAACAGTCATTTAAGGCTCAAGTAAAAGAAAAGTTAAGGACGAATAAGCACCAAGTCAAAAACCCCAAGGAAAATGCAGTTTGGACACTCTGCTTCGATGGTTCCAGATGCAAATTAGGAGTCGGTGCGGGTATTGAACTAATCAACCCAAAAGGTAGGTCTTTCTATGCTGCATATCGATTGCAGTTTAGATGTACTAATAATTGCGTAGAATATGAAGCCTTGATTCGAGGACTTCTCTTTGCATTGAAAAAAGGAGTCACTGCTCTTATAATCAAAGGGGATTCTCAACTGGTGATAAGACAAGTAAAATCCATATACTCATGCAACGACAGAAGATTAATTGCTTACAGGAAAAGGGTATGGGATATAATGGATGATTTTGAAGCTCTGAACATCAAATCTATTCCAAGAAGAAAGAATGTGATAGCAAACGCCCTTGCTATTTCAGCCAGCGCTTTACAACCAGTAGAAAGAACAAAGTTGAAAAGATTTTCAATTGAATTAGTTGCCATTCCTGCCATTCTCAACAATATCACAAACTTTTAGGTCTTCCAAGATGATCAACATATACTTGAGTTTATTATGTGCAGTCGCCATTTCCAAGGACAAGAGATTGATGATACACCTGAAGACAAGCTTGAAGATGATGAGCTTGAGGATGATGATGGAATCCTTAATTTGAGAACCAATAGCATTTTGAAAGGGATGGTTGAACTTGAATGCATCTTTGACCATGATGAATCAACACTCAATAGAAGGGAAACTCAAGAGAAAGGAATCAAAGAATGTGACTTGTACAATTTAGGTACTGATGAAGAACCAAAAATGGTGCAAATAGGAAAAGCATGAAATCAAAAGGAACGGGATGACATGCTCAAGTTGCTCACTAAGTATAAAGATGTCATTGCTTGGATCTATGAAGAATTAAAGACCTATGATCCTGAGATTATCACACATGATATTCCGTTGAAACTAGATGCTAAACCTTTCCGGCAAAGACAACGATCGGTAAATTCAATAATCAAACCATTGATTATGAAAGAAGTCAAAAAACTATTGGATGCTAAGATCATATTCCCTATTTGTCATTCCACCTGGGTAGCAAATTTGGTCCCTGTACAAAAAAATATCGGACAGATTCGCCTTTGTGTTGACTTTCGTAACTTGAACTTGGCATCTTAGAAGGATAACTACCCTCTACCCTCGTTAGATGAAGTTTTGCAAATCGTTAATGGTTCAAAGATGATGTCATTTTTGGATGGTTACTCAGGATATAACCAGGTGATGGTTGATGAAGAAGATAGGCTAAAGACTGCTTTCACAACCAAGTGGGGAACGTTTGCCTACAAAAGGATGCCTTTCGGGTTGATTAATAGGGGAGCTACATTTCAACAAGCAATGGATGAAGCTTTCAAAGGATTGATAAATAGGTGTATAGTCATCTACATGGATGACTTGACTATCTTTTCGAAGGATCAAAGTACTCATATTGCTGATCTAAGGCAGGTATTCAATAGATGTCGTAGGTACGACATATCACTCAATCCCAAGAAATGTTCGTTCGGTGTTACTAAAGGAAAGCTCCTGGGACATGTCATTTCTGAAGTTGGAATTTCCATTGATCCAGATAGAGTTGAGTCTATTTTGAAGTTAGTGCCTCCTCATAGCTAGAAGGAATTGAAATCTTTCTTCAAAAAGATAAACTTTGTACGCAAATTCATAAGAGGTTTCACAGAGATAGTTCGCCCCCTCAATGATTTACTCAAAAAAGGGGCTAAAACAGAATGGGTACCAGAGATAAAGAAATCCTTCCAAGATATCAAGGTTGCCATTTCCACAACCTTGATTTTGGTAAGCCCAGATTACAGGTTACCCTTCAAGGTCTATTCCTTTTATTTCGAACATTCTTGCGCAGGGATCTTGACGCAAAAAAGAGAGAAGGAGGATGAACAACCCATTGCTTTCATGAGTTGTCCTCTAAAGAATGCTGAGTTAAAATATTCAAATCTTGATAAACAGTCCTTTGCATTAATCAAGGGAGTAAAGAATTTTCGTCACTACATACTCAAAAGTAAGGTGTATGCAATTGTACCTGATCCAGTAGTAAAGACGCTTTTGATGCAAAATGAACTTGGTGAAAGAAGAGGAAAGTGGATGGCAATACTTCAAGAATTCGATCTAGAGATTCAACCTATGCGATTAGTCAAAGGCCAAGGATTATCCAAAATGATCGCTAAAAACCAAGAAGGAAATCAAAAGGAATTCAAATTTGATGATGAAATTGATGAAGATGATCAAAAGAAGATAGTTGTATCACAAGTTGATATCAATCAAGATGTGGTGATAGATGTGTGGTACCAGGATATTATCTATTATCTCCTACAAGATCAATGCCCCAAGTGGATGAACAGTTCGCAACGTAGGGGGCTTAAGATGAAATGTGAGTCTTACAAGTTACTTGGTAACAACTTGTATAAAAGGAACTACGAAGGGATCTATTTGAAATTCTTAGGATGTGAAGAAGCTAAGGATGTCCTGGAACATTTTCATGATAAGTATGGTATGGGACACGGTTCAGCAGAAGCAACAGCTCACATGATTTTAAGATCAAGTTATTTTTGGCCCTCAATATTCAAGGATACTTTTGAACATGTACGTTCCTATCATACATGCCAAACTAGTGCTAACAAAGAAAGGCACCCAGCAATGCCACTGCAACCGGTATACGAGGTGCACCCTTTTGCAAAGTGGGGATTGGATTTCATTGGTCCAGTAAACCCATCGTCATCAACTAGACATGCATTCATCCTTAAAGCTACAGATTACTACACACGATGGACGGAGGCTGAGACTTTCAAAAATTGCACTGCTAAGGTGGTGACAGACTTTTTGGAAGAACATATTGTTACCAGATTTGGAATGTTGTTTGCTCTTGTATGTGACAATGGATCTGCATTTGCATCTGCGTTTTTGACACAATGGGCATTTGAAAACAAAGTCATCATCAGATTCTCTTCAAATTACTACCCACAAGGAAATGGGGTAGCGGAGTCTACAAACAAAAATTTGATCATTGTAATAAAATGACTGTTGAAGGAGAATCCTAGGGATTGGCATACACAATTGAAATATGCCTTGTGGATAGATCGGGTCAGAGTGAAAAAGGCTTTGGGTACTTCTCCCTATCTACTTGTTTATAAGCAAGAACCAATATTCTCGCTCAACCTCAAGATTCCTATTTTAAAATTCATGAGTGGGTATGCCAATGATAGTGACAGAGTACAAATCCGATTGATGAATCTTCTGGAAATGGATGAGAAACAAACAACTACATTAGAACACATGGCTAAACATCAAGCTTTTATTAAGAGATGGTTCGACAAGAGGGCCACAATAAAATCCTTCAGGATTTCTAACCTAGTCCTACTTTAGGATAAGGTGAAAGAAAAGTTGGGAAGCCATACCAAGTTTCAATGCTTGTGGACGGGACCATATCAGATTGCCAAAATTCTCAGAGAAAACACATTTAGGCTAAGTTCCTTACAGGGGGAGTTTCTACCTTTGCCTGTAAATGGGCAATTTTTGAAACATTATTTTGAAGCCTAAGAAAAAAAAAAGGTTGGGTTTCATTTCCGCACGTAGATTAAATTTTCATTTTTGCAATGGTGTTTACTTTTGCAAGTGTCTAAGTTGTGTGTTTGCTTTCAGTCGTGTGTTTTCTTTTAAAGTTAGGTTAGTCCTAGGGGGTAAGGTGTACTTGGGAATTTTCTTGAGATTTCACTAACCAATCTTTGGTCTCGATTTTAGGAGGAGGTATTTCTTTGTCAAAACATTTGGATGATTGTGTGTTTTATACCAACCAAGCAACATACATCTCTTATGGAATTAAAGGGACTTATAGTCTGGAAATCAAAAGCCTAGACTAACAAGCTCTCAACACTTTGCAAATTTAAATATTTGATGGTGTTAGGTGTTGTTCAATTTCAAGTCAAATATGATGAGAAATGGTCCAAATTCTGACTGGTTCAAATAGGAGGGGTCTCCTCGGAGGGTTGCTAAGATCATTGTTTGGTGTAAGAGTTTCTTAAAAAGTTCTAAAAGAGGAACGCAAGGGATGTTCATAAGAGATCAAATCTAAGAAATGACACCAATGTTCTAGCTACACAATCTAAGCATAGTCAGGATACAGAAATTAAAAAAGAAAAAAGAAAAAAGGAGAGAGACGGTGTTAAGTGAGAAGGATTCTACCGATCCGAAATGGCTAGAGGTGCATTACAAAACAAAGTGCCTTGCAGTCAAAAGTATTGTTTCATCAAAAGTAACGTTTTAAATGAAATGGAGTGATTATGCAAAAGGCCTAAAATTAAAAGAACGTGACATCCTACCAAGAGCCCTCGAACTGATTCTCTTATCTGGTCAAGCAATTGATTAACAAAGAGCCTTCATGGAAATTCTGAATGAATGAACTGGGAGGGGTGGAAGATTTTTTTGAGTTGACAAAGGACTTTGATTGACTGCAGCCTAACACATCAAAAGGAATGAATACACAATACACACACTGAGCTGGAAGGTTTCAAGTTTTGAGATTTTAACTAAGAAGTCATCCAAAAGATGTTTGGGATGTTCGAAGCTTGGTTGGTGTTTGACACACATCGAAAGAATGTTTACTGATGAAGAAATGCCTTGGTCATTTCTTCCTTTTTTCGGGGCTATTTGTTGTGGTCTCCACAACACATGCCCCATTCCTAGTGAGGAATGGGGACCCCCTACTTTTTTTGACTCTCGGACTCACAATTCGAGTCCGAGAGAAGAAATTTTGTTTGAGAGTTGAGTCCAAAAATCACAAAAAAATCAAAAATTGAAAATCACTAAAAAATCAAAAAATTGAAAATCACTAAAAAAAAAATTTTAAATAAAAATTTTAAATAATAAATAAATAAAGATTAAAAAAAAAAAAAAATCACAAAAAATAAAATAAATTCTAGAATATCATTTTTTTAAAATATTTTATATGAATCCAGTGATTAATCATTCTTTTTCTTTGTGACGTATAGGTAATATAATCAAATGGCGTCTACATCCGGATCAATAACAAAGCCAGTTGTGTACAAGTTCCAAGGCATAACCTTGAAGTCACGATTGCACAATGAACACTCTGAGATCAAAGACACACGGACTTGGGAGAATTTTTGAGGGTTTGTAACAACCCAACTGAAAGATCTTCTTTGAGATCCGCCTTAATTCGGTCTGGATTGGTAAATGCAACATCACATCCTAGGACCGTTCAGTCAGCTAAATTGATTATGACCTTATCTCGACATTTTGTTCCTGAGCAAAGGGTGGTAAAGAGCCTCACTGGGGAAGTGGTTTTATATCTACGACCTGATAATATCGAGAGATTTTTTCACTTACCTAGAGTTGATCAATTTATCAGGCTTTCATATGAAGCAGCTGAGAGGTGGCATAAGGATCATCACCAGGAGGCCATCGACATCATATATTCCTCATACTTCATTGAGAATCCATCTCAGGGAAAGACAATCAGTAAAGTAGATATGGCTCGAGGATACATGAAGGATGACATTGGATATTCAATCATTCTCCTGAGCAGAGTTATGGGATTGCCTGCAATAGGTCATCTTGCTCCATTCGTGGTTAAATTCATTGAAACCATTAGACATGCAAAGATGCCATTGGATTGGGCCACCACACTTAGTGAGAATGTGTGTGATCAGTTACAGATAGTAAAGGACAAGAAGAAGTTTTATATGACTTCCTATGTGGTATATCTAATTGTAGCAAGAGCCATCGACTATCCTGGGTTGTACAAAAAGGGCAGTTTGCAGGACCCTAACGCATGGCCGTATATAGTTTATCCTCAACTAGTTAAGAGTAAGCTCTCATCACAAAGCAAAGAGTACATGATTATGAATGATGCCTTTATCTTTGCCATCATTCGATTCATCAAAGGTGATTATTGAAAGAGATTGTTTGATGAGGCCAAGGCACAAATCATAGCTCTCAGTGCATATTTTATCCAGTTTCAAACATTCACATACATTCGGGATGGTGGTGCATCTATCCATCCAAAGAAGCTCCTAGGGTACCCAAGTGACAAGTTGGTTCTAATGGAAATTTCTTGACAGATTGAGTCAGCTTATGAGAGGATCAAGAAACAAGGAAGACCTTGTTGGGATTGGCCATTTGTAATAGGAGCATACCAGGTAAAGAGAAAGCAGGATATCCTAACTTTCGAGTGGGAATGGGAGAATTATCCTCTCGAAGAATATAACTCTCCCTGGCCATTCTTTGACAATGTTGGTAAAGTGGAAAATTTGGCAGGAAAAGAGTTCTACCACGAGGACACCATTGAAGATCATTGGATGAATGCCACAAATGACTATGATGTCTATATCAGGGACTATTGTAGAATGACTTTGTATTTAGTAGAGAAGGCTCTCCATTTGACCATCCCGGATGAGATAAGGCTACAAGATTTGCAGGAGCTACTGGATCCCTTATTCAATACAGATAAGGTTGGCGAGAGGTCTATTCTAAATGCATAAGTTGATAGGGAGGAAGGAGATGATATTAATCATCGAGCAAGACATGCCATCAAAATGACAAAGAGTTGGGTCAAGAAACCCTTTCCACTTGATTTGATTTTGGATACAGTGATATTCCATGCACATGCTCACCCAAAAAGGGTAAAGGGGAGGAAGATAACAGTTCCTATCTTTGCATTGCAGTCTCCTATTAGGCCAGAAATAGTCTACCAGCTTGATCATCCAGTGGGATACTACCAGTCTTTAGAGAAGAAGAAAGAAAAAAGGAAGAGAGCCTCTCCTCAGAGGATCTAGATAGAGCATGTTGAAGAACAGGCCCCTTTGCAACAACATGAATCTACTTTCCAAGACCCCTGAGACCCTAGAATTTCTCATATCCAGGTTGATTTTCCATTACCTCCTATTTTGTCAAGCCAACAAGAAGAAGGAGAGATTCCAAAGACATCCATTCATCTGATGCATGAAGAATCTGCTTGTCCTATGGTTCCACAGAAGCAAAGGAGGGTTAAGGTTAGAATGAATAAGAGGCAGAGAGTTTGTAAAAGATTAGTGCCTAATCCATCTATTCCTGAAACCATTCTCGAGGAAGAATCAGATGAGGATGAGATAGAGTTAGATGGGGAGGAAGAAAAAGTGCCTTTACAAGGGAGAACTCGACTTGCCAAAGCCACAAAAGTCAAAAGAAAGAAGAATGTCACAAATACCCCACCACCCACCCAAGCTGAAATGGTAGAGCTCTCTTCTTCAAAAGAAGAAGTACAATGATGGGTGAATGAGCAAAGAGAGCTAGGTGATGATATTCTCTCCATTCTAGATTTTGATTTCATGCCAGTGGGTACAGAATTGGTCGAAGATAAGATTGGAGATACTCCTACAGGTGAATTTCAATAGCAAGATTGGACGCAGATGCCACCTGAGACACAAGGTCCTCATCCAACGCCCCCATCTTCACCTCAAGCTATGATGGTAGATAAGGTTTCAGTGACACCTCCACCTCTGAGTTCAAAGGAACATGTTCAGAAAGAATCATCATTAGAAGGAGAACCAGAACCAAGGACTACTAATGAGCCACCAAAAGAGGAACAAGTAATGGAATGTATACAATAGCCTTCCAAGGAAGTTGAGGATCAAACTATGGGATCTACAGAAACTGAGACTACAAAAGAAGAACCCTCACAACAGGAGACTCTGAGTAAGAGAAACAAAGGGAAGGAGGTAGTCAAATACATTCCTTCATCATCTAGAGCCAAGGCTATAGAAAGACATATCCCGAGATGGTTCCAAAAAGAAATAATGAGAAGTGCTAAGCATCAATTCCTTGCTTCAGAGGATGATATTTGTGACATTGCAGAGATTTTGAACAAGCCTGATTCTCCCTTACAGGATGCAACACCATTTTCATTCATTACCACCTCTCAGAACCAGGACTTATTTGCACAAGTGGCTCACCCTTCGAAAGGTATAGATGAAGAAACTGTCAGCCTTCAGGAAAGTGAAGGATATCATGTTAGGGAAGCCTACACAGGATACTGCTCGACAAATGATGACTATGGGAGTCAAAGAGGTTCTTAACCATATGGAACATGATGAGATTGAAATTAGAACACTTCAAAGGCAAGTTGAGATCTTGAAAGGATATCTAGCTGAAGTTATTGGTCCTCTTGATTCTAAACACCCTGAGGAGACTTTGACTACCATTCTTAAAGAAGGGGAAGGTGTACGACTCAGTCCATTCTTGAGAGCTTGTTAGGATTGGCGAGACAACCTTGAGGATAGGGGTGTCACTATAATTACAGGAAGTCTGAAATTATTACATGCTACACAAGACAATGTTGATAAGATCGTGGCAATTTTGATACGGGACTTCAGCATTATGGATGAGGTACGAGTTTGGAGCAAGGATTTGGAAATTCTATAGGCCATAAAAGGACAAAGGTACCACATTTTGATTGATGTATATACCAGAGAAGAGCTAGACATGATAGATAATTGGATAGAAAAGATTGTAGAGGGAAATAAAGTGATGGAAACATTGCATGATCATATACATAGGCTCAAGGACCAAGCTTGAGTGCGAATTTTGGAAGCAAAAAAGTTATATAGTGATGCATGCTTGGATATTTTTGAAGATTAAGAATGAGAAAATCTCTTACTAGTTGAGGTAGTTGTAGAAAACTTTAGAAAGACTTTAGAGGAAGCATCCAGTGATGAAGACATCAGACAAGCCTTCAGGACAGAAGAAGCATTGTTAGAGTTGGATACCAAATTTGGAGATTTTGCAAAAACTCAAATTGAGGTGGAGAACTATAGACAGAAGGTCGACGATAAGTATGAGGCTTTGGATCTTCCCGATGCTACTAAGATTACTAATATTATAGAGAAATTCAAGGGAAAATATCCAAACATATCTTTAGGATGAAGATGAACAAAACCCAGATGCCAGAATTTCAATTTTGATACTTAGAAATTTTTTGAGATTTTTGACTTAGTCGAGGTGCACAGGTCTATAGGTCTGTAGATCCGTAGCTCCATAGCTTCGAATTTTCATGTAGGTCTACAATTCAAAGGTGCACTGATAGTTAACTGCCAGTTCCAAAAATATCACTTTCCATGCATTGGGAGCACATTCTGATGGCAAGTTTAACACTAACACACGCCTAGTGAAGGGGCAACTTCTATTTTTGGTGTCTTCATGCACTTCTACTTTGACTGATGGCTTCCTCCTACTTTCTCTCTCATGCTTTCATTATTTTTGACATGTAACAGGCTCATGCATCCAATTAATGAATAAAATATGGATGGAGTCCCTCTAAGCACTAGTTAGATTACCAGTTTGTATATATTTAGTTTGTTTTAATGTTTTAAAAGCATTTTATTGCATCAAGATATCTCTCACTCTCAACACAAATTGAGAAGATGATTTCTTCTAAATACCCCATTGTAAAATGTAACAAGGGCCGCCGTCATTATGCAATAAAGTTATGCTTTTGGTGCTAGCATTCGGAGTGTAGTTATTCTTGCCTGGATGTGTCATCGTTTTGTGGATTTTATTCATGAGATTGTGATCGAGCCAAAGGTTTATTGCGTTATTTCTGGTTGTGCAATCTTTTATTTTTGGTGTTTGCTACAGATATATGAATTTCGTTCATGTAACGAGCTTGAGAAGAGATCACCCGATTGTGTCTACATAGCTTTTTGTCTCGCATGAGCGCACTTTCTGTGGCCTTGTGATTTGATGAAGAGTGAAACATCATCCAATTTGTTAAAGATTCTCACCGACGATTGCATCACTGGATTCTAGGAAGCACTGCTCCTATTTTCATTGGTTTCCTACCGATTTCTTTGAAGGTTTAACTCACAGCCTATTGTGTTCTGTAGCTTATGTCCATTTAGGAATTTCACTTTCAAGTTATTTGATTTCATGTTATTTGCTTTTAGTTTTGTTATTTTCTTTGCTAACTCCCCTGTTAGAATAGGACCTCATATTAGTTGCATTGTTAGAATTGCATTCATTGAAAAATAGAAAATACAAACAATATTGTTCTTTTGGTGTGATATTTTGAGACAGCGCACAGATTTTACTTGATTCCAAGGTAAAAGAGTTTTTGGAACCAGCAAAGGCCTCCTCGTGAACATTCACATTTATCTTCTACTGAGTGGATTTTGGTACATCATAAGACAAACACTGAACCTTGGAGGGGATCCTTTAAAATATTTTCTTTTCAAGAGAGGAAATACACTATGGATTCCTTCCGTTGACCTCGTGCAAAAAAAATGCCCAACAGTATTCCACATAACTTCCCAATGGGTCCGGCCAAAACAATTTTGGCCAAAATATTTTGACAAAATTCATTCATCTACTTATTCTAAAGTGAACCACAATCCATAATTTTATCCACTAATTAATCCTTCCAAAAAATCCTACAAATCCTTTGATCATATTTTTTTGTCAATACCATCGTCAACCTAGTCATGATATTGAAAAGCGTTTCCATTAGAAATTGATTATTCAATATCTTGTTGATTCTAATGTTATATCTATGGATTTAATTAATGATAAAGAAAAATATCCTTTGCCCCTCCCAACCAAAACTTTTAAATGTATACCTATCTATTACCTTCCCATTCTACCATCACAATTGAGTCTACCCATTTTTCTACCTTCTACTATTGTTGACCCTCCAACCATTGTGAACTATGATGCTCAATGTATTGAGGTTAACAACTTTATCAATCTTATTGATCAATCCAAAGTTAAAACTAAACCTGATCTTTGCATTTCATTTGATTTTGATGAGATTATTAAGATACCTGATGGTCAGCTTTATATTGTTGCAAAGATTAGTGACCTTCCCTATTGTGGAGTCCTTATAGACCCTAATTGCATGGTGAATGTTCTAACTAAAGAATTTCTTTGTCGAAGACATCTCTAGCAAAATTCTTACAACAAAATTGAGAGGATAATCAAAATTTTCCATGGTTTATTTTGTCACTCATGGTTGCATTTTTCTCAAAGAAGTTGGAAATAAAACCTTAGATTTCACCTTTTTCATCAACTTATGATCAACCTCATTTTTGAATTATCCTTCCTTGGGTAACTTCCATCAAATCTATAGTATCTCCTATTCATGAGTGTTTTGTGTTTTTCCCATTATGGATAAATATCATGGTTAACAATAGTCTCTATTAAGCTTTATCTAATTGTGTGAAATTTGACCTTGAATTCTTTTGACATTCAATGCCTCAATTCAACCTTGCAAAGATAACTTCTTATCATGTCAAAATTTCACCAAAATATTTGTGAACTTCGTGACCTTATGGTAGTTCTAAAAAACTTATGAAATTTTGAGAGGGGGACGGGGTGAATTATTATTTTAAAATTTTAAAAGTAAATGCAACTAAAAGAACACAAAGAAAAACAAAGACATGAGAATTCATCTCATAGCAAGGGGTGGAGTAGGATACACCAGGTTTGATGAGGCTAAATTGACAACATGAGCCTCATCTTGGGAGGAGTTGTTATTAGCCTATAAAGATTCATCAGATGAAGATTTAGAAGAAAAAATAGTCAAAGGATCACCATTAGCATCCTTCCACCAAGTGAAAGTGCCTTTAAAAATCATGGTAGAATAATGTGTAGCCAAGTGACTAGTCGAGAAACATTTACAACATTGAAAGGGAGACCCTTGTAATCCAACAAAGTAAATGTTGATCACAAATAAATCCCACAATTTATATTCTATTATGTACAATCAAGGTCTAATTCTTTTTTATATATGCTTTCTTCTATAATTGAGTTTATGAAAAACTTTGTAAGTGTATATCATATGCTACTCATATGAAATTTTGTGTTTTTGGGTTTCAAATGTAATGCTCATTACTAGGACATTTCATGTTTATCATTCATTATGGTTGGGTAAGACTTTTTATACTGATTTATATGCAAGTTGAAGTAGGATAAAATTGTGATGTTTAAAAAGCACACACCCTGCACTCCACCTTTTTTTTTGGAGTGACATGGATTTTTTTAATAATGAAAAGACTAGACTACAAATGCCACATTTTTAAAAGAAAGATTATAAATTACCCTATTTCAACACATTTTGTTGGGGTTCACCAGTGCGATGGTTAAGTTGTGGTATTTTTTATATTTCCACCAAGGTTCAAACCATCACTATAATAATGTGATCACATTCTTGTGCCTTCATTGATCTAGTGTACTCATAGGTTTTGAATCACTAAGGCATTCATGTAATTGATCCAATAGATATCATGCCTCTTCTGGGGCCTTGTTGAACTAGCACTCTCACAATCTTTGTGCTCCTACTGGGCTATTTGGGCTTTCAATCATAGGAATTATACGTAGTCTTTGACTACTTTTTTGTTCTTGTGGGCTCTAGGCCTATGTTGGGTCATCATGCTTACATAATTTGGTATTTATGTATTCATATAGAGGATGAGGTCTCTTTATTGTTTCCTTTTGGTTCATAGCTTGATTCCAAAAGTGTGTAGGTCAATCAAAAGAAAAATCAACACATATCATTTAAAATATGATCAAGGACTAGTCCTAGTCCTCATTTAATCCATTCACTTAATTGACTCAATTATGTGACTCTAAAATAATTAGAGAAGTTATAAATTCCAATTTTAAATTGGGTCAAATTCTACATGTTTCCAATTAGTTTCTATCTATTGATAAGGAACAAACATTTAAATTTACATGCTAGGTTGTTGTATTAAATGGACCCTAAATGCCCATTTAAGGTTTTTCCAAAAGATCTCTTAATATTGAATTGAGTTATTAGATATAGAGCATCAAAAAATTCATTACATCATAAGATAACATCAATATTTTTGTTGATTGAAAATTAGGAATCTTGCATGGTTGATTGTTCTCTTCTATGATTTTTGTAAAAACATTAAATCATATTTTAGGGGTTTCATAATAGAAGAGTATATTTCCTTAGCAAAGTCCTAGAGATGCTCATCAAAACCCCCCTTGATTTGCTAACACATATTCCAAAAAGCATGGCAAGTAGATTTAGGCTTCTATGACTATGCAATTATGTTCACAAATAAGATTTGATTCCATAAGCACAAGGATGGACATTAGTTAGGTAGGTATAAGTTCACCTATAACACCAAATGGTTCAATTAGTCATCTATTAAAAATTATCAATTTTGATATCTAATTTTATAACATAATTCTAAATCACAAAACATAATCTATAGAAGAAAAAACACACACACAAAACTATCTCTTGATCCCTCTTTTATCATTTTAAAGGTATATTTGTATATAATTATCAATCTAACTCCTTATCTCAAAGTATTTTTTTATCTGTAAATAATTTATATGTTTTGTTAATATTTAAAGATCTAAAAAGAATAACATCTTTGAAATATAACTAGACAACCTCCAAAAAATACAAACATACATTGGACAACATTTACTTTAATGGAGAATAATCACCAATTGGTGAATTTCACTCATCAACCAACGTTGGTGTCGCTATTTCTTTCCACATATGTGGTACGGTGAAATTTACCAAAAAAGGATCACACCATTGGGCCCATCACCATCAGATTTATGCCATCAACTCTCCTTTTCACATGATATAGTCAATCAAAAAAAAAATTGCACACAACAAATTAAACATATTTGTCTATGATTCCGAAAGGGAAATTTTTTGGATGGCCTTAATTTTCCCAATCACACAATAATTCAATTTTACCAATTATATTATGGATGGCCATATATTGGATGGATCATAATCTCCTTGGAAATTACATAAGACATGTTTTTATTACATGGGCTTTGCCAAATATTTTGTATATGCCATAATATTCCTACATAATTCACAAAAAAGGATTGGTATAAAATAGATCAATAGGTTATCTCCATTCCAATCAAGAGTGAAGTCTCAATTTCTCAAACATTTGAGAGCATTGGCAAGTGACGACTGCAATTTAGGAAAAGGTGAATAACTCATACCCCTATCTATCTAGACTATACAATTTTAGTTCATTCTTAATTAGTAGGCACAAGTTAGACCGTTAGTGACCAATTATCACCTGGGGCTAGTGATTAATGAGTCATCTAGTAACTAGGTAGACCTAGGACATCTATATTTTTTAGTGTAGGTTGTACAACCAATGTATCCTATATAGATAAATATATGCAATAGTTGACTGTCACTTTTTCATCAAGTTAATTTTTTTGGTAGCCTATATTTCTTTGGAGAATCAGATATGTCAAACATGAACAAGGGTAAGAGTCCTACATGTGGTGGAAGACAAGAAAGGTCAACCAAACACATTCACAAAAAAAAAATTCATCATATTTTAGTGGCCAAAATCAAGAAGCTACAATATCACAAGTACATTTTCAAGATTCCCAACCATTGCTAGTGTCATTGGCACATATTGAAGAAGTTGGAAAACCTGATATCTCTGACCTCTGACCAAGATAAACTCAAAGAAGATCTTTAGGTAGATACCCAGAGTAGCCAAAACAATATAATTGACTTGGGTGAGAATTTCAAAGATGGTGATACTAATGGTGCACAACCAAGAAATAGGAAAAGGAAATATAATGTAAATAATGATGTGAAATACAAAAATCAAAATTGGGATCTATTAATCATGAATTTTCAAATAGAATGAGCCTCAAAGTTTCCATTTATATTACCTGTGCGCAATCCAATAGAAGGTGCAACTCTGGTAGAATGAAGATATATGATATGCACAAGGAGAAATAAAAAAGAAAAGAGGTTGTAGCTAAAACTTGACACTATAGAAAAGCATATGGGTAAAGTTTATGAGAAAAAAATTATACATGGAGTGGAAAAATCAGTAACAAGATGGAACCAAGGAGGAATGTCAACATGTTAAGAATGAATAGATCTTAAAATTTTAGGAGAAAATACAGATGAAGCCTATTGAAGTAAAAGAATCAATTGAATCTCTTCTTAGAAAAATAATGAAAGTTGAAGAAATGGGTAAATCTCTTCAATTAAGTGTTGTCTTCTATAGTTTGAGCAAAGGGTGTGCCATGATAAACTGCCCATCATTGAGTCATTTATTACACTTTCTAAAAGTTTGATATTATCATAAGAGTCACTAGTCAATAAATAGTGGATGGGAGTGAGAAAGTTGTCTTGCTGAGGTTAAAAAGGAAAGTATCAAAGAAAAAATTAATGAGTCAAATTTTATTGCATTATCTTTAGATGGGTCGATAGAAATAGACAATAGTTCCTAGGTATGCATGCATGTCTATAATATTCACCATTTTGTTTTCCAACCCAATCTACTAACTTTTGTTAAAAGGAAGGATAATTCAACAAAAAAAAACATATTTTAACTATTAAAGAGTTCTCTAATTGAATATGGAGGTATAGATGAAATGTTGATTGCCCAAAAGTTGGTGTGTGTTGGAGAAAATGGAGCTTTAGTAATGCAAGGCCACAAGAATGGTCTTGTCACAAAGTTAAAAGAATTTCTTACACCTTATGTTGTTTGCATTCGCTTTATGGCCCAAAGAATTAATCTAGCTTTTGGAATAGTCAACAACTCTTCACAAATATACAAAGTTGAAATTTTAATCAAAGAGATCTATAGACACTTTTGTCGAAGTCCTAAACAATTAAGGGAATTTCAACAATTTTCTGAGGGACTAACTAATGGGAGAAATTTTCTTAAGGTTAATGATACCATATGGATCTCTTTGGATGGACCAGCTTGTCAAAAAAAATTTGAATATCCATCGCTACTTGGTATAATGGAGTCAATTCATGATGATCGAGATGGCCAATGGAAATATGGTGAGATACTTGAAAGATTAAGTAATGTAGAAACACTCTTAATGTTAGCAATCATTCTCCCCATTCTAGAGGAAATGAGAAATATAATGAAGAAGATCGAGTGAATATTATGTATATTACAAAATATAATACATTACTAAAATTAACTGTTACAAAAGAAGTGTTTGAATAGATTGTTGAGGTTGTAATTGATTATGTGAAGGACATTTCTTATAAGCTTTCCTCATAAATCAGAGAAATATTACTGCAATGCAAATTACTTGAATCAATGTGTATTTTGTTTCCCAATTGTTGGAGTTTCAGAAGTCCAAAAGATCAATTTTGAAAAATCAAAGAAATCAATGGGGTGATTGTCAATGGAATTTTAGATGAATCTCATTTGAGAGAGAAATCACATCATTTTACAGAGATAATGAAGGAACAATATGATCTTATGTATAACCTCGAAGAAGAAGGATCGGTAACCAAACTTTGGAGATATTTGGCTCAGAGAGAAGTGTTGAGGGATTCAATAACAAAATATTTCAAGCTTGCTAAATTGGAATATATTTAAGATGAGAGAGTTTTTAGTGCTTTGGGGTTTCTAAAGTCAAAGGTAAGAAATAAACTACACAAGAATTTGGAAAATTGCTCGAGGCTTTATACATCCAGATATGAAGTCAATAATTTTTTGTATGAAAGGGCACTGAAATTATGGAGGAATAAATGTTAAAGAAGAGGTTTGGGAAACATTTCAAACAATGAGGTCACTAACTCAAGTAGTGCTATTCGTAGCATTATTGTTGAAGCTGAAGATTAGACAAGTGGAGGTATGCAGACTAGAGAAAACATGGAGCATAATGAAGGATTGTTTGAACTTGATGGCAAGGAATCTAAAAATTTGAATGATGAGATGCAGTGGAAACTCTAATAGTTATGGTATGATGCATCAACTCTGAATTTATTACTTATTAGTAATTATTGTACATTCTGGATTTTGGATGCTACTCTCTAAATCTCATCATGATTTACCTATCATGCATAATAAGTTATGTAATATTCTAAATGTCTAATGTCAAACAATCTACATTACGGATATTGGATACTATTCTCTAAATCTCATCATGATTCATCTATCATGCATAATAAGTTATATAATTTTCTAAATGTCTAATGTCAAACAAACATGTACATTTTATGTTAGATGATGCCATCAATCATTCAACTTTTAGTATTACCATTTTCTTTATTTGAATTATTATGCTCATATGATACATTTTTATGGTACAATCCTTGATATTTTTATGAAAATATAGCAATTCATATGATAAAATTCATATTAATTCGCATTACTTTATTACACATGATAATTGATACAATTCAATGTATTCATGTTGTAAAAGTTAAATTTTAATAAACAATTCATAATCATGAGTTATAAGTATTAACTTTACAACCATTACATTTAGAAAATGACTTTGAATTCCCTTCAATAGAAATATAGAAATAAGGGAGAAACAACAATTTTAGATCATTTTTCCTCGAGGGAAGAGTCTTAGAGTAGTCAGTATCAAAAAAAAAAATTGCATTTGCATTTGACAAGCTTGTTCAACAAAATAACATCTAGATTCTCCTATATTTATCATGTTCAAGAAATAAAGTTCAAACTTTAAACTCATGTCAAACCATTAGAAATAGAAATAAAGTAAACACTACAAAGATGATTAAAAAAACTTTCCAAGTTTCACATAATCTTATTGATGTCTTATGAGATGATTGAAAATTCGGTCATCTTTTTTAGGATGTTGACTTCTTCTTCATTTGGAGTTTGAACATTTGTTATGTTATAGTAGATGACATGCAACTTCATTAGACATCCATATTTCAAAGATTCACTTGAATACAATGCTACATCCAATAATGCATTTAGATTTTCCAATGGTTTGATGCAATTCAAAAAATTTTTAGGAGTTGTATCCTAAGGAAACTTGACTACTTGAGATGTCATTTTGGCTTCCAACTCTTTTTGGTGAGCTTCCCTTCCAAAAAATTTTGTTGATGTGTTACTAGGGAAAAGATTAGGCAAACCAAGACTTGTCATTATTATTTCTCTATCATCCATCTTGGTGAGCTTTCTCCCAAATGAATTCAAATACTCTTGATCTTCTTCCCTTATACTCTAACATTTTTGAATGATAGATGTTGACTTTATTGATGCACAAACATTGTCATGAATACCATTACTGGCCAAATACATGTCATTGTCTGTGTTGATTATGTGTATAATCTATCTTGCATTCTTCTCGAGCTTAAAGAGGTCCTTATTCTTCTCAATATGCTCTTTGATACTCCCACAAAAAACTCAAACAATTTGATGCATTTCAAACCAATCACACAACCTATCAACATTTTCCATAATCTCCCATTACATTTTTTATGTTGGAAATGATTGAAAAGATCATGAATGAAGAATAATTGAACTGGTAAAAAATGTTTTCAATCATTGTTTTGTCATTGATGTCAAACTTGCTACTTGTAGGAATGACAATTGCTTAAGTGATCCAAGTACTATCAATTGGTTGATTGACAAGGAGGTGGAAATCAATAAGATGTAACTAGAGCACCTAGAGAAAGGTTGAAGTTATGATGTTGTAAATAAGTATAAGGATCGGCTAAGCCATTGATGAAATAGTGTATTGATCACATACTCTAAGACACAGAGGATGGACACACTAAGACACATCAAAGATGTAAGGTTTAAATAAGTCATTTGTAAAGCCTAACTAAGTTCATTGGAGAGAGTCGAGCAAGCTAGTTAGAGCCGAGCAGATTCTCAGTTGAAACCAAGCAAGTTCAACTTTAGTGTGTGCTGAGCAATCCTTTAGGTGTCGAGTAACACAAAATCCTTTAGGTGTCGAGTAACACAAAATTGGTCAGGTGCCAAGCATTAAAAAAAAAGGTAATGGATTTCGAGTAAGTCTTCAAGTGTCGAGCAAAGAAAAAAGTGCTATAGGTGTCGAGTGCCAATAAAATAACAATAGAAGCTGAGTAACACAGAAGGAGTTGAGCATCAGTAAACTAATGATGCTGAGTTGCTGCATTATTTGTTAAGTTAAAGATTCGCCAGATCAATGACGATAAGTTTGTTACATCAAATTTTGTGAATTAGTTGGATGATAAGGATGATGAGTAGATGTCACAAAATTCTATGTAAACCATGCAAACCAATTCAAGGCGAATGCTGGTGGACTTATCATAAATTTTCTAGAAGAAATAATTTGGGGGGAAAACAATACCATTTTCTCAAGATCAAATTAAGATTTGAGCGAGAAATGAAGAACAAAACTTCTTTATAAGGAGTTACAGGCCAGAGATCAAATGTGCATGTGTGAGGGGGAGTTGGTCACAAGTGTGGTTGAAGCCAAGAGAAGGCTAATGTGAAGGAGTACACAGTGAGGAGTAATTACAGAGCATCAAGACTTTGAGTTGATCAAGTGATAATGGATTGCATTGGCATAACAAGTGGAAGAACTCAAGGAGACAAATCTTGAAGGGTGAACAAGCTGTCAGCACTGCAAGGGAGAAAAGCCAAGCAAAGAAAAGAACTAAAGAGTGATCTAAAATCTACACAGTTAGGGTTGCAATCTTTATCAGGTCAAAACCCTTCTAATACTCTCTTACCATTGTATTAGATATTGAAATCCTACATTGCTAGGTTAGCTTAATAGCTAGGTGGATAAGGCTCAGGAAAAGGATAAAGAGATCCCTAGGAGAAGGATAAAGAGATCCTCAGGAGAAGGATAAAGAGATCCTTAGGAGAAGGATAAGAGATCCTTAGGAGGAGGATAGGAGATCCTTAGAGAGGGATGAGAGATTCTTTTGAGAAGGTGACTATAAATCCCATGGACTTGGGTGAGCCTAACAACTCTATGTAAATCTTTTAACAGGGTGGCATTCTAAGTTGAATGTTCTTAAGTCCTCTAACAGGGCACACTCCTAACAGGGTGTAGAAATCCCTTAACAAGGTCACGTTTAACAATGTGTTGTAGCCTTTAACAGGGCAGGCCTTTAATAGGGCAAACCATCAGAAGTGGTTGAAATCAATTGCACAGTTATTTTGTGGGTATCATCCCCACCCTAGTTTTACCTTCTTATTCTTGGAGGGTTTCTAGGTCATCAAAATCTTTAGCGTTATGGTGTGATGCATGTTTTACTTTTCATTTTTGTTTAATGTTTAATTGCATGCATGATAATTTTAGTTATGTGCCATTAAGGATTAGAAGAAAAAGTTTTATTGGATATTATTGGACCTTGAATAACTGATTCACCCCCCCTCTTAGTTATTCTAAAGAATTCTAACATTTTCTTTAATTTTCTTGATAGAATTTTTAATTTTGTGATTTGAGTTAATCAATCTATTTTCGTAGGTTGTGATTGTTTTGTTTTCCTTTTGTATCTTTTGCACCATTTGTGATGAGTGATTTTCACTTTGTATCTATATTTATTTTTCTTTCTCTTCCCACTATTTTTCTTTGTCCCTCTCATTGTCCAAATCCTTATTTAAGTTATTGATTGTATGTCCACTAGACTCCAACTTTCTAAAAATATCTACTACAAATGCTCTTTCATCCTCAAGTAGCTTATTGGTTTCTTGCAATTTGTCCCTAAGTTCTTTGAATTTTACATATGCATCCACATTAACATGATTTAGAGCATCACTAAGTTTCTTATTTCTTTCATCCAATTATTCCTTCAAATTCTTGAGTTCTGCTTCTCTTTAAATTTACATCACTTAGCCTTTTGTTTCTTTCTTCCAATTGTTCCTTCAGAATTTTCAGTTTTGCCTCAATATTTTATGGCTATGAAGTTTCTTCTTGAGAGGAAGCACTTGTTACCCTTTTCTCTATTTCCTTGCACCTATTATCTATTGCTTTCTCCTTTGCCTTTACATTTTCTATGTCATCTTTTAACTTTTCAGTTGCCTCCTCTAGCCATTTTTTCTCCCTCTCCATCTTGAATAGTGAACAATAGACCACAAATTTGGTCTTTTTATCCACAATGACTTTGTCCACTTTTTTTACTTTGGAAAAATCCATTGATAGGGTGCTAATAAGAAAATCTGGTGGATTTATCTCACTCTCTAGTAGATTATTATCTAGTTGTGGCGGTGAAACAATCATGAGCTCCATCATTTTTTTATTTGTGTTATATGTTGGAAATATCCTACTTGATGCAAATTCTTGAGAATGAGCCACATCTAGTACATCCTTCTTGAATGCCTTATTATTTTTTCCATTCATTTTTTGGGTTTCTTGAAAATTTGTTACAAAATTATTGAATTCAAAATCTGGGTCTAATGACACAATATGATGTTTGCAAGGAGAAAGAGAACTTGCAACATTTTACTTGTCTCCACCAATGCCCGAGGTTGTAATAATTGCATTTTGAGGATTACCAATGACATCACTCCTTCCTAATCCTGCTTTGTTGCCACTAACAAGTGGAGTTTTTGGACTATTCTGAGGGTTTTGTCCTAGGGGAATTATGACTAGCATTGTATCAATATGAGTATGCATAACCTTTTTCTTATTTGCACATTCAACTACAATATTCTCATCAAAGTGTAGTCATAATGTCCTTTCTAAAGATGTACCAATAGTGGGAGTTGGAAATTTAGCTGGGACGAGCAATGTCATGGGTTCAACTTTTTTTTATGAACTTGATGAGTCATGTGACTCGCCTCTAATGACTAGTTTATGATTAGGTTTTTGTGGTACTTCTATAGGGAGTGGATACCAAGGGCTTTTACCTATTGGGTCCAACCCACTATCACCTTGATAACCCGCTTTTTCTATCATCTTTGCCCCTATGCCATAATGTTCCCTTGTATGTTGATTGAGTATAATATATTATCGAGTTGAATCAAATGTAGTAGTAGTAGTAATGTGGGGAGTGGATTCAGTGGAATCAATGGCGATTCCTATGGTGGTAGACATAGGATCCTTGGAAACCTCATACTAATTTTTTTCATCCTCAACATCATGTTGTGCAACTGTTGCATTTAGATGCCCATTATCCTATAATTTTCTAAATGTTTCATCATTAAGGAAGTCTTCAAAATTTGCAGAGGTCTTAGGGTTGCTGATATTCTTCCTCATTTCCCATAAAACATTATTTTTTATCGGCACCAATGTGCAACTACACAATCTTTATTTATGGCATATGGAATAAATTTTTTACTTGGTTGATCCACTTTTTGGTAGAAATTGTAGGATGTCACAGGCTGCACATTTTATTTCTACTTGTGCAATTCTTTAATTTGTGCTAACAATTCCTCTATTGAAATATAATTTTCACTGTCGCATTTCTCCATATATATTTTGACAACTTCCTAGGAGTCCATGTTTTTAAATTTTTTAATCAAACGACATACTCTCGTGTTGACATTTTCTTGTGGAGTCATTATTCCATACAAGCTTTGTACCAATTATGTTTAGTGAAGCATATTGGCAGTGCTTGCCAACATCAAATTTAAAAATTGTAAAAAATTCTTGAGCCACATTGAATGCTCTTCTCTCAAATGTGAACCCTTTGGATGTGACGTGCAAGGAAGAAAATATGGTTTTCTTTTGTTGACCATGAAATAGTACATCTTTGCTTTCCATCTATCATACATATTTACAATGCAAATACCCTATCTGTCACATGTATTGGAAGTTTATAGGGTTCTATCATTGAACCATAAAACCTTAATATGATGCACTCTTCCATAAAGTACCAGAAACTAATTTAAATTTACTTCCCAGTTGAATGAATTGTTTACAAAACACAGGCAATCTAGGCATTGAAGTGCCTACAATTTTGTGATAAAGGGGTGCCAAAAAGAAGTCTACAAAGTGGTTGTAGTCCCCTTTGGGATTACTCATCCTAATCACACTTTTCCATTCAAATATTGGTTTCCCAAAATCAAGTTGAAGCTTATTAGTTTCAAATATTTGATGATGTTTTAATAATAGGAAATAGCACTAGATCATGTATCTAGATGTCTTTTATGAGTGTGAACCTCTTTTAATCATTAATAATTGTTCTTGCATGCGATGAACAATATGCTCAATATAATTATATCTTACTGGAACCTATAGACAATTAATATTGAAAAATCATTTACAAAATGTTAGCGCCTACTTTCTCATTACTTTGTAAATCCAAACACATTGATAGGAGGGATATAGTATCCTGAACCCATTGCAGAAAAATAAACAATTCATAAGGTGGTTTATGATCACAAGATAGGTTGAATTTTTCCACTAATTCTCTGATATACAAATGTTTTCTATCCGGTCATAAGTTCTTATATGTTTTTTCCAGTTTTTCAAGGTCAATGTGGATTGGGCTTTGTGCCTCACACCCTAGGTCCAATATACTAGAAAATTCACTTTGTGTTATCAACATAATTAGCTCTTGTGTATTTTGATTGATAATAACCTTTCTTTTTTCATCATAGTTATTGGCACAAACCATTACAAATTTTGGACAAGAGAATCTTGGAGGTAACCCCAAGCAGGTTGTTCCTGCGGTCCATTTTGCAAATTAATTTACAAAGGACCCTATCATGTGGTTGTTTTCAATAGATGTTGACTCATTTTGTGGATCATTCCACTCATTTTCAATTGCATATTTGATTCCCTTCATACTCCTTCCATAGATAACTAGATCACAAATATCATGGAATTCATCAACAAAACCTAGTATTTTAACCAATTTGTTCAAGTCAAAATACTATTTCTTGATCCCCTATATATTTTTTGGGCTACACTTCCAATGCCAGTGCCAGTGCGACTCCTCTTGTATGCTTTGATCATCGTTGAAAAAATTATAAAATTATATACAATCACAAATTATAATTTACAAGCATGATTAACATTTAAACCCTAAATTGTAATTCTATTATTTAACTTTGCAAGTTACCTAGCTACTAGAATGTAAACAATTTAGGCTTACAATGCATGATAAATTCAAAATTAAACCCTAAATTCTATAGCTGATACTACACTTACAATAAAAAAAATATGGTAAGAAAAATGTGTTCAAGATCTTACTCGAAAAGTTGAAACTTGAATTGATTGTTTTCTTTACTCTTAAAAGATTGGAACTACATTGCAACTTGCAAATCGTAACCCCTTTCTGATCAGTGATTCTCTAATGCTTTTGCAGAGATCTTGGTAGTTTGTGCAAAGATCCAAGATTGAATAATGAAAAAAAACCCTTACGGTCTACACAAAAGCAAATTTTAGAAATTGTAGGATTAGGAGAGTTGAGACTGTGTTTGATATTAATTGTTACATACATTGTACAATGTACAACTAGTTTTATAATGAATTGTGAAATGTGTGATGTTACAATATAATTTGGGATTAACTTTACTAATTATTGCTAATTTCTAAAGAGTCCAAGACTTCTTTTTGAACACTTCTTTTTTGAGGAAATTTTTTTTTTAAAAGATGACTGTAGCCAAAATTGGCCCAAAATACATCCCGAGCCATTGAGCTTTGATGATCCAACGGTGGTCAATGCATTAATTATCACCTCTTTAGATGTTGCATCAGCACACCCCTAATAAATATAATAATATTCACACCCATCAACCTGGTTTCTAACTTGATACGTGTATGCCACGTGTCTTATTTATGTGGGCATTTGGGAAAACAAGTTGATTGTTGCCGAAATCGATGTGAAATATATCTGGATCCGTTGATCTTTATTGATCAAATTGTGGTCTGTGTGTCCCCTTCATGGTATAATGTAAATGATGCTAACATTGTGTCATTGCATGTCACTATGATATTTACCACATCTAAATGAATAGTGATTAGTCACACATGATACATGTATGCCACATGTCTTCTCTCTGGGGTCATTTGGGAAAACAAGTCGAGTGGTGCCGAAATCAGTCTAAAATACATCTCGAGCCATTTGTTCTTTGTTCATCCAATGATAGTTGAGGTATCCCCTTTATTATATTAATAATTGTAATATTATAATATTAATTATTATTATATTATAATATTAATTAATATTATATTATAATATTAATTATTATTATATTATAATATTAATTAATATTATATTATAATATTAATTATTATTATATTATCATATTAATTAATATTATATTATAATATTAATTATTATTATATTATAATAATAATAAATTTGCATTTCATGAAATTATAAATAAGTGAAATTTAATTAGACCATTTCATTGATTATGAGTTGGATTATGGATACCAAGTAATTGTCAATAATAATTAGATATATACATAAACATCAATTGTTGTAGTTAGTAAGTTACAAGTAAAAGCATAATTGGTATTAATCATAAGGTAAATAATATTATAGTCTATAGATATATATTTTTTGGAAAAATTAAGATATTTTTATCATATTTTAAATCAAATTAATTAAAACAAAAAAATAACCCTTATAAATGTAAGCATTTAAATGTTTTAAGATTAAATCACAATAACATGTTACATCTTCTTAGTTCTATAATACTTTTTTTTAAAAATAATATAATATTTTTTTAAATTTTTTTTTGGAAAAAGTGGGTGAGCCACTGAATATATTATTTTTATTAAAACTAGTTCAAGAGCTCAATTGGGAAAGAACCAGAAAGAAAACCCAGCATCATCGCAATATGTACAAGTATTAATCATCAACTTATTACAACATTTTATATTGATGAACGTAAACAAAATTACAAAATGAGGGGACAACTCCAAAAACATTTCTGCCAAATGGGCATCAAGGTCCCAAACTTGACCAAAAAATACAAAATAATTATAAACATGTCATTTGTCAAAAAGTCCCCCAAACGGGATACCTTAAAACTTAAAAAAATTTCTTCCTCAATATCCTCACTAGAAACAACATCAGCAGAAGTTGAGGTCGAACCAATTTGTAGAGAGTGTCCCCACCTGAAAACCAAACTTGTCACTAGTGCAACTTCCCAACCTGATCCCGACCTAGCATCAACATCAATTGTAGCATCTACGATAGGAGGTTTCTGCCAATGCACCCGATTGGTAATGACTATGTCATCTTGCAAATTAGAGCCAAACTCTTGGAGAGCACCTAAAGGAGGCCCTTCATGAATCTCATAGTCAAAGTTGGATAAGCTTAGCAAATCCAATATAGCAAAACCAATGTGCCTAATTGTTTCGTCTAGATTGTGACCCCAAGCCTGTGTTGTAGTTTGGAGAGTAGATTTTATAATGTGGGGATTCTACTTTTTGAAGGCTTTTTGAAGAGCATCAAACATGACCATGTATTCATGTCACCTTAATCACTGAGACCGTTGGAAGAGACCACCCACTAATGCATGCCCAGACCAAAGATCATATTGTTGCATGGCACGTGTAAGTTTACTTTCATTCCAAAATTGAGGAAGTAGCACTTTTTCTGCCAAAATTTCTAGCAAATGAACTGACCGCAACAAATCCATAGCATTTGAAAGAAAGATGGACACAACATTTGATGGGTATAGGAAGTGTTTCATAGAAGGTCATAGAATTACTTCACCAATAACTTGTTGAATACCTTGACAAATTGAAGGAGACTTAATGTAAAACATCATTTTCATGACTGTATCATCAATACACAGGGGCAAAACAACTTCATTGACATTGGGGTTAATCCATATAAGATAATTTTTGAGCAACAGAGACCAGTGAAATTGATTGCATGATTCGCACTTGGTACAAAACTCCAAAGGTGAAGACATTTTTGAGTAGGGTATATCAAATATCACTCAACTCCATCAATATATGAAACTAAATAGGCCACTGTCACCATTTAAAAAATCAAAAGAAAATATCTTCATAGTACCTATGCTGTATAATAAATGTTCCCTTGATGTAAATACGTGCCGATCATAAAGAAGGATCAAAAAACATTGCAAACAAATTACAAAGTCAATCTTTGTATTGATCTCACCATGTGTAAAAACCATGTGGCCAAAGTGAAGCCAAATCATACCTAGGTGATGACAGCTTACATGATGCTAGGTAGTTAAGAAGGAATTTGCAGGAATTACCATAACATTGCACATGCTAGAATAATTAATAATCAATACTTAATTCTAACCCATACAAGCTTCCAGTTGATTACAACTTGGTGATAGCCAGTCACTCGGCCAACACTGCCCCACTTAGTCATCACTGCCACTCTCTTTTAGCACACTTCCACTTGATGCCCGACAGGTACACACTCAACACATGACCACTTGGTGCCTGGAAAACACTCAGTCATCACTAACCTGAGTCACTTGGTAAGACACTTATGATAAAAAACTTAGTCAACACTAAGCTCGAGATCACTGGGTAAACACTATGCCCGAGTAACTCAGCAAGAGCATTGCCCTACCTTGCTCGACAAGCACCCGTCAAGAATTTGGTCAACACACCACCACTTGGTTTTTGAAAAACACTCAGTCATCATTGACCTAAGTCACTCGGTAAGAATCAAACAACTTGATCAACACTAAGCCTGAGATCACTCAGTAAATACTATGCCTGCATAACTTGGCAAGAACATCACTCTACCTTGCTCGGTAAGCACTGGAACTCGACAAGGATTGGCTCTTAGCAAGTGCTAAAGCTCAGCAAGAATACTGGAGCTCAAAAAAGACTGAGCATTCACCACAATATCATCAATGCAAATATGAGGAAAAAACAATTACTGTTGATATTTCACTATCTCATCAGAAATCAATTTCTACAAATCTTTGTAATGCTCAATGAATGCAGAAGATTGTAATGTAAAAATTGTGATCCCATTGCAACCTAAATTGGAAAGATAATCAACAACTCTGTTCCCCTCTCTATATGTGTGTGATAATGTAACCTCGTGAAGCTGATCAATTATATTCCAAATTCGCTAAAGCACATACTTAAGTTTCCAAGAAGATGATTGTCTCTTGATACAAGGTGATATTATAACTTGAGAATCACCTTCTATCTACACATGATGAAAATTCCCTTTCTTGGAAAGAATTAATCTTGAAAGCAATGGTTGAGCCTTAGCTATATTATTAGTTCCTATGGGTAAGGGTGTCATCGTAAATGCAAGCACTTTACCAATACAATCTCTAATGCATGCTCCCAATCCTGATTCACATGGATTTCCTCTAGATGCCCCATCAAAGTTGAGCTTGAAAAATCCAGGCATAGGAGGTTGCCATTTGATTGTAGATCTATCTATACTTGTTTGTAATTTTGAAGATGGACTAGATCCTAATGGAATAAATATTGATTTCCACTCTCGAATGATACCTCCATCCCATGAAGTGATAACTGGATTAAATTTACATCTATTAACACTTGCATTAGTAACTTTTGAAATTGATTTTTCAATGATTTGGAACACTCTATCTAGAGATGACACTTCTTTTCTAAAAATCCTCTTATTTCTTTCCCACCAAATTGCCCAAATTACTAGTGCCGGAGCACATTTCCAAATCCCTACAAATAGGGCATTGGGGTAAAGAATTGGCTAGGCCTGAAAGATGTCCCAAATGTTATTTTGTAATGGAGTAGAATAATCTAATTTGTTTTAAATAAGCATCCAACATTGATATGAAAAATGACATCTTGCAAATAGATGATCAACTAATTCATATTCTTCTTTACATAAAACACATTTAAAAGGAGGAGCAATACTTAACCAACCGATCACTTGTTAGAATCCTGTGTTTAATTGCTAGCCACGCAAAGCACCTAGCCTTAGGTAAGACTACCTTGTTCTAGCAGAACATGAAGGTTCAAGAAGGGGATTTTGCCATCTCAACTTGTTGGAGAAGTTTTTAGCCTTCCTTAATTGAATAATTACCATTCTTATCTAGGATACACAATAATCGATCCTCAATCTTCAACACAAAAGCCTATCTTTCTGAGAAAATAGATTGAAGCCACTATTTACACTGAGTATCTAAAGGGAGATGATCTGGATCTTTCCATGTAACTTTCCTTGAAAAAATAAAAATTGCATCCATAAAGTGAATAAAAAGTTTACCCCATTCTACATCTATAACTAACACAATTTTTTGAACATTTGTCATTGCAATTAAAGGAGGTTGTCCATTCCAGGAATCAGCCCAAAAATTGATCTTATCACCACAATTTAATTCCCAAGAAATGTACTTAACAACAATGTCTCTAGATGCAATCATGAAATCCCAAATAGTAGACCCCTTAGGAGGATCCAACATGGAGAATATTTTTTGTGGATCATTATTATCTAAATATTTATGTTGCATTATTTGACACCACACTGATTGTGACTTAGTATACATATGCTAAGCCAGCTTACCTCCAAACGTTTTATTTGTTGTTGTCAAATTACGAATTCCAACCCCTCCTAAAGCAGGAATATGTGCCATGTTTTGCAAAGCAATAAGTGGAAGTTTCTTTTCATTTGTCAAATTTCCAGTCCATAGAAAATCCCTAATAAGTTTTTGAATTTGTGAAATGATAGAAGATGGTGCTTGCATGACTGCCAAGTAGTAGTTTGGTATTGTAGAAAGAACTAACTTAATAAGAAAGATTATATCTAATAATGACAACCATCTTACTTCTAGGAGACAATTTTTCTCTTAATTCTTTAGAGGATGCCATCCCAAAAGCTTTTCTTATTGGATCTCATAAAAAAAGGGATCCCTAGATAAGTGGAAGGTAAAAAGTCCTCAGAAAACTCCAAAATATGCACTATCTTGTCTGATATAACTTTGTTTGTATTAAATAAGAAATTTTTTGACTTTTGAGGATTTATTTTCTGTCCTAAAGCTTCTAAATATTGCTCTAAAATTTTCTTTTAATGCTTAGCCTCTGAAACTAGTGAAGTACCAAACAATAATGTGTCGTCAGCAAATAAAGATTGCATGATAGAAATTGATGTACCCTCAATGTTTTCTCCTTTCCACTTCTCAGATAAATGATGGTGCTTAATGGTCCTACTAAGATCTTTAACCATGATGATAAATAAAGCTAGTGAAAGAGGATCACCTTGGCGGACACCTTGTGTGGAAGGGATTAAGCCTGATGTTGATCCATTAATAATAACTAAAAACCAAGCCCCCAAAATTCATGCTTAATCCACTTACACCAATGTTTAGTGAAACCCCTTTTTTGAAGAACATGGACAAGAAATTTCTAGTAGACTCTGTCATATGCCTTTTGCATGTCTAACTTGATAACAAAGTTGGAGGATTGATTGCTATTGATGGAATGAAAGACTTTGTGAGCTACCATTACACCCTCCATTGTTTCTCTAATAGGAACAAAGCCACCTTGTTCGGGAGAAATTATGAGTGGTAGAATTTTTTGAAGTCCCAAATAAATAGCTTTAGTAATGATTTTGTATGTCAAGTTACAAACTGAGATTGGGCAAAAATCTGCAAAACTTTTGGCTCCTTGGTTTTTGGGATGATTGCTATATTTGTAGAGTTGAAGTACTTTAGCATGGATTTAAACTTTATGGATTCCTCAATGGCTTCTAAAAGATCCCAACAAATAAACTCCCAACAACTTTGAAAGAATAGAATAGTAAAACCATCTAGCCCTGAAGCTTTGTTCAGACGGAAGGAGAAGACTACTTCTTGGACTTATTGAATGGTGGACGGGGCCAAAAGCTTAGCATTCTTCATGGGGGATAGCATTGTAGGTATGTGTTGAATGAAATCCTCAACTTGTGAGGGAAAAGGCGATGGGTGATCTGTAGTGCCTGCCTCTAGTTTACATTTTTGCTATCATTACCGAAAACTTTTAGGCTAGTTTTATATTTGATGATTAGTAGTATTATTTTGAGATTATCAGATATTATTTCAGATTCAGTTGATATATGATGAGATTACTTGGTACTCTATACTTCATTTGTGCATGACGATTATTACAGTGATTTCAGTTATTGATGATGATTAGTTAGATGGATTATCATATGTTTTTTCTTATGGATACTTACCCCATACTGCATGTGTATGGTGTGTGTGTGTGTGTGTGTGTGTGTGTGTGTGTGTGTGTGTGTGTGTGTGTGTGTGTGTGTGTGTGTGTGTGTGTGTGTGTGTGTGTGTGTTTGTTTTCTTTATGTATGCCATTTCTGATGTCATTAAGGAAGGGAGTCGTAGTCACCTACTAGTCAGGATCTACATGATGCACCACTTCCTGCCATTGCCTATTTAGCTTAGATATTGTGTTTGTACATGCATGGATTTTATGCAGGTTGTAGGTACTGAGTATCGACTTCCCTAAATTGCCAAGATGAGCATACCCTATCGCATTATCTCAATGGTAAGAGAGGGGAGATAAATTCTTAAGTCCAAATCCTAAACCTTTAAGCCATTTGTCCTAGAAAATTAGGACAAGTATCCGAGTTGACTACCCTCTGAATGCATCGAATGACATTAATTCGTGATTATAACCATTTAGTTTGATTTTGTATGTGTTTTTCTATGATGGGTTTTTGTATTTTATTTTATGAGTCTTTGGTAAAATTTTTATTAATTAAGTCTAATTAAAAGATTAGATTAATGATTTAATTTAATGGAAAATTATTAAGATATTTTAATATTTAATTAATTAGGAGATTAATTAAATAAAAAGAATTAAATTTGATAAAAGTTATAAGAATAAGTTTAGAACATGATAATATTTATTTAATTTAATAATAATACATTTAAAGTTCATTTTTAAATAAATGATAAACAATATTGTTATTTAAATTAATAAATATATTTTATCAATTAAACGTTCGAAAATAAATTAAGAAGTGGAAAAGAAATTAATTTATTAAAAGTTTCATGATTGCATGATGTGTGCACGAGATTAAATTTAATAAATTAATTTAAAAAGAAGTCAAGTGAAAATTAAATAAAGTAATTTAATAATTCAATAAACGTGATGGGAAAAGAAAAAGAAAAGTTAATTTGGAGTTGAAGTTTGGTGAGCAAGGAGTTCTCTCAGGTGAATGCACAATTAGTGCCCCAATTTTTGGGAGAGAACTCCATATCACAACTTGGGGGTTCATTTTCGAATCACCACGAATTTTGGAGAAGGAATTTTCGGAAAGAAGAAGGTTCTGAGAGGAGGAATTTTTCTCTATAGTTTTTTGGGGCGTAGTGAATTAGCATTAGTGTCTAGGTAGACATTTATGATTTTTGCATATTTTAAATACGCTCTTTTCTTTCATGTCTTCATCGTGTTTGTTAGATCGTTGTTTGGATAATTCTTGTGAAGAATGTATCATGTTGTGAGTTTTAGACATTTGCTAATTCTTCTGTACATGGAACATTTTTAATTGATCAATATAATCTTTCTTCCAATAGATTAGAGAATGGAAATTAAACCGGGAAGGGGTTGAATTATATGGAAAATCTTCTTTAAAAATAATAAATAATAAATATTTTAAAAAATTAAAAAAATTGGTGGGTATGTTGTATTTCTCCATCAGATTAATTCTAGGTTTTGATGAAAAAAATACGTTTAAAATAAATTTTTTATATTAAATTTTGTTATTTACAAAATTATAATAAAATAAATTAATATCCATTGAAAAGGGAAAAATTATACAAAATATATTTTATAAAAAAAAAATTTAAAAATTATTATAGAAAAAGGGGGAGGGAATTACCCTGTACCTTCTATCGTTACCTACAATAGAGTACCTATCATCGCAAGTACTGTGATAACAGTGGTACTCTGTACTCACTGTCACCACAAGTCCTGCAACAACAGGGTACAGTGCGCAGGCCGTGGCCTTTATATAAGCCGACAGGCTTAAAACGTATTTCAATGTTTTTTTTTTAAGTTTTAAAGTTATCAAAATTTATTTATTTAAGGATTTTAAATATTATTTATTATAAATTGTTTTAATATTATTTTATTAATAAAAATTATTAAAAGTTTAATTTATAATAATTAATTAAATTATATTTGAATAGTTATTAATTTATTTAAAATAAATTTATAATAATTAATTAAATGTTATTTAATAGATATTAGTTTATTTAAAATCAAATTTAATTTAATTTATTATGAGCAGTAGTTAGTAAGATAGGAGATTTTAAAAATAAATATTGTTGAAGATTATTTAAATTTCAACTCTAGTAGAATTACTATTATTTTATCAGAAATCAATGAGAATCTTAGCTTAGCAAACTCAAACAAATATAGTATTTACCCTTAGTAAATTTTAGGAAGATTGATTTCAAGTATTATGGGGGTAAAACCTTAATTTTATTCAAATAAATATATAGGTTAACTATAGGGTAAAAAGAGAATCTTCTTAATTAAAAACATACTTTGAAATGAAAACTAAAACCTCATATATAACTTAACCATGTGATTTTGAAAATAAACCAAAATATGAAATTTACATCTTGTTTTCTATGCGATGTTTATGTTTGGGGTTGACTAGATTGTCAACCAATTTTAGGACGTCTACCAGAGGCTTGGGAGTTTGTGAGTGTGAAAGTATGTTGACTTGATCTTGATTATTTTTACTAAACCATCGTAATGTGTTGATATGCTCTATGTAGAGTGTGTTTATATTGCTGATTACTATTTTCAATGCCTTTGTAGGATGGCAAGATTTATGTTATGAGATATCTGACTTAACCATTATTGAGTCATTGATCAGTATTATTGAGATACTTTGTGGTTGCTCATTGAGAACCAATGGGTATTGTGATCTATCTTTGATGCTTTCCAGTCACTTTCTTATGACTGAGGTGATTTTACTATGATTCTTTGATTTGTGATTTCATGAGCTTAGGGTAGGTTATCTATATGTAATGTCTGGAAGTGGCTTGCAATGAGGGTTAGGGCCCTAAGTGGCTACTAGGGTAACCCATTGTAAGTTGTTTAATAACTGAAAACACTACACTAAATGAGAGTAAAATGAACCTAATAAGAATCTTTGTATGTTCTTGCCCATGCTTCGAGTGCTGGTATGAACTAGGATGGGAGTAGAGAGAATGCTTGGTTGTGATCTTGCATCTGTAATATGCCTTGTTAGTACAAGAGGATACTAGTGGCCACATAGGGATCACTAGGGGGCCGAGGTCCTAAGAGATTGCTAGGGTAACTCTAGCGTGATTCATGCGATGACACTTTCCCACTTACATAGTAGATTTCCTACGTGTCTTGTGTGCCTCTAGGTATAGATGTTGACCTATCTTGGAAGCCTTTGAAATAGAATAATTTTAATATTTCCAAGACTTAGAGAGTATTTTTGATATGTGGTTTGATATCTTGTTTAGGATTTGAGACTATCTCCTTAGCATGGTGGGAGTGGGCCATTTAGGTTCCATGTGGTCGGGTGGTAGTGCTTTTTCACTCTTACCATTGAGATTCATCTGTAGTCACCATGGTTGGAGCATTCTTTGTCTTCATTTCCTTCCATTCTTTCTTTGTATCATTATGATGGATGGTTATATTTCATGATGGATGTTTATATCTTTTATGATGGATGGATGTATCATGTATGGTAGATGGTTTCATTTATTTTATTGTACTTTGTATTATGGATCCAAGGAGGATGATGTATTTCTATTTCTACATATTTATATTATTTTAGCCTTTCATACCATATGACATGTATAATGGATGATTGAGCATTCTGAAATTCATTTGCCAAGAGACATTTGGAACAAATGTATATTATTTAAATGGACATTGAACTTTATAATTTTTCTTTCATATGGATGTGGTATTTGATGGACTTAGCATTAATTAAATTTTAATGTGATTCAACGTCATGGGATCCTTAAGGAATGTAACATGTTATGTATGCTTTAGTTGATTGTATGTTATTGCTTTTGCTACTATGTGTTTGATGTGTATGTTATTCTTCTTGTTCAAAAAAAAAATGTTGGCAAACTTAGTAAAACTTTAGGTTATTTCTTTTGGATCCCTTGGTGGGGCATTACATGATCTATTGGAGCAAGAAGATTCTCAAAGAACTTGACACCTTAATCTCTAATTTGCTAAGCATTAGTTAAAATATTACTCGATTGTAAATCCATAATTTGAAATTTTGATTTAGCTACCCATTTTTGCTGGGCAAAAGCATGAAAAAAAATTGTATTTTTGTCTCCTATATTCTTCCTCCCTATTATACAGTTCCTCCCATTCATGCTAAAGATCTTTTTGCTTAACATAAGTGTCACTATCCATCCCATGCTAGATAATGGAGCAATGGATTTCATCCAGTTGCAATTTGACAACCTCTTTCTGCTTGAAAACATTCTTAAAAACTTGTCGGTTCCAAATTTTGATCTGCTCTTTGACATGTTTCAATTTGTTGGCAAATTGATACATTTTAGACCCAAGAACAAAAGAAGCACTGATCCACCACTATTTTAATAGTGGAAGAAAGTGTGGATGGTGCAACCATGTACTTTCAAATTTAAAGGATGACTTATGTTGAATATGATCTAAAGATGAAGATTGATCAATGTTTATGGAAATTGGAAAGTGATCAGATTTTGGCGAAGACAATATCTCTGATCAAAAGCGAAAATTACCTAATTTCCATTCATGAGAGAGAAGGAACCTGTCCAATCTAACTGTAATTTGAGAAAAACCAAACCTCCTATTTGTCCATGTAAACTTGCCATTAGAAGGTTGAATATCCATTAAATCATTGTTCTCAACAAATTGAACAAAATCTTGAATGGTTTTAATGGGTGGGAAAATGCCACCAACTTTCTCATTTTGATTCAAGATCGCATTGAAATCACCCCCAAGAATAACTTGGTGAGAGTTTTGGAGGTGAATTAACATTGCTAGTTTATCCCAAATTTTCAACTTGTCTTGAGTAGAGGTAGGACCATAAACATTAATCAAGGTAAAAGAAACATCAAATTCTAACACCTGCAACATTTTCCAATTTGTGTGTTGCTGAATACGGTGTCCCTGAATTGTTAATGGATTCCATAGGACAATATGACCACCAAAAGCTTCGATACTAGGAGAATGCATTGAGGACCACCTTGGCCATTTGGCCATTGTTTTTTGAAATGTGTCTTGCAATAATTTTGTCTCTTGTAATAACACAACATCAGCTTTCATGGATTCTATAAACTAGTGAATCCTACTTCTCTTGTCAAAGGCATTTATGCCTTTGACATTCCATGAGATAATTTTCATTGATGACAAGGATAATGATTTGTTCTCCTCGTCACTTGCTTATTTACAAAAAAAAATTCATCTAATGTGGTTTGAATACCTGAGGCAATCTCAATTCTAGTCTTTGATCCCTTAGGACACCCTCTTGATTTGGGTGTCTTGGAAGTCTGTAGTCGAAGAGAGGGAGATTGAACAATTGAGAAAGTTTGACGAAGATCAAAACTATTTAGATTATTCTAAAAACTAGATTCAAGTTTATCCTTACAAGCCTCAAGTTCCCTCAAAATTATCTCTCCAAGTTGAAAATCTGACTTATTAGCCACTTGTTGAAAAATAAAATCCTCAATACTATTTGGGATATCCTGAGATTGAGATTCTGGTTGGTCCATGTCAATCTCATGTTCCCTCAAGATTGTCTCTTCAAGTTGAAAATTTGAATTGACTGCAATTTGCTAAAAAAATGCACTTCTCAACACCTAATGGATCCTGGTCAATGCATGATTCCAAAGTTGAAACCTTTTTCTCTGCTTGACATGTAGTTTCTACAAATTCTATTGGCATACAACTAGAGGCTTTCTTTGAGGCGATTTGACTGTTCTAGTACTGAAATTCTTTGAGCAATACATAAAGATCACTATTTTCCCAATTTTCTATATTGAATCCTTCTTCCTCTGCTATACCAAAAATTATATTGTTAGCAATTGTAGATATAGTCTGATCTCCAATGTGAAGAGTTTTATAATCAACATATTGGCTCTTAGAAAGAACATCCCTTGTTTTATAAAAAACTAGTGGCAATTTTGAATGTCGCTGCTTCGAACCATCCAAATCTGAGAAATGCATAGAAGGCTTTAGTGATGGGAGATCATGAGAAACTTTTAGCCCATTAACAAGCATTGGATAAAGGGCAAGACCAACTATAGAAACATAGAGAGTTTGGTTGCTGTGGAAGAAATCAGAATTTGGTTTTTTAATGGAGGAGAAACAAACTAAGAAGAAGCCATAGTATCCATATTATAGATCGGTTCTGAATGAGCTTTGTGTACACAAAAATTAGGGTTTGTGTTATAATTTGGATAGACATCCTGTATGTCAGGAACTGAATGATGACATTGAGTATTAAAATGACCCAATCTATCTTGAAACTCATGAACTGTTTGCTCATTTTGTATTGTGATTGACTGATCCCATAAACCCCATTGAGAATTTATAGCCAAATGAGAGGGAAGAGGTTGCCACATATCTATCAACAAACAGACTCTCACATCCAAATGTGGTTGATCATAAGGTATAAGATCATGTTTGAGGAAGATTACCACCTTGTATGCAAAGATGTCAATAATCTGAGGATCCCTATACTCAAGAGGTAAAGAGGGAAAGGAAATCTAGTGTGGCATAAAAGGAATTTTAAGAGATTGAGGCTTAAAATTAGAAGTCCAAATCATAGTAAATAGTCTAGATCTACAACAAAACCAACCTTTTTGCTTATGCACCAGATCTCTAGATGCTTTTGAATCAAAAATAGCTACAAAACATTTTGATTCTGAATCAATATAGAAAATATTCCTTAACTCTAACCAAGATGAATGGGCCTAATCTTTAATAGCAGAAAAGAGCAGAGAGTTAGAAGAAAACTTACCAATTAAAGCAGTTTGCCAAAGCAAATCAATAGAGTTTTATAGCATGTGACTTGGAAGTGTAATCATCAACCTATCTGTAGGTTGCACATGAATATCATTTGAGTTGGGGTCGATCACATGCTTCTTTCTCCATACTTGGTGAGTTTTAGTTGGTTTGAAGGGGGCCCTAGGCAGATCCTGAATAAATTTTTTTGGAACTGAGACACTAGGAACTGATTTAGACCCTTCTATCCCATGTGATTCATCTTGAGAAATACTAGATAGATCTACAGGAGGAGTCACTATTTCCTGCCCCAAATCCTTTGCCCTAGTTGTGACAAGCCAAGTTTGATATGGGGGACCTAGAGGAAACCCTTGACAGATATCAAAAATTGGTTGTTTGGCTTGTCGATGGTTAGATCCATTCTTTCAGCTTTGATTTGATTGACCCCTATTCACTGGAAACTTGGATTTGTTCCCAACCTGTGACAAATATTGTTGAAATCATTTTGAAGCTTGCTTTGATGATTCTCCTTTTTCAAAAGCCAAACTGTGCAAATATCACAATTGTCCCCAGGCTCCTATTGTTGGACATCATGAAACTGAGGGTTAACGAAGAAAGGTTTAGCTGGCTGGACCACTACTTTCCCTCAAAATATTGATTTTTCCCCTAAGAAGATGTGAGTTTCCCTAAAATGGCAGCATTGGAATTACAATTTATCATGATCCTTCATAGTCAGTTGCACAACGAGGGTTGAGGAAAAAATACTGGAAAGGGCATCAAGATATGGTTGTCATTGTTTTTTGAAAACCCTAGATTGGTTTTGAATATTAACCCCATCTTCAAGCGCGCTTGATCCTATACTTACGCTAGCACCTGCACTAACGCCATTGCATGTCCCTACCTCTGCACTTATGCTAGTGCCTGCACCTGTTCCCGCCTTTGCCATCTCCATTAAATAATATAATATTATTATGTTTGTTATATATATAATAAAATAAAATAATATTATTATATTTATAATATAACAAAATAATAGAATTGTTCTTAAATATATTATACTATTTCTAATTTTTCAAATAAAACAGTTTTGAAATGATACATACACCACAAAAAAATAAATTTATAGAGCTTTAATAAGCATTTCAATAATTCATTGTAAACCCATGGAATGGAGAAAGAAATTTGATTGTCGAATTTAATTGCCTGAACTTGCATAGGTCTTGAATTTGTGATTAATTATTGAACTTAAAAATCAGAAAAATCATGAATTCATACTTCATATTTGACACTTGTATGGTAGTAGTTATATATTTTCATTCAATAAGCTTATACTTGATAGCTTCCAAAAAATACATGTCAAATTAAAATCAATTAAAATTTTAATATATTAATAGATTATAGAATAATAAAAGTCAATATCATCTGATACCTATATCCTCTCCTTCAGATTATTACAATATGAATAATTCAATAATTAAACATCATTTATCGTTATTAATTATTAGAGTTGACATGTGTCTTCTTTCCAGATGACATTTATAAAAATAGTCAAGCATTCCCCATATTTGCTCGAAAATACTAATCTCGGATCATCAATCTAAGTTGATTAAATGATGCTATCATAAGCATAGTGATTTCACACTTAATACGTGGTTTCCACGTGACTCCTTTCCAATATAATTTGGGAAAACAAGTCAATTGTTGCCAAAATCATCCCAAAATACATATGGAGTCATTGATCTTTGTTCATCCAATGGTACTCGAGGCATCCCCTTTATACTATTAATATTATAGTTCTTAAATATATTAGAACATTTCTAATTTTTAAAAATGAAATAGTTTTTTCAATGATACTTTCAACACAAAAAATGAATGTATAGAACTTTAATAAGCATTTCAATGATTCATTTTAAATCCATATAATGGAGAAATAAATTTGATTGTCCAATGTCATTCACATTTACAAACTCAAATTGGTCGCACTAAAAGAAATCTAGTTTTTACACATTTTTTTTATTGAAATTTGAATATTATTATTAATAGTTATTAATACACATAATAAGAGAGGTTCCAACTTTCATAAGAGAAAATAATGAATTCACACTTATACGGTAGTAATTATATATTTTTATTCACTAATATTATATTTGATAGTTCCCAAATAATACATATCAAATTTAAATTAATTAAAAATTTAATATAGTAATAGATTATAAAAATAAATATTGTTTCTATTACACATATTCTATACTAGTGAATTAAATGATTTATCATTTAATTCAAATGTTAATTAAATTTTAAGTCTTAAACCCCAAGATGTTAATTTTAATTCAATGTCAAATGTTATATTTTGTTTCTTAACAATTTAGTGGAAAGTGTTGAAAAAGCCAAAACATTGAAGAAGTAAGCATAACAATAAAATGTAATTTTATATGGAACTCCAAAATTTTCATTAATATTCCTTAAAAATTATAATCTATAGGGAGACGTATCTACAATGATTGTAATTTGATAAAACAAAACATAAACTAGCCATAAATGTCAATGGAGGAAGACCTTAGTACTCTTGTACTAATCTATGTAGAAAGCACAAGACCTGAATAAGTCTATGAATTCTTGAAGCCATTGGTTGTCCTTTGCCACTTCATCCAGTTTATACCATTTTTGGATAAAATTTGTGCCAATTCGTGTCCATTTCTTATTACGCTTCAACTCCTAGCAGTCAAGCCCAACATAAATGGTTGTAGGGCCACATATTGGCCAGGTTCCAAAAGTTTGTAGATTTCACCTACCCAAGGGATCCCCACTCCTAATACTACATTAGCAACAATGTCAATATCATCGCCCATGTATTCTACTTTAAAAGTCTTCCTTAGGAGGATCAAAATTTCAACACTTTCTTCTTCAAGGTCGAGAATAGAGGCCATAAAATAGGATGTAATGTTTGTATTTGTAGAAGTTGATAAAAACAACTTCATAGTTTGCCAAGATCACCTACATGCAAATAACCTGTTGATGAAAAGAAACCAAGGAGGAAAAAAGATAAGCCTAGAAGTATTAGTAAATTGAGAGTAAAATGTATTCCAGGATGATAAAAATACAATAGAGAGATCATCCTTATAAAGGAGATCGATACCAAAGAAGGTAAAGGGAAAACTCTTTATGGTATTTAATAATTACAAGAGAATTATTAAATATAGGAAGAGTACCGAATAAAGTATTTAATAATTACAAAAGAATTATTAAATATGGGAAGAGAAACAAGGTTGTGTAATATAATTAATAAAATATCAATTATATGAAAGTGAACTAGAGTAATAAATGACTTAGTTAATTAAATCAACATGATTTAATTAATAAGCATAAATAAATAATTACTCTAATACCCCCCCTTAAGCAAAGCTCAGGAGGTAAGCTAACCTAGCAAAGCTATAAAAGTAGAAAAAAATGGGTCCCGACAACAAGGCCTAATCAGTTACCCAAAATAAGGAAATCTCTGTAAAGCGGAGACAAAGGAGAAAACCTAATGGGAAAAACCCTTCTCCAAAAAGAGAGAGAAGAAACATTCTGAAAAAACATGAAGGAAGGAAGGCCTCAACAAGACTGCCCAAGGACAACTTTCGTAACCCCAAGCATAGACCAGAAATGGCTCAAGAGACCCTCTCAAAACCATAAGTACAACTAGCCCCCCTATGAGAAGAGACACCAAAGTCCCCCCAGAATGATGGAGCCCCAGTAGAAATGATCGAACCAATGAAACTCTAATGCAAAAGAAACAAGGGCACAAAATAGGGAAACCCCTGAAGGAGAGGTGAAACTAGAAGGCCTAACTAATGCTAAAAGGAGAAAACATGAGGATCTATAATGGAATCCCCAATGCAGGTGTGTTGACACTATCATGAAAGAGGAGATGAATATCCTCTGTAGAATCTACAACAGGTGCACCAGGAGGCTCAATGAATGGAGCTAAAGGGTCAGACAAAGCTGAAGAAGAATCTTGTTGAAGAGAAAAAACTTCAACTAGATGTGGTGTGGTGATCTCAGGAACAATACAAAGGTTCAAGTGTCTTGACTACACCACATGATGCTCTCGCGAAAGAGAAGAAGTGTGCTCCAATAATGGAGATAGTGGAACAAAGTGTGAGAAGGTGTAGAGATAGGTGGAATGATCACCTATCCCTATAACAATAAGACCTCCTATTGCACAATCCCAAATGAAGATTGAATCTGCAGTGAACTCAACTGTCTTCCCTGATCCACTACATGTAATTTGAGAAATCGAGAGAAGGTTTGCAGATAGAGATGGAACATATAATACATCATTGAAGGTGTCATCCTGAATGCTAATTGAACCTTTCCCATGGATTGGTAGGGTAGTGTTATTCCCCATGAGAATATGAGGAATGGGAGAAGCCTTAAGAGTAGAGAAGACATCGTGAGAAGATGTCATATGGTGAGAAGCACCTAAATCCAATATCCAAGGGACCTGGGAAGGGAATGCAATGGATGCCTGTAATGCATGACCCTATCCAAAATCTGGTGTAGATATCAAAGATATGGAAGAAGATTGAAAGGTAGACCCCTGTGAGGTAGAAGAGGATGGAGAGGAAATAATGCTCTTCTAAAGAAGAGCTTGCAAATCAAAAATTTGTTTCTCATAGCCATCAAATCTCTCTTGAAAATAATGTGACTCATCATGAGGTCCCTTCTGACAATATGAATAAGTAGGAATCTCAGTCTTCTTTTTTTCCTTCTTCTTAGAAGAAGATGAAGGATTAGTAGAGTGTTGAGAAGAGGAATCTGATATCTACTTTGACTTTTGCTCCTATGTATCCTTGGCAAGCAATGCCTGTAACTGTGAACTTGTAAGGGAATCCATTTGAGTGATCTTGGACTATTCTCGTGTCAACAATCATAAAATGTCTCAAAAGAAGGCATATGATGTCCGTTACCCAAGGCATCCATAGTGGAGTAGAAAGTGGAAGATAAGATCTAATAATGTCCTTGTAACTTTGAGAGTATCAAAAAAATACACTCATGATCTGTTTTGATTTTCCCAAATCCTTGATAAATTGTACGCAGAGATTTGAACTTCATCAACAAGGTTTCAATGGTGAAGAAGCTAGTAGGCATTAAAGAAGTCAACTCTACAACAAGCTGAAGTGCCTAAAAACTCATTCACTATGCCAAACAAGTTGCAAAACTTGGTCCAAATAGCCCGAGGACTGGTCAAACCATCCAAGTGAAATAGTAGACTATCAAAGATGTTTACTACAATCAATCCCATGGCTTCATCCTTCTTTTTTTGTATTGAAGAACCTCAAAAGGGCACTACAGGACAAGTTGGTTCTCATCCAGACAAGACCATAAGCCTCATGACATAAGAAGCCTAGTCATTTGTGCTTTCCAAGTGCGATAGTTGTGTGGTGTTAGTCGAGCCACAAAGGAGTCCGACATTGAGAGAAAAAAATGGAAGTAGAAGGGTCGATTCAAAAGTAAATTATAGAAAAGAAAATGCTCCCCCCACAACGTATAAATATATCCCTCAAAAACCAAAGCAAAAACTATTTGAAAGCACAAAAACCAAGAAAAGAACTTGGATGCCAGATGCAGAGAGGGAGGAAACTAAAGCCTCTACTTCAATGCCAAAAATGGGAGCTTAAACAAACTCAGAATGAAATCAAACCAGCATCATTGTCTCTATCTCGGAACCAGATTTTTGGTACTTCTTTCAAATCAGAAAAAGACATCCATATGCCCGAGTTATGGCCAAAAAATGAACTGCTACTCCAAGAACAAGCTCACTGGAAAATTACAGTCACTGGAAAAAATTTGACGGTCATATGGCCCTCTAGGAGGCCAATTTTTTTTTCCAGAAGCTACAGTGTCCCAAAATCAAAAGTTTTATATGATTTTTGACTATACCAGGCCTTTTGAGTTGTTGTGGCCCAAAATGAGCTAAAAAAATGTACTTCCTCCTAATTGAATAAAAAACCTCAAAAAAGCTAGGGTTTGTGTCTCTGAATCATGACTTCAAAAATCTTCAAACCAGGAAGTAGCAAGGAGGCTCTGATACCATGTAGAAGTTGATAAAAACAACTTCACAATTTTCCAAGATCACCTACATGCAAATAACCTATTGATGAAAAGAAACCGAGGAGGAAAAAAGATAAGCTTGGAAGTCTCAGTAAATTGAGATTAAAATGTATTCCAAGATGATAAAAATGCAATAGAGAGATCGTCCTTATAAAGGAGATCGATACCAAAAAAGGTAAAGGGAAAACTCTTTATGGTATTTTATAATTACAAGAGAATTATTAAATACATGAAGAGTACCAAATAAAGTATTTAATAATTACGAGAGAATTATTAAATATGGGAAGAGAAACTAGGTTGCACAATATAATTAATAAAATATTAATTATATGCACCTAAGAGATAGCTTAAATGAACTAGAGTAATAAATGACTTTGTTAATTAAATCAACATGATTTAATAAATAAGTATAAATAAATAATTACTCTAACAGTATTAATATAGTAGCTATTCTCATTCTCTAAAAACTTCCACCCTAGAACCATTTTCACAGTATGAAAGATGAAATCCAAAGCGGGTACAACCTCATTGTAAATTGATAGGAGGTTTTCATCAAGGATGTCGCCTAAAAGGGCCTTTTGGTCTTCTCCCAATTTGCATGTTAGGAAAATTAGAGTGTCCATCTTGATTCAAAACTTACAAATTAATTAACTACATAACAATGACTACAGGCTACAAAGCAATGACTATCAGTCTACCACACCAACTAAGTAAACTAGACCAAAAGTTATCGAGCACTACAACTACCAAGTAGTGACTACCAAAAATGAGATGAGCAATGACAAAGGAAGAAGTTCGATTGCCTATAAATAAGTTGAGTGCCTAATAAATTTATTTAATCTTAACTTTGGTCCCTAAACATTTATCCTTTTGGCTTCTAGTTCAATTATTTTAAATGATTAAATCTTTCAAAAATCTTCCTCATAAATGCAAGTTTATACTGAAAAAGATGTAATGTGTGTGGAGTCAATGGAAGAGGGAATGTCATTGACAATGACAAGACATCTATTTAATGTCCATTACAAGTGGTATAGGGTGGAAGGGAGACGTGTCAACATTCCATAGACTTGAACAAGATCGAGGTTTCATTAAAGACATTTGGTCCAAAGTAAACCTTCAACAGTTGATATATAATCATCAAATGATAGTCTGTAGATGGACATTACATGCGTGTTGCATATATGACATGTTATTTGAAACATGTCCCAAAAATCTATTACTTCAGACATCAATTCAAGCTCACATGTGTCATGTGTACTAACTAGTAAATACTTTCTAGAAAATTAAATTATGATTCAGACAAATTTGGAAAGTAATAATTAAATACATCATCTTAATAATGTAAAATAACTAGAGCTGAAAAGACAACACCATGCCACTGAAATATAAAAATATATCAAACATCAACAAAAAGAGATTTACTTTGCATTATATTCCCTGTATAAGTTTTACATTTCATTTTCATATATATATACCAAAAATAGTTGTAGTTTCCTTAAAAAGGGGAATCAATAAGCCTCCAACTATTACATTTCATAAAAAAATGATAATTTGTTTTACAAAATAAACCCTAACTAAACTGATGATTCTTCATGTAATGCTTCTTATATCCTACAAAACATCCCAAAAGCATGGAAGTTCCAATTTTTTTGTTCCACCACATTTGCAATTCATTCTTCAAAATTAGCAAGGTCAAGACCCATTTCAACGAACATTGCTCGGAGGTCGATCTTTTCTTACTCCTTTTCTAGCTCCTTGATGACATCCTCGAGAGTAGTAGAGGAACCTGCAAAGCTACAACAAGCCCAGTAGTGAGATCACTTTGCTCCTCATCCTCCTCCAAAGTCAAATTTGGGTTGACAATAGGGGTTGGATTTTCATTCAAAGATCCCTATTCCACAAGTAGTCCCATTTTTTGCAATCAACTACATTTTTTATAATGAAAAGTGTTGGAATTAACAAATGGGATGATTTACATCTAAGAGGGTGGGGTGAATCAGAAGTAACTAACTTTTACCTTTTCAAATTCTTTTAACTAAAACCATTCACATGCATCCAATCTATCTACTGAACTTGAAAATAAAGACATGCATGAAAAAAGAAAACACACAAATTTGGTAACCCACAAACCCTCCAAAATGAGAAGGTAAAACTGGGGTGGGAATGACACCCACAAAATATCACTGCAGCAATGTGTAACTGTTCAAGGTTACAATGTTTGACCACTTCCAATGGTCTACCCTGTGAAAGACTTGTCATGTTAAAGACTTTACACTCTGTTAAAAGTGACCTAGTTAAAGGATTTCACTACCCTACTAAAATAAGGCCTAGTTAAAGGACTTTAGTACATTCACTTGGAATGCCACCTTGTTAAAAAATTTATAAATGGCTGCTAGACCAACCTAACTCCATAGGATTTCCATTATCTAATACAATTGCTAGAGAGTATTAGAAAATATTTGACCTGATACCTATGCAATCTTCAATTGTTGATTCCAGATCCTTGTTCTGCTCTGTCACTTTGATCCTTGCCAGATCTAATATGTCACTCTATGATGTTCTGATACACTATTCTTCAACAACTAGATTCTACAATGTTTCTTTTTTCTTCACTAAGTCTCTAACCCTTACGAATTTTGCTATAGTTCACTCACACACTTCATTCATCCATGCATACGATGGGGTTTCACCCTCCTTTTAAAGATGTTGAAGACTTAGGGTTAGGTTTGAATCTACGATCCATATTCATTCTTCATTTCCCACTCAATTCGTGCTCTTTTCTTATTAGTTGCTTGCCTTCTCCATTTTTCTTATTGGTTGCATGCTGATTGCATAGGTAATGCAAAAGATTCATTCTTATCCTTAATATCCTTTAAGATTCTTCTATGTTAGCTCGAAAAATAGTTTACATTGATGTTTGTGTAATTACAAACAACTATGCCAAATCTATGTTACTCAACACTTGTTACTCTAATGCTCGACTCATATAGAAAAATTGGCTCACTCGATTCCTGTAGCAATTTTGTTCAACTCAGCTTCTATAGTGACTCGGCACCTATACTTTGCTCAACACTTGATCTTCACTTGACACTTGAAGATTGCTTGACACCTAAAGTTCACTCAGCACCTATTGAATTCTCTGGCTCGGCATACATTGTAGGTCAACATCAACTGTTTACTCAGCATCTATACATATTTTACTCGGCATCTGTTACTAGCTTGGCATTAACTTAGTAAACATCTTCAGTGTGTTGACATGAAATAGTCAAAACCAATATTAGATTTCAACAATATCCCCCTTTCACATGAGTCTAAAAAACACTTAGCAGTATCAAAGTCTAATCTCCTCGAGTAAAATATGCATATAGTTCGGCATATATACAAAACTTCAAAACCTCTCAAAATTCTATGAAAACTATCTATATATCTATACCTCAAAAGTTTTGTAACTCCCCCTAAGCTGATGTACCATTTCTATTCCTGTAACTATAACCAAAATTCTTCTGCTCCCCCTGAGCTGATGTATCTGTGTACCCTGTACTCGGTATCTGTGTTTCCTTCCATTCTTATTTACAACTCCGCTAAAACATTATATCTCCTTCTTAATTATTTCTCCCCCTTATCTGTATCTCCCCCTTTTTGACACTTATGTCAAAGGATTCTAAGGATTAAGACCATATTTTTCCAAAAATGTTTTATTTACCTCCATGATAATCTTGAGAGATGCATCCCAATTATCCAAAGCAATTTTTGATGATTTATGCTGGATAGCTATCTCTGCTACAAGATGAACAAGTCCTTCCAAAGTAGAAATATTTGGGTCTTTCTTTAGTACATTCTTAGCATAAGATTGCTCCTTGTGAAGTACTTCCAAATGTGGAGTTATGGAGGATTGTATCTGCATTACTTTGGCCTTAATATTGGCCTCTTCAGCTATCAACATAGCTAATTCTTTCTGTGTATGAAGCGTTTGAGAAAAATGCTTCTCACCCTAAGTTGGATCTTTTGGGAGTTGAGTGCTAGAAATCTTTAGATTTCACTCCAAGCTCATTATTCTTTGGCTTGTCTCCTGTGTGAAGTATGAGAAATAACACAACTTTTAGTACAATGAGAATACATTCTCAAGTGCCTTTTTCACTTTTTCACTATTTTTCACCAATTCAACCTATGAAAGTGCTATTTCACTTGATAATATTTCATTAACTTTTCCTTGAAACTTCTTCTCAAACCATTCCATGAGTTTCACATTGGTTTCTTGGTCTTCATTGGTCACATGTTCTACAATATCTAATAGTTGTTCCACTATAGGCTTGGTTTCATCAGGTGTCTACAAACTAAATGCATCAAGAAATATTTCTTTTATTTCTACCAGTGCTTGCTTTTGCTTATACTCATTTTTGAGTATCTCTTGTCTTTTCCTCTTTTCTAGTGCCTTTTGCACTTCATATATTTGTTGCAGGTTCATTGTCCTTGAGTCATAGCTTGGTATGACTATTTCTTCATCTCATGTAGGGTTTCCACAGTGAAGTACCCTTGTAACCTTAGTAGAGCTTGAGCTTGGTGTAAAGATTTTCAATGGCATTGCACCAGTGCTTAGCTACTTTTGAGGAGTCCCTAAGGTAGGCAAGTTCACCAACATTTGTATTGCCTCTTGCTCCTTAGGGGATTTCTCTACTTCTTTCTCCTCTCCTCTACTTCCTTGATCAATGAAAATTTGTGGAGTTGCACCTTGGGTTTATGCTATAGGAAAATCTTGTCCTATTGGTTCCTTTGGAGGCTCCTTGACAGTAGTTATCATTTTTTGTGCAGAATCAACCTTAGCAATTTTGTCTTGTACCTCTTGCTCTTTAGGTTGATCTATTGTAGCTGTGGGAGGTTGTGTTGATAGTTCTTGTGTGGTTTCTTTCTCCCTTGTTATTTCTATTGCAGCTTTCTACAGCTCATCAACACTCACCAATACTGGATTTGTGGATAGTTGTGCTTGTAGTGTTGATTGGTGAAGGATCTTCTTGAGATCCTATGCAGTTAAAGGGTTGTTGTTCTGAGTAGAAGTGTTAGGAACATCCTTTACAATGACTGTAACTATAGGTGTTGTATGTGGAGGACTAGGAGGTGGAAATTGTGTATCTTATACATTCTATTTAGTTTGTTGCTCCTCTTCAGCGGTTGCCATTTCATTTTCTTTTTTTGTTTCCTCCTCCACTGTTTCCTTTTCTAGCTCTTTTTTGCCTTCATCCTTTTCTTGTTCTCTTTCTTCTTCTTCTTTACTGGCCTCAACCTTATTTGCATCTTTATCCTTTTTAGTGTCCTGTCCCTCAAAGTGATTTTCTTCTCCATCCTTGATAGTAGTCAAGCCATATATCAACTTCCACATTCATGTGGATTTCTGGACAAGATCTTTAATTTGTTTTTGCAAGGTGCTGAAGGCTCTATATTTTTGTGCAAACTTGTTCCCATGTTTCTTGTTCGCCTTAGTTATTTGACCTTTAGTCAATTTTGGCATTACTTGTGCCAATGTGGATTCTCTTATCTCTTTTTCATTTTTTAAACAATAATGCCACTTATTTTCAACAATTTCATATAACTCCTTAGGCATTGTATTGTCTAATTCAAGAGGAGTGTTCTTGAATTCTGTCATCATGGTATATACTGATTCTTCAACTTTATTCTAATCTTCTCTACTCAATTTATTAAAATCAATATTTTTTAATCCATAAAAATCTACATTCTTCCTAACATTATCACAAATTTTATCAATATTTGACTTAGGAGCATGGCTTACCACTCTAAATTGGCTGATATCTTCAAATTGTATCCTTTCCTCATCATCTGATTCTGGTTGTGCAACATATTTTCTCCTTGGTTTCTTTTACATAGGACCAGTCTGCTTAGTAGCCTTCTTCTTCTCTTTGTCTTGCTCCTTGGCCTTTTGAGTTGAGGCTCTTGTGGTGGCTCTCATTACTAGTACAATTGGCTTGGCTTGAGTTGTCTTTGTGATAGGCTAGGTTGTAGGCAGAGTTTTGGCCTTTCTCTTCTTGGGCTCAGCTTGAGCTAGTGCTTCCTTGGCTTCTTCTTCCTGAGCACCTTCTTCCTTTTCTTCATCCTCACCTAAGCCTTGTGTTAATGCAAGAGGTTGATGTTCCTCATCATCATCATCATGATCATCTTCCTCGGCAATAGCACCTTCACCTTCTATTTCTTATATAGTGCCTTCTCCAAACTTTGCTTTCAACTTCTTCACAAGCTTATCTTTCTTCTTTAAAGTGGAGGCAGTCTTCAACTTCATATCCACTTTGGATCACACCACATCATATGTTACAAAATGTGGTGTATCCTTATCAATCTCCTCTACAAGCAATGTTGTAATTGTTGCTAATGCTTCATCAATGTTTAGCTCATACCCTAATGGTCTTAGCCATCTAGTCCTTGGAATTGCTGCTTGGATATAAGTATAATCAATATCAACTAAGAAACAAATATCATTGATGTGTTGTTCCACTAGGGAAATTGGTATCCTCAATCTTTGCTTCATGGATTTCTTGAAATCCTCAAAGTAACTAGTCATTAGAGATTCAAAATTGTCTCCCATTTGCTCAATTTACTCATTGATTTGAGTAATAGTTGACTTATCTGATTTCCAATTTACTTTGCCAAAAGATGGAGATTCTTCCAAAACATAGAAAAATATATAGATCAGAACTGATCCAAACTTACACTGAGCACCTTTTGATCTTCTTATTGCTCCCAGATTCTCCATGATCTGCTGTAATAGCAATTCTACTAGATCATATGTATGATCTTTCTTGACAATTTTGTAGGCCACATCCACAGCAATGCATGAAATACTATTCAATTTGCTTGATTGATAAAACTTGTGAGATATGATTCTTACTACAAAGTCTAGAAGAGGATATGTGATTGTGTCAATAGTCGTGCCCCTTTTGTTCCATTTTGCCCCAGTGTTCTTTTCAATAGCTTCCTTGGAATCACTTCACAGGGTCTTGTATCGATCTAGGGTTGGAAAACATGTAACCCTATGCACGATTCTCTTTGTTATCTTGATAGGTCCTCCCTCTAACCATAAACATCCATTATGTATCTTGCTTAGAACAATTCTTATCCATTCAGTTTTAAAAACTGTGGGTAAAACTAGGGCATGGGTTAAGCCCTTTCTTTCAACTATTTGAAATTCTTCCTTTAGCACTCCATTTTCACACAATTTATCATATGCTTGATGAATATTCATGTCTCCTACTACTCCTACCTTGCAATTGTAACATTTCCTAACATCTTGGACCATCATAACTTTGGGTGAAATAATGGATAGTGTGCTGGCAAGGTCGTTCTTATCTGCAACTTCTGGAATTGGCCTAAAATCTGGTTGATTGCTAACTAACTAAACCTTGAAACCTTCCTTTTCCTTAGGTTTTTTAGAACTGTAAGCCATATTGCAAATCCAAGGTTTCAAAGGATATTAATCTTTATAACTGTGCAACTCGACACTTGAGGAATACCTTAGATTGATGAAAATGGTGCTTGTTCTTTGTCAAAATCTGTGCAAAAGCTTCAATTACTATTTTTCAATCACTTCTGTGCTCTTCTCATTTTTGTTCTACGTTTGAATGACGAGAAATGATCAAAAAATTAACCTTATACTCTTCAAAACATAACATTAAATGCTTAGTGCATATACAGATGTACACTTGGTTCCTTAAGGATTTCAATATAACTCGGCTCCCATTGACTATCCATCACTCGACTCCAACTAGATCTCATCTTTACTTGGCTTCCATTGCCAACTCGGCTCCTACTAGCAACTCGACATATACTAACATTCACTTGACATCTAAGGATGACTCAGCAATACTGGTGAAAACTTTGAATTTCAACTTTCATCCCTAATCATGCTAATCTCTTCTTTTTAGTACTATCTTTTCTAGGATTGATGCATGATGAAACTTTGTAAATCAATCCCACGTGCCTTCTATCTGCTTAGTTTGATGAAGTGTGATCACTTGACCTATTAGGTGAAGTGATCCCTTCATTTGATGAGGTGCATTCATCTTTCTTCTTCCATGTTTTATTCATTTCTCCTTTGATGTGTTCAACATATACCTTCTCTTTTCCTTTGTTGACTTCTGACTTGGGTGCCTTTGACTTTTTTGGCCAAGTCCTGCTGATATGACCAATCTTCAAGCAACTGAAACATGTGGTTTAACTTAACCATCTACTGTAGTTCCCTCTGAAATGTGTCCTTATGCAATTTTCAGGAATGTCATAGTAGTGACAGCTATACCTAGTGTTGTAGTCCCAATTGTAGTGATGACCATGGTTACCCTCTCTTGTTTCCTGATTTGATGTCCACATAGGCTTTGAGCTACACTCAAATGCTCTATGTCCATACTTCTTGCAATTGTAGTAGTGACCTTCAAATTTTGGTGTCTTGATAGTCCTAGTCCTGCATTCATGTGCTTGATGTCCTTGTTTCTTGCACTTGTGATAGTACCTTGTATTCTTAATCTTATCACACTGATGGGCATTCTTGCTCCTGCATACATTAGAAGTATGTCCCTTTTTACCACAAAAATCATAAGTAGGTTTAGTGTTCTTACCTTTGTTACTCCTTTCTTCGGTAGTCTTGGATGATTCTCCTTGTTTAGTGTTGGTGTAACCAAGTCCTAAAGTATCATTACTGGCCCTTGGTGATTTCAGTAGCTACTCAAAGTATTTGATGGCCTCATTGGGTTTGTTGAAGCTTTCTACAATCTCCTTCTCTCTTTTTAGGTCATTTTGCAATTGTTCATTTTCCATCTTCAGTGTAGAGATCTCAATATCCTTTATATTCAGCTCATGATGTGCATTCATCATCTGGCTTAAAGTATCTAGCTACATGTTAGAAATTATTTCAAACTCAATTATCTTTTCCTCTAGTTTATTGGTAAGATTTCTCTTGTCATCTTCTAGCATAGCCGTGTCTTCAATGACTCTTTTCTTCTGTTCAATTACCTCACAAAGCATTATGGCTTGTGATTCTTGTTCGAGCTTGAGTATTCTAATTTCTTCTACTTTAGCTCTATTCTTCTCCATCAAATCTACTAGTGCTACATCAAACTCTTTAGAATCTCCATTTGAAAATAGGTTTGAGGTGTCAATCTCAACATGGCAATTTATTTTCTTCTCTTTAAGGATTTTCTTAGTTCTCCTCTAGCTTCTTCCAAAGCATGTAAATCAAGTTTTATATCAATTGCCTGATTCTCTATGATCTTCCCAAGTTTGTAGACTTCCATTTCCAAATCTTTCCTCCAAGTTGTAAGGCTCCTTCTTGTGAGAACTTACCTCTGATACCAATTGTTGGAATTAACAAATGGGATGATTTACTTCTGGGGGGGGGGGGGGGGGGGGTGAATCAGAAGTAACTAACTTTTACCTTTTCATTTTCTTTTAACTAAAACCATTCACATGTATCCAATCTATCTACTAAACTTGAAAATAAAGACATGCATGAAAATAGAAAAACACACAAATTTGGTAATATAGAAACCCTCCAAAATGAGAAGGTAAAACTAGGGTGGGGATGACACCCAAAAAATATCACTACAATAATGTGTAACTATTCAAGGTTACAATGTTTGACCACTTCCAATGGTTTTCCCTGTGAAAGGCCTATCCTCTTAAAGACTTTACACTCTGTTAAAAGTGACCTGGTTAAAGGATTTCACTAACCTGCTAAAATTAGGCCTAGTTAAAGGACTTTAGTACATTCACTTGGAATGCCACCATGTTAAAGGATTTACAAATGGCTACTAGACCAACCCAACTCCATAGGATTTCCATTATCTAATACAATTGCTAGTTAGTATTAGAAAATCTTTGACTTGATAGCTATGCAATCTTCAATTGTTGATTCCAAATCCTTGTTCTGCTTTGTCACTTTGATCCTTGCCTAATTTGATATGTCACTCTACAATGTTCTAATACTATGTTCTTCAACAACTAGATTCTACAATGCTGCTCTATTCTTCACTAAGTCTCTAACCCTTATGAATTTTGCTATAGTTCACCCACACACTTCATTCATCCATGCATACAATGGGGTTTCATCCTCCTTTTACAGATTTTGAAGACTTCGAGTTAGGTATGAATCTACCGTCCATATTCATTCTTTATTTCCCACTCAATTCATGCTCTTTTCTTAGTAGTTTCATGCCTTCTCCATTTTTCTTATTGGTTGCATGTTGATTGCATAGGTAATGCAAAAGATTCATCCTTATCCTTAATATCCTTCAAGATTCTTCTGTCAGCTCAAAAATAGTTTACATAGGTGTTTGTGTAATTACAAACAACTATGTCCAATCTGTGTTACTCGACACTTGTTACCTCTGATGCTTAGCTCATATAGAAAAATTGGCTCACTCGATTCCTATAGAAATTATGTTCCAGTCAGCTTCTATAGTGACTCGACACCTATACTTTTCTCTGCACTTGATCTTCACTCAGCACCTATACTTTGCTCAGCACTTGAAGTTCACTTGGCACTTATTTAATTCTCTAGCTTGGCATACATTGTAGCTCAGCATCAACTTTTTACTCAACATCTATAAGTATTTAATTTGGCATGTGTTACTAGCTTTGCATTAACTTAGTAAACATCTTAAGTGTGTTGACACGAAATAGTCAAAACCAATCTTAGATTTTGATAGACAGGTACTGACCAGGATGTTTGCAATTTAAAGAAATTTTTTTTACCAGATTTTGTTCTGCCATAAATTCAATTTTTTATTCCAGATATGTGTCATCCTTTAGCTACCTCACTTTCTTATCACTATTTGATTTAATATTGATTGTAATCTTTTGATAATCTAAAAACTGATTTGAAAAATGTTACCCATATTTGACCCTTGCCAAAATTTGAGTTTTGCTTGCCAAACATGTCCAATGGTCATATATTCAAATACCCAAATGATCAAATAAAAGATATATTCAAAACTTTCGCTTATCCTTTATTATCCTAAGTCTTAATCTTTTTATGCTTTATCCCCTTAGAAATTATAGTCATGACCATGCGACTACCCTTTATCACCTAGTCATCATAGTCTATGGCTTAACCATCAGGAGAGGTACGAATGTGCGATGCGATCTTCCCAGTGGTCAATGTAGCTTCACCATTTAAAAGGATGGCATCTAGTTATGAGTGGTGATGTAGAGGTCTCTCTTTATTGCTCAATTGTAAAGTGTTTAGTGTAAACCATGGTCAAGATGGAAAAGCCGCAAATCATCTTGTGCGTGCAGTTGTTGGGATCAGTGATAAGTTAAAGAGTTAAGCTATGAAGTAGTGATAACATGAAGTGAGGATGACCTGGGTGATGTGACAGTTTTTGATTAGTCAAGGAGCTAACTATGCAAGAGGGGTCCCAGTTGTATTCTTGATCATTGGATCTAAAGAAATCAATGCATATCACTATGTCGTTATGGAAAATTGTATGTTCAATTTATATAGTGAGTTAACAACAACACAATACGTGTCTTAGTGGGTTTGTGTGGAGAGCAGCAATGATAATTAAGTCCATTACACAGTTATGGACATTTCATGTTAAGTCAAGTTCTATGATGCGATGGCATGAATGGTATGTGGTGGTTAGGTTCACAGTTTTACTAGGTCACAATAGTTAATGGAAAATGTTAAAGATAAGTTGTGAAGTAGTGATAGATAGTTAGTCATGGTTTCACAAGGAATAATTGCTAATGAAGAAGGGTGGTTGCAAAGCTACAATCATGGGCAGTCAAACATGAAACATAAGTTGAGTGTTGGTAGGGTGGCAGAATGATAAAAGTTGATTGTTCCCCAAGTGGAAAGGCCTAAAGATTGACTCTAGTTGACCAATGACATGGTTGATTTGGTGTATTGATAACAAAGGAAACAACTCTTTGATGGTAGATCTTATCTTCTCAATATCCTTCAACCACTTTCATCATTCCCCATGCCTCATAAATGTAAAGGAACACTTCATCATCGCCAGGTGATCCATCTAATCAGTCAAAATGTTAAAGGTCATTATTTCTATCTTCTCAAGGCTATGTTTGGTAAAGAAGTGATTTTCTTGTATATGGATGTGTTCCATGATCAGATCTTTTCCAAATTTTTAGTAACTGTTCTCTGCAATCTTGAATGCAGTTGTTGATTTTTTCCTTAGGGTAGAAACTATCTGAGTTATGCTTACACTATAAAAGTAGATTTTGTAGCCCTTCTTAGGGTTGATCTTTTTCTCTGACTCTATAGTATTGTATGTCTATGTTCTCCTACTGTAATTTCCTTTTCCTTTGAGTCAATATATTCCTTTGTTGTATCTCTTTCTTCATTAATATATTGTGCAATACCCTATTGCCTTTGTGTTGATATATTGTCTTCGTTTCTCAATTGTATGATTGTATCTACTTGGCTTTTGAATGATATAAAGTGAAGTCTCTTCCTTATAGCATTCTATTGGTTTCTAATCTACATGTGGTTGTTAGATTAACAAGGATTGAACTAGTATACTTTGAGGTTGTATTGGTGAACTATGCATTCTTGGTTAGAGATCAGGTTGGACATATTGTTTGGTGTATCACCTCCTCCTAGATTAGATTAGGTAGTTTTCTTTCATGCATTCCTTCTCCCTTTTCCTCTCAAGAAATAGTTAGGTGCATCCTGATAGTAAAGAAATTGGCCTTTTCTAGAGACTCAATCCCAAGTCACAAAGTCCCACACTTTTGAGATTGTTTCCATGTTACACAAGGCTTCCTTTAGGTAAGACTTCAAGCAAGGGTGTAAGATTTTATGTCAATAGTTTTTGACACGCCCGGTGGGACAAACTCTTGAAGCTTTATAAGTTCACTGGTGTCAAGAAGAAAATTTCCAATGCATGCTAAGAAGATAGTATTGCTCTCAGTATTTTCAGGCCTTCAAGAGGTTCATTTTCAAGTACTTGGCAACTCTATCCTACAATATATCTAGTTTCTAGACCAAGTTGTTGTGATTCATGCCCAAAGCTCATACAAGGGCATCTTTTAGAGGTAATTTTCAATACACTAAGCTTTCATTTTCAAACCCTAGATAAAAGAGAAATAGATTGTCTCTATCACTGGTTAGAAGTATAGCAATAGCATAAACACCTACAAGATCTCTTTCCACTCCTCATGTTGATATATCATAGCCTATGTTGTTGTCTTTTCATATAAATAGGTCATTATTCCATATGGATCAACCTAGAAAACATGCATTTGCCACCTTTAATGGTGGGAGTCCTCTCCTTTTGGCTCAATTAAGACATAGTATTCTAATGTCAGCTCTCAAAAGTATACCTGCTTTCACTAGTGAAACTTCCATCTCTCCTATAGAACATATTCAAGAGTTTTAAAATGTCTGTAATATACATGGTATTAAGGAGGATGATGTTGCAATTAGGCATCTAGCTTCATCCTTAAAAGGAAAAGCATTACAATGGTATAGAGGTTTACCTCATAACTCTATTATCAATTGGGATGGGTTAGGAGTAGGGCTTTGTAAGCATTTTGACGACAAAAGTGATCACCTATCACTTTTAGAGCAACTAACAACCATCAATAGAGCACCCCATGAATATATGATAGATTTTAATTATAGATTTCAGAAGACATGGGATGGAATACCAACTACAATAAAGCCTTCTCTTGGTAATGCATTCTTGTATTACCTCAGAGCCTTTAATAGTGATATTGCTACTACTCTGCAATCTATGGGAGGAGACACTCTACCAAATGCTTATGAGATTGCCACAAGAGTGGAAAATATCCTGATACAAGGGGGGAAGTTAGCTCCAAGGCCTCCAATGCCTTTCTTTCCTAACATGCCCAATCATCAAACTATTTTAGCCCCTATTCCTACTTCCTCTGCAAGTTAGTCCCTTGTTGTGGTCCCAATATCTTCCTCATCTTCCGATGGACTTGATAAGATTGAGGCCATGATGCAAACATAGATGTAGAATATGGACAAGAAATTGCAAGATCAAGAAAAGAAGATATAGGACAACGGTGTAGTGATGCAAAAAATGAGTAATGAGTTTGTGACTATGAAGAGGCAACAAGCTCAAAATAATAAGCCTCCCCAACTTTAGTATCAAGGTCCCATACATAATAGACCCCCAAACCAGAGTCATGTTCTCTACAATCAAAATAGAAATATCAACAACACCCATACTATGAATACCAACCTAAATAGGGCTTTAGTCCCTCATAATAATCTTGCTCCAGATCAAGACTTTTGCCCTTCTTGTAACTACTCCTATGGATATTGTATGTGTTGAAGGGAAAAGTCTTCTAAATTGGCATTAACTAAACAAGATCAAGCAGTAGATCAGCAACACAATGCTAATCAACCAACTAAGGCTTCTCATCTACAATGACAGGGTGATTGTTCTTTCATGAACCATCATTTAGAGGAACATTGTCATGCTAATCATGATGTCATAGCTCACAACACCAGAAGTAAAAAAAGAATTGTTGAAGATACTACATCTCCCTCACCTAATCAAGCTTCAACTTCAGATGTGGCTCCTCATGCACTAGTGATGAATTCACAATCCAATGGTACCCTTGAGTAGAGACAAGATATGAGCAACAAGAAGTCTACTGAATCTCAAACTTCTCAAATTAAGCCACCAATCCATATAGTTCCTAAAGCTTTAGTCAAAGAAATTGGTGCTCCTCCCTTCAATGTGGTAGATCAAATGAAAAAGACTAATGTCAATATCTCTATATGGGATGTTGTTGCTACTATACCATCACAAAAGAAGCTACTACAACAAGAGCTAGAGAGTATAGAAGTGAAAGATCAGCCACCAAGAGAGGAGAATGCAACAAGCTTGATGTAGCCAATGAAAGAAGGAGAAACAAGTAAGAAAATCAAGCCTCCTCCTTTCTATGTCTCTTTAATTATAGGAGATAAATTAGTCCATTTATGATAGATTCAAGAGATAGTAGCTCTATAATGCCTAAATGTGTAGTCGACCTCATGGGTATCAAATATGATCCAATGGTTAGAGATGTGCTCCAATTAGATGGAAGCTCTATCAAGACTACAGGAGTCTTAAAAAATGTAGAAATGGCATTGCATGCCTACCCTAGTTGTATTGTAACACAAGACATATTAGTAGCTGAGTTCAAACCACATTTTTTCATATGTATTTCTAGGGACTTTACTGCAAAATATGTCACTATATTTCATCTAATTGGTCTTTCATGTTTTATAAAACAAGGTATGAAACAAAAGCTTCCATAAGAGCAAAGCCTTTGGCCATCAATCATATAGAAGCCTACATCCCTAGTCCCATAAACATGAATTGCACTATCTTTGAAAGAGAGGATGGAGACATAGCACATGAGCCTACCACTTCTTTGGTAGAGGTGCCTGACTTTATTTTGGATGAGTGGGCCACTGCTTATCAGTTTGAGCCAGTACAAGAAGTTCAAGAGACAAGCCTTGTCACCTATTGCATATTAGAAAAGGATGCTCCTATTCCTAATATCATAAAAGGGTAAAGAAGATATTGATGGATTTTGAAGCATGTTCTTTGATGGCTCGAGAAATTAAAATGGCTCAAGGGCTGGTGTCATGCTCATTTCCCCTAAATTGGAGAAATAGTATTTCTCTTGTAGGCTCCAATTTAGCTACACTAATAATATAGCAGAGTATGAAGCTCTAATCTAGGGTCTCCAACTTGCACAAAAGAGAGGCATCAAGTCCTTGAAGGTATTTGGGGAAAGTGAGTTGGTTGTTAATCAAGTAAGAAGCCAGAATGTTACAAAGAACAACATTTTCAAATTATACAAGCATAGAGTTTGGGATTTTCTTGAGGACTTCCAAGCATTCAATATCCAGAGTATACCTAGGAGAGAAAATAAACATGTTGACAACCTTGCAGCAATTGGTGCTTCTTATAATATACCAAAGCATGTTGTTGATGAAAGGGAGCAACAAATATTAATTGTTGTAAGGCTTGTTGTTCCTAATACGTGCACAAATTTACAAGTTTTTGACTCTGATGTGCAGATTGTTAATTTCTTGCAAAATGAAGCAGAGTTCTCTGTGAAAAATCAGTCTAAGCTCCAAAGTCAGTATGGAGACCAGATTTTGAACCTGAACTCCAATAGGTTACCTAAAGGTCTAGTCACCTTGGAGGGCATTTTTAACTCTAATGATCAAACAAAGGGCAAGAGTTCAAATCTGATTGCAAGCAAGGATGATCATACACCTATCAATGTTGTTGATGGAAGGACTCTCAACTTGGGAAAGGTATGTACTAATATTGAACAAGAGGCCTTCATTAAATTATGTCAATAATTCAATGACATTATTGCTAGGACATATGAAGACTTGAAGGGTTTTGACCCAAAATTATTTTAGCGCACCATAGATTTAGATGATAAAAACTTGTTAGGAAAATGCAGAGGCTAGTTAACCCTAAGATTGAACCACTAATGAGAATAGAACTGTCAAGGCTCATAGAGGCCAACATTATTTTCCCTATCAAGCACTCCTCATGGGTGGCTAACCTTGTTCTTGTTAGGAAGAAGAATGGAGAGATTAGACTATGTGTAGACTTTAAAGACCTTGATAGGGATTCTCTTAAAAATCACCATCTCCTTCCCTCCATGGAACAAGTCCTATTCAAGGTCAGTGGTTTAGGAAGGTTTTCTTTCTTAGATGGCTTTTCAGGCTATAATCAAGTACTGGTTCAAGAGTCTGACAGGTATAAGATTGCTTTCACTACTAAGTGGGGCCCCTGTGCCTATTGTAAAATGCCTTTTGGACTAACCAATGTAGGTGTCACATTTTACAAGGCAATCGAGATGGCCCTCAAGGGTGTATTGGAGAAATTTGTTCTAATGCATCTGGATGGCATAATTGTCTTTTCAAAGCATGTAGTAGATCATTTTGATCATTTGAGATAGGCATTTGAAAGATGTAGAGAGTATGGTGTGTCCCTTAACTCTAATAAGTGTGTATTTTCTATTGACCAAGGAAATATCTTAGGGTATATTGTGTCAAGAAATGGGTTTAAAATAGATACAAAGAGGGTAGAAGCAATTCTTGCTCTCCCACTTCCCACCCATAAGAAAGGATTGCAGAGTTTCCTTGGTAGGATCAACTTTGTAAGGAGATTGATCCCTGATCTTGCTTCTATGGTAAAGCCTCTCACAACTATGTTAAAGAAGAACCTAGTGTTCACTTGAACCAAAGAGGGAAAGGCTAGTTTTGAAGAAATCAAGCAATCAATTGCATTAGCCCCTACTCTTGTCAATCCCAAATTTGACAGAGATTTCATCCTCTACTCCCTTGGAGGAAAGACAAGCATTTCAGTTGATCTTACATAGCTAAATGATGAAAATTTGGGACCACCTATTGCTTTCTTCAGTGAACGGCATAATGATTATGAAGAAAGATATAGTTATGTAGAGAAACAGGTCCTTGTTCTTGTGAGGGCTCTCAAGAAATTTAGACACCTCTTCTCTCACAACAAAGACCATCTTTTAGTTCCACATGCAAGTCTAAAGTATTTCCTTTTGAACAAGGATATCAATGAAAAGAGACCTAGATGGATTACCTAAGTCATGGAATACGCCATAAATATTAAGATCACCAAGTTGGTAAGAGAGAATGGACTATGTGAACAAATGGCTTCATCTTTTGAGACACATGAAGAAGTCACCCTCTTAATCCAAAATGAGCAACCAATAGAGAATGAAGATCAAATTGATTAGTTGCAAGATAGGACTACCTTCTTGATAGAAGGAAGATGCCCCCAAGGCCTAGATAGAGCCAAGAGGAGACAGATCAGTTTACAGTCTATTCCCTATGTCTTCATGGATGGAGTATTATTTAGAAAGGATTTTGATGGAATCCTACTTAGATGTATACAAACAGTTTAGGTTAGCAGGTTGCTAAAGGAATTTCATGATGACCTTACTAGTGGTCATTTCTCAGCTAGAATCATTGTGATGAAGATAATGAGGGCTGGCTATTATTGGCCCACCCTATTTAATGACTACCATAAGTGGGTAAGGAAGTGAGAAATGTTTTTTTCTCTTAGGAGAGAAAAGATTGGTGGCCCTTCCCCTCCATCCCATTCAAGTTGACCAACCTTTTGCCCAATGGAGTTTGGATTTCATTGGTCCAATAAATCCACCCTCTAGTACTAGTCATAAATGGATCTTGGTAGCCATAGACTATTTCACAAGATGGACCGAGGTAGTGGCTTTGAAGGATGCATTGGAGGCCTTAGCCATTGAATTCCTTGATGGAATTGTGACACGATTTGGTGTTCCCTCAACTATCATATCTGATAATACCAAATATTTTGTTGGAGCTCACATATGTTCTTGGGCTCTAGAATATGGGATATATTTGAGCACTTCCTCAAATCATTATCCCCAAGGCAATGGTTTGGCTGAATCCTCTAACAAGAATCTCATCAGGATCATGAGGAGGACAATTGAAGACAATCAGAGGAGTTGGCATGCCAAATTGAAGCTAGCCCTTTGGGCTAATAGAATTACACCCAAGAGAGAAATCAAGAATTTACTCTTTATGTTAGTTCATGGAAGAGAAGAAAAGCTTCCTATTTCACTAGAATTCCCCTCTCTTGAGTTGGCTCATTAATTGGAGCTAGAGAAAAATGATCCCATGATAATCAGGTTAGCAAAATTGATTGACTTAGAAGAAAAATGGTAGGAAGCTATGCAGACTCTTAAGATACATCAACAGAAGGTCACTTGAATTTTCAGAGAAGGAGACCTTGTCCTCAAGTGGGATGCAGACAGAGATAAACTAGGAAGGCACTCCAAGTTTGATGTTATCTAGAGTGGGCCTTATGTTATCACCAGATGCAAGCAGGCCAATGCTTTTTAGCTATCTAGGCCCAATGGTAATGTTCTACCCATTCTAGTTAATGGGATTTACCTCAAATCCTACTTCTAGAGAGGGTCAGGGTTTTTTTTTGTATATATTAAGTTAGTTTCTTATTTTTAATAAGTGCACGAGCACATATTGTTTCTTCTGAAGATAGCAGGTTTTGAGTTATAGTTCAAAGGAAGCAGAGTTCTTTTATTTCACAGTTGCAGAGGTCACAATTCTCCTATATCTCTGATTTTTTTGTAGAACAGTTTCTAGTTTTTTGTGACCCCACATCCCAATGGATGCTAAAAGGCCACTGATCATATACATGGTAGGCTAGTATCCCCTTTGAGTCACCAAAATTGTTAACCATATTTTCCCTCCCGCCAAAATTTGAGTTTTTCCTAATAAACATGTCCAACAGTCATATATTCAAATACACAAATGATCAAATAAAAGATATACTCAAAACTCTAGCTTATCCTTTATTATCCTAAGTCTCAAGCTTTGTATGCTTTATCCCCTTAGCAATTCAAGTCGCGACCATGCAACTACCCTTCATCGCCCAATCATTGCAATCTATGGCTTAACCATTAGGAGAGGTGTGAATGTGCAATGCAGTCTTCCCAACGGTCAATGTGGCTTCATGGTTTAAAAGGATGACATCCAGTTATGAGTGTGACATAGCGATCTCTCTTTATCACTTGATCACAAAGAGTTTAGTGTAAACCATGGTCAAGATGGCGAAGTCACAAATCATCTTGATCATCTTGTGTGCATGGTCACTGGGGTCAGTGATAAGTTAAAGAGTTAAGTTGCGAAACAGTGATAACATAAAGTGATGATGACCTAGGTGATGTGGTAGTTTTTGATTGGTCAAAGAGCTAACTATGCAGGAGGGATCCCAGCTATATTCTTGATCATTGGATCTAAAAAAATCAACACATATCACTATGTCATTATGGAAAATTGTATGCTCAATTTATATAGTGAGATAATGACAACACAACACATGTCTCAGCAGGCCCGGGTGGAGAGCAACAACGATGATTAAGTCCATTTTCACACAGTCACAGCCATTTCATGTTAAGTCAAGGTCTATGTTGCGATGGTGCCAATGGTATGTGGCGGTTAGGTTCACAGTTTTTCTAGGTCGCGACAGTTAATGGAAAATGTTTAAGATAAGTTGTGAAGTAGCGATAGATATTTAGCCATAGTTTCACAAGGAATAGCTGATAATAAAGAAGGGTGGTGGCGAAGTTGTGATCACAGGTGGTCAAATATAAAATATAAGTTGAATATTGGTAGGGTGGCAAAATGATAAAGGATGATTGGTCCACATGGCAAGGCCTGAAGATTGACTCTAGTTGACTGATGACACAACTGATTTGGCTTACTGATAACAAAGGAAACAACTCTTTGATGGTAGAAATGATCTTTTCGATCTCCTTCAACCACTCTCATCATTCCCCATGTCTGATAAATGTAAATGAACACTCCATCGTTGCCTAGTGATCCATCTAATCAATCAGAACGTTAATGGTTGTCATTTTTGTCTTCTCAAGGCTTTGTTTGGTGAAGAAGTGATTTTCTTGCGTTTGGATGTGTGCCATGATTAGATCTTTTCCAGATTTGTAGTAATTGTTCTCCACAATCTTGAATGTAGTTGTTGAGTTTTTCCTTAGGGTAGAAACTATCTGAGTTATGCTTACACTATAAAAGTAGATTTCGTAACCCTTCTTAGGGTCGATCTTTTTCTCTGACTCTGTAGTATTGTATGTCTGTGCTATGCTACTATAATTTCTTTTGCCTCTGAGCCAATATATTCCTCAATTGTATCTCTTTCTTCATTGATATATTGTCTTCATTTCTCAACTATATGATCGTATCTACTTGGCTTTTGAATGATATAAAGTGAAACCTCTTCCTTATGGCATTCTATCGGTTTCTGATCTAATATGGTTGTTAGATTAATAAGGATTGAACTAGTATACTTTGAGGTTGTATTGGTGAACTGTGCATTCTTGGGCAGAGATAAGGTTGAACATACTATTTGGTGTATCATCTCCTCCTAGATTAGATTATGTAGTTTTCTTTCATGCATTCCTTCTCCCTTTCCACTCAAGAAATAGTTAGGTGCATCTTGATAGTAAGGAAACCAGCCTTCTCCGGAGAATCAATCTCAAGTCGCAAAGTCTTGCACTTTTGAGATTGTTTCCATGTTACACAAGGTTTCCTTTAGGTAAGAATTCAAGCAAGGGTGCAAGCTTTTGTGTCAACAGTAAACATACGATTAATTTCTAGTCATTGATTCTTTCTGTAATCACGTTGTTTTCTAGCACATTCACTAACACATTTTTTTTTTCATGAGATTGGACAAACTGCCTAATTCAATATATATTTTTTCTAATAAATAGGAAAATTTTCCTACTATAATATATATTTTTTCTATCACAAGGGAAAAAATCACCTTGATTTTATGAAATTTTACTATGGTAGAGAAAAATCACATCTAAAATTAAACTTTACCTGGCGTAAAAAATGCGCCAATAGAAATTATTATTTTTCCCTCAAAACTAATGTTGGATTCACCATGGAGTTATATGTTTTTCGCGGAGGGTGTTTTTTAAAGTTATCCCTAACCTTGGACATAGAGGAGAGTGACCAATAGTTGTGAGGGCTAATTTCGTCAACAAGTAGTCACTGCATGGGATATCATAAGATCTTCATTTTTTTAGAAATGTGAAAATGATATTTAACTACCTACAAATAAGGTTTGAAGGTGTGACTCACCATGCAACTTGTTAGAATAACACCTACGAAAATGTGTCCCAAAAATGACTTTTTAAACATTAGACCAAAACTTCACGTAAAAATTTATAGTAATTGAATTTGAAAATATCATTTGTTGTTAATGGCATATTGTATAACTATATGAAATATAACATATATGCAACTTAAATGGACCAAATAGTTATTACTAATCATAAATATTTGTTATATATAACTTTTATTTTAAGCACAAAAGGACAAATACTTCAACTAAAAAATCATTATAAAAATAACACATTATTATATAAAATACAACCTATGGTAAAACAATAAATTTTTTTTAACAATCTCACACATTTCATAGGAAAATACAAAGCATTTATTACTATTCACCTTTTATATTTGTGATAAGACATATTATTAATATGATTTACTCTATGCATATATATTGCTACCCAATAGTTGTACATATAAGAATATTATTTGTACACTAAGATAGCAATATTTATTTAAGTGAACATCGTATTTTATTAAGTGAGCATTTTTTTAAATAATAATAAAGAATATAATATTAATATATGAATCAAAATAAAATTATTCATATAATTAATGTAATTAAAAATATATATATATATAAGTTCAAATTGGGTACAAAGATGAATTTGAGATCACTATGGATGAATTCATCCAAGCAACTGAAGCAAAAGGGACACTAGAGGGATGTCACTTCTCATGAGATGGAGTAGAGATTCTTAGCAACAATTGTATTTCTGAATGTTTGCAATCTGATTATGTGGCCATTTTTGAACTCTCTATTGATCAGTCAAGGTGGTGTAATTTTGATAAACTCTTGATCGATGTAACTAAACTTTGATTTTTAGATTGATGATATTCAATAGAAAAAACATTAAGTTCAAATATGATATTTTTCTACATTGTCTACATACATAGATCTTTCTAATTTTAAATATGTTAGTTTAAAATATTAATGACTACACTTTCCTCTTTTTTATGATGGGGTGGAAGACTCATTAAGAATCTTTGAGACTCTCGAGCATAAGGAGAATTTATTTACAACAATTGATCTATTGTCACATTAATTTCTAAATTAAATTATATAACCATATTAAAAACATCAAAATTTTATAATTCAAAATTAGATTCTAAACTTTAATAGTCAATTTTATATAATTTAAAATTAAGTTATATACTTTAATGGAAAAAGAAATTGAGATGGTCATTATCTAGAAACACTTCAACCACCAAATACTATTTCCTATTGAAAATTTCAGACGTCTGAATTTCCAATTTCCAATAAATCTCTCTACGCTTCTCCCCGACCTACTAAGAAGAAGCATTAAATATTCAATTTCGCCAAAACGAACAAGATGCCGACTGTATAATTTTCTGCACAATAGTTCCTGTGGTACAAGCGAAGCAAATAAAAAACAAAAATGGAGGGCCCGTGGGACCGTGGAGGAAGAAAGATGGAAGGAAAAACTTCTGTAATTAGATCTGAGACGACGCAGAAAAGGGCCTACCTAGGTTTAAAAAGAGTAAGTTTTCTCTCATTTTTAATGCTTTCTTTTTCGTTTGGCGTAGCGTGCAACACAGGGCGATCAGAGTTGTTGGTGGGATGCGTGAGAGGCAGGTGCACGGGAAAATCCCACGCTTTCATACCTTAAATACCCTCTTTCCTACTCCTCTTTTTACAATTGCCATTAAAATGTTGAAAGATTTAGATTTGAGCTTTTTTAGTTTTCGAGGGTTTCTGTGAATGAAAACCCTCATCATTTAGGGCTTATTTGTGGAACTCGATCTGACATCTTGTGTGAGTCATTCGGGGGGAATGCATATCTGTGTTTTTGGCAAAACCCTAGATATCTGTTATTTTGTTCGTTGAAGAAAATGGCAGGTTTACAGATCTGCATTCTCCTCAAATGACTACGGGAATGTCTGAAATTTCTTGGTTCATTTTGTGTTTCAGGTAATTTTCTCTGGTAGGTTTCTTCTTGCATTATGAAATTTTCTATAGATAGATGTCTGGCTGGCCTGCATTGAGTGGAAAGCTGTTCAAATATGCTGAAATAGGGGAAGGTATTATCAGGTTTGGGGAATTTTTCAGGTACAAGTGTAGGAAATTTTGCAGATATTATCATGTTTAGGGAATTTTGAGAATTTTACAGTTATTATAGCTACTATAAATGGAAACAGTTTCCTTTATCAATAATTAAAAGAGTTCGATTTTCCTACTAATTTTTGTAGAAATTAATTTGGTATTTGAAATTTTTTAGCGGGATTGAGATTGTTTTTTAAAGAGTGATGATATAAGAATGATTTAGTATAGTTTTTATAAGTTTAAGTTGGATTGCTTGTCTAATCAACAGGATTTGCTATCTCTAAAGATGATAAATATAAGACTGATTTATCCGTGTTTTTATATTTCGAGTTGAATTGCTTGTCTTATCAATAACAGCCACTCCCATCCGAAAAGATGAAGTAAACAAGAATGATTATCTGTATCTTTATATCTAAAATTACATTACTAGTCTTATCAACAACAATCATTGATATGTCTAAGCATAATGAAAATAAGATTAATTTATCCTTGTTTTTATATTATAAGTTCGATTGTTTGGCTTGTCAGTAACTGCCATTGTTATATTTTTATAAATGAAGTAAGAATGATTTATCGTGTTTCTTTTATATTTTCAGTTTTCAGATGATTTATCGTGTTTTTTTTATATTTTCAGTTTTCAGATAGATTGTTTGTCTTAACAACAATTGTTATGGTATATCTTCATTTTGTAATATTTCAAATTGTCTTTACTAAAATGATCCTTGTCATAACTATTTGTAAAAATGATAAAATTAGAATGATTCCCTTTTACTTTTAAATCTTTCAAATCCAATTGTTTATTTTATTAACTACTAATGAATATGTACTGAACATATAGCTGTAGTGAGTGAATATGAATAAAAAGAGATAATAAAAATGAACTCTACAATGAAAAGATACAGAGATCCCTGTTCTACAGAGCACTATATTAGATAAAGAAGTTAGAAACAATTTTAGATACAATTGTAGCATGGGCAGGACTCGAACAAGAGCTTTACAATTAGAATAGGCAATACACAGAAGAAAGCAGGTCATATTATTGCTAACTTTTTTTTGATGGAGGTCATCCATAAACAAGTTTTAGGTACTTGTTGGCCTCAATCAGCAAGACTTGATCTCTGGTGGGTTCTTTGTGAGTCATTCAACTTCAGCAGTAGATCAAGGGCCCATTGACACTTTAAAGACTACACATCTAAGTAAGGTACAAATTTTAGAATCAATCAAAAGCAAATTTGAATGGAACAATATAATATACCTTATTTATTTACAGAAAACAGATATGTCAGAAGGATATGGATTGATCTTTATTTTCCTCAATTAGGGTGATGAATTTGTGGAATTTGACAATAGATATTGATTTAAAATATAGTTTTTTTTAAGTTAAAAAAACAGATAGATAAATTATATGAATATCAGTATTTGTGTTTTAATATAGAAATTAGTTATATTCAATTCTTATATTTGAATCGTAAGCGAATGTAAAACAAATAGTCAGAAAGAAAAGAATTATATATCTAAACTAGATATCATCCATGAACTCCACAATTTAATTAAAATCATCAATATTTCAACTTCTTAGGAACAACAGGAAACAGAATCTAACCCCCAATGGCAATGCAGGATGGTCTGCAATATTTTTTCCTTGATTAAAAACACAAGTGTGTTTTTTACGTGTAGAGGGAGAAAGTTGAGGCCATAGAAGCATTAGTGAGGAGAGATGCTTTGGCAGAGTGTTATTATATACGCATGTATGTAGATGCAGATGAAGATGATTCATGCAGGCGTGCTTTAAATTTGGCAAGAAATACATGAGCACACAGGCATGCTCAACGTGCCCAAGTTCCATTCTATCCTTTTGCTCTTGATACGTGTGCTCCATGGGGTCCAAAGACACCTAATGATTTAGGGCCACATGGTATCTTTCATATTTACCACCACCATAATTTTAGAATGTCGGAATTTATGGCCATGCAAATTAGACTTAGCTCATTGATATCGACTTATCATTTAATTTCATTGATGTAAGGCAAAATAATGATTATCTAGTTGGCGAGTAAATGTTGGTCAGAACACCTTTTTATACTCTATAAACTGTTTTATGATAAGATTGCAAATCGTGGGAGGGAGAGGAGATTGTTATGATTAGGTAAATCAGAATAGGGCCTAAACACTTGTGCAACAATTATATAGGTGGAAGAGGATCTCACAAGTGGTAAGATACTAAAATATAGAAGGAAAAAAAAAGACTTTATATGAGGTGGGATAAAATATACACAAAGAAAGTTTTTACCAGAGCAAGGAAGGAACTGACACAAGATGAGGGTCTTGACTGCGAACAAAAATTGTTCTTTTCAAACGTGAGAAAGAGGAAGAGGAGAGGACACATGGCCTCTATTTCATCTATGAACAATTGTTCAAGAAATGCTATCATCGAGGTCCCCTCCAAGAAGGAAAGAGAAGTGAACACACATTTTACTCTATTCTTTTTCAAAAGAATAAATTAATTTGATAATGACAATTTTTTTAATGGCTTATTATTGGAATATAGACAAATACTATGAATTAGGAAGGAAAAGTTGTTATGAAAGAGAAGCGATGATACAATTTTTTAACTTCTAAATATTTCAAAGGAGTAAATTATTTTGATAATGGCAATTGTATCAACGAACTATTACTTGAAAATAATGATTATCATAATTTTTAAGTATTGTGAATGTATTGTGTCTCTTGATTCACTTAATTAGATATACACTATTAGTGTCACATGACATATCATTGAAATATCACTTGTCAATGTTCTACAAAATTCAAATTTGTGCCCGTTTATGGTACAATCAAAACCCTTATGTTTATAAATATATGTTGGTATGCCCCCCTAATATGTATGGTATGGAGTCTCATTAGTAGATATTAAAGGAGAAAGACTATATATTTTCTTAAAGGCAAAAACATCAATATTGTATCTTGGCCAAAAAAAAATTGTTACTCGTTTGTAGTATAAGAGTATCGTGCTTGTGCAACTTGTTTCTTATGATTGTACATCTTATTATTCAAATGTTTTCATTGTCAATGTTCTATGTTGTGCATGATTTGTTGATAATGAACTTGTAGGACAATTATGCTTGTGCAAAACTATGGAGTTACTTTCATGATGGAATCTTTGGCACATTTCTCAACAACCATTTTGAAATGTCAATCAATTTTCAACATTGTTGTGTGGAAGTTGGTATATTTGCATTGGATTAGTGTGCAAGTTCTTGTGCAACCCATTTTTTTGTTATTCACATGTGCACCTTTGCACTTGCTTCCACATGTTACAACTTTGCAATTTGCAATTCAAGCCAACAAATGGTTGGTATTTGTGGTTGGCTTTGAAAAATGTTGAATTTCTCTTATGTGAATGGCTCAGTACATTCTTAAGAACTAACTCATGAGCAAATTGCTCTACTTAATTGAGATTTTAAATTGCTATGATTCAAACTAGTGATTGTGACATTTTGCCTTCTTGAAGTGACATTTTCATATGTTTGTTAACACCCAACAAAGTGTCTTAAAATTTGCTTGATCATATATTAATGCCAAGGTTAACAATGAATCTCTACTTAAATGTGCAATTCTAATGAGAAGTCTATGGGGTTAGATTAGGGCGTGTAATAAATCTTTGCAAAGTTTGGCTATTTCATTTCAATGTGTTGCATTCTTCTATAAGTCATTCATGTGTGTGGAGTTATTTTGAAATGAAATAAAAGTATTGTTCCTTGGTCTCCATTGTTGTCTTTTATTTGTCTTTGTAGCAACTTGTCAATATATTTAAAAGGGCTAAGAATACTAAGAAGGGGGGTGAATCGATGATCTATTAGATTCTTAACCTTAAGCCACTTATCAAATAGAATTCATCCAAAACATATATAAACCATTGACCACATGCATGCAATGTAAACTTGTGAAACTATCAGTTAGACAACTAATAAACATCCACACAAGTAACACAAAGATGCCAAGGGTTTTCACATGGAAACCCTTGGTCAAAGGGAAAACCACAATGAGAATTAGCACCCACACATATTTTGCACTCTTCTAAACAAAATTCGTAAGAGCTTAACCCCATTAGGAGCTTGCAATAATGTCATGATTGGAGCCACATGGTTAAGGGATTTGCCTCTAGTCCTCTCAGAAGCTTTACCCAATTATGAGTAACATCATTGGAGGATTTCAAATTCAAATTAATGAGCCACCTGGTTAAATAAATTACACTTCAAACCTATTAAGATCTTGCTCACCCTGTTAAAGAGTAAGCTAGTTAAGGGATTTATATTTGAGAATATGTTGGGATTCAACAAGGTAAGTGATGTGGGAATTGAACTTCTCTATTGCTTGTGCAGACCCAATTCAACTTAACATCTGCTTATGATTGATGGAATTCCTATATTGACTTGATTACATAGACCATTCATGATCATGACACTTGCATCTGCAATATCTTACCATATAAATATACATCTCAATCTTTATGGTGGTCATTGTCTTAGCCTAAATGTGTTACACTTGAATTCACCTTAGGCCTGGCAAAACATCTTAACAAACTCCAATTTGCCTTTACCAAATCCATATGATCACCAATTTGAATTCCATATTGATTCAACAAAGAACATATGACCTTTTGCACTTTTTCCAGTGAAGATGTTTGACTGCAAGAAATTTGATCACAACATCCAATGTATGATCAATACATCATAACCCATTAGTGCCACATCATCACTTAACTTTCCATCTCAAAAGATCTAACAAAGTCAGTCCATATCCTATCAGTTTAGGATCAACCTTAAATTGCACTAAGATTTCTTGCATTTTGTCTTGAACATGTTTCAATTGAACCAAAACATGGTTTTTTGTAAAGCAAAACATGCACTAATGTAACCATGATTGCATAGCTGAATATAGGTCATAAATCCTAAATTATATCTAGATCATCACAAGTTTGATAAACCAATCAAATAATTCACTGTCTATCAGAAACCTTTTAACTCATTTGCTATGTCATGCTTCAATCAATCATAACTCTCTCCATGCTCATGTGTGGTACATTAAATTGCACATACAACATCTTTGAGTCTCCCATATCAATCATGCACTCTAACTCAACACACAAATCAATTGTGTCCTCTAACTCAACTCACAAATCAACCACACACTTTATTTGTATCTTGTACAACATAAATTTAAGAGACAACCTTCAATTTGACATCAATGAAAATACAATAATTCATCATTAAACATGCATTTTAACAACTATACAATACAATTTGCATCGGTTATGCCAACACAATTGTGTGTTTATAGTCAATTGGTTTGTTTATTTGCTTATAATATGCATGAAATTGTTAAAACAAGTGTTCTAATCAATAGGAGTATGAGTTGTGTACACTCCATATCAATAACTATTATGCTATTGTTTCATTACAAGTGGTCCAAGGTAAAATATCCCAAAATTGGGAAGAGATGGTAGAAAAGAAGGACTAGTTAGAGGATTGTCCCAAGTGAAAATTGCTAATTATGAGGGCACTTCAAAATAAGCTTGGTATATAGATAGTGGGTGGAGAAGAGTGGTTGAACAAAAGGGTTTTTGGGGAATGGGAGAATATGAATTCACATGAGAAAATATGTGTGTTAATTTTCTAAGTTCTTGTAGAAGATAGGCTTGTATGAGTTATGCTAAGAATAATTAATGTTTACCAAGATTTGATTTGTTAGCTATTTGAGATGCCTAGATCTAGAATAACTATTGGATTGGTTTATTGAGTTAAAGAAATGTTTTGATTTAGATTTAACCAGAGCTTGATAATGTGAAGTATGATAGCATACTAAGATTGCATATAAAAGTGCCATGTTGAATGGAGCAAGAAAAAGTCTTGAAAAACGTTTGCATGGTCATGGAGTTCAAGGGTCCAAATTTGTGTCAACCATCTATATGCTGGATTTATTTAAGAAATTCAATAACATCCACCAATGGGGGATGCCTATTAAAGACTACACAAAAGAGTTGTCAACCAAATATCTAAGTTGATCACATGAAAGAAAACAAATATTTAAATGTATGTTGATGGTTTATGTAATTATACTTAAGATGAAAATTGTTTGGTATATATGCATTCCATGGAGGATGCCTATTATCTTACATTAAAGCAACAAAAGAATAGCAATGTATTGTCATACCACAAAGAGCTCAAAACTTGTTTCGAGGGTGGACAGTTAGGTCAATGGAATACTTAAAGAAGAATAAAAGTAATCTCAAATATAACAGGCCATACAAGACGAGGGGTGGAAAGATAATCAAGGAAGTGGGAGGAAATTTTGTACTCAAAGAGAGATTGCAAACCTTGGACATATATGTGGAGAAGGAAAAGTTCACCTACGACAAGATCAATCAAAGTCTCAACAGATGAGTGTCGTTTGCATCATCTTCTTTAACTAGCACTATGGGATGTAAGGGATCAAGACAAACTAATTGACAAAAGACTTAAAGAGAACTAAAGTATGAAACACAAAAAAGTTGTTAGCAATAAAGGTTTGGTTTTCACTTGGATGTATTGTTTACGTGTTGTGTCAATAATAGGTTTTATCATTAACGACAACATGTCTATGTGATCATGATAGATGGAGATTTTGTATATCACTGAATGATTGTTAGCACAATGAAGTCAGTACATGACAAGTTATGTCTTGTTCATGCAACCATGTTCATGGTAGCAAGGCTTTGGGATTATTCTGGAAAGGTCGTTGTATAACATGTAGTATATTTTACTAGCACCCAATAGTGTTGAGGAAGAGTATTTTATTATTGTAAAACGTAATATTTGTATTGTAACGTGTGAGAACTACATTCTAATATTTGTAATGATGCTTATGAAGACGTTTATTCCTTAGCATGGACCTATGTAATTAATTGTACATTGGGGAAGCTTTAACAAGCCTACCAAATTAATTATTTGTGAGAGCATAAAGGAAAATTGTTTTCCTTGGTTGGGTATCAATTGTATGGTCATCGCGAATATTGTTGATGCGAGTTTTCCATGCTGATGATTAGATCATATCTAAGGTTGAGTTGGTTGATTGTGGTGAGGTTCAAAGGAACTATTTTGGAAAGTAAGTTGCAGATCAATCGCTTCATTGATTTGGATATGTTATCCTAAAGTTTGATCTTCACAATTGCCAAAGCATTTAGGCAGTGGGTCTATTTGTTTCCTTATTTATCTTTGTTAGAGAAATAGAATAACAAATCATATATCATCAGAAAGCTCTTTTTGAGGCCGTTGTGATGATGGAGATTCTGTATATCACTGAATGATTGTTAGCACAATGAAGTCAGTACATGACAAGTTATGTCTTGTTCATGCAACCATGTTCATGGTAGCAAGGCTTTGGGATTATTCTGGAAAGGTCGTTGTATAACATGTAGTATATTTTACTAGCACCCAATAGTGTTGAGGAAGAGTATTTTATTATTGTAAAACGTAATATTTGTATTGTAACGTGTGAGAACTACATTCTAATATTTGTAATGATGCTTATGAAGACGTTTATTCCTTAGCATGGACCTATGTAATTAATTGTACATTGGGGAAGCTTTAACAAGCCTACCAAATTAATTATTTGTGAGAGCATAAAGGAAAATTGTTTTCCTTGGTTGGGTATCAATTGTATGGTCATCGCGAATATTGTTGATGCGAGTTTTCCATGCTGATGATTAGATCATATCTAAGGTTGAGTTGGTTGATTGTGGTGAGGTTCAAAGGAACTATTTTGGAAAGTAAGTTGCAGATCAATCACTTCATTGATTTGGATATGTTATCCTAAAGTTTGATCTTCACAATTGCCAAAGCATTTAGGCAGTGGGTCTATTTGTTTCCTTATTTATCTTTGTTAGAGAAATAGAATAACAAATCATATATCATCAGAAAGCTCTTTTTGAGGCCGTTGTGATGGTGCAGGTTATTTTGGGTTTTGGTGTTGTTAGGTTGCATGTTTTAGATTAAGGTAAAAGCAAGTCTTGAAGGGGTCTCGAAACCCTTTACAACAAAAAGAAAGATAAACCATTAAGCACACCCAGGTTTAAAGAGGACCTGAAACCAGCAAAACAGCTAAACCAAGTTTAACAGAGACCTGAGACCAACAAATGTGACCAGAAAAAACAACCATACGAACACTGGAACCTAGAAAGTCGACAGAGTGGAACAAAGCAACTTGACAAACCTCCCAAATCAGTTTCCAACAAACCAGAAACTCAGCCAGTTCACCATCACTAAAAAACTAGTCAGCATAAGGGAGCATAAGATTTTCCTTTTGATTTGAATTTGTCCTTACGCGACCGAAGGATCATATCTAAAGGGGGAGCAGAAGACTTGGTCTTCTTCCTTTTAACCGCAATCCAACCATCCTCAAACTTCATTGCCTCAGCAACCCAATCCTCAAAAGATGACCCGAGGAATCTAGGGGACACAAAAGCCGCATCATTAGATGACAAATGGTCCCTATGAGGACCAACCAAAATAGGGGAAGAGACCAAAGCATCCTCTTCAACCATTGGCGTGGAAAGAATACGATCCACAACAACAACATTTGCAGGAGCATCCAGGGAAATCTCCAAAGCATCCACCTCAACCACCAGCTCAGAATGAATGCTAGCTACAGCCTCAAAATCCACAGGAGCAGCCCAGGATTGTTTCACCGTGTAGTGCTCAGAGGAGGCCCCAAACCACCAAGAAGGTGGTCGTCTAGACTTGGATTTTCCAACAGCACAACGGGCAACAATGTGCCCCATTAAGTGGCAGTTCCTGCAACGAAAAGGGATACCCTCGAAATCCAACAATTTTGTCCAAGAACCTTGCGGGGAGTCCAAGAAAATCGCCTCAGGAAGGCCCTTAGAAACATCCAAGTCTACAAGAAAGCGCGCACAGGTCGAATGGAGAATATCTGAAGTGTCAGCATCCACATATAAGAAATTACCAATAGCATTACCAATAGTTTCAAAAATTGAATCTTGCCAAAGATGAATCGGAAGATTAGGAAGCCAGACCCAGACAGGGAACTTATTAAAGGATTTCGAGAGTGGATCAAAATCCATGTGGCCACGGTTTGGCCATAAGAGCAAATTTGCCCTGCCAAGAAAAATTATTGTGACACAAAATAATCTTCCTGTCATCAGAACATTGAAACTTAGCTATAAAAAAATATTTTTCACACGGAAAGATGTGGACATTATTTTCTATAAGTGGCATCCAGTTCTTGGAGATCCAGACATGTAGATTAGCAAGAGAGGGCTAGTAACCTCGAAAGCGAAAAATGGTAGCAAGAGAGGAAAGCTCTTCTACCGTATGAAAAATATCTTCAACAGATTCTGGATCAAGAGAAACCTTAGTGGGATTTAAAGCTCTTACAGGTGACACAAGAGGGGGCGCAAATGAAGTTGCATGAGGGAGAGTGCCATGTAAGCTAGCATGAGGGAGAGCGCCATGTAAGCCGGCTTCAAAGGCAACCACATCTACAAAAGTCCTTCCCCCCAAACAAGGAGGAAACCCAGGAGCCGAGCGAGGGGCAGAAGGAGCCCTAACCCCACCCGCAGAAGCCCTAACCCCACCCGCAGAAGAGGCCAAACGAAGCCCACCATCACTAGTAAAAACAACACCTCCACCCATGCGACTAGCAATTCCATGAGCAGAAGGTCCAAGTTTTCGAACGGTAGCAGGAGCAGAAGAACCAGGTTTACGAACAGGAACAGAAGCCCCATCCCCAACCGTAGACCGTCCTCCAAAATCGACTCCTTCACCCAAACGACCGGCGGGAGTAGAGACCTCAACGTAACCAAACGCTAAAGAAGCAGAAGCACCATGAGCGGGAGAACCAAATATTCGAACAGGAGATCCAGGTATTCGAGCGGTAATAGGAGCGGGAGCCATTGGTTCCTTAATATTGTTTCTTGTTAGGTTGCATGTTTATGCAGCCAAATTCATGGATTCTATTTTGCACTCTAGGAGACATCTTGACCATCTAAACTTTATTTTTTAAAATTTAATATCTTACAAAAGCTTATTATGTTCTCTTTCCATTGATGCTAATTTTTCTTTTAGATTCTACTACAGGTACATTCTATTCAATTTTTTGTATTTTGGCACTCTAGTTGATATCTTGGTTGTTTTAGGTCTAGGGATCATTTTTGTTACATGGGATGACTCATTTGGGTTGTCATTTCTATTTTATCAGCCTTGTGTCTCTTTTGATATTTGTAAACATATTTTTGTAATCTTTTTTTTGTGCAAACGTATTTAGTAAAGTGTCACTCTATTGCTTTCTAGGGTCTTGCACATCTTTATGTCTTGTTTTACTTGCACTACTTTATAAATTTCCTTAGGGGGTTTCATGTTGGCCATTTTCATCATCTTCCTTTGTGAAGTGTTCCTTCCACGACATTAGGCTCACGATGTGTCGATGACATGTGCCTTTATAGTTGTTTTTACTTCTACACTCTTGATGTTCCTAGTTCTTCTTTCTACAAGAGATTATGCATTCAATTTCAGTGTACTTGTCTTAGCTCTCAACATTATAGGGGGTTTTGTTGGTTCTAGTACTTTTTTGATTCGATGGAGTGAGTTATGTATTCAGTATTTGTTCCTATGTACTAGACAGATGTAGTGGTTGGATACCTATGCATTTTGGTGAGATGAGTCATTTACCTTATGGACACTCTTTTATTCCTATTTTTGGAGGCCACGAAGATATCTTCCATCTTCAATTGATCAACTCTTCACACTTAGTTTTCTCTACTTGGTCGTGTTCTATACAATGGAGGTTCTTCAAATTAGCAATTTGATAGTCTTTGTGGCTTCATGATCATCCATCTCTTTTTGGAGTAGGGTTTTTCCAATGTGTTTTCTCTATTTCTCTTCTTTACAGAGATTTGAATGTGATTGGGTACCTCATCAGACTATGTTGTTGGGACCCAAATTTACTCAATAGTAAGTTTTAGTTACTCCCTAAGTTTATATATAGGGCAGTGTTAGAGTAATAAAGCATTTCCTTATTATTTAAATCATTTGATTTAATTATTAAGGCACTTCTTATCTCTATTTTATTTAAGATAAACTTTAGGCATATAATAATTAACTCTTTTATTAATTATTAACATGCAATCTAGGTTAGTTAGCTTTTAGGGTTTTGATCTCCTTCATAAGGATTGATCTCTCTTTGTAATAATTAGTTCATTCAATACAATTACATTTTATATTTTGCACATCAAGATTGTTTTCTCTCTCATGGATATGTGAATTCAAGCCTCCATAGTTTTGTGACTCTATTTTTGTGACAAGTGTTTGCGTGCAAGTGATTCTCGGAGATGTGTGATGAGTTTTCATCAACTTCAATAGTTTCCTTATCAACCTTTAACAGGGTTAGAACTTTCTAACAAGGGTTCAAAGTCTTCTAACATGGTATATCTTATAACGAGGATTTTTGTACTTAATGCATTGTAATTGGCTCCTAACAAGGTCCAATCCTTTTTCTAGAAACTTATCTATTAGTACACTATCTTGTGGGTACCATCTCCACTGGGGTTTTTCCATCGATCAAGGGTTTCCCTAGTCAACAAATCATTGCACTAGTGTATGGTTTTCCATTGTTGTGCATCTTGGTTGTAATTGTTGGAGTTCAAATTTATAAGTTTAGATTTAAGTTTACATGGTCACAACATATTCACACCACCCCCCCAGTTGTTTGAGGACTTTACTTCTTAACAGAAGCTAGATAACTACAATATAACAGAAGATAATAGTATTTTAAATGTTAAAAGAAAAAGAGCTAGCTATCACAAATAACTATGCAACTATGTGAGCTCACTATCCAAAATATGTGTAGGTCAAGGATATCGATGTAGGTACAAAATGCCAGCTCAACATGCATGTGTCTCATATAGGAAGGGTATAGAAGTTGGCCAAGGCCTCCAAGAAAAAAAGCAAGAAGTAACTAGAATCGCAACAAAAAAGTGCAACTAAGATATATGTATAATAAAAATATAAGATCAAAGATACAAGAAAACTTACATGTAATGCCTCACCTAGAGATCCTTGGAACAAGGATTTAATACAAGCCAAGATTTTTTTTTTACAAGTATGAATGCACATGACAACATCATACAGGGATCACAAATATCACAATGGAAGACTTCACCACAATCCCTAAAACCAACGAATCTCCAAACGTCACTAACAGACACACACAAACAGAGGACAACAATCACCACGCACATGATGAGGGCTCGAAGAAATGATCACTCATCAACAAAGCACCAAACTAGGGTACAAATGTAGAATCCTGAAATTTTGCTAAGTCTGAAATCCTGAAGCCCTTAAATTTGGCAATTTGGCTAAGTCTGAATTTTTGAAGCTCTGAAATTTTCTTATAATCTTTATCTTAACTCAGAGAGGTCTAAAACCTATCTCAAAAGATTTTTCGCATATAGTAAAATATATCTTAATATAAGGAATTAACTTAAACGATATATTTTAAACCCCTAGAAAGACTGTTTTGAACTGGAAAGGTGTGAAATCCAATAAGGTGTCCAAAACCAACTTCTAAAACTTCCTCAGCCAAGCCTAACTACTCCCTGTTTCTCACGCGAGGAAGTGCATTGGTCTCAAGTTTCACGCAAGACTTTGCATCACTTTGCGCGAGGAAGTGCATGGCTTCGCACGAGGATTTGCATCCCTGCGCGAGGAAATACATTCTCACGCGAGGAGGTACATTCTCATGCGAGGAACTGCCTTTCCACACGAGAAAACACAACAACGTGACAAAAAGTAAAGACTAAAAAGCACCAAAACATGAAAACCTCCACATTGGGGAGTACCAAAACCATGTAAATCGAGGAATAAACACTCAAGTGCAAAGACAACAAGGAAAGAGGATGATGCAGGAGCATCTTGCATTGGAAAATTATTGAAAAAAAAAAAAAAGGAAAAAAGGCAAAAATAAATAAATTAATTAAATAAAATAGAATTCTGGAGGAGAGAGAAAAGTGACGAAAATTAGAGGAGAAATAATAAAAAAATAAAAAAAGGAGAAAAGAAAGGAAAAGGTGATTTCTATTTTCGAGGTGCATGGGTGGCATAAATAGGAAAATAGTTGTCATTCCATTAATTGAGGTGTGTAGGTGGAAATTCTAGAAGGTTTTGGATAAATCATGTATTTAGTATTTGTTGGGTGCTTAGTTGTATTTGGGTGGGAATTTAATATTTATTTAAGAGTAGTTGTATTTACCTTTTATCCCACATTGGTTGTGTTTGTAATGTCTTAGGTTAGAAGTGCCTATTTAAGCAAGGCTTATTATCATTTGTAATAAAGCTCGAGGAGTAGAAACTTGAGAAGTAGAAGTTGTGGAAGGAGAAGCTCAAGGAGAAGCTTGATATCATCTTGTAGGTGTTGTAAGGATCTTCAAGTATAATAAAATTTCTTGTGAAGCATTTTTTTTTGGTCTCTATATTGTTGCTTTCTTGATTGTGAGTGAGTAAGGGTGGTGTGGCCCTCTATCAGTGGTATCAGAGCGTACCCTTCATCAGTGGTATCAGAGCAGGAGATCCTGAGTGTATAAGCAGATCGTCGAAGTGTGAGGCAGTTTGTACCAGGAGCTTGGTTGGGAAAAGTTTATCAGAGCTTGTGGATTGCAAATTCGTTGTCCTAGACTTGTGATGTGGTTCTTGATTGTTCGTGCGAGGTGGCAGGTTGCGATCTGACTTGCAAACAATTCAAGGTTGTCACAAGGAGCGTAGGAAGGATTTTTTGCAGAGGGCTTACGAAGATCTTGGGAGATGGCTCCAAGAGGATTGGACCCTAAGATGATTGCAAAAATCCATGATATAGTGGAGAGGAATTTTTCTAAGATGTTTGCTCGGTTGGATGCTAAAGCTAAGAAGGTCAAGGTGGAAGAGGTTGGTTTTGTTGATCAGATTGTGGAGTCTGATGCAGAACTTGCAGAGCAACTAGAGGTTGTTGCTGAAGATATTCCTAATGTTGTTGGTGTTGGGACAGAGGTTGGTTTTCATGATCAGTTGGTTGAGTCTGACATGGAGATTGTGGAGCACTCGGTTGTGGATGAACCAGTTGTTGTTGGTGGTGACTTGTATGTTGCAGAGCATCTTGTTGTGAGCAATGAGGTTGCTGATGTTGTGAGTGTGGAATGTGTTGATGGAGATCTACATGTTGGTGCTGATATGGAGTTTGTTGTTTCTGATGCAGGGTTTGTTGCTATGGGTGTGAATTCACTAGTTGTTGATGTGAATGAGGGTTTGTTGATGAAGAATTATGTTCAGTTTGTTCTTGGGCATGAGCATGTTGATTGGATGGTTGAGATTCGAGTGTTTGATAGAGTAATGCAGATGTGGAAGATTTGCATGGTGGTTTTGTTGTCCCTATTGAGGTGGAAGCCTTTGGTGAAGATGAAGATGGTGGTAGATCTTTCTTTTGGCGTCAAAGTGTGGGACACACTTTTGTATCTACCGGGGGAGTCTGATGCAGGAGCATCTTGCATTGGAAAATTATTGAAAAAAAAAAAAAGGCAAAAAAATAAATAAATAAAATAAAATAGAATTCTGGAGGAGAGAGAAAAGTGACGAAAATTAGAGGAGAAATAATAATAAAATTTAAAAAGGAGAAAAGAAAGGAAAAGGTGATTTCTATTTTCGAGGTGCATGGGTGGCATAAATAGGAAAATAGTTGTCATTCCATTAATCGAGGTGTTTAGGTGGAAATTCTAGAAGGTTTTGGATAAATCATGTATTTAGTATTTGTTGGGTGCTTAGTTGTATTTGGGTGAGAATTTAATATTTATTTAAGAGTAGTTGTATTTACCTTTTATCCCACATTGGTTGTGTTTGTAATGTCTTAGGTTAGAAGTGCCTATTTAAGCAAGGCTTACTATCATTTGTAATAAAGCTCGAGGAGTAGAAACTTGAGAAGTAGAAGTTGTGGAAGGAGAAGCTCAAGGAGAAGCTTGATATCATCTTGTAGGTGTTGTAAGGATCTTCAAGTATAATAAAATTTCTTTTGAAGCATTGTTTTTTGGTCTCCATATTGTTGCTTTCTTGATTTTGAGTGAGTAAGGGTGGTGTGGCCCTCTATCAGAGGAACATCTATACATCTAAACCAAAGCAGTAAGAACGTACTGAAAGCAACATCGCAGTGAACAGAAGTAACATCGCAATAACTGAACAACCAAACTAAGTATGCAGTTCCTCCCAACCGTTAATAGCATCATAAGACCATCGTGGATCTTCGCCATCCCCTGCATGTAATATCCTAATCCATTGATCAGATCGTCGGTACTATTGTAATAGGGACATCACTACTAAACATGCTGCAAACATAAGCATAAGGAAATCTAACATGCTAGTGGAAAGCATAAGATAATCCTATAAGTAGATAACATCACCTATCACATGTTGATCATCATAATAAGAAAATCTAACATGCTAAACCAATAAGCAATAGACAATCCAATACAGTAATTCACATCTAGTCATATGCTAAACATCATAATATGGGAATGCGTCAAACAAACTAACATCATCTAAACATGATATCGAAGCATTCCAATGAAAGCATAAATCACAAGAAAGCATACTTCGAAACTCGAAGTATCAAGTGAAAACATCCAGCAACGGTCGCACTAGGACAAAAGACCATCTCTGTACATCGGTCCTTAACAGTGGTGAAGGTAGCTACACCTCCCAACTACATGGCACCCGTAGGTCCACACCCACTGTGCTAATGGAGATAATGATCCAACCAAAAACACACAAAAACAACATCCATGGCTAACACTCATGCTAGATAGTATGATGGTTGTAACCAAGAACCTAAGACAATGCAAGGAGTATAGGTCCTGGTCAAACACTCAATAGGCTACTAAGTAGGGGTTGATATCTTAGAGAGTTGCTTGGCTTCGAAAAGCCCAAGCTCGGATCATGTGTGGAAACACTCTCAAGGGACTCTCTTGGAACCATCGCACAAATGTGAAACTTTTCATTATCTTAAGTTTTATTAACACTCACACATTTTAATTTAGTTATCACTTACTTAAAACTTTTTATCCTCCACCAACCTCCGGCGCCATGATCGCTGAGCTGTGAGATAGAAGCCCCCTCCAAATACTACCCTACCCTACCCATGCTCATCCTACGACAAGTGCCCGTGGGCATGCATACTCCCATCCCAACCCCAATGATCATAACTTCCAAAAGTAGCACGGAAGATCGGGCCTCGTAAGTCACCCAAAAAGTGTACATGCATGTACTCATGTGTGGTGCACCACCATCACGAAGATCATAAAACAAGGACTAGATGAGAACACAATGCAAAGGATGACACCCAACTAAAAGCAACACGGGAGGATGAATTCTACATGAATCCCAAAGCCAATAAAATCATACATCATGAAATCACTCAATCAACCTCAATCTAAGAGTATGGATTCTACACGAACCTCAATGATGCAACAAGACCCAACATCATGAACTAACTCAACTGGCCTCAATCTAGGAGCATGGATTCTACACTAATCCTAGTGTCCACAAAACAATAACAAAGGTCCAAAAGAAACCATAACACTAGATATAAAATCACTCAACCGAACACAAAGTTAGGAGTATGGGTGTGACACACATCCCAATGCAACATAAAAGTGCAATACTGGTCTGACTGATATCTATACGGATCATCTAGGTCCATGACCCACATTTTGCCAAGAAAACCCGAGAAAACAGGGCGGCATGCAAAATGAGGTAAAACTCCAAAATTTTAGAAAACTACAAAGTTAAAACCCATTTGGCCTTTGGGTACAAAAACCCCAAAAATTCAGAAATAATTAAGTTCAGACATCGTATGCAAAAATGACCAGCATAATGGTGTAAAACCTCAAACCCTCAACCTGAAAAATAGAAAAATGTTCATACCTGCCCAATCGGGTAGAGCTAGCATACAGAAACGAAGGGGAACGCTAGTTCTTAGCCTCCAAACAAAAGGCTACCAAAAATAGAAGTAGAAACAGAGCCGAAACCATAAAACGGGAAAGCCCTACCTCATAGCCAAAAGGGCAAAACGAGAATCTGAACCAGAAAAGAACAAGCCAATAGAAGTGGCTGAAAATCACGGCAATCCAAGGTCTCCCTGAGATAGATCCAACGAGCTCAACCTCGCGACGATCCCATGCCTGTTGCTCCCACAACAAACAAAACAGTAAAGCCTCATGAAGAGGATTTTGGATTTTACTCTCCAACTTTCTAATTCGAAAGTGAGAAGTGAGGAATTAAATTCCTTTTTGGATACTTATTCACTTTTCAAGTGAATAATCGATTAGGGCAAATAACTAGCCAACCTAGTTAAACCTCGAATCAACCCAAACGAAAATAGCTTATTCCTATAAATAGGAATTCATCTATGGAAAAGCTGCTAGAAGTTAAAATAAATCAATTAAAAAGCTTGAAAACCCAAAAACATAGAAATTTTCTTAATAACTTCTGCGACAATGCGAAGCTCTAAATGCACAGACACGCTCACTAGTCTAATCACATAATGCAAATGAGTTTGGATTTAATAATCACCGAAAGGATTAATTAAATAATTAAAATAAGGATACGTCAACCAAACAGAGATGACATTGGTAAAATATGAATAGTTGAATCACTAACTCCATGTGCCACTACCAGGAATATAAATCCTGCACACTAAACAACACGATCAAGTGCAATTGCATGTAATAACATAGCCGAAATAATAAATGCAGTAAATCACCTAATTTAACCATTTATTTAATTATATCAAAATAATCTATTTACATCACTCACGTTCGCATAAAGCATAACAACGCAGGAATGAAGTAAATAACCATAGCATTAAATTCATCAAATAACCTAAAAAGAGATATGTCCAAATGCCAGATAAACAGATATCATCATAAAACACATTGTCATCTCAAAATGGCATCATCATGCACTATAATCAACTGAACAACATAGTAATCCAACATCTATGATATTGAAATCAAGGTATATCATCCGACCCTTGAGTCCTCTCAAATGTAAAATATAACATAAGTAGATATCTACAGCACATAACCAATGAACCCAAAAAGGACAATCCATTTTTTATTATTAAGCATTTAATAATAGTTGTTTAAACAAAAAGAAAAGGCACTAAAAACACATAAGCAAACATAGTCAGAAACATGACTAACCACTACTACAGAAACCTAGTCCAATGTAGCATGGTAAAAACACATAGTGCAATCTCTACACACATCTCAAGGTAATCATGTAACAACCTCATGATACCACATTGATCATGGTAACCACTGGCACTAGCCTCAGTGAACCATAAATCACATCATAATCTCATAAATCAGCCATAAGCATAATCAAAGCAACTAAAACAGAAACAGACAACAAAACACCTCTATGGTGTAGACCACTCATGGTCACAATCATGACCCATCACAATAAAAGATCAACAAGGTTGCATCCATCAGGATGACTTACAAAAGTCAAATGAGAGAGGCACTACATTACAACTGAATAAGATGATGTAGCTCATAAGGAAAAATATATGTTTCTCCTCCAAGCAAGCCTATACACATTAAAACAAACAAAAATGTTGGGTGGTCATTGGGGAACTATCCTTGTTAGAACTCGTTTTGGTGTTTCCACCTCCACAAAAGTCAATTTAGACAAGATAAAAGATAATAGATAACCCTAAAGAGAATTAGCAAATGATAAAATAACAAGATATTGATCAAGAAACAAGATATGCTATCAAAACACAAAATGAGATCAAATTAGAGACTCTCCTTCACCACTACAATACTAAATCTCAACAAAGTGAAGACGAGGATGGTCCAAAGATCAAGGATAAGTTGTCCCAATAGAATAGGAACCTCAACAAAGTTGTGCAATAGTTGTGAAAATGGTTTATGGAGTGAGTATGAAGTGGATAAATTAAGAATGGTTGTTCAAGAAAACCAAAAATGACTCAAGAAGACCAAATTAGACTAAAAAATGGAGTTTTAATCTTGTTGGATTGACAATTTGTGTTGGTGGATAGTGGAATCGGGTGTTTCTCTTTGAAGGTAACATGTTCTAACACCTCAATAACACTTTGTAAATCTACAAATTTGTAGGATGAGTGTGTGACATGGATTATTTAGGATGCATCACTGAGATTCTAAGAAGGTGGTGACAAAGCTAAATGGAGCAATTTGAAAGGATACATGAAATTTTGTGTTTTAAGCCAAGATAGGGACATGGTATAATGGTAAATTATGCAATGGTGCAAATTTGTGAAATTACAATGTTGCATAGAGCTCAAAGAGTGAATGAAAATGAGTCACAAAGGCTTTCATGAGAATTTATGTAAGATGGGCACATAGATCAATGGAATTTTAAGTAGGTAAATGTTGTATATGTTCAAGGTTACATAGGGACAAGATGGATATAATGAAGGAGAAAGCACAACCTTAGAGGTTAGGTACATTCTTATGATGAAAAAGGTTTTACTCGAACTCGTAAAAGAGGATAAAAACTACATGGTTGAGGAAGAATTTTTTTCTTCCTAAGTGCAATTGATGAGTTAAGTGTTGTAAATTAATTATTTGTGGTGTTAGTATGAATAGCTGAATGCCCATAAAAGTGGTTGAATGGTTGAAAATTGTTTCATGTCCCCATGTTATATTTAGCTCCTTGATTGCAAAGGATACATGTAGTGTGATTTGAATCACATAGGTGCACTCTTAATGTAGTCATTATAGTAAAAGAAGTGTCATCCATAATAAGAGAAAGAACACAATTCACCATCATAATGGACAATGCTAAATCTAATTTTATGTCAAATAAGGAAGGATAAACATGGATTAAGAACAAAGTGATAATGCTAATAGTGAGAGAATTATCAAGAAAGTGAGGTACTTAAAGAAGTGTCAATACAGTCAAGCCCCTTCCAACATCATATTGATTTTATCCTTATGTATTATATTTTTAATTAAATAATTTTATCTAAATTTTTAACTTTACAATTAATTTTAAACTAATCATGCAAATAACTTCAATCATGATTTAAACTTTATTTTTTATGTATAAACTTGAATTACACTTCTTTTCGATCTCTATCTCTCTCACGTGACTATTAAAAGGTTTTGTTAGTAAATAAAGATTAAAGGATTACAAAAGCTTGAGATCGTACTATTAAACTAATAAAGGAGATCAAGAGGAGAACAAGGTCTATTAATGGGCCTCACTGAGCTAATTTTGTCATTTAGGAGCATTGCGAGGATGAGTGAGTTATATTGAATGATGGATGGATTAAAATGAATTTTTATGTGCATTTGAAAGGTAACTTGAGGCCATCTACAATTGAGATTGTGGCAAGAAATGTATAATGGAGTATAGTGGTGATGAAAGCCCAAAAACCTATTAGAAGGGGTGAATAATAAAGCATGGAGCAAACAACATTCCATATTGTTTGCATAGAAAAAAATATATCATTTGGAAAATTACATTTAGAAAGTGATTCAATGATCATCACCACTGCTCTAATCAAAAGTGAAGCCTTGACTTGGAATATATATTAAATTAACATACAAACTTTTTTATATCATTGAACTCTAATTGAACAATAGAAGATGGTTCTAAGCGGGAAGAGGATCAAGGGTGGGATTTCAAATTCTAAGTTCTCTGGGGAGGAAGATGTTGATGAGGAGGATTTGGGAAGGATTTTGTGCATCAGGAGATTTGTTCTACCCCTTCTTTGTTGCATTTGGAAGTTTCTAGTGGATTTTGTGTTTATGAGGTCCTTTTAGCCTCTAATGCTTCCTATAAGTGGATAATTGATTTTCTAGCATACTTGGGGTACTTTCTTCCTCATATGAATGTTTTTGATTAAGGAAAATAGGTTTTGAAGGGAGCCTGAAACCCTTTACAAATCATAAAATTTTCAATGAAGCCTAAACCAAACAAAACTACAAACCAAAGGTGAAACAGGTCACCCAGCAGGACACGGTGACCAGGGTGGCATTGCAGATAATACAATACTCATTAGCCACACAAACAAGTTTTAAACGAGCACCTAAAGCCCCATGGTAAAAAAAGAGGAATAGACAATAAATCCCTTACCATGTCAAACAACAAAGAAACAATAGGCCAAAAGAGTTAGGGAAACCAATGAAAGGGACAACCACAACTCAAGCTTTCCCTTTCGGTCCCAACTTTTGAGAACGTAAAGCCATATGAAAAGGAGTGGAGGGCTTGACCTTTTTTCCTTTAACTGTGGTCCATCCATCCTCCACCAAACCAGTTGCTTTCTACCACGCAAAGTCACCAACACCACAGCCATCCCCTAAAACCCCCGCAACCGAGGAACAAACCGTAGCAGAAGAACGATCAATAACATCCAAAGATAGGGCAGCAATATCCAGAGATGAAGTCGTAGGTGGGACAATAGTTGAATCGCCAAAGATAGAATCCAGACGAGGGTGATCAAAAGATGTCTCCACTGTAGGAACAGTCGTGCCATCAGAAATAGCAGTCGAATCTGTTGCCAAAGTATCCTGAGAAGAGTCACCTTTCCCAACAGGGGAATCTTTCTAAATCGTGTAATGATCATCTGAAACACCCTTCCACCAAGAAGAAGACTTCTTTGGTCTAGATTTTTTAGAAGAATAACGAGCAACAAGGTAGCTGGCCTTGTGGCATATCCTACATCGGAAAGGGATGCCCTCATAATCAAGAAGTTGCTTCCAAGGGCCATGCAGAGATTTCAACTTAATCATTTCAAGGAGTCGCTTGGAGACATCAATCTCAACCAGGATATGGGCATACGTCATCCCTGTTGGTGGATTTCTCTAGTTGTGTGCCCTTCCTTATGGGTTCCCCTTCTCTTTGGTTGCATGCTCATGATGGGGAAGGTCTAGTATGGACCCATATGGAGACTTCTTCCCTATGTAGAGACTTTCTTTCAAAGAGGTTTGGTCCCTCTACTATGGCTTATGTCAATGATATCATGGGAGATTCTAGTTCATGGTGGCTTCCTGGGATTTTTTAGTGATTGGGGTACCGTTGAAGTGGGTTTTTCTACCTCTTACATTTGGTTTCCACAAACCTATTGGGTGGCTTTATGGTGAGTGACATGCAAGGTTTTGGATGAGGGTTTTAGAGGTGGCTCTTGATCTCCTTTTTTCATGGCCTCAATTTTTTTCTGCACTACAATTCACTAGTTCTCACAACTTGTTCTTGTTAAGGAATATAAGATCGGAGATAGAGATATTCCAAAACTAGTTTATCCTCAAACAATGATAAACTATTCTTCAGATTGTAGGTCTGAGATAACCTTTAACTTATGTATTAATAATGTAACAATTCACCAAAATTTTGAATACTCAGAATATTATGAAGTTTGTTGGAGATGGAGATAGTTTCTTATATTGAATGGAGTTTATAATACTTAGAATAAGATTGTCATTGTGATTGGTCTCTTCTTAGCATTAACTCATGGTATATATAATATGGGAAAGGTCATGACCCTTATGTAGCATGAGCCACGTAGGGTCATGGTCGTACATGGTCATGTCTCTTAATAATCATTTGTTAGTACTAACATAAACCATGATAACAATCAACATGTTATAGACTTGGATCAACGACAATCTCTTTAATGCATGATCCCGATCATAAATTTTTATTGGTGACTTCATAATATAATGTGAGTCAATATCATGGATGATCAAATAAGTCTTTGAACATACTACTAAATTAGTAAATCCATTCGATGTATAATAAGCACAAAATTAGGATGTAATATATTATGTTGTGTGTGTGTATGTATAAATACATACACATACACACACACATATATACGCATATATAAACACACACACACACACATATATAGTCGTACAAAGTACAAATCTGTGTCACCTTTTATAAAGAAAAAAGATATTAGAATACGATTGTTCAACTTTAATGACAAAAAAAATGGTATTTGTGTTTATAATTTGAAGTTGATGTAAACTGATGAATATGCGTAAAACTAGATAAATTTTATGTCTATAATTTCTATAATTTTTTTGAGTAAGAATTTATTCAATTTTTAAAAATTTTGAAGTCCCTTTTTTAACTGTAAAAAATATAAGGTGTAGTTCCTGTCAAACAAGTATATGCAAATCATCTTTTTTTGTTCTGATTTGAAAATATCTTATAGATGACATGTATAGCTAGGGAATAAAAAAAGAAATAATTATTTTTTATGTATATTTTCTTTGTTATAAGTACTCAAGGTTGACATTATCAGAATCCAACAGTTTTTCCCTCCCGTCAAAACTTCCCTATCAAAGCTACACCTTTTTGAAAAAAAAATTGCATATTCATGAAGACTCTCTCCTCTAGAGATAAATATAAATTTTTAATTTTTTTTAATATGATTTACTATTTTTTCTCTTATTTGAGGGAGCATCTTTTGAAATGTTGAAATATCAACTTATAATATTTTGAAATTATAACATGTTATAACTAATCAAAACATATTGGCTTCAGGGGGAGCTATTACATGTGGTGGTGGTTCTTCTACCCTAGCTATTGGTTCATCTCTAGATTTTGTTGTCCCAATTTCTGGTGTGGATTTTGCTACTATCTTTGTTAGTCTGTCCCCTCCTTTGGCTCCTTCTATGGTGGCAACTGATCCGTCTCTAGATTTTGTTGTTCCATTTTTTGGTATTGACTTTGTTGTTGTCTCTGTTAGTCCACCTTTGGCTCCTTCTATGGTGGTAGTTGGTCCGTCTCTGGATTCTGATGTCCCATTTTCTGGTGTTTCCAAGGTGGTTCCTCCTGTGGTTCCTTTTCAGGGTGTTGATGTTTCGTCTCAGGCTTCTGTCGTCACTTCCTGTTCTAAGGCCTTTTCTTCGGGGGTTCAGGATCTATCTGTGATGGTATTGATTTTCAATGGCATAAGGATGCTAGTTTGGTGGAGGATGGATGGAACACAGTAAAAGGTAAATAAGGTCAAGCCATCCAATCCCTCTTTTTTTATGGCATTATGGTCTAAAATGAAGGGTTCAAAAGGGAAAGTTTGATGTGGTTGTCCTTTTTTGGCTCTCCTGGCTTTTGGCCTATTGTTCTCTGTAGGGTCCCCTGGCTCTTTTGGCCTATAGTTCTTTGTAGTGTGTCTCACCATGGGGTTTTAGGAGCCTGGTCAAAACCTATTTGTGTGGTTGTAGTGTTCTGTGTTATATGTGTTGCCACCTTGGTCATCTTTTGTATAGTGACCTGTTTCACTTTGAGTTGTTGTTTCATTTAGGGTTTCAGGCACCCTTCAAAACCTGTTTCGGGTTTTAGGTGCCCATCCAAAACTTGTTTGTGTGGCTAATGAGTACTGTGTTCTCTGTGATGCCACCCTAGTCATTGTATCTTGTTGGGTGACTTGTTTCACCTTTGGACTGTAGTTTTGTTTGGTTTGGGCTTCTTTGAAAATTTTATAATTTCTAAAGGGTTTCAGATTCCCTTCAAAACCTATTTTTCTTATCAAAACACCTAGAAATTTATATAATAATGATATTGAATTTGAGATTTATAAAAGGGTATTTTTAGATTTTGAAAATTTTTGAGTTTTGATAGAGAAATGAGATTTGACCAAAACAGGTTTTGGTATCCTAAATGGTGACACAAATTTGTGCTTTTACCTGTGTGTGTGTGTGTGTGTGTGTGTGTGTGTGTGTGTGTGTGTGTGTGTGTGTGTGTAACGTTATCTTCTTATTGTTATACATATTATCTTACTGTTATTTACTGAGAACATTAATCCAAGTGAAGCTATAATTCCAACACACCCTCTTAGCAAGGAAGGATATAGCCAATATGATCATCTCATAAATTATGATCTAAACTAAGAAATCTCATCACATATGAGTGCTAGCATCAACATCAAGATACTTATCAACAAGTATATCCTAGAGGGCTATGAGTTATCTGAGTTCCAACACATTCAGGGACAATAACTAAACATGGTCCATCAAATAACAACCTTGATCCCAAGAACAACAGCATAGTTGCTATCAAGACAAGTATCACAATTTTTGATAGACTCTAGGGCATCAACTTAATGTAGTCTATCATAATGCATTAGTTATCATGATCTCCAACACATTTTGGGACAACAATTTAATGTATTCTATCATGATAAGAGATCAAGAACTCAAGAACAACAATTGTAGTATCATAATTTTTGGCACATTTTGAGATAATAACTTAATGTAGTCTATCATGATAACTTGGTCAAGTTATTGCTAAGATCATCATTTTACAATAGAGACCTTACACATATATCAAATGAAATATCATAATCTTTCATGACATAATCCACAAATGCAACATTGTAACTTTTTAACATTTAAAATATAAATGAATATATATTAAATTTAAACACAACTAAGAATTAATCTCAGGAATTACAATTACATTTTAGTCATACCAAGTTTACCTCTAAAGTACTCCATTTTCAATTTTGCAAGAGGTTTGGTAAGCATGTCGGTATTCAATTCTTTAGTGATGATATATACCAACTTGATGACATCTTTGTCTATCATATCTCCGATGTAGTGATAGGGAATCTCTATGTGCTTAGATTGTTATGGAAGACTAAATTCATTGACAATATAATGGAACTTTATTTGTCACAGTGTATAACTATGGGACTCAATGGATTCCCAAATAGTCCAACCAGTAACTTCCTTAACCATACTACTTCTCGAGCTCCCATAATGGTAATTATGTATTCACCTTCAATGGAACTTTGAGAAATTGTTGACATCCACTTTCTCTGGTTTGGGTAAAGTACTTGGTTCTCCTTCATAGATGTAGACAAAATTTATGTAATCTTCAGGTTCTTTCTTCCATTCCTCTTCATTCTTTACTACAAATTCATTAACTCTAACATTTACATTTTCCACAATTCTCGTAGTGTTAGAATTCAAACACTTATATGCTTTTGCTTTTAGTGGAATATCCTAGGAATATACCTTCATCACTCTTTGCATCAAGTTTTCATTTCCTTGCATCTTTCAATATGTAACAATTGCTTCCAAAAACTTTGAAATAATTGACATTAGGTGCATAGTCATACCAAAGTTCAAAAGATGTATCATTTGTCCCTTTCTTAACTTGAACTCAATTCGGAGTATAGATTACAGTACTTACAGCTTCTCTGAAATATATTTGTGAAACATTCTTCTCTATCATTAGTATTTTGGAACAGTCCATGATTGATCCATTCCTTCTTCCAACTATCTCATTCTATGGTGGAGTCCTTGGTGCACTCATTTGTCTCTTGATTCCTTTGTCATTGCAGAATATGTTGAACTCATTTGATATGAATTCACCTCCTCTATCTGATCTCAAGCACTTTAGAGTCTTTCTTGTTTATTTTTTCAACTCTAACCAAATACTACTTAAACATTTGAAATGCATTAGATTTTTCTTTAAGGACATCATAGTCATCATTCTAGAGAAATCATAAACAAATTGAATGAAACATTTGTCACCATAATATCTTTTCACTCCAATAGGACCACGTAAATCAGTATGAACCAACTCTAGAATATCATCATAACAATAGGATTTTCTCTTGAAACTAGACTTTTTCCTTTTTCTCATTTATCAGGTTTTCTCAATCTTGGTAATCCTCTTACGCTTTGCATCTTACTAATGCTTACCAAATTATCAAAGTTCACTTGACATAGCCTCTTATGCTATAACCAAACATCTTCAAATAATGCAAAGAGACAAGTATCTTCAAATAGGTCTACATAAAACAAGTTACCTCTTGTTTGATCAGCACTTCCAATTAGTTCACCAGTAGCATCATAAATATTTTCCTTCCTATTTTGGAGTTCAACTTGATAGCCTGAACTGTTCAACCATGCCACACTCACCAAGTTATATTTTAAACCATCAACCCAATATGCATTGCCACATCTGATCTTATCATTTAGTATAATTGATCCTTTACCTTTCACATAACATGGTGCATCATTTCCAAACTTAAGTCTACTTTCATTATAATATTCTAGCTTTTCAAGCTTATTTGTATGACCATTCATATGATGTGAACAACCACTATCAATCATCCATTTGTCATTCTTATTCACATGTGAAATCAATGCAGTTTTCTCATCTTCGTAAAATTCTTCTTTCATTGCAACATAAATAACTTTTTCATCATTTTTATTAGCATCACTATCAAAACCATCTTCTTCAGCAATCTTATACGATTTCTTACATTTTCCTTTCTACTCTTTATTACCTCTGTTGTCTCTATTGTCTCTCCTCTCTCAGTATTTATTGTCCTTCCTTTCTTTCTTCTCATCTTTTTCAAGACATCTTGCAATAATATGACCAACTTTGTTATATGTAAAATAGATAATAGGGAGTTTACCTTTGTATTTTCCTTTTCCTCTTGGCAGCCTTCTTGCCAATAATGCCTCTAGGTCATCAAGATCATCATTTGATTCATTATCATTGTGCACATGTTTTCTCTTTTTCTTTCTCTTAGATCCATCAAGGGTCAGTTGAGACTTGAAAGCACATTCAACACTAGATGGAGTATAGTTATCAAAATTTGACAATTCAAATATAGTAAGTGTACCAACTAGAATATCCAAGGTCAAATCATTCCCAGGTGTACATCTTAGTTCTTGAATTACAGATACTCTAATTGCACAGATGGGAAGAAAATTCCTCAATACCTTACTTATCACAATCTCATCAAATATGATATCTCCATCTCCTCTAATAGCATTCACAACCTCCTTGATTCGATTACAATATTGTGCAACAGTTTCTCCTTCTTTCATTCTCATGTCATCAAATTTGCCTCTCAAACTTTTAGGTTTAGCTCTCAACAAATTTTTCTCCTCCATGGATTTGTACCAACATGTACCACACTTTCTTTTTAGTAGTACACTCCTTCACATCATCAAATTCAACATAACTCAAGGAATATGCCATACTTATCATCATTTGATTATGCTTCTTTGTTTGTTCAATGGTCATGGGTCTAGGAAGTTCAATGTGCTCATTGTCTAGGTAATACAATGCACAATCTCCAATTCAAAATAGATGCATTTTCATCAATCGTTTCCATGTTGGGAATTTCTCCTTGTTCAATTTAGATACCTCTCTTTTGTACATCTTTATCTTTAGCATAAGTCCTTCAAACTTTCTTTGCAAGCACCAAAGATCTGATGCCAATTGTTAGAATATTTAGAATAACTGAGAAGGGGGTGAATCAGTTCTCCTTAGGCCTAGATTTACTAATTCAAATTTTACTAACTTCAAACAACTTAATCAATCTCATAAAACTACTTGGTCCATATAGAAACTCATCAGCAGCGTAATATATTCATTCATCATTTAACTCTCTATTTAGTATATGTCGACAAATAGTAAATAAACAACAATAAATAGCATGCATCGTACATATAACATTCACACATATATGACACCAAGATTTAACATAGAAACCCAATTTGGAAAAAAATCACCTAGTAATGTGCTACCCCTTTTTACTCTTCTAAAGTGAGTTTGGTTAAGAGCTAACCTTGTTAAAGGTTACAAAATACACTATTAGGTGTGACCTTGTTAAAGGATTCAATCACCCTATCAGGAGTGGCCTAGTTAGAGGAATTTGGATCATTCCATTAGAATTTCACTTTGATCAAAAATATTATCCTTAGGTCCAAATTGTTGATCTCTAAACCTATGTTGTCAATTAGTGTCTAAAGACTTAGTCATTTGCTAGGAAAAAATTACAATGTCATCACCTCAACCGAGTTATCTAGTAAAGGTCAAGCACACAATGCTTGTATCGAGTAGGATAGTGATTGTTAAGTATTCAATAGCGACCAAGCAGATAAACAAGCCGATCAATATAGTTGAGACTGAGCATGTTGATAAGTTACAAAGTGTCGAGCAAACAAGATTAAAGAAGTCAAGTAACAACATGAAGTTTACACGATCGAGCGTGAGAGAATTCAAGTGTTGAGTAGTTTAGTTTTGACATATAAGTTTGTAATGGCACAAACACATATATAAACTATTTTGGCCGACTTTTCTACAATATTTAATATTTGGAGATCTAGATAAAGAGTTAATCACGTGTCATTACAAAAGGTAATAATCCCCAGGTGTACAATTCAACCAATAAAAAAATGGGATAGAAATGGAAAAAGACGATGAAGTGTAAGTCGTTGATCAAGATCTAGAACGTTCACATAATATCTATTTAAGGAGGATTCTAACCCTAGAATTGTACATTTATGAAGAAGGAAGAGAGAAGGAAAAATGTCCTTATGTGCATGTGAAGGAGTGAAGATGAAGTTTCAAAGACAGAGCAGATAGAGAGCAATCAAAGCAGCGAAGGACTTAACAAAGTTATCAGATCAGGAGATTAGATCAGAGATACATCAAAGAGGAGAACCAAGATCAGCTTGCAGAGAAAATTGAGGGTCAGTTATTGAATTAGTTATTGTTAATTGAGACATGGTAAATCTTTTAGTAGAGTGATCTTAACAAATCTATGTAAACCTCCTAACAGAGTCCTTACTTCATTATGAGTGTAAAATCCTTTAACAAGGTGAGACCTAATAGTCTCTTAGGATTTTAATAGGGAAGACCCCTCACAAGGTAGATCATATTTTATGATCAAACATTGTAACCCTAACAAGTTAACTTTATTGTTGCAACAATGAAGATTTATGGGTTTCATCTCCACCCTAATTTTACCATCATCTTGAAGTGTTTCTAGGTAACCAAATCATTATGTTATGTATTGAACTCTTTATAGATGTGATGTATTTCATTTATGTTTCAGCATTATAGTTTTAATGATAGATCTATGAGATGAATTAGGTGTGGATTTATGTTATTAGTTTGGAGCTAAAAGTTTAAGATCTTGATTCACACCCTCACTCCCCACCCACACCCCCCCCCCCCCCCCCCCCCCCCCCCCCCCTGTCTCTCAGTATCTTGTTTTCCATATACTTATTCCAACATAGATGTACAAATTCAACTTTTACTAACTTCAAACAAATTAATCAATCTCATAAAGCCACTCAGTCTATATATCAATTCATCTACAACTTAACATATTCATTCATCACTTAACTCTTTGTTCACTATACGTTGACTAATAGTAAATAAGCAACAATAAATAGCATGCATCATAGATGTAACATTAACTCATATATAACACCAAAAATTAACATGGAAACTCAATTAGGGAAAAACCACCAAGTGACATACTACCACTATTCGCTCTTCTGAAGTGAGCTCGATTAAGAGCCAAACCTATTAAAGGTTACAAAACACACTATCATGTGTGACCCTGTTAAAGGATTTAATTACCCTATTAGGATTGGCATGGTTATAGGAATTTCGATAATTCCATTAGAATGTCACCATGATAGAAAAAAAAAATTACAAAATGACTATTAGGTCAACCTTGATTAAAGTATTTTTACTATTACAATGGTTAGAAAGTAATGGTAGGTTTAATCTGCAAAGATATAACTCACTTTGCAAATTCAAATCTCCATTTAGCTCATTTGTTGGTTCATTGATTGCACTTTATTATCATCTCCTTCACTAATCTTCTTGGTAGCTCTTTAAGCAATCGCAATTCACCAATCTTCTCACTTTTTCTCTGCTACTATGTTCTTCATGGGCTCTCAAAAATTGCCAATCAACAACAAACCAACCTTAATAAACATCTTTTATGCCTCCTTAAATATGTAGCTATGATCTTTTGACACTTAAGCATCGCCTTAGTGTTGGAATTCTTTAGAATAATTGGGGGGGGGGGGGGGGGGGGGGGGGGGCGCGAGGGGGGGTGGTGAATCAATTATCCAAAGTCTAAATGTGCATGCATACATTAGATCATACAATATCTTAACTTAGTAGGTTACTATGCTTGGTCAAAATAACTTTACAATAATGTAAACATGAAATACCATATGCACATTCACACAATTTGACACAAGAATTTTACGTGGAAACCCAATTTGGGAAAAACCACCAGTAACATGCTACGCAATTTCACTCCTTTGAAGTGATGCCCTATGAAAGGTCAACCCTGTTAAAGTTTACAATACACACTATTAAATGTGACTTGGTTAGAGGATTTCAATCACCCTATTAGAAATGAGCCTTGTTAGAGGACTTTAGAACACTCTATTAGAATGTCACTTGGTTAAAGGATTTACAAATGATTGTTAGGTCAACCTTAATCCAAAGGATTTATCCACACTATTACAGTTGTTAGAAAGTAACAACAAGACTTAATCTAATAGAAACTTACAACTTACTTGTAGATTATAGATCTTCGGTTCAGTCCTCCATTCTTCTTGGCATTCATACTCTTCATCTCTGATAGCTTGTTCACCCTTCAAGAATTCATCCTCTTAAGCCTTCTTTCTTTGTATGCCAACTGCACTCTTTTTTGTTTGGCCACTAGATGAAACAACACCCTAGACTTCTTGTCTTCCTTAGGTTCTTGCATATGACAACCTTTGCTTCTGGCCAGCTATCTCTATAAAGAAAGAATTTAGATATTTTTTCGCTTAACCACAATCGTCTATTTTAGGGTTAGGTAAGATTCAATAATAAATCTACCCACTTTTCCATTTTTGTTCCTCTAGAAACTTCCTCTACAATCTTCCTTGAATTTGCCTCAAAATAGTTTACCTTGAATTCTATGCCACCCGCTCATCATAGTTATCTTCCACACACTTCACATAATTCAAGAAATCAAATTAGTCGACTCAGATTCGTCAAATCTTCAATTTAACACTTTTTGATGTCACTTAGGACTTATAGTATTTTGTCACTCGGCCAACACTAGTTCACTTGACACACACTAAAGTTTACTGATGCTCGGCACCAACTAAAATTTACTCAGCATATATTAACTTTCACTTGGCTTCCACTATTTTTCTTTTTTTTCTTGGTAGCTATTGATTTTCACTCGGCTTATACTATTTTCTACTTGGCTTGCACTATTTTCTCAGCAAGGCTTGGCAGATATTTTTCTTTACTTGATCTTCTTCCAGTCTTTTCTTGAGTAATCTTTCATTACAGAATTTAAGTAGATAAACAATACACTATAGTATCAATGTCTTAGTTAGTCTTAGTGCTCCTTTTATACACTTAAATAACTCAACCTTTCTCTAGGTTCTCTTGTTATCCTATCTTCTCAAATCCTCTTCATCAATCAAAAAAATGATAGCATTTAGACCAAAAAGAAATTGTCTCACTAGCAAGTAGCAGATTTGACATCATTGACAAAATAATGATTGTTCCATGATAGGTTCTACACTTCAAACAATCTTTTTTCAACAATCTCCCTCTTTGGAATTCATGGCAAATCAATACCAAAAAGAAAGTTGATAGTTTTGAAATTTTTCCCTCTATCAGTTAATGCCATTCCTCTATATAGGGTAATGTAATCTTTGTCAATCTCCTTCAATGTATCTTCTCCCTCTGACTTATATCTCTCTTAATCTTATATCTTTCTCTTTAGAGTATCTCTCTCTCTATATCTCCCTCTTTGACAAAAATGTCAAAGACTTGTCATATTTTCATGCAGACATAATCAATTTTGGTTTTCCCTCTTTCACCTTGAATGTGACTGTAAATCTTATGATTTAGCTCCTTCATTACTTTAGGTAGATCCTAAAGTAAGATCTGTTGGTGTTTTAAACTACCAAGTAGCAAAATACCTAATACCAAGATAGTGAAGAGCAATTTAGTCTAAGGATTAGCTATTTCCTATGCTGAACTAAGAAGTCTTCAGATCTGGACCCAACTTCAACAAAATCATAAATATTTTGTACTCTTTAGGCTCTGCAAAACCAAGGCAGGTGCACCTGAGAGATAAAAAGGTTCAAAACTTGATATTATGTTCACACTTCATTCATTCAACAACATCCTATTACAATACTTTTCCCCTATAATAGATGTATTGTCGTAATTCTTCTCATATTTACAGGTAATTTTAGGTAACAACAGCTAACTAAAACACAGAGATTAAATGCATACAAGTATTGACTAGCTATGACACTCTTCACACATTTAAAGTAAAATTGATTTTGATTTTAAGATTTTTCTTGATGCTTATTTGTGATCTCTTCATATGCAAACTGAAATAATTGATCAGAGCCTCACTCATTGGGATTCAGAATCTATCCAATTATTTTGACCTAATTGATTGCATTACAATCAATATTATCAAGAATCTTCCCTAAAACTCATTCTTATGCATATCTTTCTTACTGCCTGGAAATCCTATCATACCACTGAAGCATTTACTTAATTTATTGAATTAAAAGCAATAGTGAATTGATATACAACCTATTCTAGTTGCATTAAATTGAACAAGCTTTTCTCATACAACCTCAAGATAACCAGCCAAAAAGAAAGGAGACAAGACTCAAGGAAAACATATATGGTGGTGATTCATCTTTGTATTAATTTTCATTGAAAATCATATAACATTTGGAATAAAACTCAAAACAACTCAAGAGAAGACAACAAAATCTTTAAATGTTAGTGTATTCTCAGACTTGCGAAGAAAATACATCATAAAATTTGCATCAAGGAAACTAGACCGAATAAAACTAGCAAAAAATTGAACAATAGTTCGGACCCCCTCTCTAGCCTTGGAATCTCATTTATATAGTATGAGATGCAACAAGATTCAGGCCTAGAGAGTATGTCCTTAAGATAGAAAGATATCTACAAATGTTACTGTCATAAAAGACAAAAATTGGTGCAACAAAATGATTTGTATAATAAATATTCTTTTTGTGGGAACTGCTTCTATTGCACTTCTTTACTGAGGAATTTGTGATTGGCTTTGTCATAATTTTTATTCCTCAGAGCATGTGGCCATTTGACTTGCTTGTGATGGACCCTGTTCTGATATTTGAAAATTGAGCTAAACTCAAGGTTCTCCATCCATGTCATCTTGTACTAACAAACTAACAATCACACTTGATTCTCCTACTGCCAAGTCATCAATTTGGACCTCTGTGTTTGTTACTACAGTTGATTGTTTATCTTTATCTTCTTCTGCTTTAACTGAGGCATTAATTGCTTGCAACTGATCTTGTTTCATTTCATCCTCATCAGTTTCACCAACCACTAACTATTTTGAAAGTACAAAATCTGCCATCCACTTGTCAAAAAGTGTGTCATCTGGCCAATTAAAATTCAAAATCTCGTGTTGTTTCTTCAAAACATATTCTCCTAGTTTATCTATTTCAATAAACTCTTCTCTTAAAGAATCATAAATATATTTGAACTTTAACAAATTCTTTAGTTGTATTTGCCAACCATGCATGCCCCTTTTCATTTATGACCCTATTCATCCTAAGGCATAATAGATCATCTAATTCTTTGGCCCATTCCTCTTTATCTTTTAATTTATCTTTTTTATTTAGCACATCGGGGAAGAGTTCAAAGTTTCTACTCCTATATTTTGAAAGATAGTTTATGATTCTCCTATGTAATGCAATTCTTTTATTATCAAACTTGGAGAGATCATTAGTCAAGTCAAAAGTCTTTTCTATTTGCTCACAAGAAAAATTGATAACTAAAAAATATAAAAGAGTGACATCTTTGTCCCTATTGTTCTATTTATTGACAATTGGCTTCAGAGCTTCCTCATTTCCTTTCAGTTCGTTCCATATGTTTATTACTTTTTCCAATTGTTCATAGAATGTAGGCCAACCAATTTTATCTACCAAATACATAATTTTTTGCCTCAACTTGTCCTCATACTGGATATCTAGTTCCACATGCAATGCCCAAAGTTTTCTCTTTTCTTCAAAATCCTTTGTTATATAATATTGAGGTCTTTGTCGAGTGTCTGGCATTTCTGTAAGAGGAGTTGATTTAAAAGGCTCAACTTGAGGAGAAGGATAAGTAATTCTAGGTCTACTAGATCGTCATGTCATCTTATTCTCAAGCTCCATTCTATTTTGCACTTCTTATTATAAGCCCCCAGAACCTGTTCATATTTTTCTTGTAATTCTAATTTTTCCTTTTTTCTCCCTCAAGGTTGTGGCTGGGTGAGGTTGGTTGTTCCAACATTTAGCTCTATGGCTTCCTCATTTGGAGTATCCTCTACCCTTTTTACAATTAAGGTTCCCATCATGTCAATATCATCAAGCTGAGAGGAACTGGCTCTAGATCCTCTTCTCATAGACCAAATCACTAAGGCAGCATGATCTTCACTGAGCTTAGCACCTCTCAGCTCCTTTTTCACCTTTTCATCTACACTTAACTACTTGGTAACAATGTTAAAGACCATGGCATCTGTAATGTCCCAATTTGGTAAAAGCAAAACCCCAAATGATTTTATCATTCTACTTCCTTCTTCAAGGATCAAACTTTTAAACTCTTGCATTATCTCATCCTTTATTTGATCATGTATGGATGTCTCTTCCATTTCAGGATGCTCTGCCTTCCTCTTATTACACCTTTCTTCAAATAGTTCAATATTTGTTCTTCATGCAAACTGATAAAAAGCTCTTGATTTAAGAAAACTGTCATCAAAAAGAAATTCATGACTAGCTTGTTCTACCACAAGGTCCAATTCCCTTCCTCTGTAATCAGCAATAGTTAGCTCAAGGCTAGGCATGGGAGGCTTTTGAGGATTTCCTTCTTCTAATTTTGTGACAGTAATAAAAACTCCCCCTTGGGATCCTAATTGCTCAATATGTTCCTTAGTGAGCTTTTCATCTCCTACATGCAATGGGGATTGAGTGGGTGAGTATTCTTCTATTTGGGATACTTTTTTTTCTTCTATCTTTTGCCCCTTGGGCTTTGGCTCTTCAAGTCTCTCTTCCAAAACGATACCAGTTGATCCAACTATTCATTTACCCTTGTCTACTACATGCTCTTTGTTTTTAATGATGTCATAGCCAAACCTCCTCTGAATAACCAATTGCCCTAATCCTACTACAGGGGTAAAAGATAACTTTTTCATTACTTCTCGAGCTTGCTCAGGATAAGAATTGATTAAAAAAATGTCTTATTTTCATTCATGGTCTCCATAATCTCTAGAAAAGTGATCATCAACTTATTTGTCTTATATGCTTCTATCTTTGCATTTTTCAAAGGCTTATAATCTTTGTCAAAACAATTAATAAACTCTAAAACCCTAGAATAAACTCTCCTTTTTGATCTCTTGTTGCTGGAGAGAGAATTCATTTCTTATTACATCTTTAGGGAAGTAGGGTTGATGTTTTTTAGCACCAGTCTTAGCCCTCTGTCTGAATATTTCAAAAAATCCTTCACTATCATTGAAATGATTATGAGAGGTAGCCATTTTGTATGGGTCTAAGAATTTATACAAAAATAACCAACCACCTTTTGTGATTACTAACTGATGAGCAACTATACAAGATGGGAAAATAGAGCCCCTAGACCAACCAGTTAGTTGTGCTTCCTCCAATCCACCTATCTACCATAACATTTCAGCTATTCCCACCTTAAGAGGTACTTGGTAGGGAAGTACATGTGGAGTTCCTTGGAATCCATATACTCTGAATACTGTTGATACAGGGTATGGTATGATATTTGCCCGATTATTAGAAACTTTCAGACCAATAGGGTTATCCATAGGCCTGATGAAACCTAGGAATGCCTTAGGTATCCTAGTATTGTCCTTTAATAACAAGCTCCTCAACCTAAATGCAAAGTATCTATCAAATCTTACAAAACTGGCCTCCTCTGCATCCCAGGTCATATTTGCACTCCATAATTGAACTGGCAGAGCTTCTCCCTCATATTCTCTGTTCAACACCATTTCCTTTTCAAAGAAAGTAACTCTATTATACAAAAAAATATGCATCAATAAAGAATAATAGCCAAAGGTTTTCTCAATTTTTCCCTTTGCAATTCCAATTAGACCTATGTGAATTTCTTATGCTAGATAGGATGCAAAATCAAAAATAATATACATATCAAAGGAAGAGATTTGTATCATCATATACATGAACTTTATTGGTATAAACTCTTGTTCATCTTCACCAAAGACCTTGCATAAAGTCATGTAGATGTCTATGGCCCTAGAATTGAAAAATTGTTTCTTGAAAGGCTCTTTAGTTGATGTTGTAACAAAAGTCAAATTACAAATTGTGGTCAAGTGTCCTCTCAAATCCCCTTACCTAACCTAATCTTTACGAGATAAGTATTCTTTTTCCAATCCCTAAAAATCAATGACCTCATGATAATCTATGTTTGGGTCCATTCCAAAAACCTCCTAAATTTCTTCTGCAGTAATTTTTGTTAAACAGTCCCCATCTATTCTCCTCACTATCATAGCTACTAGGTCATAATTTTGGGCTACAACTGTGAGAAGGCCTAAATCCATGAAAACCCTAGGAATTACTAACTTACCTAAATCAAAATTCCAAATATTCTTGTGGGGAGCAAACAATCTCCTTTCTGAGAACCATTTTTAAACAATTGGAGCCCTATTTTAGAAGTTATGGCATTCCTAGTCCAATTTCCCTTATCAAACAAATCCTCTGCAATTTGGAGTCTAGGGTTTACAAGAACTATTTTCTTTATTTGGGTTGATTCATTTGTAGATTCATTAAATTGTTCCAGAAAATCATCATGGATATTTCTACTAGCATATTCTACCTTCCCAGAGAAACCCTTTTTTGGAGGCATATTGGACAATAATGAAGAGAAACTAGAATTCTTTGAAACATATCTAGACTGGGATACTTACTTGGCTTTCTTGTTTCTTCTTTGAATGCTGCAATGAATTGTTGATACAGAAAGTTTTTTATGATTCAACCAGGTGGGAAAATAAGCTCTTCAATAGGTTCTGGCTCTAGAAAATCAAAAATACATTTGCATGAAGAAAATTTTCGACTTTCTACACTATATTCCTTGTTTTATTTCAAATGAGGAACTTTAGTTCTTATAAATGGATCACAGAGAAACAGAGTGGCTTTACCTTTAAACTTGAAAATAGGTCGTCGATTTTTGAAAAATTCGACAATTAAGGAATAAAACATTTTATGACTTGGTTTCAACCTTCCTAGTTTGCAGTCAATCTAATTGAATCCTTCCATGTGAGCTTTTTCTTTCCTGGGTGGCAACTTACATAGGACCCATTTATGCCTCCGAACATGTGTCATGTTCTCGCTATATTGCCAAGGATAAAAGTCGAGCAACTTCCATTGGCAAGAAAGTGATGGCCATTGATTAACCTTACATCAAACAATAGAGCTCATGATAATTGTATTATAAACAATGTGGGCTTGCAGAACTTCTTTCAGGTCGCTATGTTGCCAAGGATAAAGATCTTGCAATTTCCTTTGGTGACAAAGAAGATCTGATGGTGTGGACCAATGTCTTATTTCCTTCAAAATAAATCCCTTGTGGCATTTGGAATCTTACATTTGAACAATCCTTTAATGATATGGAACTCGAGGTGTCTTCCTCAAGGGTTGGTCTAGTCACATATCCATGTGGCGGGTTGTTGCTATGTCACCAAGGATAAAAACCACATAGTTTTATTTGGTGACAAAGTGACCACCATTGATCATGAGAAGATCTAACCATGTGGACCTTATTCTTAAAACCTTACTCCTTATGACTGGGTCATGTAGATAAGTATTGCCTTGTCGCTATGTCGCCATGAGTAAATACCTTGTAATTTCTTTTGGCAATAAAGCGACAACCCTTAATCTTAAGGAAGATCAAGGGTTATTGTTGCTTAATCAATTTTTCAAACAGAAACATAAACCTGCAGAATATTAAAATGAAAACTTGGGTTAAAATTATTTTGGAGACTTAGGAAAATGTTAAATAATGCAACAACTTTTTAAAAGGTACCCAAGAATAAATAAAAGGGGTATTTAAAAGATTTTTCTTGCGCATTTTTTTGAAAGGGCACACTATGTAAACGCAATCCAAAGGCTTTCTAGGGTAACACTTACTAAAACAAAAATTAGGGTTCTTCTAGGGGTAGCAAATTAAAAATTCAAAACAATAATTTTCACAAAGAGAACTAGAACATTCACTTAGAGATGCATTAGGATAAATTTTAAGTGAAAACTAGACCAACAAGATCCACTGCACTAAATTTTAAAATATGACATTCAACTTAGTTGATGCAGGGCACTACTCATGCTTCTTAAGTAGCTTTGGATAGGAGTATCACCCCTAGTTTACCTCTAAGATATTCATGTGCATCCTTAGGTAAGATATTCATGTGAATATATCAGCTATTTGTTCTTTTGTATTCACATATTTCATTCTCACTTCTTTGTCTTAAACCAAATCTCTCAAGTAATGATACTTGATTGCATCTTTGTGTGCATCATAGGGTTCTTTGATATGTTTATAGAACTTGTATTATCACAATAAAGTACCACAAGTTCTATAATTTCTTCCTTCATGCCTTTGAGTAGATGTTTGATTGTACAATTTATTGTAACAGCCACATATTCAGCTTTAGCAGTAGATTGAGATATACAATTTTGTTTCTTACTAGTCCAGGTGACCAATCTTTTTCCTAAGAAAAATGCTCCACCACTTGTACTCTTTCTGTTATCAATGTGTTTGGCCCAATTAGCATCTATATAGGCTCTTAATTCAAATTTATCATTTTTCTTGTAGTATAGACCATATTCGTATGTTCCTTTTAGATATCTCATAATTCTCTTAATAGCCATGAAATGATTCTTCCTAGGATTTGCAGAAAACCTTGCAATAATCCCAACAGCTAATGCAATGTCAAGTCTTCTATGTACTACATATTGAAACTTGCCAATCATAGACCTATACAATGTTTAATTTACTTCAATCGTCAGTCTTTGAAAGTTTGTGTCTTGTCACCATAGGAGTGCTAACTAGTTTTGAATCCTCCATACCAAAAAGTTTTAATATTTCCTTTACATACTTAGACTGAGTGATATAAATAACATATTTCATCTGATATACTTGCAAACCAACAAATAATTTTACCTCTCCAACATAGACATCTCAAATTCTTTCTTCATTTCATTTGCAAATGTTTTACTCAATGCATTTTGTCCTCCAAATATGATATCATCAATAGAAATTTTAGCTAGTAAAATACCTTTACGTCCTTCTATCTTCAAATACAAATTGTTGTTATCATTAGTCTTCTCAAAATCAATCTTCACAAGATAATTGTGAAGCCTTTCATACCATGCTCTTGGAGCTTGCTTTAAACAATATTAAGCTTTGTGTAATCTACATAACATTTTCTTGTTATTTTGATCAACAAATCCTTCAATTTGTTCTATGTAAACCTCTTCTTGTAGTATACCATTTAGAAATGTTGACTTCACATCCGTTTGATAAACTTTGAAACTTTTTTATGCAGAGTAAGCAGGTAGATTTCCTACTCCTTCCAATCTTGAAACTAGGGCAAATGATTCTCCATATTCAATTCCTTCATCTTGTGCATACCCCTTGCAAACTAATCTTGCCTTATTCCTTGTGACTTCACCATTCTAATCTAACTTGTTTTTGTACACCCACTTGGTTCCAATCACATTCTTGTTCTATGGTTTGGGTACTAGAGTCCATGTTTTATTCTTCTCAATCTGATCAATCTCTTCTTTCATGGCTTTACTCTACTCTTCATTATCTAAGGCATCTTTCACTGACTTAGGCTTATGCATACTCAAAAAACATGTATCACTTCTCAACCTATTCCTTATCATTGGTTTAGCTTCTTTATCTCCAATAATTTGTTTAGCAAGGTGATGTCTTCTAACATACTTTGACAATCTTGGTTCTTCTCTTCTTTTTTCAATGGGTTTGTCAACTTCATAATCACTCTTTACTTCTCTATTAGGTAAATTGGAATTCCTTTCATGTACATTGATCTCAGAATCATAATTTACCTCGACTTCTATCTGCAACTCAACTCCTGAATGCAACTTGGTTCCTGAATGCAACTCGACATCCATTGTATGTGACTTGGTAGTGACTGATACTTATTGTTGTTGATTTACAACTTGGTTCACAACACCTTCATCAACAGGCATATCTTCATAAAAGTATACAAAAGATTTGTACTCTTCAGGTTCCTTCTGAGGTTTAGCTTCGTACCTTTGTATATTCATCAAACTTCATACTTGCACTTTCTGTAGCTTTGTTAGTGTTAGTATTTAAACACTTATAAATTTTTCTTCTTTTGGAATAACCAAGGAATATACCTTCTTCACTTTTTACATCAAATTTATTGTTCCTAAAGTCTTTAAGAATGTAACACTTACTTCCAAATACCTTAATATATTTTACATTGGGTGAGTATCCATACCATAGTTCAAAAGATGTTGACTATGTACCTTTCTTGTACTCGGTTCAAGGTATAGATAGCTATACTTACAACTTCTCTTTAGTATTTCAAAGCAACATTCTTCTCCATCATCAGTGTTCTAGCACAGTCCATTACAAATCTATTCCTTCTTTCACCAATCCTATTTTTTGGAGTGGTCCTAAGTGCAGAAGTTTGTCTTTTAATTCCTCTATCGTTACAGAATATCTCAAACTCATTTAATGTAAATTATCCACCTCTGTCAGATCTTAGACATTTCAAGATTTTGCCAATCTCCTTTTCAACTCTTGCAAGGTACCACTTAAACATTTGAAAAGCATCAAAAAAAAATTCAAAAACATAACTGTCATTATCCTAGAATAATCATCAACAAATAGGATAATGTACTTGTCACCTTTATAGCTTTGCACATCAATTGGTCCACATAAATCAGTATGGACTAATTCTAGAATTTCTTTAGAGTGATCTTACTTTTAAAACTAGATTTTGTCATCTTGTCTAACTGATATTATTTGCAAATCACATTATCGGGTTTCTTTAATTTAGAAAAACCTCTAACTCTTTTCATGTTACTGATACTGACTAAGTTATCAAAGTTAACATTACATAACCTCTTGTGCCATAGCCACACATCATCAAATTCTACAACAAGACAAGTAGCATCATTCATGTCAAGATAAAATAGATTGTCTCTAGTCTAATCTCCATTTCCAATTAGTTTTCCATCAGTGTCATAGATCTTATCTTTCTTGTTCTCAATTTCAACTTTGCAACTTAAACTATTTAGTTGTGACACAGTCAACAAGTTATAATTAAGTCCTTCTACATAATAAGCATTGTCACACATGATCTTTTTTGTCAGTTTGATTAATCCTTTACCTTTTATCAAACATGGTGCATCATTACCAAATCTTACACTATTTCCATTGTAGTATTCAAGGGTGATGAACTAGCTTTTATCTCTAGTCATGTGATGTGAACATCCATTGTCAATGATCCATCTGTCACTCTTGTTCACATAAGACACTAATGCAATTGCCTCATCCTCATAAGAATCATCCTTCATAGAAACATACACAACTTCATCATTATGGTCATCATATTCATCTTTTGATTCCTCTTTAGCAATGTAGCAAGACTTCTTTCATTTGTCTTTATAATCTTTGTTGTTCTCTTCTCTTTTACTTCTATATTTGTCTCCACTTTTATTACTCTTCTTCTCTGGACATCTAGCAGCAATATGACCAACCTCATTACAATTGAAACATGTGATAGGTATCTTACCTTTGTATTTCTTTTCGCCTCTGTGAAATTCCTTGCTAGCAATGCTTCAAGATCTTCTACATCATCTTCATATGCATTACTGTCACTAGAAACATGTTTGACCTTTTTCTTTTTCTCTTTAGATTCCTTTAATGACAGTTTAGCTTTGAAAGAAAATTCAATATTTTTAGTTTTGAAATTATCAAAATTAGAGAGTTCAAAGGCAGTGAGTCTACCCATCAATCCTTCAAGGGTCAAATTACTACCAAGTAAACACCTTAGTTCTTGTATGGAAGATACTCTAATAGCATAGATAGCCAACAGTGTTCTCAATACTTTGTTGATTACAGTCTCATCTTCAATAACACCATTAGCTCCTCTAATGGCATTCACAACATCTTTGGTTCTTGTGCAATACTGGACAATGGCTCACCTTCTTGCATTCTCATGTCATCAAACTTTCCTCTTAGACTTTCAGCTTTGGCTCTCAAAACATTCTTATATCCTCCATAAATTGTTTGTATAGAATCCGACATCTCCTTTGCAATATCACATCCTTTGATGTCATCAAACTCTAAGTAGCTTAGGGCAGAGGCAAGCTCTGACATTGCCTAATTGTGTTCTTTCTTCTTTTTTAGATCATCAGCAATAAGGGCTCCAACAAGATCGGTATGCTTAGCAGTGATGGTATATTGTGCATAGTCTCCAAGACCTCCTAGATGTAGCTTCATCAAACTTTGCCATATAGGAAACTTTTCCTTGTTTAGTTTGGGCACCTCCTTTCTATTCATCTTGATCTTTAGCTTTTAGTACCTTCAAACTATTTCCTCACAAGCACCAAAGCTCTAATACCAATTGTTGGAATTCTTTAGAATAACTGAGAGGAAGGGTGAATCAGTTATTCAAGGTCCAAATGTACAAATAAAAATTTTCAGTGCTTAACACATCCATATCCATAAAACCATAACATGCATACATCCATTAGATCATACAATACCTTAACTTAGTAGGATATTGTGCTTGGTCAACATAACTTTGCAGTAATGTAAACATGAATTACCATAAACACATTCACACAATTTGACACAAAGATTTTACATCGAAACCCAATTTGGGAAAAACCACTAGTAACATGCTACCCAATTTCACTCTTATGAAGTGATGCCCTGTGAAAGGCCAACCCTGTTAAAGGTTACAATACACACTATTAAATGTGACCTGGTTAGAGGATTTCAAAAGCCCTGTTAAGAGTGAGCCTTGCTAGAGGACTTTAGAACATTCCATTAGAATGTCACCCAGTTAAAGGATTTATAAATGGGTGTTAGGTCAACCTTAATTCAAAGGATTTATCCACATTGGTACAGTTGTTAGAAAGTAACAACAGGACTTGATCTAATAAAAACTTACAACTCACTTGCAGATTAAAAATCTTTGGTTCAGTCATCCATTCTGCTTAGCATTCATACTCTTCAACTCTGATAGTTTTTTTACCCTTCAAGCATTCATCCTCTTAAACCTTCTTGTTTTGTATGCCAACTGCATTCTTTTTTGTTCGGCCACTAGATGAAGCAACACCCTAGACTTCTTGTCTTCCTTAGGTTCTTGCACATGAAAAACTTTGCTTTTAGCTAGCTATCTCTATAAATAGAGAATTTAGATCTTTTTCTACTTAACCACTATCTTCCATTTTAGGGTTAGGTAAGATTCAATGAATCTACCCACTTTTCCATTTTTGTTTCTTTAGAAACTTCCTCTACAATCTTCCTTGAATTGGCCTCAAAATGGTTTACTTTGAATTTTGTGCCTCCAGCTCAACATAGTTATCTTCCACATGCTTTGCATAATTTAAGAAGTCAAATTAGTCAGCTTAGATTCATCAAATCTTTGATTTAACACTTTTTATTGTCACTCAACACTTACAGCATTCTATCACTCGGCCAACACTAGCTCACTCGGCCACACACTAAAGTTTACTGATGCTCAGCACCAACTAAACTTTACACGACATATACTAACTTTCACTTATCTTCCACTGTTTTTCTTCTTTGCTCGGCACCTATTGATTTTCACTCAGCTTCTATTGTTTTATAGCTTGACTTGCACTGTTTTCTCAACAGGGCTTGGCAGACACTTTTCTTTACTTGATCTTTTTCCATTCTTTGCTTGAGTAATCTTTCATTATAGACTTTAAGTAGATAAACAATACATTATAATATTAATGTCTTAGTTGGTCTTAGTGCTCCTTTTATACACTTAAATAACTCAACCTTTCTCTAGGTTCTCTTGTTATCCTCTCTTCTCAAATTCTCTTCATCAATCAAACAAATGATAGTATTCATACCAAAAAGAAATTGTCTCACCAACAAGTAGCAATTTTGACATCACTAACAAAATAATTATTGTTTCATAATAGGCTCTGCACTTTAAATAATCTCTTTTCAACACATAGATCTTAGGGTTTGATTAGATTCAATGAATCCATCCATCATTTTATCCTTGCACTCCTTTCTTGATACTTCTAGAAACTTCTCCTTAAATCTTTACCTTTGATCACATAACAAACTCAAGTTGTGCATTAAATATGTCAGCTCATCAATCCTTATCATCCACTCATTTTGACTAATCCAAGAATTCAACTATGTCAGCCTTAAACTCGATTCTTTCAAAAACTATTAATTTGTTGACACTCAATCATCACTATGTTCTTATGCTTGGTCATCACTGTGTATCTCAGTCACTAATGTTCTGTCTCGCTCAGCTTTCATTAAATCACTCAGTCGCTACTACATTTTCTTTTTCATCTTGCTTGGTCATAGCTAACGCTCATCTAATATTGTTTACTCAACCAACTCTTATGTTCCTTAATCTTCTACTTCAACTCCTTCATTGACCTAGTGAAACTGTCACTCGGTCAAGTGTTGTATTTTATTAAACTTCTTATTTTCTCTTCAACACATCAACTCAATTATCTTCTTCACTTAATATAATGATTTTTAAAAAAATTATCTTCTTAAAAACTAACTGATCAAGTGCCTATTTTAATTCCAACATACTTGCTCCTCATTACTTAACAACTTCACTAGTTCATCTAGTTATCTCTCTTTTCAAATCCTCTTCATCAATCAACTGATATGGCCCTCTACACTATTAGTAAATGTCTCCAGTAGGTTTGACATTAATGACAACATAACAATTGTTCCAATTGTAGTTTCCAACATCTTCATCAATAACACCATTCACAAAAGCAATTTTTACATTTATTTGATGTATTTTCCATCTTTTAGGTGTTACAATAGCAATAATGGTTCTTATAGAGGTGTATTAGGCAACAAGAGAAAATGTCTCTTCATAGTCAATTCCAGCCTTTTGAGAAAATCCCTTGAAAATGAATCTGGATTTATGTTTTTCAACCATCTAGTGCATGTTTGATTTTGAATAACCATTTGGAAGAGACAACTTATTTATCCTTAGGTCTAGGTACAACATCCCAGACATCATTTTTAAATATAGATTGATATTCTTCAATCATATTGTCTTTCCAAGCTAGACTTGTTAGAGCCTCTTCAACACTTGATAATTCAGATTTGATGAGTTCGGATATAAGAGAAACATCACATGAATGGCTTCTAGTTTTCTTACTTTCTCTAAAGATTTCATCAGGTGCCACATTTTTTTATTCAATCATATTTCTTGCCCATAGTGGCCTTTTATTGTAGTTAAGGATTTCAATATTTTCACTATTAGATGATAAGGGTTCATGATTGTCTGAACAATTCTCCCTCCGAATCTCAACTGTGGAGTTTTCATCTAATTATGTAGTTGGTTCCTCATTTGATTCTTCAATGTGTTTGGAAGGGTTATATGCAGTATGTTCTTCAAATTAACATCTCTATTGATTTCAATAGTTCTTTGTCTTAGAATGTATACTATGTAACCTTTAGAGGATTCAATAGAACCAACGTAAATGTCTTTCTTCACAAAGCATTATTTTCTTCACACACACACACACACACACACACACACACAGGACAACCGAAAATTCTCAAGTGACTTGCATCAGGTTTGTTTCTTGTAAAGGATTCTTCAAGATTTATATTCTCTAAGATTAAATGTGGACATCTATTTTGGGTGTTTACGGTTGTATTTGAAGCTTCAACCCAAAAAGAGATGTGAAGTTTTTTATCATGCATCATGCCTTTAGCGGATTCAATGATAGTTTTTTTTCCTTTCAGCCACTCCATTTTATTGTGGATTATAAGGCACTGTATACTCTCTCTTAATCCCAACAAACCTCTAAAATTCTTTAAAGTTTTCATAAATGTATTCACCCCCATTCTCAGATCTTAAAGTCTTGATTTTCTTCTCGATTTTATTTTTCACTAAATTCTTTGAATTTCAAGTATATTTCATTTGATTCTTCAAGTTTTAGGAAATAAATCCAAGTTTTCCTAGAGTGGTCATTGACAAAATTCACATAATACAAAAATACCCCTAGAGAGGGTATTGACATTGGACCACACAAATCAATGTGGATAAGTTCTAATATAATTTTAGATTTATGTTCACTATGTAAGAAAGATCCTTTGGAATTCTTTCCTAAGGCACAACCTCTATAGGTTCTAATATGATCAAATTTTAGACAAGGTTATCATGTCACAATTTTATATATGGAGGGTGTGGCACGAAAATAGAGGTGACCTAACCTTCTATGCCAAATTTCATTAGTTTGAGAAACTACATGATTTAGGGCTTGATTTTGAACATTGCAGAGTTTATATAAACTTTCATCTCTAAATCCTATAGAGATTGCATTATTTATATTGGAATTTTTAGGCTAGGATGGTATGTTGTCTTCTTGAAAGGTGACATGATATCCTTGACCTGCTAGACCAGAAATTGAGACTGGATTTCTTTTGATGCCTAGTACAAAGATGACATATTTTAATTGCAATGTAACTCTGGTCCTTAATTTAATTGAGTTGGTCCCAATTCTTTTCAGTGGATAGGTGGAATTATCACCTATTATGACCTCTTCAGTTGAGTGTCCTTCAAAAGTTTCAAACTAATCTCTGGATCCAATTATGTGTCTAGATGCTCCATTATCAATTATCCAAGTATGCTTGTTTGAGTTTAGTTCACTTGATAAGGCTAAGAAGAATAGTGAATTTTCTGCTTCTTTGACTTTAGCTATAGAGACTTGAGCTTTCTTCATCTCCAAGCAATACCTGTGAGTGTGACCAAACTTGTTGCACTTGAAGCACTGAATTTTAGACAAATCTATGTTTTTGTAGTTTTTATTTTTCTTCCCTCTTTTCCACTTGAAATTTCTTTTCTTTCCTTTATTATTTGTATTTGCATTAAGGGGTTGAATTTCTCCCTCTTTATGTGAACAATCCCTTTCATAATTAGTCTTGATTCTTCTTGAGTGCAATCATTCTTTAGTTGATCAAATTTTAGTGGAGTGGGTCGTACACTAATGCCTTGAACAAAAGATTCCCAATAAGTTGGTAATTCTTTAAGACCTATTAACGAAAATTCTAGATCATCTACCTTATTTCCAATGGTTGAAAGTTAATCTTTCAATTCTGAAATTCTAATGAAATAGAATGTAATTGATTCTCCTTTGTTCATTTTGATTTGTAGAAGTTGTTTTAAGGTGAGCTATCTGCTTGTATTATTGATCTCATATGTATTATGAATGCTCATGAACATATCATATGCAATTGTTAATTTTGATAGAGTTAGAAAAATATGATCTTTAACAACATCGATAATCATTTTCATGGCCTTATTATTATGTCATTTCCATATTGCCATTGTGATTGGTCTCTTCTTAGCATTTGACTCTTGATAATATGGGAAAGGTTGTGACTACATAAGGTCATGGCCCTAGGTCATGGCCTTACGTGTTCATGTCCCTTAGTAATCATTTGTTACTGAACATAAACCATGATACCAATCAACATGTCACAGACTTGAATCAACGACAATCTCTTTAATCCATGATCCCTATCATAAATTGGTATCAGAGACTTCACAATATAATGTGAGTCAATATCGGACATGAACAAATAAGTCTTTGAATAAACTCGTAAATGAGTAAAGTCATTCGAAGTATAATAAGCACAAAATCATAATATAATATATTATGTTATATGTGTGTGTGTAACGTGATATGCATATTTTTTTACATATTATCTTACTATGATTTACTAAGAGTAGAAATCTGACTGAAGCTTTAATTCCAATAGTTCTTCCTTACAGCTATGGTGGTTGCGGTGTGTTTTCTCTACAAGGGGTGCACAGGGTTTTTGCACTTACTACCTTTGTTTACCCGTACTTGATCTTCTACAATTGTTTGAGATTAGTCAGGCAACTATTTAAGGTTGTTGATCTTGGTGTGAGTGATAGGGTTATGATCCAGATTTTTGCATGTGGTTATCTTACCCTGCAATAATGGTTACTTGCAGTGGGCTATTGAGAACGTTGTGCTCAGTTGTCCAAAGGCTATTTTGGAAGTAGGTTTGGGGTCTTAAATTATAGACCCCTAAGGATTCGTGCTCAAGCTATACCTGTTGGATTATTTGTTCGTGATAATTGGGTTGTCTTGCTCTTTAGAAGGTTTTTTTGTTCCTTTCGTTGGCTTAGTGTGAACTAAGATGGAAGGTGATGGTTATCCCAATTGAGGGAGAGAGTGGTTGGGCTACCACTAGTGATGGTTTTGATGGTTGGAAATGTCTCTTCCTAGGCCTTAGTATTGTGATATTTCTTCTCCCTACATCTATTGAGGTGGATCCTTTCGCTATAGATGTGGGAAGGGAGTTTGCAGCAGATTAGAAGATCTTTGAGAATGTTGACATGAATTGGTGGTCTAGTCATTTTTGGACCACCCTTGGTTTGGATAGAGATAGGGGGACTGGCTATTTGATGCTTGAGTTTGGCCACTAGATCTTTTGGGAATGATTTTTCCTCTTCTATGTTTCTTTTCTTCCTGTGACCGAGTCTTTGTTGGTAGTTTTAAACGGCTCACCTGAGTCCTTTGTTATTTTTGTGGTTAAAACTTGTAGCTATTGTGGGGGCTTGTCCCATTATGATCTTTGACAATGTTGACTATGGTTGGTGTTTGAGTTGCATTTGTGCCTTTGTTTTTGGCAAAGGTAGACGTAAGATATTATTTTGGCTTTATGTTGGTCACTAGGGGTCGTTAATGTGTTGTTAGTTGTGTCTAGTGTCTACCCTTTAGGCTTTTTCACTTGTTGTACCACGAGCTAGCACCGTCTTGTTTTTTTATCAGAAACATACAAACTTTTTTTAAAAATTAAACACTCCAAAGTCATGTACATGAGGCAATGAGTTAGCAAAAAGACTATCGAAGGTGGTGGTGGCATTTAATGTGGATGTGAGAGAGGATTTATGGGAGGACTTTAGGGCTATAAAAATTGAGAAGATTGACTTACTATATACTGTGATGTGAATATCAGGATTTAACACTGTGAATGGTTCATAAGGCACAACACTTGGTGAAAGTTTTGCAAATGGGGTTGCAAGCTTTGGGTTTAACTGTGGAGGAAACTCTGTAGTTAAGCGCGCTCAGGCTAGAGTAGTACTGGGATGGGTGACCTACCGGGAAGTCCCGGTGCTTCACCCCTGTGAGCATCACCTAGATCCAATGAGTGCTAAGTGTTCCATTTATTCTCGTGAGAGATGGATTCATGTTGAATCACTACTAATGAAACATGGGTCATCGAGTTTGACTCAAAATCACACAGTTAAATCCTGATATTCACATCACAATTTGACTAGCTGTGGAAATCATCTCCTACTTACTATATACTACCGAGGGCAAACCCACATTACGATACAACATGCTAACAAGTGTGATGTGATGGCCATAGGTGAATGATTTTTATAGGAAAAGGTAGTGCTTATTTTTTCAAAGCTAACCTTGAGTCAATATAGTAGGAAAAGGTAGAGCTTATTTCACACACAAAAAACCAATAGTTATCATTCATGGGGAGAATTTCTAAGAAGCACTTGTGAATTATTTTCAAATTTGAGGAGCCCTTTTTAAAATTGCAGACATGTTGATGGGTGAAGTATTCATGCAGACAAAGCATAGATATAGAGTTAGTGTGGGTCAATGGTCCACTTAAACTTGCAGAGGAAAATAAAATAGGGTCCCCTATGAATTTATTTATTGTTCCTTTTTGTCATAATTATTGTTATCTTCTTGTTTATCCAAACATCAATTGAAGACTAGGTTTAAATACTTGGCTAGGTAATATGAATTTTAAATTTGGCCATTGAGAATGGTGGTTTCTATAATTGTCATAATCAATGGATCTAGGTTTTTTTGATGGGGGTATTTAAAGATGCAATTATTAATATGCAATGATATGGGTGGTATATAATTGTGAGGCATGGGTTTCATTTATGAATGTTCGACCTAATGGTTGGGTTGTTTTGCTTACCAATATAGATGATGTTGGGTTAGGGTTCACATGTGATAGGGCTTGGTGAAGCCTAGAATTCTAATATTGTAATAACTTTTTTTTATATTAATAAAAATATAAGATTTATTACTAATTACAAAAAGTACGAGTTTTTTTTCTTGAACAAAACAAAAAAGAAAAGAGTGAAAGGATATTTTTTAGACAAATGATAATAATGTAAAAACTCAAAAAAAATTGATTCTAATTATCTAAGATTATTTACATGATCCTTAAAATTAAATCTATCCTCGACAAATAAATGAAAATCCAATGTGACAAACATTAAAATAAAGTACATTTTATTCATATGAAAAAACTACACAAAGTAGCATGATTTGGGGTGAATCACTATACCAAAGTACATTTTCACATACTAAATTTATTTGGAAAGTTATGAATCTTTCTAGAAGTCTCTAGCAGGCATATAATCCTCTCCCTTAGAAAACACTTGTGATTAGCCTAATTATTCCTAACTCTCAATGTTGCTTATATAAGCAAGATCTCACATGTACATTTGGCTAATGTGTAGGATCATTCATTTCTCATGTTTGATATAATATATTTTACATCCATTATTGTTAAAATTGGGCTATTATTTTTTCTCTCTTTTATGGAATGATATTTAGGTTTTATAAGTAATCTTGGGAGCTTGAGTCCTTACTAACTATAGCATGTATGTGAATTTAGGGGTGCTCAATGTTTTCAATAGAAATATACAAAACTAATTTTGCTAATTTATAAGTATTATATTAAAAAATTACAAAAATAATTGTGCTAAAAATTTACAATGTATAGCAAAGAAAGTCTTTCAAACATTACTTTCAAAATTCAAGACTTTAAGAGAGGAGTTGGCTCTCTTCATAGAAATGATGACATCAACATGATGTAGTGTGTTATAATTATAGCATAACATGAGTTATTGTATCATCAACACATGATGAATACCATGTCATTTCTACTATGTAGAGGTTCCATGTCCCTATGTTGTGTCATCAAACATATGGTGTTGCATCATTTTTAACACCATCGTCATTTCACTTGACCATTAATCACTAGTGATCATAATTTGACTAATTGCAACTACCTATGAACACATTGATAGCTAGTGGTCAATGTAACCATCAGTGCCCACAACAAATTACAAATTTGACCACTAAACATCCTTGCACTAGTGAAGGCTTTAAATATATTTTTGATTAAGAAAAACAAGTTTTGAAGGGGGCCTAAAACCCTTTACAGATCAAATAATTTTCGATGAAGCCCAAACAAAAAATACAACATTCTAAAGGTGAAACAGGTTGCCCACCAAAAACAGGGTGACCAGGGTGGCCTCACAAATAACATAGTGCACTACTACCACCTTAATAGGTTTTGAACGGGATCCTGAAACCCCATGGTTCCAAATCTGGAACTCTGTCAAACTACAAAGAAACAACTAGCCAAAAGGGCCAAGAGAACCAAACAAAAAGGGACAGCCTCAAACAGAATAGGTGAGCATCAAGTTAAGAAAATCTAGCCTCAAGATTTACATTTTAGTCTTGTCTTTTGAGAGCGTAAGGACATATCAAACGGTGGATTGGAGGGCCTGACCTTTTTTCCTTTTACTGTTGTCCATCCACCCTTCACCAACCTAGTAGCCTTTTGCTACGCAAAGTCATCCACACTACAAACTGCCCCCAAAACCCTCGCAACAGGAGAAGAAATACCACCACCACTTAGAATTTGGACCACATTAGTAGAAGGGACAACTCTGACCTGAGACAGAGCCGCAAGCGAGGCAACAATCGTATCAACGGATATAGCATCCAAGGGAGGGACAACTATATTGGTCACTACCATAGGGGTAACATTTAAATCATCAAAAGTAGCACAGAATCCTCCACCAAAGAATCCTGAGAAGAAACACCCAGCCCCTCCCCAATAAAGGGAGTTTTTTGAACCGTGTAGTGATCATCTGAAACCCTCATCCACCAAGAAGGTGACTTCTTTGATCTAATCTTTTCAAAGGAGCAACACGCAATGAGGTGGTTGGTCTTATGGCATTTTTTGCATTTGAAGGGAATCCCCTCATAATCAAAAAGTTGAATCCAAGAGTCATTAGGAGAGGCCAGCTTAATCATTTTTGGGAGCCCCTTGGAGACATCGATCTCCACAAAGATACGAGCATACGTCATCCAAAACACATTGGAAGACGTGGTACCAACCAGCAAAAAATCCCCAAGGGCCTCCCTCATAGCCTCCAGGACAAAATCCAGCCATAAGTGAAAGGGAAGATTAAGCAACCTTACCCACAAAGGAATCTTGTTAAAGGATTCAATCAACGGATCAAAATCCACATACCAAGGTTTGGCCATCAAGGGGAACCTCTCCTCCCAAAAGAAACCACACCGAAGGATGGCATTTCGATCATTAGTAGTAGCAAATTTCACAATGAAAAAGCCCCTTGCCACGGGGAAAATTTGGACTAAATCTGAAATGAAGAAAGCTTTAAATATGTTAACTTCAAATACCACATTTCATAATGGTGCAATTCATTTTTTTACAAATTCTCAATTTATCATAACCTAAAAAAAATTGAAGAAAATAAAATCTAATTATGCTAATGGAACCTTGAAATTCTTATAATTTTTCCATTAAAAAAAAATATTAACCTCATATTTTTGAGAAAGAAAGAAATTTACAATTTTGTGTTCTTTATTTTATTCTTACTATTTTATATTAAAATTGATAGCAAAACAAAAGTATTGCCCTTACACAACCACAATCAAAAGGCATCAAAGAGATCAGCAACATACTAATAGTAACAGTGCTAGAAAATACAAAGATAAATGAAACACTAGTATAAAGGCTAGTAGCCCATCTCAAGAGTGGGTAGATAACTTATCCACAACCTGGGAAGAAGGATGAGAGGTTGAAAAATGATTTTTCCTCTGTTTTCCATAATTGTCCAAGCAATGCAATTATTAGGATCCCAACCACAAGAGGGAACATCTCATCAAACTCTATTTTAAAAATTGTTAGCACAAGGGGCAAAGTGTTGACAAAGTTGTACATTGTAACCAAAAATTGGAATAGGGTCGAAACAACAAATGGAGATGGGTCCAAAGGACCAATGAGATCCAATTTATAGCGAGAGCATCACCTAAATTCGCAACTTGGGCTTCATCTAGAGGAGAGTCTTTATTAGCTAGTGATTCATCGTCAAATGAAGAATCACAAGCTAGGATGATCAATGCTCATCATTAGCATCCCTCCACAAAATGAAAACCCCTTTATGCCTTGAGAAAACAATCAATTGTTAGGTGATCAGTAGAGAAGCACCAACAATATCAAAATGGGAGGCCCTCAAAATCTACTACTTGAATCCATGGCCCATGGCCCACCATGAAAATCACATCTCAAGATGTCAAGGTTAACCAAAATGTGTGCATCAACCTTTAAGAAATGGTCTACTGAGTTGTTATTGGCTTAAAAACAAGAATTCTCCCTGTAATGAAAAGGAAGTTTGAGGAGACAAACCCTCATTGGATGCATATTAGGTGGCGTAGTAAGAAAGTTAAAGGAGATTGTTGAGGGTTTATTTTTATACTTTGTCATTTTGAACCCTGGAAAAGTTAAATTTACATTACAAAATGCACTTAAATTAAGTATAAAACATTGTAATTGTTGAGAGGTTAACTACAATGCGTACTCCCTTTAAGAAATGACCTATCAAGTTGTTATTGGCCTATCAAGTTGTTATTGGCTTAAAAACAAGAATTCTCCCTATAATGAAGAGGAGGATTGAGGAGACAAACCCTCATTAGACGCATATTAGGTGGTGCAATAAGAGAGTTAAAGGAGATTGTCAAGGTTTTTTTTTTATAATGTCATTTTGAACCCTAGAAAAGTTAAATTTACATTACAAAATGCACTTAAACATTTAAGTATAAAACATTGTAATTTTTGAGAAGTTAACTACAATGCATACTCTCTTGTTAACACATAGATGAAGGCTTTTAGGTTGTTTCAATTCAATATCAATGATTTTATTCTAATTCATATATAATGATTTTATTTCAAAACACATCACAAAGGCTTTATGTTTATTATATCAATGATTTTATTCTAATTAATATATTAAAGATTTTATATCAACACACGTCAAAGGTTTTATGTTAATTATATCAGTGTTTTTATGTTGACTATTATGAACCAATATATGTAAATAAGGAAATAATATGCAAATAAGGTGTACACAATTTGATGTAAAGATTTCAATGTGTGCAATTTTAAGTCCCTGTCTTATCTATAAGGCAGGAAGCTAATGTTCCTAGTTGTGGTACACAAATTAAATTTTATACTTAAACTCACTTTATTTAAAAGTTCAGAATTGATTTATTTTTAAATTAATTTTTAAACATTAATTTCTTAATTTTGATTCATTGAGCCCCCTTTCCTAGGGGTAAATATAATTTTTTGAAACTAAAATTTCAGAAAATTATATTCCACAACTTTCTTCCAAATCTCTCGAATGATGAGGCCACTAATAGCTTTAGACAAAAACTCGTGGTTGTTGTCTTCTGAGCTCTCACCATGGGGAGCTCGATTCTTACGTGTTGGATTTCCTTGAAGCTTTTGAAAAATTTGTCAAGGGAGCGCGGAGAACTTGAACTAATATGACTTTTCATGGTACAATGAGGTCTTGTAGAGCTTGCAGTGGCTTCACAATTTTTTCAATCATGAGCTGGAAGATATGGGCAAAGAAACCCTCGCCTCCGTTGATCAGGCCCCTTTCCTAGCCAAAAATTACAGTGGACTTTTACAACAACATTTTCCACCTGCGGAACTAAGGAGTAGAAGCATTTGGACATGACGTAGTAATGACTTCCACTTGAAGACTCTAAATTGTCCTCTAACTTTTAATTTTATATTGGCCTTGATTAGGCAGGTTAAGATGTAGGACCAGAGCGTGCTCATCATCAATGGAGAGTGAGAGAGGGAGGGGGAGGAGGATGTCACTTGCATCCTGAAGGATTGCGAATTTGCTAAATTTATGTGCATGTTCCCTCTATCCAATACACGCGCCACTTCAGCTAGGTTTGAGGGTGGAGTGCTGAGTGTGACCATTCCCAAGCAGACATATCTAAATTTGAATTTGAATATTAAAATAATAAAAATGTTTGTTGCTCATTTAAAACAATAGTATATTTAGTGAAGGGAATTTATTTGAAGGATAGTTACTCTCTAAAAAGATTTATTCGTAATTAATTAGAAATTTATTAGAACATTTTGTTATGAATTTATCTTTTGATTTAATTAAACAATTTATAATCAGAAATTAAATATTCTAATTGAAGTCAATCAAAATATACTATAATTTAACTATATGAATCTTTCTTTTCAAGTTAGTTAAATTATTAGCTCTTGCCACAAAAAATACTAGCACTAGATCCAATCTATTAATTTTTACAATAAAAAGATTCTGACTTTGTTATGTTTGAAATATTTTTGTTCAAATATAATGTAATTTAAAAGGCATTCTACTCTGAGTTTTGGAAATGTTTTGAGTTTTATAATTATTAAATAATAATTTTGTATTAAGACTTATTAGTTAGTTGTATATTAAGTTTTATTAATTTATTTAATCTAACAAATTTATAGTCCACTTTTTAACGTGTCAACTGTTTCTCAAATATTTCATTTAAAATATTGAAAATGTTATTTAGAGTGCATCTAAGTTTTTAGATATTGGTCATTTTGATCACTGCTCAAAATGCTGCCTCTGTCATTATGCTCTCAATTTCCTAAGCTTTTGTTTCACTATTCTGAAACAAAATCCATTATATATATATATATATATATATATATATATTTCCCTTTTGTTTCTTACCAGCAACTCAATATCTTCTAGAATATTATTATATTTCAAACAAAACACAATATAAAACAAAAGACATAAAAATATCATCTTCTAACCCTATCATACTCTTCCAGAGCTCTGGTTATAAACAAGCAATAGTTATTTTTCTGTCTCAATGTCGTGCAATTATCTAAAAAATAATTATGGTGGAGAATATTTGAACTAGCGCCATTTTAAGTGATTACAACTTGGATATAAGAGACATCATCAAAACTTACTTACATGAAGATAATTTGTCCTCCAATAAACCTTCTCTCTTATAATGTTCTCTTTAAAATGTGTAACATGAAGAAGTTGACGTTTGTGCTATATTGAAGTCATGTTATACAACTCAAAGTCAACTCATTGGGTGGCCCCTATAATGCTTGGCAAACATCAGTCAAGGGTCTTGTAAGTTGGGATTGGCATATTTGATCGCTGGTCCTTTATATCGCAAAAATGCCCCAGGGAAAGTTTGTCATCCCCAACCATTGGAGTTCCAAAAATTGCTATAGGCAAGTCATGTGTGTTGAAGAAGTGTGTGTTGGATCATCCTTAGATGCAGCACAAGGGCAAATGAAGGCTCCCATAAGTTTTGACAAAAAAATTCCAATGAAATTTTCATTTTAAGGTTTAATCTAGAGTTGATGTCTAATATATATAGTAAATGCATAAAGAGTGGCTGCAGGGTAAATTTTTGAGGTTCCTTGCAAGAGAAACATGGGAATAATAATAAAGATTTAGTCATTACCTCCCTCCAGTCTTGAATGCATGGATGAAAAGAAATTTGAACACATAACACAACTTTGCACAAAATAAAACAAACAGTAGAACCAGACTAATGTTGCATTAAAAAATCCTATAAAAAATATCAGAAAATAAAATAAATTTGTTCTTGAAAGTAATCCCATTAAATTGTTTGTTGAGAAAAAACTGAAAACTGAGTTTTACAAAAACATCGACATCATTTGTCTCAACAATTGCAAAAATAGAAATGTGGATATCACGAAATTTCCGAATAATCACCTATCAAGGGCCCTGCAACCTATCGATAACGTCGAAGAGAAAGACTGTTGTTTCTCTTCCAAGTAGCACGCCTAGAAGGCTGATTCTTGTGGAAGAGGTGTCCTCTTCCTCGGAGACCCCTGTACTTCTTCCCAGCAGATGTAAGTCCTCGAAGTTCCCTGTGCTTGTGAACAGGATTGCATATCCAGTTTATTCTAGGATCATTTCGGATAGTCTTGTGTGCTTCATCAACAAGAATTATTTCAAAATATTTGTAGGTTGAGTCCTGTGTTGCAAAAACATTATCAAAATTAGGCATATCAACACTCAAAATAACTCACAAACTGAAAACAAAATACTAAGCATACTATAAATTAAAGGTGAAGTATAAATTTGGTGACACAGAAAGAAATAGCCTTAAAGACAGGAGAGATTAAATCATGTATCCCAATATTAATTGTTCATAAGCATGTCACAATACCTGATTGATCCAGTAAGAGTTCAATACTCTTAGTCCACCAAGCTTCCGACCAGCTCGTTCCTCTGCCACAGATCTCAAGTTACGCTGGAACTTGAGCTGTGTGATACCTTGGTTGGTTGGTTTGCCATAAACAATACCTTTGGGAACAGGCCTTTTCCTGCCTCCACGCCTAACTCTCACACGGTAAATGACAAAACCCTGCACATCTTTCCTAAAAGTCAGTCAAGAAGTGGTATGTGTTTATCGGTTAAAAATACAGGGGCATTACAAAAATTACATTCAAACACACAAAAGTAGGATGTTCAACACACATCTAGTTGTGCTACATTCATATTAATTATACACCAGATCACACTAGCCGATTCAAATGTGTACTCTACCTGCATCAATTTAACTCCACTCTAGAAGCAACAACAGACAGAAGGCAAAGGCTGGTGATAGGAAACCAAATCACTTAAATTATACTGAGGCTTAGCATATTAATTCATTATGTTACCACTTCAAGAGAGTACAGTAACCCTAGTCACCACCTTCATCACCAGATCTAATGCCCACATTACTTTAGTTAGTTTTCTTATAATTCACAATCAAATTCAACATCTTAGATATAGCTTTCATATGTCAGACCACGATTTACCCGTCATAACCTAGATGCTCACCTATTTCGGCTCAAAATTACTAGAGATCACAATCAAGCAACAAAAGCAGCTAGATCTCACCTGTGAATAAATGGCCATTAAAAACACGATAAGGTAAAAAGACTTCAAATTTGCAACTATATAGGCACATCAGAGGACTAGTCTATTTCAACTTGTGACTTCTAACAAAAAAGTATAATACATGTGAAAAAAGGCATAAACCACAAGGTCCAGGTTGAGGATCCAAACTAAAGAAAATCTAACAAAATTTGTTAAGAGGGAGACTTTAGAAACCTTGTCATTAAGATCAAGGAACCGATATTCCTAATTTATTAAATTAAAAAAATCTGAATGAGAGGCAAATATGAAATGGTGCAGGGGTACTCAATTAATTCCACAATGAATGTGTCAAATCCAAAAACCAATTCCAATGTTGGTTGAATTTTTCAACACAATTTTTCACTTTTTTATTAATGAAACCTAAAACGAATCTGTATAAAACATAGGAAAGACCACTACATTGAGAAATCTGAAAAGGCATAGTACAAGAGGCACATGTTGTTAATAGTGTACAAAGTGGGCATGACCTGGTCAAAGATCGACAAAGGCTTGTTGTATAAAAGTGCATATCTTGGCACCATCAGAGAGACCTCCATTGTTGTGCACTTGTAGCCAGTTGCCAAGATTCAAAGCCTAGACATGCTAAATCACCATCAAGTTCAAACAAGTGTAACTCGCACAAAGATTTGTCTTCTACAAATTTGTTGAGTGAGATTGGGACCCACTCTATGAAAGCATCTTCTTAGTGTTCTTAGAAATCACTTTTATATGAAACAGTTCACATATTATCTTCGTGAACAACAGGAATTTTGGAAGTAGAAGCACTTTAAATCATTAACAACGAAAACTTTACCTTTCAAACCCACAATTGAATCAAAGAACTTAAAGAGAATAAGGAAATGCAACAACCGATTTGATAATGGAGTTCGTCCTTGAGGACTTATATCTTCAAGCCCACTTCTAAATTCAGGAAATGCTTTATTAATATTGTCAAACAATTAAAATGCCTTGTTACAATATCAAAGCTCCAAAGCTGCAATATCTCACTTTTACAATTTTGGTGTATAGTACACCTTGCAAATGTTCTCCTCCGAAATTCTCACACTTAAATTATTTCTTGAAAAGCATTCAAACTCTTTCCTCTAACAAACCAAAAACTTCCCCCTTACATAATTTTTCTCCAGTTTGACCTAAATCCAAATCATTTGGAAAATTACCTATATATCTTTCCATTGCAACAATAAATCTTCCAAAAACAACCTACCTTTTAAAATATTGGACCGTATGATTTTTAAAACAAATAAAAATCTTCAAATATTGGGCTTATGGGTTTAATTCATTCATTTCATTTTTTTGCATAATGGGAGGGGGAGCTCAGGCCCCTATGTACTCGGCTTACCATGGATCATAACAAAATAAATACCTAGCAAGACTCGTCTCGTAAAAGGGGCATGACACAATGGTTGAGAGGGAAAGTAGTAGGTGGTCAGTCAAGACTTCGCCATTTTAATAGTTTACCATTTGTTTTTAACAACAAAGCTAATTATTGTCTAAAACAATCCTATGATTAATGCGTATCTTAGTGATGAGGAGGAAATGTAGGAAACGAGCGGTTTAATGTTTGAACCTTACTAACAAATTTTGCTTAAACAAATCTAAAATGATACTGCCACCCTACATGGCATGTGGCACCAAGTTATTGGATTACAAATGGACACACATTATATCCATATGGGAGAATTGTATACATTGCTACGTCACTCTGCCTTGTCGTGTCACCATGCAACATGTGCTACTGCATCATTTGTACAAATGCTACATGTCACTTTCAAATATCACTAAGATGCTGACTAGGCTACTAATGCCATCCAATCAACCCTTTTCCTGGGTAACTTTGACCAGCCATTACTTTCACATACAGACTGTTTCTGAAACAGAATGTATAGTTCAGGAATCAACACAACGACCACCACAACTTGGCATTAATATTTACCAATTTGAGGTGGTCAATTTTTTGTTTTTTTACCACATGATTTGCTTGCTTGACTGAACCTTTGACTACACATAACTTGAGCATACTATCTCCTTTTGAACCTATTGATGTTGTGTCAAGTCTGTCCCAAGGAATTCCACACATTGACACTATTTCGCGAGAATCCGAGCCTATAATTTTTTTAGGTTCTTTGGATCTAGCTAAATCAAATTGTCATGTTTGGACTCAATGGTTCAAGAAATGACATAAGAGACATTAAAACTACAATGAAAAAGATCATCCAAGGGGATGAAGTCCTGGAGGCGGTACAAGAAATTCTAGGTTGAGATTTTGTTGAGTGGGCAACCAGACGGTATCAACTACTCTGTCATCTTCCCAAGCGTGTAGGAAACACAATCCTCATTACCGAAAACATGGAAATCACTAAAGCGCTTAAAAGGCACTTTATTTGAGATAAGTTTGAGGTTGGAATCACTAGAACTATTCGCAAAGCTACTCTAGGAAACCTTCTCTTTTCCTAATCATGAACTTCAATTTTTAGATTTAGCACAAATAAACACAATTAAAAGAATAGGAGGCTTAAGACTCTAACTCACAAGATGGGTGAGGGAGGTTCAACAATAACTCTCTACCATAGAATATTCTTGAATTGCTCAGACTTGAAAAATCCTCTATCTAATGTTGCAACATTGGAGAAGGCAATAAGTTCCTCATGAAGCAAGCAGCCAATGATACATTTGCACATACAAGCTCTATTTTAGTGACATGTTTTATGAATTTTATCTATATTGTATGGGTCTAACTAATGGCTTATTCATAGTAGAGCATAGTTATACAAGTCAAAGGTTGGAAAGTGTTATATCCTCAACCCTAATCTATATGGCACTCTAGCTCATACCTGATCTATATGGATACATTTTGGTAAATTCTATATACCACTCATGCTTTTCTACTCAGTTCTAAGCAGTCTTTATCTTATTAAGGAACACCTATGTATTCATTTTGAACATTGACAACATTATGGGAAAGAGCACTTACATCTCACATGTTCTATCAAAAATAATCATGTGTGTTAACAGGCTTAACAAAAGACATGGTGAAGCCTTTGAAAGACTAGAGAAGTATAATGTATAATCATATATTAAAATATGATGGATAATCATATGTTAAGATATGACCTCCATGAGCGTATGTCTAGCAGCCATATTAAGATAAGGAAGTGGATGGAAAATTAATGGATAAATATTATATTAGGCAAGCAATAGAATGAGAAAGGCATAAACATGAACATTTGGCTCTCTCTGTATTTTTCTTCAATATTAATAGTTCGACATGGAGTTGCTGCAAGGGCAAACCATGGACAACTAAAGAAGATCATGTATTTGCATATGGTAGAGATGATGCAGATGCAAGTTGGATTAGATGAATATAGTTGTACTTTTAGTGTCATCTTGTGTCACATGATGGATGTTAACTTACTCATTGATGTGGTGCTCAATGATAAATTATGCGTCTTGAAGGTGTGTCTTGTAAAATAAACTTAAATCAGACTTGTAAATCAGAGAAAGAGGTTGATGCATTTTGATGGTACAATGCTGACAAGCAACTTAGCTGACTTTAAAGCAGATATACTCCTGAGCTATGAAATTCAAAAAACTATTATTCCAATCTTGAAATGTCAAAATGGAGGATTCCAGTTCAGAATCTATTGAATCAGACCATTCATAGCTAAACAAACTTAAATAAAATGTTTTGACAATTTATTAAAATTGCAGACTAGTTTAATCATTTTTCCAACATCTGCTGCACACACTGAAAGATGTGTTTTTCCAGCATCTTCTGGAAATATTGAAGGTTTAGTTGTCAAATGGTCAGTTGCAGAATCATTAAAAATCATCCTCGAATACGTTGTTTCCTGGAGATTCAACTTCTCATCGTTTCTCAAAACTTGAAAAGTTCTCCTTGGTGTGTCAACTTCTCACCATCTTCAACAGTTTCTCAAATATTTTAGGAAAAAACCTCTCCTTCGGGCTAATATTGATTTGCAGTGCCCTAGATATGTATAGTTAAATGTTACATTAAGCAGGAATTGGCAGCAGGTGAGGTGGCATCAGATTTTACTTTTGAAATCTCTAAGTGTTTACTGACATTTGATCAACGAATGATACGGAAGTTGCTCTATTCTTCCTTCTCAAAAACTCCCCTTCGTAGAGAGCTATGTCATTTCTCTGCAAGTGCAACACCCACAAGAATACTCAAAACTGTAAATCAAATCTATGATCTGAAGCGGGACTTCTCAGACGTAGATGACAGTTGATGGAAGCTTTTCATATTGAAAGCAATGTGTGGTTAAAACAAGACTACATAGTAAAAGCAATAATCAGTCTAATAGACCGAATGGAAAATGAGTTTAAATAATCCCGGAAAGCTGATTATCTAAACATTGCATCTTATGCTTAGTTAACACAGGTCATAAACAAGTGCATATTAAAAATGTGTTGACGGCATTATCATGTGGCCTTTCATGGTACTAAATACTACTTCTAGTGATGTCTTATGTTTTAAATTCTATATAGGAATTAAAGTCATAAGAAGTTATAAATCATAATCATATCTACATAGAAATGATCTTCTTCAACATTGTAAAACTTATGCTATGTGTTTGCATATTTGAGAACAATAGCAATAAATAATCATGACCTTATAATTATCATGAAGTATTTCCATTTATTTCATTCATTGTATATAAACCAGTATACTCTCTAAATATAAGAGTACTTTCGAGCATTCCAGATTAATATTGCATTAAGTAAAACCACTTTGTATTTTAAATTCAAGTCTTGTGTATGAATTCACAGAAACTTGCCTGCTTGGCCTTGTAACCAAGACGTCGAGCCTTATCAGGCCTTGTGGGCCTGTTCACCCTAACTATCCCAGGAAGTTGCCGATATTCCCAGCATCTCACCCTCTGCAAGAACCTCATCACATCCGATTGTTTCTTCTTCCATAGCTCCTCAACGTACTTATAAGCCCCTAAACACAGCCCGCCATTACATTTTCATTACTTTCAGTATACAGTAGACAACTTCAGACACTCTGGGAAGAAACCAAGAATATAATATATAATGAAACAACAAAATATAATTAAATAAAGCTATCAAACTCATTAAATGATCTAACTCTATCAAATGCAATGATTATTTTCTCATCAACCGAATACTCGATAAGCCACTAAACACAATAAAAAACCCTTCTTAGTCTTCATCGTTAATTTAACAAATCTAGATTTCCTTCAAGAAGATTAAATCCTCAATATAACAGAATCAAAAATCAAAAGAATCGAGAAAAGGGGACTACAGAAACAAATCTAAGGCTTTGGTAAATCAAGCATTCTGCCTTGTGAAACGGATACCATTAGGTTCCCATGCATCTCAGCATAGATAATCCAACCACACAAGCAGATGTAAAACAGGCAAATTAAAGAATTACTTCCAAACAATTACATTTTAGATATGTGGATACATAACATGATCTCTGAATCTGCTTACACATTTACAAAATACATTAATTTTACGGCTAAGTAAACTAAAAACCTGAAAAAATAAAACAGAAGAAACTTGAAAATGTCTCATAAAACTGCAGCATAAAATGACGTACAGGAGAAACCCCAGAACATATACAACAAAGATGGGTGCAATGAAAACTTACCCATCTCCGCTCCTCCGCCTGTAATTTCAAAATCGTATCACAAAGAACCTTTGCTGAATCGGAAGCAGATTTATTTCTAGGGTTTACCTGAAACCCTAAAGTCAGTGTTTTTAATTTTTAAAGAGGTGTTGCCAAATAATTGCACCTTCATGTTTAATGCATTACATTAGATGTATTAACAATATTTTTATATATAGAAAGGGAATTAATGTTCTCATGCATATCGGGAATTATATCAATTAATTTTACAATTGAATGTACTAAATTTTAAAATATTTTATTTTTAAATATATTTCTTAATATTAATTTCTATTTTTACATTGTTCAATTCTAATTTTGCTAGGGTAAATTGTATATTTTCTTCAAAATTTTCAAAAATAAAAGCTATATTCATTCTATAAACTTCTATAGAGTTTGGTTATGGCACTCCAGAACATTTCAAAATTTCATGAAATTCGTTATGTTCCTCAAATCCACCATGAAATTCTATTCAAAACCCCTACCTTTAGACCACATTCTTGCGATGCACAATTTTATTGTTATGGTGATGTGTGTGGTCATTTTAGCTAGTTATTGGGATGTTGCAGTGGTGGAATTGAGGGAAAAGAGATGGATTTGGAGAAAGTGAGGTGTTTTTTAATGGCTTGTTTGTTTTTCACTCGGGATTTGTTTCGATTTTCTTTTGGTCTTATGTCTTTTATCTCACAAAATACTACGAAATGTTGGATATTTTGATCCAAATTCTCGTGAAACAGTCTATAAGCTTTTTCAAAATCATGAGCAACGTAGCACCCATATATGTGTTCTTCTAGCTCAAATTCTCTCAATCTCTGCAAATTTTGTATATTTTTAATCAAAATGGTCATAAATGAGATTTTATATGGCAATTTCTTCATCAATAGTGACATAGAATCGTTGTGGTTGTTTCCTTGATGCACGAACCTTGCACGACATGTTGTAGAATTATGGAGTTCATTGTGGCTATCATGGCAAATTTGTAGGTGTTGTGGTTGCATTTGAGAAATGAGGGTTGTAATGGAATGTTGGGGACGCAAGTTGAATGTGTGTTGGAATTTCATCTTTTTTGTGCATATGAGCACATTTGTGTCACTCATGAGCATATGGAACTTCTTAGGTTGGGTGATATATGGGTTTTGCTCTAAAGTCTTCCTCTAGAAATACAATATGCCCTACCCTATCATTTTAACCTTTGTTTTGTCTCATTTTTGTGTGGACATTGTAATGTTATGTTTCCCTTCCAACGATCTAGTCTATCAAGTATTCTTCATATGCACAATGGGAAGTTGTATAGAGTCTTGGTGCACAATATGAAAGGTCGTACGGTAGAGTTGAAGTAGGCTAGGTGGAGTGGAGGAGACCATACGGTGGTAGTTGGAGTCATACGGTAGCAAGGGATGAGAGGTCGTATAGTTGAGAGAGGAGGTCGTATCGTGATGTGTTGATACAAGGAGTTGTACGGTAATGGTTGGGGTGACTATATGATCCGAAAGGGCAGTCCATAAGGTGGAGTTTGGGAGATGTACGGAAGTCGTAGAGGGTCGTCAAGGGATCTACTCAGAGATGCCAAAACATATATTCACCAAATACCTAAATTAATGCCAGTGCAAATGATTCTATATATATAACAAAGATGGTGTGTGGATTTGCCAAATCTGAGCAAGTAATGCAGAAACAAAATAAGGTGAGGGATGAGTCCCACTGAAACCGAAATAGCCAACTAGGGAAGACCTTTCACTTTTGAAATGGTGAATAATTCAGAGAATCCCAACGGGAATTCGCAGCACAAAGAATAATAAACCAAATCGCATAACAACTACTACCTACACATTGTGCTTAAATACCCTTCAGAGGAACTCCTAAGGGTTTACAAAGATAGCCGACGACAACACCTACGGAAACAATTAAAATAAAAATGGGTCTGAGATATACTAAATCAATCGAAACCACAAATACAAATATTATTAACTTCGGGCTCATATTGATTAATTAAAGTAACTAGCTAAAGGTCCTTTTGTTATATTATTTAAATTTTGGGACCAGTTAATTAATTAATTTAATTTAATTATTACATTAAAATTTGGGGACATGACAGACATCTCTTTATTGCATTTTCTCTACTAGGGTTTGTCTATGTGGCCCTTCCATTATTCTAGGCTTCAACTTTGGAGCCTAGTGGCCTGTGATTTTTGCCATTATTTATGAGTTTTTTGGGCTTAAGTATTATGGAACGCTTCATAACTTAACAGGCTTTGCTAGCCCTCTTGGTACTTACATTTTATCTATGAGAGTAGTTGGATACTTAATGATTTGGAAGTAAGCAAACAAAATAACAGTGTTGGAGAAAGAGGTAGTGTGTGTGCTCTTGCCCTCATGGGAATGATCTCCTTGCAAGCACATGAGTGAATTGATTTCGCTTAAAATTCACTATAATAAGATTGGTTTCTATGGTCGAGGCTCTTATTTATGGGTTTCTTATGATCAGAACTATAGATTTTTACAAAGGGGGTCTCTTTACCAAATACTAGTCCTATCAACAAAAAGTTAAATCTCAATTAGAGTCTTAGTCTAAAGAGGCTTATTCATAAATATAAAGATCATTTTCTTTTGTAAGTCGAAGGTCTCTATTTTGCAAGCCTATAGCCATACATATTCATCTCTAGATATATACATAGAGTAATCTCCCTTTATCTGTTTTGATTTGACTGTAATAACAAATGATGTATATTGCATTGCAATTTTTATCAAGTATTTTCCATCTGAATAATGAATGTAAGGATAAATTTTAATGAACTTCATAAGATCAATAAGGAATGATATTTTTAAGGATAATTAAATAGCCTAATAGATTAAAAAGAGTTGTATTTTGAAAGTATTTTTAAATTTCATTATGTGCATCGAATATTGTTAAAAAAACCAAATGATTTGAGATTGTTTAGAATAAGAAGAGTGGCGTTGAGATATTCTTAAAAAAAATGGACATTAGAGGAATGCATAAAATAATAAATTTTAAATGATATTCAAAAGATCAAGTAGTCTACAAGAAAAATAGTTGCTTTCTTGAAAATAAAAATGACTTTTTAGACATTAGCTCTTCTGCAATGAATATTATTGTAGTGAAGCTAGCCCTTTTATAAATACCTACTTCATCAATTAATTCATTTAGATTGTGCATCTTCAAAATATTTTCAAACTGAATCTTAATATACTTGTAAGCCTATAGATGTAGGTGTAGAGTGGTTTCACTTTTATTTGTTTGGTTTTAACTAAAACAATAAACCATGTATAATGCATTGTAATTTTTATCAGTTACTTTCTATCCAAATGAATTAATAAAATAATGAATTTCTAATATTGTTAATAAGATAAAATAGTCTAAAAGATCAAGAATACATTCTTAAAATATTTTCAATTTCTATCAATATGGGCTATACTATGAACCTTATCAACTGTTGGTAAGCAGATTCATCACAGAAGAATTGCCCAATGGAGTGTATGCGGCAAATCGTTCACAACAGTTGGATAGGCCCTTGATATCCGGCCTTCCTCTGCGTTTTGAGGGGCAGCTCCCTCGTATGATATGATTTCTAACAGATTTTCAAATAAAGAATTCAAACTTCAAAGTTGAAGGAGAGAGTCATGGAAGACGAATGCACCACATGCCCTCACAACCCTCTGTGGTTAACAAGATCGATAACAGAGGTACCCAAGAACTACGCTTGAAGGCAACCAATGTTATTAAGCATATTCATTATCATCCGTAAACACTCGCATAGCACCATGAGAATGTCCACTACAACGTATAACAATTTGGATTTTAAAATAAGAAACCCAAAGCACATCTCATTTCATTTTCTTGCACCAAGAAAGCAATAGAGATTTTTCAATTCAGAGATAAAAAGTGTACATACTTTCCAAAATTTATCTCTAGATCAAAATTTCAGCATAGTGTTCCCTTATTTTTCCAACCAAAAAGTCTTCCCCCCTACAAAGCCCAAAAGAGCCCTTATATAGACACAGAGGTTAATAACTACCCTTCTGTGGTTAATAACTACCTCCCAAATATGTGATTTGGGTGAGGTTAATTAACCTCTACAAAATTAACCTTAAATGACAAAGTTCACTAATTAAAATGTACGGCTTAGAACATGTCTTCAAAGGTTGAATCGCCGGCTTGCTGAGTTATTTGATGCAGACTCTTCTTCGTGATCATCAGCAAGTTGAACATATTGAATATTTGACAAAGAAACAATTTTTCACAACATCAATTGCTCATGCACCAACTATAATCTAGATAGTGATGCTACAATCTTGACTTCCCATTGATATAGATTATAGAATTTTCAATCCTTAGCCGGTCAAGAGTCCAAATACGACCAAATCTAGAAATATTTCCAGCCTTCTCCCATATTCGTAATAAATCTGCCGCTGCTTCTGTTGATTCTGTTATGCATGTCTTCTTTAATGATCCTGAGATAATATTAAGAGCTAGAAAATATTTATGACTTTCTTCAAGTCCCTTCTTAAACCTGAAACACGAGTGCAATGGCCATGCTGGCAAAAATAGATTTCCAAAATCCATCAGTATGTTACTTTTCTTCTGTAACCTTCAATATGCCTTCTATCTGGACACCCACATTGAAGAGGTTAAGAAAAACGTGTTTTTGGATGCTATCATTAACCTATAGGAGAGGTTAAGAAAAACGTATTTTTAGTGGATAACATTAACCTTTTACTTGGAGGTTAAGAAAAACACGTTTTTGGTGGTTAACATTAACCTTTTATTTGGAGGTTAAGAAAAACGCGTTTTTGGTGGTTAACATTAACCTTTTATTTGGAGGTTAAGAAAAACACATTTTTGATGGTTAACATTAACTTTTAAGAAGTTAAAGGTTAAGAAATACGTGTTTTTGGCGGCAATCATTAACCTTATATATCTTGAGGCTCAGAAGCTGGATTTCAATGATCTCAAGTGTCGTACGGAACTGCTAACAAGCCGGGGACATGGAGACTTAAATATTTGCAGATTTCACAGATAGAATGATCAATTTAAGGCTTAAAACCAGGCAAGTTTTAAATACGAACCATGACTTATAAAATTGAAAGAATTTTATAACCGGGCAACATCAACAAATCAATAGTTTTGTGAAACTGCTCTATTACAATAAGCAATAGCAAAGACTTGTAAGAAAGGAAAGTAGATGCATAATTGAAGGAAAATATTTTATACTCTTTTAATGTTAGTTAATACTATATTACAAACAACAAGAATTGACTCTTTGTTCCAGTTGTCACATAAGATAGGGACTCCTACACACCAGAGCTCTTGTTATTTAAAGTAACTAAACTAGCAATCACGCCTTAAGGTGTAATGAATATGTTGAAGAGATATAGAAGGTGAATTAGATTTTGCATATATTTGTGCAACTAAAAATGAAATTTAGAAAACTACTTAGTTAATGATATTTTGGCAAGACAAGTCTCAATACAAAGTGATAGCTACAAAAAAAAAAAAACTATAAATTAGGAAGATAATTGTGTATTCTTTGTTGAAGTTGATAAACGATCAACCCACAGCTCCCAAGAATCACTTGCATGCAAACACCTATTACAGAAGAGAGAGGCAAAAAGCTATGGAGGCAGGAATTGCCAGATCCATAGATGAGACATTCTTGATGAGAAAAAAATAGATTGCAATAATCAAAAGTGAATTCTCAAGTTGAGTTTACAATAAGAGATCATCCTTATAAAGGAGATCAAAACCCTAAAAAAGGTCTAACCTAGGTTGCATCAAAATAATTAATAAAAGAAATTAATTATTAGATGCCTAAAGTTTAGCTTAAGCAACTAGAGTTAATTAGGAAATATCTAATAACTCTAACACCCCCCCTTAAGATAACCTTAGGGAGTAGCTAAAAACCTAGAAACTACTGCTAAAAGTAGAAATGGGTCCCGGCAAACAAAGCCTGATGAGGTACCCAAGCACAACCGAATCTCTGAAAAGAGGAGAAATAGAGAAAACCACATGGAAAAAACTCTACTCCAAAAAGAGATGGAAAACATGCTAAAAGAAACTAGTGAAGGACTGAAGAAGCCTCCAAACTAGGGAATGTCCTAGAAGATAGGAACAAAGATGATCATGTAGAACACCACTGAAGCATGTAGAAGCTGCAAAGCTCTATCAAAAGTAACTATTGATCTGAAAGACCTCCACTGAAATAGAACCTGACCAGGTAGAGAAGACTATAATCTGCATCAAATCAGGAGGCACACAAAGGCAAACAACTAAACTCGAAGATACAGATGGCATGAAACACCAAAGCCTGAAGAGCTGATCAATCGAACCAAGGAAGCATGAGAAACAACAGAAGAACCCCCCCTAATGCAGACAAGGGTGAGGTGACAGGCACCTGAAAAGTGGGCCAAAAGAACTGCATGTCAAGGAACCACGATCAAGATGCACAAAATAGTACATGTGTGTGTACTGAGGTGATCAATCTCAGACACGTCATGAGGCTAATGTCATGGAAGGGACACTCACTAGACAAAGGAAGATGGCAAACAAAGGCAAAAACATCAACCCCCCATGGCACTTTATCAAAGTAGTGCATGTACAATAAGGCACAAGATATAATGAATCCCAAGAATACAATAATCTATATGAGTGTCCTCAAATGACACTACTCGAATCAGAAGGCAAACAAAGGCAAACAACTGAAACGAAAATACAGATGCAGTATGGCACTTTATCTCAGTGTGTTTGCAATAATGCATACAAATGATGGCTAAATAGATCAGAAGAGACATAAGACTAATACAGTAGATAGTACAAGTCATGAAGAATCATCTAAAGTAAAGAAATTGATCCTTGGACCTTTCCAATGATATAAAGAATTCTCAAATTGGAGATCGGATGCTCAAGATATGCCTCCCGGAGTGCAAAACTATACCCCTGACTTTGACAGCAGAAAAAGCTATCAAAATAGCATCAAAACTGAAAACTAACTGTACCACTATGACGGGCTCGGAACCAGCTTTTCGGCAATATCTCGTTTGCAAAAAACGGAGTCTGTTTGCCCAAGATATGAGCAAAAAAGCAAAGGTAGGTTCAAATAGAGGTCGAGGAGGTGACAAGAGTAGTGATGCAGTGCTGATATCAGTAGGTGACGAGCCCAAAGTTGACGGTCAAATGGACGTCAAGGCAAAAAAAAGCCATAAAATGACCCCTGTTGAAAAAGAATTCAACCGCCGGAAACAAAAGCCGAACAAAGGGCCGGTGCCGGATTAAAAATCGGTGGCCAAAAAATAATTCACATGTCAAAAAACATGGGTGGTCCCATGAAATATCACATGGCAGGTGAAGGTGGCGACTAGAGCAGAGTCCAAGTACAAAGCTCCACATTCAGTGGAACACCATTCAAAAAATGGCGCTATAAATCACATGCCAGAACCAAAAGAAACTCCCAATCTGTGTGAGGAGACATCAAACTAGCGTGGAGGCCTGTCAGACGAGGACCTGTTGCATAACAAATCACGGGAGGAGAGCCCATAATTTGAAGGGCATGAGGCAAGGAAAAATCGGAACGCATGGAGTCTAGAATCCGTGGCCAAAATAGTGCCCACCATAAATTGCATGCGAACTCAACGTTAGGAGAGGTTCCCGCTGGTAGAGCTCAAAAAATGCAACCAACTCACAAAGCGCGGAATCCGAGCATGACATGCACTTGGATTTAAAAAATGCACTGATGGCACCCAAATGGAGCACAGTCTCCCAAAAAATCAACCAAACAAGATGGCCCCCGCATGATTTGCTCCCCCCCACAAATAATTCCATGCAGCTATCACAATGAAGTCACAAAATTGCTGATAACACCTGATAGTAGTGGTCCCAGGCAGAGAACAACACTAGACTGAGAGTAGAAAAACTTGTGGCTTCCCAATTTCCATGTGCAAATATGCTACTGATTTTCTTCGGTGATTCTATTTTTTGTTGGAATCTCTGCACAATGCGCCCCACTTGCAAGGCATAGGAGGCCCTATAAAATGTGGACCTCTATAAGAGTGAAAGAAGGCGCCAATGAAGGCGCAACACTCAAAAAATTCCAGTCAGCTCCAAAAAATGCGTGCATAACTTGAGATAAGGAGGCCATGTGGCCTGTTGAGCTAAAAAAAAGCTTACATGAAATGTGAGCACACAGATCAGGATTGGAAGAGTCGTCCATCTTGTTCACCGCATGCAGGTCGCTGAATTCTCTCGGGAAGATTCAAATCAACGGCAGCGAAGGCTCACGGAAGAAGAACGCTGAGAGCAGGGATAGCCGCCCTAAGAAGAAACTGCCCAAACTTGAAACAAATTGATTGGAAAAAGAGTTGCAGGTGGGGCCCAAAAAATTTGGCAAGAACTTTGTCAAAACCGCACAAAACAAAATAGAGCTGCACCAATGTCCACTGCTTCAAAGCTCGCATAAAAAGATTTCGCCCAAGATGCCACAAGAGCCACTTTCTCTCCAAATAAAGCCATCAAGGCGCTAATTATGTGGTTTGAACAACGAAGAACATAGAAACATCCACAAAAAATAACTGTTCCCACCAAACTTTCCACAGTGAATAGTGTAGAGGCTGAGATCTAAGCTGTCTCGATTTGCGTGACCAGGTCAAAATTGCAAAAAAAAAATTTGCTCCAAATTTCAACTGCATCCAAATAAGACATATTTTATATGGAAATGTGGGTTTTCGAGTGTTCTGAGCTCAATGGTGATATCTGTTTTTGTTTAAAGTGCCTCAAAAATCAGTGACCCCCCAGATCCAATAAAAATACGCTGAAAGCTCAGATCTGAAAACTAATGTCAGATCCGATGCCAAATCTCTCACAAACAAAATAGGGGCATAAAGATCTGGAGCTCTAATACCATGTTGAAGTTGATAAACGATCAACCCACAGCTCCCAAGAATCACTTGCATGCAAACACCTATTACAGAAGAGAGAGGCAAAAAGCTATGGAGGCAGGAATTGCCAGATCCATAGATGAGACATTCTTGATGAGAAAAAAATAGATTGCAATAATCAAAAGTGAATTCTCAAGTTGAGTTTACAATAAGAGCTCATCCTTATAAAGGAGATCAAAACCCTAAAAAAGGTCTAACCTAGGTTGCATCAAAATAATTAATAAAAGAAATTAATTATTAGATGCCTAAAGTTTAGCTTAAGCAACTAGAGTTAATTAGGAAATATCTAATAACTCTAACATTCTTAACCATAATCACAGTGTTGAACACAATCGTAATCCTATATATGACATAAACCTAAGCCATTATCTTAACCCCAAATCCAAACTTTAACTATAAAACTAAAACATATTCTTTAACCTTAAATCTAATCTCAACCCTAAATTTAGTCAATATTATCACCCTAATCATAATATTGATCATGATTTAACCCCTTAGCCAAACCATAATTATAACCCTAAAACTTATCCACAACCCTAACCCAGTCCCATCTCTAATCCTAACCCTATAAACATTAAACCATAATCCTAGAAAAGATCATAACCAAAGCTATAAACTCAAACCTATCTCTAACCATGGCATTAACCTAAAGTCTTACCCTAACCCTAGTCAAAGCCCTAACCCTTGTCAAATTACAACATTGATATAAACCTTAAACTTATCCATAATCGTAGTAATTGATCCCAACCTTAATGATCACAATAATGATCTTATCTAAATCTTAACCCTAACTATAATCTTAATTATAATTGTAATCCTAAATTATAAATTGTATTCCTAACTCCAACCCTTCAAAACCCTAAATTTAACCATGAATCCAAGCATGGAATAAACCCTAATCAATGTATTTGTTTATTATTTAATAAATTTGATTAGATATCTGTCTAAATTATAAATCTATGAATCTATTTATAAGAATTCTACCACAATTTAAATAAAACTTTTGATTGAAAAAGATAATCAAAATGAATTTCAATAATAAGAATGTATATATATGTTTGGATTATCTAAATAAATATATTTATGTTTAAATACAAAAATAAATAGAATTTTTTTCTAATGATTAATATCCAACAACTAATATTAAATTATAAACAAAGTGTTCATTGTGTCAATAAATTAAAACATAAATATATTAAAATTTAATATAACTATAAATATATTTAATTTAAGTTTTTTTAATAAATACGAGAAAAGTAAAATACTTATAAAATATTATGTAAATTAATTTAAAATATAATAAATTTACTAAATAATATCTATCTTAAAAATATATTTACATTAAAATTAAAGTTACTATTTAAAAATATATTTACATTAAAATTAAAGTTACTATTTAATTAATTTCATTATAGTATATTTAATTAAATATTATTTTTATTGTAGAATATATGAATGAGTATCTTTTAGTAATTATAATTTAAACTTTGAAATTAAAATAATAAGAAATTATTTTCACATTTACATATCAGAACCATAAAATTTTATAATTTTAAACTTCAATTCTTAAAAAATAAACCTTAGTTCAATCAACTAATTTACATAATTATAATAATAATAAATTTAATGTTGACTTTAGTTTTTACTTGTATTATTTTAAAAATTATTATTAACTTATATACTCTTAAATGACTTCAATTGAAATAAAAAATGAAACTTAAAGTGCATGTAAATGGATTGTTCTTACAAAAACCATCTTCACCCAATCTCAATTACTAATGACATTTTCAAATGTTTCTTTACACTAACTTCTGGACATCATGAGAAGTGTGCATTTATTTCATAAAATGATTTGGTTTTCCCTCAATTTCTTGAAAACAAAAAATCTGTACATATTGCAGTTATGACTTATATACAGTTCACATGTATGTTCAATTCATGGGAATTTTTGGTGCAAGGCATGTGCTTTTGCCAATGGAAAGTACGGGCTTAAAATAAATGTCTGGGGTACCCTTTTAAATGTAGAACCATAAATGTAACACTTAGATGAATTAGGAAAGAAGGATACAAACGGTCTAGATGAATGTCATCATCTTGCATTGTTTGTAATGAGATGAGAGTCGTCAATTTGCAAAGTCAATTGAAACATCTTAGTTTAGGTACACTTTGGTGTAAATATTATTATTGAATTATTAATTCCTTACGGGTAGGATACTAGGGGAAGATACTCAATATTGACTATAACCAACTTCATACATTCAATTGAGGTACCAGATGATGTTGAAATTCTTGATTTTTTATTATTGTTCTCATATGTGACTTAACTTCTTAAAGCTAAGGTTTTGGCTTCTCACCTATAACAATCCACTTTGTAGATCCCATTAAGTGTGTATAGGCAAAAAATGACCAAAAAGAGGTATCACCCAATACTACACACTAGGAACCCCAATAGTGGCTCATTTTAAAACCAAATATAAATTAATAAATATATTCACTTTCAAATTATTAAATTACATAAAATAAAGTGGCCAAGTTCATACTTGAACTCATTAGGGAATTAAAGTCATTAGGAATGTGGGGGCACAAAATAAAACATGACCCCATTATAGTCGACTATGTGCCACATAAGTGGTTGTTGTAGTTCAAATGTCACTTCATTTATGAGCCTAGAAAATAACATTTTCATACTTATTTATATTTCGGTCAGCAAGTTGGCTCTCCATCTCTGCAACGTCCAGGTAACATTATGTCCATCAAGCATTCCATTTCTTCAAAAAAAATTATTAATTTGTGAATGTCATTGGAGATTTTCATATTTTTTAAAAATGTTTATCTGTATGCATTAAGGGTTATAATAAAATGATGGATTTTCCTTCCTCATTCATGCATTTTGGTTTTTTCTATAGTCATTTATTTGAATGCATTCTATTTCCTCAAAAAAGTTTATTATTTTGCAAATATCATTGGGAGTTTTCAAATTTCTCTAAAATCATATTCCATTTGTATGAAGAGATACCAATGATGAATTTTCCTTCCCCGTTCATGCATTGTGATTTTTTTCATGAACATTTATTCAAATTCATTCCATTTCCCCATAAATGTTTATTATTTTGCAAATGGCATTAGGGGTTTTCAAATTTCGCTAAAATTATTATCCACCTACATAAAGAGTTACCATGAAATGATAAATTTTCCTTCCATGCTCATACATTTTGGTATTTTATGCAATTATTTATTCAAATATATTCCATTTCCTCAAAAGTGTTTATTATTTGGAAATTGTCATTGGGGTTTTCATATTTCTCTAAAATTATTATCCATTTGCATAAAGGTTACCATAACATGATCTAGGATTTTCCTTCCCCATCCATACATTTTTATTTTTTCTACAAACATTTATTCAGTTATAAAAATTTACAATAAAATGATAGATTTTAGATTTTCCTTCCTCATTCATGCATTTTTGTTTTTTCTGCAAAACAATATTTGAATGCATTCTATTTCCTCAATAATGTTCGTTAACTTGCAAGTGTCACTGGGGGTTTTCATATTTCTTTAAAATTATTACCTACATGCATAAAGGGTTACAATAAAATAATGATTTTTCCTTCTATGTTCATGCATTTTGGTGTTTTTTGTAAAAAAATTTAATGCATTCTATTTTCTTAAATGTTTATTATTTTGCAAATGTCATTTGGGATTTTTAGATATCTATAAAATTATTATCTGTATGCAAATTAAGGATTACAATTAAATGATCAATGTACAGGTACTGCGCATTTGTGAGCACGTGTCTACAGCACAGGATAGGCAAAAGAAGTGCGTCAATGCTCACAAGATAGATAAGTAGTTTGTAGTAGGTGAAAAGTTTTCTTTAGAGGATAGGTCTAGTTGCCTAACATCTTGCATTCTTGCCCAACTTAGCTCATGTTCATGATGTTTTCCATGTTTCTATTCTTAGACAATATATTCCTAATGTGATACATGTTCTTGATTGGAATGTGTTACAGGTGGAGGACAGGCAACTGGCTTTGGAACCAGTGTGCATTCTATGACAACGGGATTTGACCCTTAGGGGTTGAACCATAGAGAAAGTAAGGGTCCAATATGACCCTACTGATGAGTGATCAACTACTTGGGAGGATGCATCTGGTTTACGAGATTTATATCCCTACTTGTTTAGAGGCTTCCACAAGTAAGCCTAAGTCTAGGGGGTGGATGTAGTGCTTACTGCTAGTTTACTTTTCATGTTATATCGTCAAATTATTTTAGGCCAACTTTATGGTTATGTTTTATGATTAGTGGTACTTGGTTACCTGATTTGATTGGATGTTATTTCATACTTAGTTGATATATTTGATGAGCTACTTGATGCTTGGTTATTTCATGTGTTCATAATTATTCTTCGATGATGATGCTTTTATATAGTGATCACAGTTATTTCATGATAATAGCTAATGGATGATTTATATACAGCTTCTATGGATACTTACTCATACTTGTATGTGTATGGTGTACATGTATGTTTTACTTTATGTTTGACGTTTCTGATGAAGTTGTGGGAGGGAGTCGTAGTCACTTGCTAGTCAAGATCTACTTGATGCACCACTCCCTACCATTGCTTATTTAGTTTAAATTTTTATGTATATGTACATTCTTGGGTTTTATGTAGATTGTAGGTACCGGGCATTGACTTCCCTGAATTGCCAAGATGAGCGCGGCCTATCGCAATATCTCAATGGTAAAGAGGGGAGATAGTTCTTGAGTCCAAGTCCTAACCCTAAGCCAATTAACCTAGAAAATAGGACAAGTATATGAGTTATTTAACCTTTCAAATTTGTTAAGTGACGAGAATTTTGATTCAACCCTTGAGCTTGATTTAGTGCTTTTTCTTTAAAATGAGTTTTCTTATTTAGATTTGTGGGTCTATGGTGATTTTTAGTTATAATTAAATCAAATTAAAAGAGTTTTAAATTATTTAATTTAACTAAAAAATTATAAAGAAAAAATAATTTTTAATTATATTTAATTAATTGAGAAATTAATTAAATAGAAGAATTAAATTTAAAAGATTTAATTAAAGTTCTAATTTTTGGTGTAATTATATTTATTTAATTTAATAATAATTAATTTAGGATTTTCATTTTAATAATAAACTCTAAATATTATCATTAGTTAAATTAATAAATATACTATTAAAGACACCTTGTGATTTAATAAAAGAAAGAGAAAATAAATTTAAAGTTTATTTTAATTAAAATGCAAAAAGTTTGTAGATGAAGTTAAAATAAATTAAAATAATAAAGAAAAGGGTTTGCGTGATTGTAAAACTGAAACCCTAAAGGGAGAAAGCTCTTTATTAAGAAACTAGAGCTCATTTCTTCACACACATGTTTGGAGGAGCAAATTTTGAGAAAGAGAGTTTTCAAGAAGACGAGAATTCTTGTGAATTCTGAGCATTTGTTTGCTTAGCATCGGATCAAGGTAGGATCTTGTTAAGATTCGCATAGTAGTTTCTCTTTAGATTTCCTTTGTCTTCTCTATGTTTGTTATGGACATGTTTTCAGAAATAGTTTTGGATGAAACCCTTATTGTTAAAATTTATCGTTCTTTGTTTTTTAAAACATATGTGAATGAAACTAAATTGGAAACCCTTGTTTGAGGAATCTTGTTATTCGTAATTAAATTATTTTAGAGAAATTATGAAATCGAGGTGGGGGTTTGGAAAAAAAAAATCAGATATAAATTATTATTTTTTATTGTTTAATTTTGGTTGCTATGTCAAATCTATATTGAAATTTTATCCAAAAATATATATAATAATATAATTGTCATGATAATTAATAATTATTGTGATAATTATATTATAAAAAATGTGATTTTTATGTAGGGGACATTTATTTTATTTGTATTAATAAAAAAAAATTTAAAAAGGGGGGAAAAAGGAAAGGAAAGGAGGTTTTATAGTCCACGACACTATGCCATAGTTTTTGGGTTTACGCATGGTGACAATGATATGGGACTACCTCGTACTCTTTTTCGAGAGGCGCTTGGCGCTACAAACAAGGCATACATACCTTACCCCCCAGTGAGATTTGAACTTGTGACCTCTCTTTCAAGAGTACAAGTTTTCCACCACTAGGCCAACTCAGGATCGGGGTCATCACCTCCCCGTCCCAAGCTACATCACAGCTTGGCTGCGAAGGCAGTCGAGGCTGCCTAAGCAGCCAAAGCTGTTGTGAACAACAACCTACATGCCTTAAAAGTTTATTCATGCAATGTTTTTTTTTATATCATAAATTTTATTAAATATTAAAAAAAAGTTATTAAATATTTAATATTATTGTACTCAGTATTAATAATGATTATTTTACTATTAAATTAATAATAATTATAATTAATATTATTTTATTAATTATTATTATTATTTTATTTTAATAAGATTTATTAAATAGATTTAGTTTTATAGTTGTCATTAAGCTGTATTATAACTCAATTTTTTTTAAATTGAGGAAATTTTAATGAAGTTGAATTTTATTAATGGTAGTTCATTTTTATATAATAGGAAAATATGGGTTCTATGTTAAGATGATTTGTTTTTTTTATGAATTGTTGAGTCTTTTGAGATTCTTGTGAACTCAAAGACCTTAGCAAATATGACATGTAAAGAACGAAAACATGACCTTTTCGTAAATCAAAATCTTATGTTTTTAAAACCAAACAAATTATGAAACTACACTTGTTATGATGTATGTTTTACTTTATGTTGGGATTGGGGTTGACTTAGTATGTTGACCAGTTTTGGATGTTTACTAGAGGCCTAAGTGTTATTGTTTTAAGATGTTATATGTGGTATCATGGTTTTGTGAATTGATCTTTGAGTTTTGGATCATTAGTTGTATTGTGATTTCCAGTTACTTGTATAGAACTAATGTGGTCATTGTGACCTTATGAGATTTTCTACTATTTTGAGCTTAGGATAGGTTGTCTTTATGTATGTTGGGAAGTGGCTAGTAATGGAGGTCGGAGCCCTAAAGAGGCTTCTTGGGTAACCCATTGTAGGTTATTTTTAATAAGTGATAACATTTCATTAAATTGGTTTAAAATGAATTAACAAGAGTTAGTGTTTTACCTCGCCCATGCCTCGAGTGCTAGTACAGGCTAGGATGGGAGTAGAGAGGATGATTGGTTGTGACCTTGCCTCGTTAGTATGCCTTGTATGTACGAGAGGATACTGATGCCACATAGAGTCACTAGGGAGCTGGAGTCCAAAGAGATTGCCAAGGTAACCTTAGACTTGACTCATGTGATGACACTTGCCCACTTACATATTCAATTTCCTACGTGTCTTTGTTGCCTCTATGCTTAGATGTTATTGGTGTCTTGGTACCTTTGCAGAGATATATTGCTATCATGTTTTCCTCAACCTAGATGTTGGTTATGACTTTTGGGATTGATATACATGTGGGACTTAAGATTATCTCCTCAGCACGGTGGGAGTGGGCCATTTAGGTTCCACGAGATCTGGTAGTAGTGTTTCTATTGAGATCCAACAGTTGGATGTATTTGTGTAGTTGTTCCTTTCATTTGGATCTTGTGTTTATGGTTGGTGGTTATATTATGATGTAATGTAATTGATTATTTGGAGATCTTATTAGATTTTGTATTTATTCATGATGTATATTCTTTGAGCTTTTCATACCTCATGAGTTGTACAGTGGATGATTATGCATTCTAGTTATTCCATGTGGCATCTTATGTAATTATATATTATTTCATTGGATTCATACTCATGTTTATTTTATGATGTGGATTATGTTTTAGATTATAGTAAAAGCAAGCATTGAAGGGACCTGAAACCCTTTACAAAGAACTAAAGATAAGCATTAAAGCACCACCAGGTTTTACAAGGACTTAAAACCTAAAGTTAAAAAACATTCAAACCAGGTTTTATAGGGACCTGAAACCAAAAGTTTAAACCATGAATGACCAGGTTTTACAAAGACCTAGAACCTAGAGTTTTAAATAAACCAGAAAGCAAAAAGAAAAAACCAAAAAAACTACCCAAGCTAGTAATTAGCACACCCAATCCACAACCAACACCTATAGTAGCTCCTTGGTAATGTTCGCCACCTCTTTACCTGCTTCTGCAGTACTTTGGATGATGTCAACTAGAGAAAGAATAGGAGCCTCAAGAGCTTTAGCAATCTTTTTCCTTGTGCTTTGCCCAATTCTCTTACTAGGCCCACCTGGACTCCCCACTCTAGCATTACCAGGAGACATTATCTCTTCATTACTCTTTTTACCCAGACTAGTCGCCGCAACACAAAGACTAGAAGTGACATGTTCCATTTTTTGACCACTTTCCTTTATAAGGTGACGAAGCTCCTGTTTGTACTCTTTAAGCTTATCAAGTATGTTACCAATTTGCACTTCCAATTGGATTCTCTTAGCTCATTTAGCATCCAAATCTCTCTACATAATCCCCATTTTCTTCTTGAGTACCATTAATTCATTATACAACCATGAATCACCCTGAAGAGAAGTCTCCACTTTAAGCTTAACAATGTGAAGGAAGGAGAGCTTAGCATTGTGGGAGTCATCCCTCCCATCAACCACATTCCTAGGCTCAGAGGTAGTCACAGTATTGATCTGGGTATCAGTATTAATGTCTATATTCTCTATACTTTCCTCATTTACACGTTTACTTTGGCTATTATACTTACCAACATGTTCTTTATCTTCATTCTCCTTCCCCATTTCCTCCTCCATTTTCTCCTCATTGGCATTATGAGAAGGGTGATCACTCTATTTATCATCATCCTTCCTAAGAGCTTCCGACCCCACATTTGAGTCTATATTTCTATCCTGAATTCCCTCCACATTTTCTTTACCAATAGACACCCCTTTACTCCCCAAGTAACCATCTAGGTTAGAACTAAAATCCCCCATTCCTATTTTCTCGTCATTGTCCATTTCCATTTTCTCATTATTGTCCGAGTTCTCAAACTCTATAATTTCCTCAACATGTTTCTTAGTCCTTTCCTATTTTAAAACCTTCTTGCTAACACTAGCCCCTTCTTCCACGTTAATTCTCTTAGGGTGGGTCTCACTTCCAGTCCCTTTCCTTTTCACATGAACTGGAGAGGGCTTTATAACCTTACTTTTACAAATGTTTTCAATAAGTAAAATTAAACCTTCATGAAGCATAGGATGAGACTCTTTCTTTCTATGTGCACAAATGCTAAGAAGCAGAGAGTATTTTAGGAAAAACAGGAGGGAAATCCTATCTTTGTGCCTAAAATGATTTAGGAAAATAAAGTGAAATTTATGAACTCTTTTAGCCCTACCATCAAGAATAAAATACTTATAGATACAAGACAACACATCTCTCCAGATTCGTAGAAATCCCCATTTTTCTCCAAATTCTTCACTTCAGCTTCTGTCTTTGGAAATTTCTTGAAGGCCGCATTGGAGATGCTAGTCTCCTTACTGAATTTGATCCCTTCCATAGGAAGCCTCATAACCTCAACAATAAATTCTTCAGTCAATTTTATCGTGACCCCATGCAAACTTACCCTATCTTCAAACCAATTTTTGAAGAATGCTTCCGTAATGTGAGGTTTATACCCATGGAGATGCTCAATATAGGTTGTCACATTGCCCTTTTACAAAATTTGCCACAGAGAGGCCTTATCCTTCCATACCCTGCAATTGCTTGGTTCTTGCTTTCTAGGTTCCCTGCCCATCTCAAAAACCTAAAAATCTATGTAGAACACCATAGTAGCAAAACCTAGAAGAGGTAATAAAGCATTGAAGATTACTGAGGAGCTAATAACTATACTTCCATGCCAAATGCATATCATAATAGTGCAAAGGTACTTCCTAGGGAATCTCAAAATTTCCTCCATAAACCCATCACTCTTCTTCATAAATTTTCCAATCTTAGGAAATATTTCCTTCTCTAGCATGTGTCATGTCATTATTAACAATCTTTGTCAGCTCCACATTCTTGCTTAGGTCAGCATGCCACCTCAACTTGCTTTCCTAAGAGACAGCTTGGTTGGCAATCCAATCGGCAACAAAATTACCCTCTCAAAAAACATGGGGGAATATAACATTATCAAATTTATTAATAAGGTTTTTTATTTCTATTATAATTGCTTCAATAGACCAAGTGATCGGAATCTTGTTATTGAGCATATTAATAATGTTAAGTGAATCTCCTTCCATCCAAAGATTCTGATAACCAACTTCCACAACCAACCTCATAGTATATAGTGTTGTCTTTGCCTCAACTTTATGGCTAGTAGAAATCCCAATAGGGATAGCAATAACATTAACAATTCCTCAAGTATGGTCCCTCAACACCCCTCCACAACCAACTTTGCCAGGATTGCCTTTAGCAGCACCATCAAAGTTAGCTTTAATCCAACCCATAGGGGGAGATTTCCATTTAACATTATGTCTCTGAACATCAATTTTGATTTTATAGCCTTTAGTCTGCATAGGATTGTTGATTTGGAAGTCATAACTAAATTTTCTGTGAGAATTGAAGTTTTCCTTGATCGCTCTAATTATATTATGACCAAGAACCCACTCAGGAATTTCTTTGTCTCTGAAAATTCTATTATTTCTTTCTTTCTAAATTCCCCACCAAAGATGAGGAAGAGTAATTTTCCACAAAAAACCAGTATTAGCCTCCTTAGACGGACATGTCCAGCTCTGGAAGCATTGATCAATATTATTGTGTTGAACCCAATCTAAATTTCAATAGTTAAAGATGTAACTCCACACTTTTTGACTATAACTGCAATTTAAGAAAAGATGATTTCTATCTTCATAGTCCTCTTTACATAGGTTGCATCTGTTAACCACATTAATCCCTCTTTTTTGCCAATTGTCCAAAGTAAAAATTTTGCTTTGAAGCAAGATCAAAAAAAGATATTTATTTTAGGAATGAGGCCTTTAATCCAAGCTTTTATCCACAAAGGTCTAAAACCTTTTTCCTCAATTCTAAAAATAGAGGAGACTTTAAAACAATCACTTGAATCAACACCCCAAATCATTTTATCTTCAATATGAGGATAAAGACTAAAGGCATTCAAGATTAACTGAGTAATATAAAAAGCCTTATTACTTTCAATGAGGTTAACCCATTTATTATTAATCCAATAATTCTCCACAAGAATACCAAAAGTCTATTTACATTTGCCAATAAGAGTTCTACCCTCAAAATCCTTAATCAAAGGATGATCCAGAACCCAAGCATCATCCCATAACTTGATCTTTTGCCCATTACCCACTTTCCAAGAACAACCTTTGATTAAAATGTTTTTAGCTACTTGCACAGCTCCCCATATAGTAGAAGGAGATAAAACATTAGGATAAGAAAGAAAATTAGATAAATAAGGAGCACTAAAGAGGTATTTATGTTTCCAAATAGTACTCCATTCCTTATTATCATGATAAACTCTCCAACCCTGCTTTGCAAGAAGAGCTTTATTCATACTTCTAATAGACCTGATTCCCAAACCACCATCCACTTTAGGCTTACGAATTTGATCCCAAGCAATTAAAGCCATTCTCTACCTATCCTCAGAACCAAACTAGAGGAAGTTCCTTTGGATTTTGTCAATAGAATCGACATATTTAGTTGGAATCCTAAAGAGACTCAAAGCATACGTAGGGATACTTTGGAGACTAGCCTTGAGGAGAATAATTTTACCAGCTTGACTCAATAGATTACCTTTCCATCCTGCCAGCTTCTTGTTGAATTTTTTAACAAGATCATCCCAAAAAGAATCCTAAGGACTAGGCCCCAGAGGGGTGCCTAGATAAATACAAGGAAAAGATCCTATGAAGCAACCAAGAATTTTAGCAATTTTACTCTGTTTGAAAATTGGAGTATTGATAAAATACAAGGAACTCTTATTCCAGTTAATCAATTGACCAGAAGCAGAAGAATAGAGATTAAGGGCCTTTTTGAGATTCCTTGCTTCCCTGACCTCATCTTTTCCCAAAAAAAGTTATCATCCACAAATTGCTCATGGGAACAAATAAGAGGATGAGAAGAGGGCTACAATCCTTTGATCTCCCCTAGAGAAACCAACTTCCCAATATTTCTGCCCAAACAATCAACCATAATAGTGAAGATGATAGGTGATAAAGGATCTCCCTGTCTCAACCCCGTAGTAGGTTTAAAGAACTCCGAGGAACATCCATTAACTATTATAGTAGTGGAGATTATCTATAAAATTAGCTTCACCACATTGATACTAAAACCAAAAGACAATAAAATCTTATGAAGAAAGGACCATTCTACTCTATCATAAGTTTTAGCAATATCAACTTTCATAATAAAGCCTTGATTATTATAAAGAGATAAAGAATGGATATTCTCATGCACGAATATAATAGAATTAAGGATTTGTCTACCAGGAACAAACCCATTATGTTGCTAAAAAATAAGTGAAGGTAGTAGAAGCAACAACCTCAAAGTGAGGACTTTTGAAACAATTTTATAAAAAGAATTACATAGACTGATAGGCCTAAATTGATCCGGAGAGTCAACACCAATTTTTTTTGGAATAAGGCATAGGAAAGTAGAATTAATTTCCTTCAACATTCTTTTAGCTCCAAAAAATTGTTTAACAGCATCACACACATCTTTCCCAACCAGTTTCCATTCCTTATGAAAAAATAATATAGGAAAACCATCCGGCCCTGGTGATTTATCCCCACCTAAAGAGTAAACAACCTTATAAATTTCCTCTTCCTCAGGGATGGAGCTTAGCATTTTATTTTTCTCTTCAGTAACCAAAGAAGGAATAACATCTAACAACTCTACCTGATGAGTCAAGTCAACATTAGGATCTAATAACATCAAAGAAGAGAAAAATGAAACCATTTCCTTTGAGATTTCCTTTTTCTCAGTTAACTTCTTGCTACCTTTATTATGATGTAGATTATGTTATGTATCCTACTTAGTATTAATAAAACTTATGTATGTGATTCAACGTCATGGAACCCTTAAGAGACGTAACATGCTTATAGATAGTTTGCATGTATGTGAGTTATTGCTTCGGCTATATTATTTCTTGTTGTTATAATCTTTCCAAAAAAAAATGTTTGACAAACTTAGTGAAACTTTAGGTTAATTTCTTTTGGGTTCCCTAGCAAGGTGTTACAATTACAAACTCTGTGTGTGTGTGTGTGTGTGTGTGTGTGTGTGTGTGTGTGTGTGTGTGTGTGTGTGTGTGTGTGTGTGTGTGTGTGTGTGTGTGTGTCTATATATACATTATTATACATATAAATACTCATATATACAATATCATTACAATTAATTGAAATATTTCTTATTGTCATAGTTATTTCATTTATCTCAAATGGATTCCAATGCATTAATTTTTCTACCACCATTTATTTGAATGCATTAAAATTCCTCAAAATATCTATTAGTTTGCAAATGTCATTGACAGATTTCAAATCTCTCTAAATTGATCACCTATATGCATTAATGGTTACAATAAAATGATGGATTTTCCTTCATCAATTGCACATTTTAGTTTTTTCTACCATGATTTTTATATATTGTTATGCATAGAAATGTGTATAGATGCACTATTGGTAATGTTAATTTAAATGTTTCCTATTGTCATAGTTATTGCATTTAATTTTCTATCATCTTTTATTCGAATACATTCTATTTGCTCAAAATGTTTATTATGCACGTATCTATGTACACATGCATGTATATATGTATGTACATACGTACGTATGTACGTATAAGTGCATGCATGTGTATATGTATGTATGTATGTATATTTACATGTGTATGTATGTGTGGGGTGATCCCACAATAGTGGGTACCACTTTTTGACCAATTTTGACACTGAAATCAACATTTTTGAAACAAACCTCACATTCGAGTGACTATATCTCTTAAACTATGAATAATTTGAAGATGACGTAAAATAGTGATTTTTAGTACTTTGTTCCTATTCTGTAACCATATTTTTTATTTTTTATGTTTTTTAAGTCAATTTTTTCTTCTCCCCCGAAAAGTGGTACATATGAAAAATTAATTTTTTTAAAGAGTGACAGACATTTTGACAAGCATAACTTCTTCTTTTTTAATAAATGATAATGAGGTAATTCTTTAGATGTTGTATTTGTAACATCAATATCTAGAGGATCTATTTGGTTTGACTCAATTTGGTTGAATATTGTATAGTTTATGAAGTTTTGAAGTGACGTCAATTATAATTCAAACATACGTTCATTTTGACAAGAAGAACTTGAACTCAATATATTAGAAATCAAATTTTATTTTTTCAATAGAAAGCTATCTCAATAACCTATTTCTTAGATATTTTTCAAAAAAAAAATTACCTAATTTAGAATTTTTCCTAAAGTGTCAAAGTCAGTTGATGTTTAATCATCAAGAAACCTATAATTAGTTAAACTCATTTTTGAAATTCTTAATGAATATAATACATATTAAAATTATAGTCATTGGAAAACTTACTCTAAGAAGCACAATTTAGCATTTATTGATTTACAATAGGAGATCATTTGATCTCAGTTTTGAGAGTCAAATTACTATTTTTTTTTCTTTTTTTCTAAGAAAATAGAAAAGCTTTTTTTAAAACATATTGCGTGAACATAGTGTTCGCGTGAACATATTTAATATGTTTTAATATGTTCACACAAACATATGTTTTATAAAAATGGCAAATTTCAAGTGAAAATAGTAACTTTTGTATGTTCGCACAAACCTTTATAGTACTTATGTTCACGCAAACGTGCCCATATATATTTAATTATGTTCACGCGAACATAAATGTAAATAATGTTCGTGCAAACATTTCATTAATGTTCGCGTGAACAATCGAAAATTGGAAATTGGAAATTTCCATCCGTTTCTGATTTTGTCTGTGCCATAAAAGTGGTACCCAGTATTGTGGGATCACCCTGTGTATGTATGTATGTATGTATGTATGCATGTGTGTGTATCACATGCCTACTGTACCATCTTAAAATTGATGCACTTTCCTTTTAAGACCTTTTAGCACCTATTCCAAAATGACTTACTGGACCATGGATAACATGTGCTCGGTGCTTCTTTTTCCCTATTTTCTTCCACTTTCTTCCCTAGTTTTTTTGGCATCTGTCTAAGCTTTTTGTGGCTCTCTTGTCCTCTCCCCTAGGACCAGGTTGATTTAGATTGGTCTAGATCAACCCAAGTTGACCCTAACTAGGTCAAGGTCGACAATTAAATGATTATACATACACAAATTAAGGATTAGAATTAAATGATCAATGTTTCTTTTAGGGTTATAAACATAATGTTTGTGTATGTGTGTGTGCATGCATGTATACGTATATAGATATGTATGTATGTACATCTATATGTATGTGTGTATGTATGCATATGTATATAGATGTGTGTGTGTGTGTGTGTGTGCACGTGTCTCTATATATACATTATTATACATATAAATACTCATTTACACATTGTTAATACAATTAATTGAAATGTTTCGTATTGTCATAGTTATTGCATTTAACACAAATGGATTTCAATGCATTAATTTTTCTACCATCATTTATTTGAATGCATTAAATTTCCTCAAAATATCTATTAGTTTGCAAATGTCATTAACAAATTTCAAATCTCTCTAAATTGATCACCTGTATGCATTAATGGTTACAATAAAAGATGGAATTTTCTTCATCAATCATGCATTTTAGTTTTTTCTACCATCATATATATATATGTATGTATGTATGTATGTATGTATGTATGTATGTATGTATGTAGATATGTATGTATGTATGTATATAGATATGTATGTATGTATGTATGTAGATATGTATGTATATACATATGTATGTATGTATATATATGTATGTACGTATGTATATATTGTTATACATAAAAATGTGTCTACATGCATTATTGGTAATGTTAACTGAAATGTTTCCTATTGTCATAGTTTTTGCATTTAATTGAATTGAATTCCAATGCTTTTGAGTTTCAATCATCTTTTATTCGAATAGATTCCATTTGCTTGAAACATTTATTATGCATGTATCTATGTACAAATGAATGCATGAATGCATGCATGCATGTATGTATGTACGTATGTGTGTGTGTATCTCACATGCCTATTGTACCATCTTAAAATGGATGCACTTGCCTTTTAAAATCTTTTAGCACCTTTTAGCACTTGTTCCATAATAACTTCCTAGACCGTGGATAGATCTATGCTTGGTGCTCCTTTTTCTCTATTTTCTTTCACTTTCTTCCCTAGGTTTTCTAGCATCTACTTGAGATTTTTGTGGCTCTCTTGTCCTCTCCCCTAGGACCAGGTCGATGTGGACTGGTCTAGGTCGATCCAAGTTGACCCTAAGCCCAAATTTTGTGAGGCTCGAAGCCCAAAAAGCTTGAGGGGTTTAATTAATTTAGTCCCACTCTTCAGTCATCCTGTATTGTTTTCTCATCCAAAAAGTTGTATAAAAGGAGACCTGGATGCTTCATTTTCACATCAAGCTTTCACAAGTAATCCATAAGGCATCAAGCAAGAAAGGGAAGGGGTTCAAGAAAGCAAGCAAGTAGGTTTTCTTCAAGCATTCAAGGATCCTTTGTGGGCATTTCCTCTTCAACATCTAGCACATTGTTTTCCATCAAGGGAGAAGATGTACATTGAAGCATTCATCATTTTATACATTGGTGCACATTTACATCCATGGCCCCATGGTATGGTTATGATAGATCCATTGCAATTGTGGAGATATCCTGGATCCTTCATACAGAATTCAACATTTACAACATACAACAAGGCAAAATCCTTATTGATAAGGGTTTTTTACAAGCAAGGTGAATACATACATTAATAGTGTTTCCTTTACATACATTTACATTTCAATTTCATAGTCGATTCCTTGGTCTAGGGCTTGACCAAGGCAAACCCTCCCCCATCAAAACTCCAAAACCAAGTTTTATGTATGTAGGAACAAGATAGTATAATTTTGCATATAGATATGGAAATAAATACACAAGATCTTTTTGGAGAAGTTGGTTTGACTCTGTTATAGTGCCCCCATTACACATTAATCTCGTAGGAATGTGATGGGCCAAGTCAACCTTGACCTTTTTTCTTTTTTGGAAGAACAATTTTTGGGCTTGATCTGTTTCATCATTTTATTCAGAGATCCACAATTAGATATTCAAAAATAGTCCTAAATTCATAATTTTAGGAGCTAAAATACATCTTATACTACATATTTCAAGGTGAGTCTTTTATATTTTATTTCCTTTCATATTTTTATCCTAGGTCTATGTCTTAATTAGGCTGATTGTACACACTTAGCACTTAGATCTACATTATTTGATCAATTAGTTCAACTTTGCATACACATTATATTATAAGGGCCAAAGAGTGTATTTACTTATATTGCATTCTCCTTTATAATTAAAATTCATAATTGGTTCCCTTTCTCCTCTAGGTCCTAACAAATTTAATTTGGGGTTGTAAAGAGGAATCATATTTGGGGATTGTCTCTTTCCCTCTTAACATCCTTTTGAATGTCTTGTTGGCTTGTAAGTGGATATCTACATCTTATTAAAGCATCTCTATTTTACCTCTAAATACCTACCATAACATAGTGACAATGGGGGGCAATGTAACTCTCTCACATCTCCATCGTCCTTACAAAAGTGCATGCTATCTCATTTTAAATAGTCATCAAAATAATAAGCTTGCTTATTAACATGAAAACTAATAAAATGATTATCTAGATGCATAAATTTTTACAATAAAATGATGAATTTTTCTTCAGGGGCTACACGTGTAACATTTTTATATAGGTAATTTCATAATGCATAAGAAATATGTGTGTGTGTGTGTATTTCAAAATCACCAAGGCCTAGTGACGACCATTTAATTGTAGGAATCAACCTAAGTTGCAACATTGTCAAGGATAGAAGAGGAGTGTTGAAGTACATAATCAAACTATGGTTGGAAAAGGTAGGAATAAGAGGGCTCGGGGAATATTTAGTATATGGATATATACTCAGTGAGGATCATTTCCTATCCAATGAGAACTTAATTTTCATCAGATACAAAAAAAATTGGCGATACCGCTATTCTAGTTAGGCCTAAGTGGATTAATAAGATTATTGACAGAGGTATTTCATCATGTCAAAGAAGCTTTTGGGTTATCTTTTTAAAGAATGGTTGTAAGTTTGGCACTTGCAACATCTATGCTACTAAGGATTATAGGGATGGGACTAATTTATGGAATTGGGTCATCACATCCCTACCTAATGCACACTAGTTATTGGTTGGTGACGTTAATATGATTGAATATGGCAAAGATAAATATGGAGGTTTGAAATTTAAGTGAAAATGTAATGAAATTTTCTTTTGGAACAAATTAAAAAGAAGGTTTAATCTCCTTGATCTCAATGACAATAGGAAGAGTGAGTTTTTTGCTATCTCATTCACTTGGAGTAATAATAAGAAGGGTCCTTAGTGATTTTATTGTAGGATTAATAGGTTTTATGGTGATTCTTATGTCTTTTTCTTCTTTTCTCAAGTTGGACACTCCCTTATTATGGTTTCTCCTACTTTCATCTTTGATCATTCCCCCATTTTTGTCTGCACTGGTTTTGAGTTGGATTCACCCCCCTAGAGATTATCATAAAAGACATTTTGAGATTAATGTGGCCTTGCTTCAAGATTTTGATAATTTGAATACTATCGAGATGGTCTCCTAGCTATCCAAGATGTGTAACGATCATCTTAGATTGAGGGAGCAATGGGATGATCTTGTAAATTCTTGGAAAAGTATTTTTCAAAATACTAGCAAAAAAATACTATAGATTTGAACTTATAGAAATTTGTTGCCCAGATCAAATTAAATCACATTGAAAAAATTTACAAGTTAATTAGATGATTTTCATCTTGAAAGTGAATTAATTAAGGTTTAAAATCATCGTAGGAAGGTTTATAACTATAAGATTCATGGGTAGAAAATTAGAGCAAAAACGAATTGATTGTATGATGGTGATAAAGGTTCCAAATATTTCTTCAATCTAATTAGAGGCAAGGATAAAAGGGAAGTTATTGAATCTAACCAAATTAAGGATGGGCATACCAATGATCTGAATGTATTTTAGAATACATTATTTTCCTCTCAACATGGTTCCAAGAATCAGGAGCCCCTTAACAGTTATTTGAAATTGACACCCAATAAGTTATATGTTATAGTAATAAGGTATTTTTATTAACTCTATTTTACTTAAGGTAAACTTTAGGCACATAATAATTTATTATTTTATTAATTATTACCATGCAACCTAGGTTAGATTCTATTAGGGTCTTGATCTCCTTTATAAGTATAGATCCCTCTTTATAAATTCATTCACTTTTTGATTAATAGAAATTTCTCTTTTTTTCTCATCAAGAATGTCTCCTCTATGGATTTGTGATTTCCAACCTCCATAGCTTTTGCTTCTTTCTTTCTGTAATAGGTGTTTGCATACAAGTGATCTTTGGAGCTATGGGTTTGATCTTTCATCAACTTCAAGATAGGTACCTAACCATTGCATCTTCCTAGTACATAGGAACAATTACTGAATACATAGCTCACTTCATCAAACCAAGGAAAAATAAGAACCAATACAAGAATCACACCTGCTTTGGCCTCTCTGCTCAACATTGGCCTATGTGGGAATTTTTTTTGCCCACGTCTTTTAATGGTCAGCGGGAGTTTTTGGGAGTCATGTATCAGGTTCATACACAAAGGCTTGCTTGCCGTAGTTAGTGCTCATGGTACTCTGTGTGGCCTGTCATTGGATTTTATCTACCAATCATGACCCTTAGATTTCATATTTTTAGTGGCTCCACCAATTTTGAAGACACATAGATTCTATGGTAGTATTTTTTGTTGCCAATTTTTGGCATTCATCTAGATGATATTTTTGCTTTTATGAAAAGTGGTTTCAGACTTTGTGGTAGATTTGGTGTTTTTAAACACATGCACCTTTTATGGCAACCAGAATTATTATTTCTGACACCATCTTTGTTTTTTTGGGCATAGTACTTGTTTTTGACGAGTTGGACATTTTTCCAAGAATTTTGCATTGTCGTTCATTTGACTGTCAAATTTGGGTTGGTCACTTGCTAACATCAACACTACATCATCACACCTACTTGTCCTTCTAGCTCTATTTGGACCTACCTTTACACTTTTGCTCATATCCCAGACATACGAACTCTATATTGTGCAAATAAGATATCATCAAATAGTTGGTTCTCAACCCATCATAGTGGTACAAGTATTTTCTAGTTTTGATGCCTTCTTGATGGCTTTTTTGCTTTCAAAGTTAGGAGTTCTATTTTTGCACTCTAGGAGACATATCTTGAGCATCCAATCTTCATTTTGAGAATTATTTATATCATTGGAAAGGCCTTTTTGTACTCTTGCTAGTGATGCTAGTTATTTTACTAGATTCTCTAGGAATATTCTATTTAGTTTTTTGCATTTTTACATTCTAGTAGATATCTTAGATGTTTCAAGTTTGAGGAATGATATAGTTACTTCAAATGGTTCGTTATGGGTCGTATTATCTATTGTATTAGCCTTATGTCTCATTTGGCCTTTATAGATATCTATTGTATACATTGTTGTAAACACATTGAGATAAAGTGCCTTGATTTTCAAGCAGTGTCATCTGAGGGCACTCATACAAATTATTGTAGTCTTGGAAATCACCATATCTTGTGCCTTATTGTACATGCACTACTCTGGTTAAAGTGCCATGGAGGGTTGATGCTTTTCCTTTGTTTACCATCTACTTTTGTCTAGTGAGTTTCTTTTCTGTAAGTCTCATGACGCATCTCAAATTGATCACCTCAAAACACATATATGCATTCTTTTGTGTATCTTGATCGTGGTTCCTTAACATGCAGTTCTTTTGGTCTACTTTTCCATTTTTTTGTCACCTCATCCTTGTCTGCATTAGGGGGGTTCTTATGTTGGTTCTTATGCCTCCTTGGTCTGATGGAGTGAGCTATGCGTTCAATATTTATTCCTATGTACTAAGAAGATGCAATGGTTGGGTACCCATGCATTTTGGTGAGATGGATCATTTACCATATAGACACTTTTGTTTTTGTTCCTACTTTAGATGCAACCTTCCATGTTCGATTGATCAACTCTTTAGGCTTTGGTGTTTTATGTCATTTATATCTTTGAGTTCAATGGTTTTCCTTGTTTGCCTTCTAATTTGAGTAGTGTCTTTTGAGAGCACTCATGCAGATTATAGTCTTCTCTACCTAGTCAAGTACTATTTCAATAGAAGTTCCTCAGATAAATAGTTACTTTTTGATAGAGGTTTGCAACTTCTTTATGCTTCAATGGTGTTCTTCGTGATCATTCTTTTGTTCCTATCTTCTCGAGCATTCTCTAGTTTGGAGGCTTCTTTAGTCCTTCACTAGTTCTTTCGGCATTATTTCCATCTCTTCTTGGAGTATGATTTATCCCATGTGGTTTTCTCTATTTCTCCTCTTTATAGAGATTTTTTTGTGCTTGGGTACCTCATCAAGCTTTGTTCTTGGGACCCAAATAATAAGGTGTTTTATTATTAACTCTAGTTTTCTTAAGCTAAACTTTGGGCATATAATAATTAATTATTGTCATGCAACATAGGTTTTACCTTTTAAGGTTTTAATTTCCTTTATAAGGGTGATCTCTCTTTGTAATCTAATTCATTCAATACAATTTGAAATTTTTTTTCACACATCAAGAATGTTTCCTTGTATGTGGATCTATAAATCCTAGCCTCCATAGCTTTTCTCCTCTCTTTGTATGACAAAGAAACCAATAGAAGTTTTTTTTTCAAGAACAAAGAAACTGATATCTATTCCATCATAATATATTGCTTACAATATGTAACTGATGCATTGTTTACATAATAAAGAAATGCATGAATAATAAAAGTTGAAACCACTCCTGAAATAGTGATTATGGTCAGATGAAGTAGTTAAGACAATCATCCCTTGATCTGTATGGTAACAAAATGATGGAATCATTCGTAAATTATGGACAAAACAAAGGTTCAATTTATGGTTAGAATAACTAATACTACCACCCTCCCCTTAATTCTAACTAAGGATAATAGAAGCTAATGAGGAAAGAAGGAAAGAGGGAAAATTTATTGGGAATTATCCCCCACCCCCACAACCAAAAACAATCAATCTATAGAGAGGAAATCTTGTGACATAAGAAATTGTAGACATCTATCATATCATAACCATCAATATGAATGAAGAACCTCCTCTGAAACCAAGATGAAGATCGGGATTGATCTACAAATAAGGTTGAGGTGACAAGACACTGGAAAAGTAGGCCAAAAGAACTGCATGTCAAGGAATTGTGATCAAGATGCACAAAAGAATACATATGTGTGTACTAAGGTGATCAATCTCAGACACGTCATGAGGATAATGTCACAAAAGAGATACTTACTGGACAAAGGTAGATGGAAAACAAAGGAAAAATATCAAACCTACATGGCACTTCAATTAGAGTAGTGGATGCATAATAAGGTACAAGATATGGTTGACTCCCAGGAATACACTAATTTGTATGAGTGTCTTGAATCAAAACTACTCGAAAACTAAGGTGGAGGCAATGTTTTAATTTTTTTTAATCAAAAAACTTGTGTCATATGTTTTCTTTGAAAAAGTATTTTCTAGTTTACACAAAATATATGTACATGGGAATAAGGAGGGCATATTTTTCATGAAAAGGGTGATGCATGTGTATGAGGTCAAATATGTTGACATCACCTGTCAATTCTTCTTGGGTAGGAAATTCTCCTCAAACTAATCCCAAGCAACATCTCGGCTCCTCCTTGGGCTTGTCACCTATGCATAGGTCTTGTCTTGCTTGTGCCCACCACTCATGACAACTAGTTTCACTGCCCTGCCCAATCATTGACTAAGAAGGGTCCCCAAGCGAACATTTTTTTTGCTTAGAGGGCACAATTTTTTGGGATTCAATTTTTTGGACCCTTTTTTGGAAGGAGCAGGCCCTATGACTAGATCTAACCTTGGATTTTGGTCCCCCACCTTGGATTATGTGCTTGTGGGCTCCTCTCTCCTACAGGTCATTACATGATTTTTTAAAAAATCAATTGACCTCTAGTCATGCCCACATCAGTGGGTGACTCAATGTTTTGATTGGTCTTTTTGGTAGATCTGACATCTTAGGGAGATGGTTTTTTTGGTATTTTGTCCTTGCCTCCATTTTTAGCACATTGATTTTTGGTGCCCTTATTATTTGTGACACCTTGTTCTTTTGCCAACGTCAGTGCCTAATTTTGGATGACCAAGCTTTTTCCCAGCGTGTGTTGCATATTTTATGGCATTTTTCTTGGTTCCACATGCTGACCTCTACACTCATTGATGTTAGCAACATGTCTGTGGTTTACCTGGTACTTTATTTTTTACAAATGTGGACTTTTTTGGGCTTTTTGATTTTTCAGGCCATCAGGATTGTATTTTTTCTAGTGAACAAGATTATTTTTTGACAAAATGGTTTTCTTGAAAATGCATCTGTATTTTTCACATGATGATTCATGACCACCGTATTTTTTATTCAACATTGAACCTCAATTTTTTGCAACATGGAGTTTCTTTTTTGGCAAACTGTAATAAAAAATCAGCAAGGGGTTTTTTTCTGGCATTTGTTTGCCTTGATGGCTATTTGACCTTCAATGCTAGCATTATCACTCTTGTTATCCCTTCTGACTTTGTCTAGACCTACCTTTGCATATTTTCTCATATCTCAAGCATGTGATCTTCACTTTCTGCCAACAAGATATCACCCGAAAGCTATTTCTAATCCCATCGTATTAGCGTAGGTAATTTTTAATTTTGATCATTTTATTGCTATCAAAGTGAGGAGTTCTATTTTGCACTTTAGGAGACATATCTTGAGCATTTGATCTCTAATTTGGGAATTATTTATATTTTTTGAATGTTCTTTCTATACTCTTTCTAGTGATGCTTCTTTTTTTCCAAATTCTTCTTCAGGAACATTCTACTCTATTTTTTGCATTTTTGCATTCTGGTGGATATCTTGGTTGTTTCAAGTCTAGGGATCAATTTTATTGCTTCAGATGATTTGTCATGGGTTGTATTATCTATTGTATCAGCCTTATGTCTCTTCTAGTCTTTTTAGATATCTATTGTATGCATTTTTGCAAACATGCTAAGATAAAGTGCCATATTGCATCCACATTTTCATTTCAATTATTTTTCCTAGTTTTTCTATATGATTCGAGCAGTGTCATCTGAGGAGACTCATACAAATTAATGTATTCTTGGGATTCCACCATATCTTGTGTCATATTGTACATGCAATAATTTGATTAAAGTGTTGTGGGGGGTTGATGTTTTCCTTTATTTTCCATCTACCTTTGTCCAATAAGTATCTCTTATGTGACATTAGCCTTATGACATGTCCAAAATTGATCACCTCAATACACACATATGTATTATTTTATACATCCTAATCACAGTTCCTTAATATACAACTCTTTTTACCCACTTTTCCATTTTCCTATCACCTCACCCTTTTTTGTATTAGGGGGGTTCTTCTATTGGTTCTTATATTTTCTTGGTTTGATTCCAGTGAGCTATGTATTCAGTATTTGTTCCTATGTGCTAGGTGGATGTTGTGATTGGGTACCTATTCATTTTGGTGAGATGGATCATTTACCATATAGATACTTTTCTTTTCATGCTTACTTTTGGATGTGGCCTTCCATGTTTGATTGATCAACTCTTCAGGCTTTGGTGTTTCATGCCATCTGTATCTTCGAGTTTAGTTTTTTTTCTTTGTCTGCCTCCTAATTTGAGTAGTGCCTTATGAGGGCATTCGTATAGATTATATTCTTCTCTACTTGGTTAAGTTTTATTTCAATGGAGGTTCTTCATATCAAAAATTACTCTTTGATAGAGCTTTGCAGCTCTTCAATCTTTAGTGGTATTCTTCGTGATCACCCTTTTGTTCCTATCTTCTGGGACATTCTCTTATTTGGAGGCTTTTGCAGTCCTTCACTAGTTCTTTCAACATTCTTTTCATCTCTTCTTGGAGTAGGGTTTTTCCCATGTGGTCTTCTATATTTCTTCTCTTTACAGAGATTTGGTTGTGGTTGGGTACCTCATCAAGCCTTGTTGTTGGGACCCACATCTACTTTCAATAGTAGTTTCTAGGTTTTTAGCTACTCCCTAAGTTTATCTTTAGGGGGCTGTTAGAGTAATAAGGTATTTTCTTATTAACTCTATTTTACTTAAGCTAAACTTTGGGCATATAATAATTAATTTTTTTATTAATTATTATCATCCAACCTAGATTAGATTCTATTAGGGTTTTGATCTCCTTTATAAATATAGATTCCTCTTTGTAAATTCGTTTACTTTTATTAATAGCAATTTCTCTTTTTTGCTCATCAATAATGTCTCCTTCATGGATCTGTGAATTCCACCCTCTGTAGCTTTTGCTTCTTTCTTTCTATGACAAGTGTTTGCATGTATGTGATCTTGGAAGCTTTGGGGTTCATCTTTCATCAAATTCAATATTATCCAATGAAGATGTGGTGATTATTGAGAAACGTATCTCACTTAAAGAAATAAATGTGTCATTATCTCTCTGGCCTATAATAAATCCCTTGGACTTGATGGTCTACCTCTTGAGTTCTATAAACAAAATGCTAAGTGGATTGGGGTGAAACTTTCGGCTCTCTACGAGGATGACTTTGAGCAAGGATCTTAGGGGTTAATATTGATAGAGGATTAATTAACCTTTTGCCTAAAACAAGGGATAAATCCATGGTAAAAAATTGGAGGTCCATGACATTATTGAACTATAAGATCATTGCTAAAGTCTTGGCTAGAAGGATAGTTGTTAAGGAATTTTATCTCTATCACTCAGACTAGATTCATAAAAGGGAGATATATTTTAGAGAACTTCCTAACTAGTTGGGAAGCTATGAATTTGGCTAAAGTTGGTGGTTGGAATATTTACATGATCCTCCTTGACTTTGAAAAAATGTAGTATAGAATTGAATGGCCTTTTATTATTAGCATGTTGTAATATTTTGGTTTTCCATACTACTTCTGTAAATGGATTTAAATTATTTTAAAAGATTCCTCCCTTGTTATTGATATCAATGGTAGCTTGATTAAATCTTTCCCCTTGCAAAGGTCCACTCAACATGGGTTCCCTATTGCTCAATCTATTTTTGTTATTCTTGTTGATGTTATCTTTCACATTATTAGATCCTTTGATCTTGGTCCTCCTCTCAAAGTTTTATGTCTTCCCAATAGAAATGATCTTATTAATTCTCAATTTATTGATGATACTTCTTTATTCTTATAATTGTCTGAACCCAAATTTGCTAATGCAATCAATAGACTTTATTTATTTTTTCTTACCTTTAGTGCCTTTCTCCACATAAATCTTTAGTGCTTGGTTGGATGGATACTTCCCCTAACTAGATTCACTCTCATGGGTGGCAATGGGTTGGTCCAAAAACTATTGTCAAGTATCTTGCTATCACATTGTCTATTGATCCTCCAATCAAGGATATGTGGTTATGGTTGTTTGAAAATATTGAAAGGAAGCATGTTAAATAGAAAAATCATCAATTATCTCTTGTCAGCAAATTTCAAGTGATTCAAAAAATATTGCCCTCACATCACATTTATTTTTCCTCGACCGACCCTTATAAATAGTAGGGGCCATAGGAGCCCTCCCTGTGCATGTATTCATAGGCAATCTACATACCTCCCACACAATAGCATCCCTCACATTCCCTATCCCCTATCCCCTATTGAGAAATATCCAATTATTTCTATTACTACTAGAAAAGAATAGGGTGAATATCCCTACAAGTGATGCTTTCAAAGCTACATGGAGGCCATCAACGTAAGCAGAGGTGTAGACAAAGGCTAGGATAGGAGAAACATCCCTTTGAGTAGTTGCAGAGTCTTTGATTTTTTCAAACTATCAAATGAATAAAATTGAAAAAAAATTGATACATGTTTTGTGGTCTAATGGTATTGGTAACAAAAGAAGTCATTGTGTTGGTTAAGAGATATCAAAGCCCACGGTATTGCTCTTGATGCACAATAGACACTCAAAGCTTCTATTGGAAATGAAATTGGAAGTTTCTTATTAGAAACAATGTTAAAAAAAATTTCATTGCTAAGTGGAAACCTTGGGAAGATGTTCCCTTTTGTGACATCTTATTGGGTGAATTTATGATAAAAATTGTTAGGTCTAATGTCTTCACCACATAATGGAAGGCATGGTCTCATTTTGTAGGGCCCATTTGTCGTTGCACCAAAAGCCATGACTGTTAGTGAACATGGAACACCACATAATTAACCACCTGTGGGCAGGGGAGCGCATCGCATCACCCAACAATCTCCCCCTCGACGCGCATACCAGGTGCTTACGCGGGTCGGGAAGGCACCGGGGAGATTTGAACCCATGACCAAGCCAAAACCAGGCTCTGATACCAATTGTAGGGCCCATTTGCCGTTGCACCAAAAGCCATGACTGTTAGTGAACATGGAACACCACATAATTAACCACCTGTGGGTAGGGGAGCGCGTCGCATCACCCAACACATTTAAGGTGTTTTATTTTATATAGAGATGCTATAGGATCCTTTTCCTTTCATGCAATGATTGATAGATCTATCTAGTGGAAATTATACTTGAATAATAAACCATTGGAACTAAGTTAGAGTTATTGTACAAAAAGCTAGAACAATGGCATTTCCTTGATCAGGGACATGTTTGTTAATAATTGGCTAGGGTCTTGGGAGGAGATTAGTGTTAATTTTGGTATTCCTAGTACTCTAAATAATACTCCTTTTTGTGATTAGAAGCTATTGGTGAATCTTCTATGATTAAAAGTCTTTTTTGAAGCAAATGAAATGGATGGATGGCTCTAACTTTCTTGATATTACCACTAAGTAAATGTATAACATGTTAATTTTAAACACATCTAGATTTCATTGAGTGAACCATGGTTGAGAATTCAAATGTCCCTTTTCTTATTGATCTTTATTCTTTGAGTTATTTTGGAAATCTCCCTCATAACCAAAAAATTATGTTTTAAATGGCTTCCTTTGCTTAAAAAAATTGGCAGTTGGCTCTATGCTTAAGTCTTTGGGTCAAGAGTCTATTAATTGTGTATTTTTTTATGATGTTGAGTCCTTGAGCATTTTTTTTTGGTGTGATTTTCAAGAGAAATTTGGTCCATTTTCTTAGGTTCTCCTATCACCTAGAATAGTTAGCTTGGTATTTTTTGGAGTAAAATTCTTGTTGGTTATGTTGAACTCTTTGATTTAAAGCTTGATAGATTTTGGCTAGTTCTTTCTTATGAAATCCTTTAGTTTTTGTGGAGAGAAAGAAATGGGGAGATTTTTCAAAAGAAGGACATAAGACTTACCAAGTTTAAGCTTAAAAGTCACACTTTTTTTTTTTTATGTCTCAAGTTTCTCTTACTTTGGAGATCTCTATGAGCCAAGTTATGATGCTTGTCCTAGAAGGATCTATTCTTATTTTTAAAGATGATATTAAAGCTATCCAATATCTGAACCAATACAAAACCATGTTAGCTCCTAAGGAGCTTGATAAGTTAAATAAGATGATGAAATAATTCAACATTAATGAAGATCGAGGAAGATCCAATGATAGCTTGACAATCATTTTGTGAAATGTCAAGGGTTATAATTCCCTTGACAAAATTCACTTGATCACCCGAAGTCTTGATCAACCTAGAGTGGATATAAAATTGATGCAAGAGAGAAAAATCAAGCAGGATGACATTAATAATTTTAAGAAGCATATTAGTAGATAGGTATTTTTAATACTCCATAAGGGAAATTTGTGGGAATTGGAGTATTATGGGATAATATTTCAATTGATATGTATTTGATCAACCATTCTAGTAGTTGACAATGGCTTGAGGTATCATCGAAGCAACTTTTATCCATTTAGTTGTTTTTAATGTCTATGACCTTAATAACCCAACTTTAAAAAAAAATTATGGCAAGATATCTCTATTATTATTTATGGTAGGAAGGATTCCCTTTTCCTTTTAGGAGGTTATTTTAATGCAATCCTTATCCTAGTAGATAAAAAAGGTGGTATGGGGTGGGCTAGTAAAAGCCAACGAGATTTTGTGCAATTTATATTGCATAATGGGATGGTGGACGTGGAATTAAAAAATGGGGAATTTAATTGGACAAATAGAAGGAGTGGTTTCTATAATATTAAAGTGAATTTAGATAGATTTATTTTACCTAGACATTGGGAGAAATTTGATTGGATATGTTGTATAGAGATCCTCTCCATCTTAATTTCATATAACTACCTTATTTGCTACATAACTCACGAGGACTTAATCCTAGGATGGTCACTCTTTATATTCGAAGCAATTTGGTTTCAAGATGATAATTTATTGAATAATTTGACTCTTTGGTGGGAGGAGGTTCCACATTATGAAGGTATTAAAGCTTTTCTTTCCTTTAAGAAATTGCAATTTCTGAAAGATAAGCTAAAGCAATGGAATCAAGAAGAGTTTAGGAACACTTTTGTAGCTAAGTTTAAATTGTAACAAAAACTTGTAGAAATATATTTGAATTCTAAAAATATTATTGATGGGATGTTTGAGGAGGATTTCATTCAAGAAACTACACTTTTTAAGGAATATGGGGATTTTTTTTTATCAAAAGATGAAATAAATTGGAGGTAAAAGTCTAGGGAGATGTGGCTAAGAGATGGTGGTCAAAATGAAAAAGTGTTCCATAAATTTGTAAAGGTTAGAAGAGCCTAGAACAATATAGTTTTACTTAATGATAGTCAAGGTAATTTTTTGAGAGGCTCGGAGCCTATGAAAAGAGAAGTTGTTAGCTTTTTCTATTACATTTTTAACGGTGATCAGAGGGATATGAATATTTATGTTGATATTTTGGAGCTCATTTCAAGCTACATTTAAGATCCTAAGAATAAGGCTTTGATAAGTCTAGCAACTATTATTAAGGTGAAAAAAGCTCTAATTGGACTTGGTGGTGACAAAGCATCAGGGTCGAATGGTTTTCATGTTCTCTTATTTTCGAAGGCATGGGACATGGTGGGAAAGGAACTTCATGAGTTGGTTGAGGAGTCAAGAGTTGGGAGCTTTATACTACAACATTTTAACAACATTTTCATTGCCATAATCCCTAAAAAGGATGAGAAGATATCACTTGATGATTATAGGTCTATTTCATTATGTAATACAAAATATAATATTATTACAAAGGTGATATCTAATAGGCTAAAATTTATGCTCAACTACGTGATCTTTCCTTAACAGAGTGGATTTGTGTTGAATACATCTATATTCAAAGGTGTTACATTTTCCCATGAGCCTATTCACTTGATTATAAGTGCTCATATGAAGAATAGGGTGATAAAGTTAGATATTAGGAAAGATTATGGTAATATTAATATTTAGGGGGGAAATGGAAGCACTTAATAAGAAGTGTATATCAAACAATATCTTCACCTTAACATCAAAATATCAGGGAAAGAGGGTCTTCCAAGCATAACCCAAGTTAGATTAGCAAGACCCAAGTAAGATAAAGGGATTCTAATACAAAACCCAAATTATACTAAGGAAGTACACAATAAAGTCTCTTTCATGCAATGTTAATCAACTTTATATTGGTTATATGAAGGTAAAATAATTATTTTGAATTGATTAACTTTCTTAGGGTTAATTGATTTAAATGCAATAACGACAAGTGCAACTCTAGTTATGAAAAAAGTTCATATTTGAAACATAAATAGACAAAAAATAATGCAACTTACCTTGGTAATGTAAAGAGGGAGACACTTTGAAGGCATGCAACTAATAGAGTGGAAATAACAGTGATAGAACAAAGACTAGATCTAGAACCAAGAAGACAACATAAACAAAGCCCAAAAAGTAATATGTCCCATATAGAACTTGACTTGCAGTGATGTAAATGTTGTAATAGAGGATTACATCAACTTGGAGGTATAGGTAAACTTAGTTCTATGTATACTAGAGCCTAAGACTTTTACAAATCCTAAAAGTTCTACCAAGAGGGTACTCATATTCGTATCTAAAAATTCAATCCTAAACCTACAAACAAATAAAATTGTTTTTTGTTGTTGGGGGAATACTTTCCTTGTTTAAGCTCTATATGAGCAATTATCATTGAAATAAAATAAAATATAAAGCATGTAAGCAAGCAAGATAACATGTAAATAAATCACCTTGCTTGATGAAACCATTGTTAGAAAGGATTTTGCAATGCTATATGTTGTCAATGTCAAGTCTTCAATTGTGGATGTAGGAAATCTCCACAAACATAATGGATCTTTTCGGTACCAAATCATGGAGTCACAGACATGGATATACTTTAAGAAAGAAGAAAAGAAATGGATGCAATATAGATCTCCTCCCTTGAATGCTTGATATGCCCATGAAATTTATCATATATGTCTCATGAATTCATATTATGTCTCTTGTGCATGTATAATGTCCTTATGTGTGTATGAGGTCTTATAAGTGAAAATGAAATGCCCAAGCTCCATTAAATACTAGTTTTCAGGACCAAAAATAAAGCAAGTTGACCAGAGCATTGGAGAAAGTAATTGAGGAACCTAAGAAGGCACAAGGCTCAAAATTCATTTGATCCCAAGTATAGGACAACTTTGGTTGACCTATACCCGCAAGAATCTGAGGGTCTATGATTGTGAGATATCAAAGGTTGTGCAAAGATAATCAGGAAAATAAATGATTAGAGCAGGAAAAAGAGCCACTTCAAGCACAAAAAAATCCATGGACCGTAAATTCACTAAATGGAGAGAGATAAAGTCTTAAATTATGGGTGCTTCCATGTTAAGATGGTACATTTAGCCCTTTCTTTACTGGGCGTACAAACCTAACTCATGCCCACGATAAACTAGATCAAAAGCAAGAGATAATCTTAACACAACTAAGGAGATAGAAAAACTACCAAGCACCCAATAGACTTGTGTATTTTCCAATTCCAAAATCATAATAAGAGTGATGTCACTAACATAGAGAGAGAGGGGGAGGGATAGAGGGAGGGAGAAAGATAAAGAGGGTAGGAGGGACAGAGGGGGGGAAGGAAAGAGAGAGAGAGATCAACTTGCCAATAAGGCATGTGTTCATTATTGTGAACCACACCAAAAAGGCACACTACAAGAAGGAGATGGAATTGAGTGGTCTAGAAAGTGTGTGTAGCATGCTAGTCAATCCATCAAACATTCAAACTTAAGGAACTCAATCACCAAAAAGATGAATCTACAAAATAACCTAGACATAAGGATGTGTTTATCCTTAAGGGATAAAAAAATATGCAAGTTCCAAGATTACGCTTCCTAGATTGTTTGGTAATCCAAGGAAGGATAAACAAGTTCAAGGATTGGACCTCTCAAACTTTTTGTTAGTCCAAAGAGGGATCCAAAAATGCAAGGATCAGGCCTCCTATAGTAATAGCTTGATGTAAAACTACTCTGTCATCCACTAGAGACATTTCCATGACAAAATGCCATAAAGGAGAATACTTCAAGGGAAATAAATACATGAAAAAAGTGAGAGCATGAGAGGGATCTACTAACTTTGGGATCAATATGATCATATGATAACATGTATAATAATATGTTAAATATGAAATGTCTGCAAACCCCAAAGGAAGTAGAAGTACAACATAATGGAGGAAAAGTACTCAAGAGTTGCAAAGAAGAGTCCTTTTGGGTCAGCATCACAAAGACTAAAAAATCAATGCTACAATATCACAAGGATCCAAGTGAACTAGACAATGGAACAATATGAATAGTGACACATGTAAAATATAACATGCAATGATATATATGAGAAAAGATATAAACAGATAAGAGTGATTACAACATGTCCGATCACTTTATCACCTTGCACCAACAAAGCAAAAATGATTGTTTAAATCTGTCAAGACATAACATATAAAAAGCTACACATTATGAATGAAACACAAAACAATAGGAAAATACACAATGGTTATTATGCAAGAAGATCTATTCAAGCATATCGCCTCCCTCCACCTTGACTTGTAGTATGAAGGGAAGGTAGGAAATTCATAAGAGGAGAAAATCTCAATGCAATAGGAATAATAACTAGTTCCAAACAAGGACCCTATTGTGAGTCACTATGTTTGTTACTAGGAGAAAATATCAACAGGTGTAAAATCATATTAGGAAAGTTATGATCAATATCAATAGTTTTATATTCACCATCACTAGCATGTATATCATTGTTAGAATCGATAACTTCATCAAGAATATCTTCTTAATTTAAATTAATTGTAATATAATCTAAGACACAAATTTTATGATAACTAATTTCAGTCATAGGTTGAACAAAGATAGGTGAAGTGTTAGGTATATGAAAGGATGAAGCATGTTGATAATAACAAATGTGAGCTTTGGCTCTAGCTTATCATTTTTTATGATGTTCACAATCACATCAATCACATTTAGCTCTAAAAGATACTTGGGAAGGATTAGGATTAACTACCATAGGGCCCCTATCTCCTTGTGATAAGACAATAGAAGGAACCATAGTAGGATGTGAGGTAGGAATACAAGTAGGCGATGGAGTTGTTGATAAAGGAACCTTAAAATTTTGACAAGAGTGAATGAGATGATCTAGATGCAATGGTGTTGAGCTACTTAAAGAAGGGCAAAGGAAATAAATAGTAGCAAAGTTGTGAGGCCTATAGGGATGAATAAGTCCATGTTTGATGATTTTGATCTCTCTATTGTGAATAAATTAAAGACATTTATGTACAAGAGAAGCTATAGTTTGCATGGGTGAAAGCCAAGGAATACTGAGCTTAACTTGGAAATGATTGAAAGTAGGAATAATTGCAAATGTACTATTCAAAATTTTTCCGCTAAGGGTGAAAAGAAGAGTTACAATACCATGAGGATGATAAAGAAAACCATTACAAGTTTAAATCCATGTGTTAGATGAATCATAAAAATCCTTATGTAATCATTTACTAAAGAGATGTTCTTCGGTTATAACATTTACCATAGATTAAGGGTCAACTAAAACACCATAGGAAGGTATATAAAATACCTTAGCAATAATGTAAAGAGGGCCATCAGGTGTGTTAATCATCACAACATGATCAAAGGCAATACAAAGTTTTGGTTGAGGTTGATATTGAGTTTTAGGTGGAGGATGAGGTGAAGATTTAGGTTGGGCATGTCCAACATGGTTAGCATCTTCGACATTATCATCATAATTAATGTGTTCTTTGGGTGAACAAGGTTGGGTAATAGTGTTGATGGAATGAGATGGTAAAGGATTGGTGTAAATTTGCAAATTTTGATTAGGAGGTGCTGCATATTTATTCTTGTGAGTAATGGTAGCATCAACATATATAGCTTTAGAATCAATGAGATCTTCAATAGTGGTTTGTTGGCTCCTCATTTGACAAGGTTTACACACATAAATATTACCAAACTACCCACCTAAATATCTAAGAAGCGGGTAACTTCTATGGAAAATATATAATTGGACTTGGACTAGCTAACAAGGTGCTCTTTAAATCCCTTCTACACTTTAGGCTCTTCAAATCTAACGAGGGTAATTCTATGATCTTTATTCAAATTTTGCAACAATTTCTACTATAAAACCATTAAAACAAATATCTTGCGTAAACCTCAACATATCAAGGAGATACTAAGAAAATAATAATTACCTATTGAACATTGACTTGTATGGAGTATAATTTCAATTTATTAGCTCACTTTGACAATAAAAATATACAATAAGATAATATGTGATTGGGTTTTAAGATATTCTTAGAAGAAAGATGAAATTGAATATAAAGACAACCCTAGTCTAGACTAGTGCCTTATTCATTGGGTTAATCATCCCTTTAAGCATGCAACACTTTACCACAAGCCTAAGAGATATAACTCTACAACCCATAACACTATTAAATTACAAAGTGTTAATATGAGATTCTGTAACTTATCTTTCTTACCAAAATTCTTTAATAAGATGTTATGAATTTGTAGTCAAAATTTAAGAATTGTAATTAAATATTTGTATTAAACCACAAATCTAACACATACACCATAATAATATAATAAAATAGCAAGATCATTGATCCAATCACATTAAAAGACATAATATTTGTGATAAGAGGGGAATAGAATCAAAAAATGTTTATGAGATTCCATTAATATGAGCTATCTTTTTGCATAGTATCTCATAATGCTTAAAGACATAATATTTGCGATAGGAGGGGAATAGTATCTCACAATGAAATAACAAGATACATTGATCCAATCACATTAAAAGACATAATATTTACAATAGGAGGGGAGTAGAATCAAAAAATGTTTCTAAGATTTCATTAATATGAACTATCTTTTTGCATAGTATCTCACAATGCTTAAATACTCAAAACCTGCAACCAGAAAGATAATACTTCTTATTTTGTAACTATATATTATGGTATTTTTAGTATATATTAAAAAATAACATCAAACTACACAAAAGGACCAACAAACTTCAAAACAATGCTTGGATTATTAAAAGTTCAAACCTTATCTCATGGCTTTGATTACCCTTTTATATAAATAAAGGTAGCAATAACTATAGGCCAAAGGATACACTTGTCAAAAGTTTACATTTTTCTACAAAATAAACCTCAAATAAGAAAAAATAGTAGATGTTTTAGGATAATATTCTTTGCATATCTTCAAGCACATCCATGTTTATGTAGATTGGTATAATGGACCCGTGACTACTTGTTAATGACTATAGGTAATGCTTGTAACTTCAAAAATGATGCAATGCTATAAAAATATACTATACCAACATTACACATTATTCCTTAATATAAATTTGTACCCACTCATTTTACTCTTCCTTATATGGCCAATCAAAGCTCATTACCTCATCAAACTTTCTTCTGTAAGGGTATACTTGACAATGCATTGGTTTACCTCCTTTTAAAAACTATCAAAGAATAACCCCATAGTGATGACCTTGTTTATGTTATCCTCAAGTGTAACTTATAAAAGACATCACACATCTCTTCCACAAAAACATCTAAATTAGTGTTTGCTTCATCTTTCTAGGCCTATGACGTTTTAACCTTTCCATTCTTATCCATGATGGAGGGTCTTCTTCATTTCATTGAAGCTCCTCATCAATTATCTCATCCTCACCTTAATATACTATGGATGCATTTAGAAATCCTATAATTTTTTAACAAACTAAAAACTTAGGCCGGATCTCAATAGGCCTCTCCTTGTGATGTTTAAAACCTAAAATAATTAGCCCCATCTCATATATCCTTTGGATCCACTTGTTCTATAGTGGTTTTTCCACTTATTTATCCTTTTCACAATTATTGATGGCTTCAAACAATAAATAATAACAAGAATGGATACTTACTAACTTTTGTGAACTTTTTCATTCAAATGGTACAAAACTAATTGCATTAGACCTCTCTTCTTACTCTCAAAAGCCTCTTGATCCTTAATTGAAGATTCTTAAAGCTCACTAATATTGTGATATAATTCAGCCTTAGAATCCTCCACTAAACACTCAACATCCTTAAAATCCTTGGCAAAATAGGGTGGGGGAGCAGTGGTCCTTTCAACCAAAATGAGCCTTTATTGCAAGTTGTCTTGGTTATACTGGTGCAGCAGAAGAGGATGGGATTGATACCCATATAGAAAGAAATAACTCCAATTTTTCCAATTTTCTATTGCAATAATGCAACTGGGGCCTCAAGTTTGACATACCTTTTAGTCTCTATCATACTCCCTGAAAAGGTACTAGTTCTACAATCATAGCTCTTCAATCATCATCTTCTCCTTATGAGCCACATCATGTGCCAACTTTGTTGAGTCCATGGCTAACTTGGTGGCATCCACCCCTTATGTATTCCCCACTCTCTATAATATCACACTCCCCCTCAACCATGACTTGATATCAATAATATACATCATGTTTGTTATAGGAGTCACTAACCAAATTAACAAAGTAGAATTAATCTTTGTTGTAGTAGGCCGCTTTCATGGTAATATCCACTTATTCTTCCTATGTACTATAGAGGCTCATGCTCTTCCTTACAACATTGAATTCTACTGCATCTACAATATACCACTTTGGGAAAACAAAAACACCTACCTTGTGAATGATCCTTATTCCCTCCTCAAATTTGATTGCCTCAAATTCATTATACATTTCCAACGACACTTCATTAACTATGTGCTACTCTAAGAAGTCAGTCTTCTATATCTTCCTCTCCTCTAATCTCCACTACTTTTCAATATGTATTTTTGGAAAGTTGAAGATCTAATAAAAGTTGGATCATTCAGAAACTATAAAGGTGCTCTCCTCCTCATGTCCTTATGGACTCTCCCCTACACTTGGAGAGATGTTAATTCTAGTAATGGAGCAATTTGAAGTGGAGAGACTCCAACCTATAAACATTTCTCTAAAATGACAATGATGTCCTCATCAATGTCATTGGAATCACTCTCATCTGATAAGGAAATAGTGAGACTCGACTTATCTCCTTTTCATTTTCCCTTCCCCTTACAAGTGTCAATTTAAATAAGTTTTTCTACAATTTTCTCACTGGTAGGAGATAGAGGCCTAGGTGATGGTGGAGAAGGATCCCTTGTTGGTAGATCTCCAGGGTTCATAATGCAAAAATCCTTCAATGGCCTAGGAGGAGGCTCAACTGGTTTGCTATAGATCATGATTTTCTTTCCTTTCCTCTTCCTCTCCTCCTCCTAAGAGTCAATGTCAGTGACCTTTCCCCCCTATATATCTCTTTGTTAATCTCTCAAAAAGTGGAGGCCCTAAATGAGGTTTCTCTTCTATTTTTTTCACTTGTATATTGTTATACTAGAGCTCGAGCTTTAGTAGTTGAAGCAACTACCCTCAACTTGTTATTGCTGCTACCTCATAGTAGTGTAAACATCTTTAAAAAAAATTGTTTAAGGGGAAAATGACTTCAATAAGTTTAGTAATGTAAACTAGATGAGATGAATTAATTTATCAAACAATTTGATCCTAAGCCATTCAATACAAGAGAAAGAGGAGATTCTAAACAAAACTCTTAATATAACCCAAGTTAGATTAGCAAAACCCAAATATGGTGATGGTATGTCAATACTGATCCCAAATCATACTAAGGAACTATGCAAGAATCTCCTATTTCATGTAATCTTTATTTACCTTAGATATACAATGTGAATGTAAATTGAACCAATTGATTAAATGAAAAAGATGAAATAGATCTAGGGGCTATATGTATGCAATCAATCTAATTAAAATATGGAAATCATATCTATGATATGAGAAGAAAAGAAGGTGGAAAATATACCTCAAAATGTTCAAGGGAAACTTTTTTTCCTACTATGAAAACTATGGATATGAAACAAAAATAGAAAATATGATTACAAATATGTGATTAGAACTGAAAACCCTAAAAATTCTAAAAGTACCAGATCTCCAAGTACAAGTCAATTTGAGTGACATCTATTGGTAGGTTTATGGGATGAGAAACATATTCTTAGAGCACAAAAAAAAAAAGTCAACCCATATTTTTTCTGAAGCTTCTAACTGATAAAATTTCCATATCTAAATTCACAAATTTGATAACCTATTCTACACAAGAAAATTTGGTTTTATTTGTTAGGGGAGGGCATGCCTTGGTCAATCCCTAGATTGAGGAATAAACCTTTAAATTGAAATGATAATACAAATAAAGAAATTATTAGCATGTAGTAGAACTAAATTTACCAATGAGGAATACAATGATCTTTATAGATGCAGTTGAATTTAGTATGAGATTAAGTATGATAATGTAATGGCCTTGACTCAAAGAAACCAAAAGGAAATCATATAAGTCAAAACCTCATGAGTGGTAATACTTTTTATATGCCTTAATGAAAATATGGAAGAACTTGGATGAATTGAATAATGGATCTCCTTATTGGAAGACAAACTCCACTACCACCTTGAAGGAAGAAGCTTGATGCAAGAAAGAAATGTTAGATCTTGATGAATGCCTAAGGAATGCTTGATGTAGATGGTTGAAAATGCTTTCTTTATGTCTCATTTATGTGTTCATGCTTGATTATGTGTGCCTCATGTGTAGATTATAGATGAAAAATGAAATGCCTAAGCCTCCTTATATACTAATTTTCAAGATCGAAAATAAAGAAGACTGTCTAGGGAGCAAAATAAAATAATTTAAATACCTGAGACATTTGAGGCCCTTCTTCACTTTTATATTTAGCTCTATAGATCCTTCTAATAACTTCAACAATAACACTACCAACTAGTATAACAACTACTTCAAATAAAGAAGTTTCCACAAAATATATGATCTCCATTATTTGGGCACCAAAATCCTAAAACATGCCACTCAAAGATGATGCATTCAAAATTTGAATCGCACAATTGAGCTACCCACTGACCACCTATGATACCTATACATAGGTGCCTATTCATGTAGGCTTGTTTTTCTTCCCATGAGCCTATAGCTAGCTTCTATCCTTTCACCCTATTATTGTTTCTATATTTCTATCTCACCAGGGTGCAGTGGCATGTAACTCTATTGTTACATCAATGGTGACTCAACATGTTCTCTTTGTCTTATCACTTTTCCTATATGTGTGTGTCTTCTTTGTCCCTAATCCTTACTCAAATTGATCGATGTGGAGTTTACCATGTTGGAATTAAAGGTAGAGTAACTGAGACGGGGGGTGAATTAGTTACTCACAAAAATTAATCCACAAATCCCTTAGATGTCTTAAAGATCTAGTTACTATTGATACTCAGTAAACATAACAAAAAAAAAATATTGTAACTCAATAAAGTAAACTATTACTTATCTTCAAGAAAACATGCATGAAATTGAAAACAAGATGAACACAAGAGACACCAGATTTAACGTGGAAACCCAATATGGGAAAAACCACCAAGTAACTAGTCACCAATTTTTCACTCTTCTGAACTGAGCCCTATTAGGAGCCAACCCTATTAAAGGTTACAATACACACTGTTAGGTGTGACCCTGTTAGAGGATTTAATCACCCTATTAGGAGTGGCCTTGCTAGAGGTCTTTAGAACAATTCAACTGAACTGTCACCTTGTTAGAGGATTTACAAAATGGCTGTTAAACCAACTCTGTTAAGAGATTTTAAATCACTGCTACAATGGTTAGAAAGCAACAATGAATTGACCTGAACAAGATACTATAGGTCTCTATTCAGCATTATTAGATCCTCCTTGATCAAGTATAGCTTTTTTGCTCCTCAATGATCTCTGATCATCCTTCAAATTCGATTCCACAATAATCAATCTTCATATCACATTAATTCCACACATACTTCCACTCCACACTTAGAATTCACAACTTGACCTCTTAATTATACCATTCAAATTGTCAAGTCGGCCCATTTACATGTTACATTTACCAATAAACCATACATCAGTCGGCTACAAATATTACTCTAAACAAATAAACATTATTTCACAAAACAATGAAATCCTTTACTGGCTGACCCTGCTCGGTAAATATTGCTTCCAAAAATTTCCTAAGTTAACCTTCTTAACTTGATTAAGATTGCAATATCTATAAAATCCTTTGGCTACCGAGTTTATTCAGTAAGAACTGAATTCCTTCATGAGAGCTTGGTAAGAACTACTTCTGCCACATTTCCTTTGATGACCGAGTGAGCTCGGTAAGAACTGTTTCTGCCACATTTCCTTTGATTAGTGAGTTAGCTCAGTAAGAACTGTTTACTTGGTAGATACTGCAAGTTTTCTTCACTAACCTCCTAGGATCAATAGATTCTATCCTTTTGCCTTGCTAACCTTCTGAGCTCGGTAGACTCTATCATTTGCCTTGCTGACCTTTTGAGCTCGATAGACACTGTCCTTTGCCTTGCTGACCTTCTGAGCTCGGTAGACTCTATCTGATGAATTATATGACATTTGTGTGACATCAAAGACAACACACAATTGAACAATTGTATCCAACATACCAATGCATCATATCTTTATTTTCTTTGTTCACTAGTTGACAATCATTGACAACACATTGGTGTGCAAAGAGTTAGCATCACCAACCTCCAACTTTATGCCAATAAGACTTGTAAGTCTAACATAATTAACTATGGGACATAGGAAAGAGAGAATAAATATGGTCTATTTATTTATTCAATTAGGATATAGGGATAAAGTAAGGGTTATCTATCCCTAGAGAATAAATTAGTTTACTTTTGACTTCAATAATGGCATTGGTTTGAGATAGAACCAATTTTGATGAGGGTTTGAGATGTTTTGCATGGTTTTGAAAAGGGTTTATGGACAACATTTATAGCTTGGAAATTGCACTAGATTGATTACAAAAGTGATAAATAATATTGAATTCAGCCAAAGTGATCAAGGTTATGATGCATGAATGAGGGAAATGTTACCAATTTAATCATAGGAGATATAACACAAAATAAAAGATGTGTTAAAAAGAGGGTGCATAGGTGTAAACTATTTTTAGGTGTCTACACCTACAAACCAAGATATCAAAGTGTAAACATTGTAGCTTCAATCAGGTTGAATTGACCTAGAGATAATCCTTCTATGGTTATTGGTTAATCATCAATTAGATTATATATATATATATAATCTAATTGATGATTAATTTATAAATTATCATAGAGACATGTCTCTTCTATGCATATTATATAACATTCAATTTGCATTTGGAACACACAAAAATATGGAAGTATTATTACATTTGTAATGATCCTATCCTTCAATATGATATCAGAGCCAAATTGAAAATGTAAGAAAAGAAAATAATTGAAATTTAAAAGGCAAATTATATTCTAAAAGTATGAAGAATATATGAATAAAGAAGCAACTCCAAGAAAGACCAGTAGGCCAACATTGTATTATATTCCTCTCATCCCCAACTATCCATGCTGAGATGGCCTCTTGTAGTAGTCACATACTTAGTTCCTATGGTAGAGGCTCTTCATCTTATCAAAGGGAACAATATCCATGAATTGTCATCATAGTTTTATTTAGCAGGAATACGACTATTTTTCTAGGATATATTACTATAATTTTCACATGCTTCTATTTTATTCCAAAATAGAATGTTTGAATATGCATCAATATATTTTACCATAGGAAGATAAAATAAGTATTTTTTTCAAGGCTATGAAACTAAAAAATGGATTCCACATCAACACAAAATGAATAAGGAAACACAAAGATAAAAATATATGGTGCTAATAAGGAGACAATTGGAATGTTTATAAGACGTCATCTCACACCACTGAAAAGGTTACAAACACAAGTTTAGACATGCAAAGCAAGGTAAGATCCTACGTGTCACAAAATGAGATGCATAAGAAGCCTTAATTGATATGTCAAACCCATAACAGTTTGGATGAATAATACTACATGTCATGACATATATACGTGATGCCTCATCGCTTGTGTCAAGGATTAGCATGGAGGAACCAGATAGAGTTAATATTACCGACCACCACACTCAAATTATATACACATATTGGTATCATTTAAGGTCCCATGACATGATTATTCAATTGAAGTTTGTGATTCTTATATCCACTACAAAGTAAAGGAGGAGGAAGGAAGATTACTATCTTAGAAAAGCCCATATAACTTGTTTGAATGCGAGATCTGGTGGGGGTGATACCAAATATGACCATGGGAGTGACATGGCTCAATACGATCCTATCCAATTTCTAATTGTGTGAGATTTCCACTTCTATGTTTGTAGATAAAGTTGGGAAATAATGTGCTAGGGATTGGTGATGAATGCACTCGGTGAAGAAATCAGAGTCATTTTAGATGGGCGCTAATCTCTAGACAAAATGCACCAAAGACAAAAAAAAAAAAAAAAGTCAAACATGATTCTTTTTCAAATTCATGAAAACACAAAAAAAAAAATTCTCAAAATTTTTGTTGTTTTTTATCACAAAATATACAGATCATGAAGATCAAATGCTAAAAATTTCAAAAAATTTCATTGTGTTTTTTGTTTTTTTGAAAATTTTGTCAATGGTGCAATTTGTAGGGAGGATAGCCACATCCGTTTTAGATGTCGACAATGTTTGTTGCAAAATTCTCAATTCCTCCAAAGACTTGATCGCTACCTCGTGAATGAATAAATCTAACTCTTCTTGATGGACAACTTAAACATCACACACTAAGGGCATGTTTGGTAGTGAGAATATGAGTGGAAAAGGCATTTGTAAATTCTTAAAATTTTGAATTCTCTATTTGGGTGGACCAAATCAGTATTGTGAATAGAAAAACATATTCCATTTTGGTCCAAAAATGAGCATTTGCAATTCCACCTAAATAAGTGGAATTGGAATATGTATTCCTATTCTAGTTTTATTTATTTTGCAAAACATAAATTTTAGGGTTCGTGAATTCCCCATCAAATTCTGATTGAACTAAACAAGAATAGGAATATGTATCCCCATTTTCTATTTTAGAATAACTATTCTAGAATAACAATTTCAATTCTCATATTTCTATTTCTACAGCCAAATGGACCTTATTCCTAGATTAAAAGTGTTAAATAGTCAAAGTTAACTTATTTTTCTAAACTTATTTTCTTCCTTAGTGTGTGATGTTTAAGAATGACCCTCCTTGACCATGGATGATCCCAATGTATAGGGCTATCAAGTGTGTGATGTTTGATATGTCATATGGGAGCAAAAACCATACTTATGCCAATGTCAAATGTTCTTGCTACATAAAAGTTCAAGTTTACATGTGGTAGTACACAAAAGTGGAAACATTGTGAAGGATAGGGCATTGCCTTTTGTGGTTGCATAAATTGCAAACCAAAATGAGGTGTCAATTGTGATTCTTCTATTTTAATCACATTGCACAATAGATATGTCTTTGACGCTTTCAAAACATCCATATCTTTCAGCTGCAATGATTTCCACCTCTCTTTGTACTACCTCGTACAACTTAAACATCACACACTAAGCTTCTTTTTAAGACTAAAATTTCTAAATAGTCAAAATTTATTAATTTTTTCCAAGCTTAATTTTCTCCTTAGTGTGTGATGTTTAAGAGTGGTTGTACTACCCTTCTATAACAATTCATATAGCAAAAACCCTTAGTAAAGGTGGAAATAACTAAAAAATTCTGTGTTCCAATTATGGTGTCACCTATATGATGTAGGTAGACTCAATACCTAGTAGAATCTCCTTGGGATTGTGTCCAAAGAATAAAATATCCATGGTTTGTATCCTGAGATTCTAAGAGTAATTTTTGCATAGTAAAACCTCAATAAATATGAGAATCAATAATATGCCTAGCTGAGGTCTCAAGCCCAAAATATAGACTTCTCCAACATAGAAATCCATCATCTCTTGTGCATTCAATTGAGGCAATTAATATTAATAATCACCTCATAAAAGTTTTAAATGATCATCACACAAACTGCCCACTCTAATAAATATATGAGTGACCTAGCCCATCTAGTGTCACGTTTGAATTATTTGCACATGTATACAATTATTGTAGCCACTCTAGGTGATTAAATGAAGAATAAACTATGATAGGAAGTGTTGCTCTACATTTGGATGATGTTAGTCCCCTCTTGTTTTTAGTCTTTAATAATGGAGCTAATATATATAGCAACAACTTCTTTACACTTTCCCTTTTTAGTGATATAAGTGTTACAAAAATAAATAGTCAAAATCAATAAGCCATCAGAGTGAACTTGGCCAAATTTGAGTTCACTTGATGTATTATGGTCAACATTTGTTGTAGCGAGACTCTCATTTATAAATGGAAATAGAAGATATCCATAAATAAAATCTTTTGTGACATCTGAGTGGTTTATAATTATCATCCACTAAATAACAACTGGTGATTCTCATATATGATAAATAAAAATATATAGAACACACATAAAATATACAATCACTTGACTATAGAGATTATGGAGAGATTCAATTTGACATGAATATTGCAAATCATTAGTATCAAGATGAACAATGATATAAATAATTGTGATATCAATTTTAATAATTGGTGATTCTCGTATATGATAAATGACAATATACATAACACACATAAAATACACAATCACTTGGCTATAGAGATTATGGAGAGATTCAATTTGTCATGAGTATTGAAAATCATTAGTATCAAGATGAACAATGATATAAATAATTGTGAGATCATAAAATTGGAGGACCAACCTGAAGTTTATTTGCTGGAAGTAATCAAAGGGTATTAATATTCATCAAGACCAAGAAAAATAAAATTTATCAGGTGTAGATTTCTATTTTAGATGATTACATATTCTATTCACTATTGAGTGTATTTCTATATGGTGATAACAAGGTATTGGCAATCAAGTTGGGATCTATGCATCTAGTCCATTGATTTTAGGTCAATCAACATATGTGGTCTAAGCATAGATGAGTATAATTTACTAAGGACACAATGTGATTACATCATAGTATATGTGGAACTCCTTGGCTCTCTATTCACTATATAAGACTTCAATCACATGACTCTTAGATTAGATATATTTATCACAAGGATCTTGAGCAATAGACTTTTAGTTTACCAAAGGCCTTTATTACAGATCATAATGGGTAGTAAGAAACACATCTAAAGCAACATTTATAAGAATACATAGAGTTTGAGGAATATAAAGTTGCATACTATGGAGTTGGCCCATTCCCTGCAAATACAAAATGATATATATTTTGAGGATGGGAGTAGACTAAGGTTCCAAGATCTATCAAAGAAAAGGATGAATCAAGAAGTGTTAGAGACTGCATTCAAGGAAGAAAGATCTTGATGTATGTAGTCAGGGAATTAAATAGTGACTAAAAACTCTATAAAATGGGGTAAATGGGAATTTTACTTTGGGGGGGGGGGGAGGGATAATAAAAAATGTTTCATACCCACTTGAACCATACTTAGAAAGGAGATTTTTCATTCGCAAATGCCTATGGACCCTCATGTGCAGATAAGTTTTCTTATCTTTTACATTTATGCACTCATTATAGTCTCTCTCCTAATTAGAATTCTACACATACTATACGAGTTATTTGCCTTGATATTTTCCTTTATATTTGAGGACATTCTTGCAAGGAAAGAAGGTTGGTACTTTCACATGCTACCAAATATTGTGAAGATTCAATCTTATGACAGTAGCTCCAAAGAAGTTGTGATCTAGGATTTATTAATCATCTGATGATCATGATGGATAAAGTGTGGCTATTGAAGCAAATAGTCTTGATGGTTGAGGTTATGGGTATCCTTCTATATAAAGAGAGAGTTTGACACTTCATCAAAGGCAACCTCATCGAGGAGGTTAGAAGGTTGATATTTGATTCTTAGGGAGTTTGACATTCCATCAGAAGCAAACTTGATCTAAAAAAGTCAACAGATTGAGAGGGAGAAGTTCGAGGTGAAATTCTTTGTAAGTACATTCTTTTCTATGAGAGAGAAGCTTGAGAAAAAAGTTCTTATTCCACTCTCTAGGAGAAGCTATGGTGTATCCACCCTTTGACTCAGTTCATGGTGGATATCATGAGAGTTACTATTTTTTATATGTGGATTATGTTATAAAAGGTGATGATCTTTCATTGGCATATTTGTGAGGTCACTATTGTAAGGTGATGATCTTAACAATGGCTTGACCTATTATCATGATGGACTACATTAAGTAATTGTTTTAGAATGTGTTGAAGATCATAATAACAAATGTATCATGATATAGTACATTAAGTCGATGTCCTAGAATGTGTCAGACATCATGATACTACATTTGTTATTCTTGTGTTCCCGCTCTATTATCATGATAGACTACATTAAATTATTGTCACACAATGTGTCGGAAATCATGATAAGGAACATATCATGAAAAAATACATTAAGTTGATATCGTGAAGTGTGTCAAAGGTCATGATACTTGTCATAATTGAGACTACATTAAGTTGATGTCCATGAGATCATGTTTGTTATTTGATTGACTACATTCAACTATTGTCCCTACGTGTGTTGGATATCAGATAACTCATATCCTTCTAGGATATATAATAATGATATATTTGTTGATAAACATCATGATGTTGATGCTAGTATTCATATCATAGAATATGAGATTGATAATATTGCTCAAAATCAAATCACCATTTTATCAGTGATAGTATTGATCAAATACTCCCTTGAGATCACGATACTCATAATGATGGACTATATTAAGTTATTGTCCTTGAGATCATGATTATCATTAGATAGACTGTATTAAGTTGTGTCAAAGATCAGATAGCCCAAATTCTTCTAGGATATAACATATTATTTTGGTAGGCATCATTAACATGATGCTAATGTACATACCAATATAATATAAGTATGATGAATAACACACGATTGATATTTCTTGTTGAATCATACTTCAAATGATATCAAATGATAATAGATCTAAGTTGATGGATATATGTTGATATCCTTAGATACATCATTCCAAGAATATTATATTGAGATAATGTCTCTCTATATGCTTGAGAGCATAATGTGTTATAATTCACATTAACTTATGATATCTAGGTACATATAGCATCATAAAATTGTACTTTGAGGCTATCCATGACATCATGATAATCCACATGCTACAAGTCCCAAATACAAACAATTTTCAATACTAATAATTTATATCATAATCCTAGTGCAACACATATCAATGTACAAATAATATAGGAGAAACAAACTAATAAAGTGTGCATCAACAATAAATTGATGTCGTGTAAATAGACAATCCATATTTTAGTCATTCTACTACACATGAATGGTTGATCAACCCACACAAGATTCTAAACATTGAAACATGCAAACTTGTCACCACATCAATAACCTACATATTCAATTTTTCAAACAAAGCCTAAAAATGAGTAACCAGAGTCAATAAAATAAAAAAATACATGAGATAAGAATAGCCTCCTGACACCAAAACAAAGAACAACAAACAACTATAAAAGAGATCATGTAAGTTTAATGCATAAATGTGCATACATAAACATGACATCATAAATCTCAATAAATCTCACGCACCATAAGCCATATTAAAAAAAAAATGACAACTTATGTACCTAGAACCATCAAAGTCTATCTCTAAAAAATACTTGTAAGCCTATATCAAGAAATACTAAAACTAGTAATAGGTATACAGTCATAAATAACACATAAAAATTGTACCCTCTCAATTTTTCACTTCTTGATTCATCTGAGTGATCACATAGTCACACCCTAATCTCAAACACCTATAACTAATCAAACAAGTACAAACTTACTTTTAAATCACAAACTAAATGTAAATCACCCACATATTAAATACCGAGAGAACCTACAAGACCACTATCGAATTTCAACCACAAAATTAGGGACCCAAACTAATAGCATGATCTAACATCTCTTTCAAGGAAATCAAATATGCACCAATGCACACATCTTGGTCCCAAAAGAATCCATATAATGTCACATCTCTAAGCTAACATCAAGAGTAAACCAAGACACACTACCAACATGTTCTAAACCAAAAAACAAAATCCCTAATCACATCAGGGTAACCATCCTAAAAGTGAGCTTGCAAATGCATTGATAATAGAAGTAAGGTTCAATATACATACAAACATCCATAAACCCTAAATAATATCTTCTATTAGTAACGATGAATCCATAATAAAATTGTGTTTTGAAACAATTTATAACATCGCGATAATCCACATGCTACAATTACCAAACATCAACAATTTTCAACACTGATAATTTATATTTGCATCCTAATGTAACAAATTAATGTACAAACAACATAGATGCAACCAACAAATAAAATTTGCATCAACAATAAATCAATTTCGTAGACATAGACAATCAATATTTGAGCCATTCTGCTACACATGAATAGTTAATCAATCTACGTACGATTATAATCATTAAGGCATGTAAACACATCATCACATTAACCTACACACCAATATATCAAAGAAGATAATCTGAAGGACACCAAGACTAAAACACCAAATCAACCACCAATCTAATTTTTTAATGCTCGCCCTCAGTGGCTTGTTTGCGTTGAAGTTGATCTTTCCAAAGGTCTCAAGGATTCTATGGAAATCCAGATTGGAACTCAAACCTTCTCACAGAAGGTGCTTTACTTGAACCTACCTAACACCTGTTATAGGTGCCAGTCTGTGGAACACAAGATCAGGGATTGTCCTTTGGCTACGCCTAGGGTCAAACCCCAGCCTAAAGCAGCGCCTGCCAAATAGGCCAAAGGAAAAAAAAAAAGAATGGGTTACTGTTGGGCGCAAGGGCAAGCCTTCCTTGAATCCCTTGGCCCCTAAGCCATTCTATGCGGCGGCTACCGCGATTCCTCCTACTTCCATAGAAGTGTCAACACCTGCTAGCATGGAGACGCCAGTGGTTTCCATTGCACTTGTTCCAGGGGTTTCGCAGGTTTCAAACCCTGCTGGTTTGCAGGGGATCAAGGTGGCCGCGAGGGCCTCACCCGTAGCTGGGGCTCGTACTCCTCTTGCAATTTCTTCCATAGTACCACCAGCAATAAAGCGTTCTCACAGTCCTTCTAGACGTGCAAAGATATCTGGGGTAAAATGGCAGGCTGTAAGTCTAGAGGATTTCCCGTTTGACTTCCACCCGATTTCTACCTTTTTGCAGAATAGCTACTCCTCTCTGGAGGACGAGGATGATATGGAAGAGTTCTCAAGAACTTCCTCTCATGGAATGTTCGAGGTCTTACAGACCTCCCTGGAAAGTTCTATGTCCGGGATACCCGTCATAGACTTGGGAATTTAGATTTTCTTTGCTTGCAAGAAGTTAAGATTTTTGGTTTCATGCTTTATGTTGCATGCCGCATCATTTGGCAAGATAGCGTTATGTTTTCTTCTCAGCATGAAGCTAGCCGAGGTGGTGTAGTTACTCTCCTGTCACCTCACCTTCATTCTGGCTATTATCTCGCATGGTTCTGACCCCACACATCATATTATTTAGCTTTTGCTTTCCATTAACAATCATTCTTTTGGAGTCATTAATGTTTATGCCTCCAATGATGCTGTGGAAAGGGCACAAATGTGGGTTTGGATTGTTGACAACTTGCCGCCAGCTACTTGGGTCTTGTGTGGGGACTTCAATATGGTTGAAGTGGCCTCTGACAAAGATGGCATTCTGCCTTTCCATTGGACAGCTGGGGAAGAGAACCCTGGCTTTATATGCGAAATAAATTGGGCCTTTTTTATCCCAATACAAACTGCCGCCATGGTAGTGGGGCCTGGCACACTTGGTCCAATTTTCGAGCTGATCCTGACCGCATTTTGAAACATCTTGATCGTGCTATGATCTCGGCGCAATCTTTTTTCTCCTTTTCTGAAGATCATGATTTACCTGTCATTACCCTAACAGATGTGACATTGTTAGACCACTATCCCATTTATTTTGGCATTTCTTGGCAAATAGTTGTCCCCAAGGTGGCCAAGTCTTAATTCTTCCTCAACACGTCTGTGTTGTTGCATGCTTCCACCATCTCCCACATCCAACGTGTTTGGAATTTGGAGCCACGTCCGCATTCCCATCGGGGTTGGATTCAATGGTGGAATGACGCCATTACCAGAACTGCTCAGTTTTTGTGCATCTACGAGCGTTAGCTGGAAATCTTCAGAAAACAATCTTATGAAGCCAACACCCATGCCCTCAAAAAAGCCTCTGAAGCTCTCACCTTCAACCCCTTTGATGTGGATTTACAAATTCAGCTTGCCAAGCTTCGCCATGATAAGAAAATTGCTGATAACTATGCTGCCCAAGGAGCCCAAATCAAAGCCCATCTCCACTGGTTGGAGGTTGGCAACAAAGCCTCGAAGGAGTTCTTCCAGGCTCTCCGAGCCCGTCATACCAATGTTGGGATTAAAAAGATAAAATAGGGAACTGATGTTCTTTCCAGTCTGCCTGACATCCTGCAAGCATTTGTTCTTCACTATGAGAACGTCTTTGCTTCGCAGGGCAATTCAGTTGCTCAGGAGGAGGCTCTCAGAAAGTGTATCACTGTTACTCCAAACCGCCTCGCGGTTGAGCAACGCGCTTTCTGTGAGCAACTTCTTTCCCTCCGAGACCTTAAAGAGGTAGTTTACTCCATGGAAAATGACAAATCCCTTGGGTGTGATGGATTTCTCTATGAATTTTACAAACATCTTTGGGAGCAAATTGGTCCTGATCTGCACAAAGTCTATCTTGAAGCATATCATTCTAAAAGCTTAGGAACGATCATAAATAAAGGAAATATTAAATTCATACCTAAAGCTGGTGATCCTGAGGACATATGCAATTGGAGGCCCATCACCCTCGTGAATGTGTCTTATAAGATCATTGCCAAGGTGCTCTATCTCAAAATATGTCATATGCTGCCTTTAATTGTGCGGCCTAAACAAACTAGCTTCATCAAATCCAAATATATTCTTAACAACATCATTGTTGTCTGGGAAGTTATGGAATGGGCCTGTAAGTCCAAGCAATAGGCTAACTTTTTAAAGATAGATTTTGCTAAAGCCTATGATCGCATTGAATGGCCTTTCATTTTGGCTATGCTTCAGGCTCTGGGTTTTGGTCCCAATTTCCTTCAGTCTGTGGAGATGCTCTTTGGTGATGCTAATGCTTGCATCACCATCAATAATTCACAATCTGAGGCTTTTGGACTTTTTCACTCCATCAGGCAAGGTTGTCCGCTAGCTCCAGTGCTTTATGTCCTTGCTGCTGAAGGTTTTGGTTATTTACTTGCTCACTCTGTGTCTTCAGGACTGGTCCATGGCATTTCCTTGCCTGATTCTTCCTCCCAGTTAGTCAATGGTCATTTTGCTGATGATTCTTTTCTTACTCTTCTTGAAGATGAAGAAAACATAAAAAATGCTTTAAATTGTCTGGACACTTTTTGTCAAGCCTCTAGCTCTGCCATTCAATGGCATAAAATGCTCTGTTACCACCAGTCTTTCTTGCCAGCTCCACCTTGGCTCAGCCAGTTTCAATGGAAATGGGTTACTCATGGAGAAATCTTCCACTTTCTTGGCATTCCCTTTGCTTTCCAGGCTTCCCCTATGGAACTTTGGAATGCTGTGCTTCCAAAGATTAGCAAAAAGCTTGATTATTTGATCACTAAGCCGCTTTCTCTTGCTAGTAAATTCTAGATTTGTTCTAAGATTCTGGCTGCCACCCATGTGTACTATTCTTCCTGTTGGGCTCCCTCCAAAGCTTCCTATCTCAAACTAGAACGTTTGCTCAAAAATTTTCTTTGGGCCTCTGGTTCTGACCATCATGGTTTTCACAGAGTTTCTTGGGATTTTTGTTGTCTCCCAAGGGAATCTGGGGGTCTCGGCCTGCTTTCCACTCGGACGCAGGGCCTTGCCCTCTATGTTAAATGGATTATCAGAGCTATTTTTGGAGATGAAGCCTATAAGATACTGGTAAGGCATTGCATTTCTTCCGCCTTCCCTGTTAATAGACCGACGTGGAAGGGGATTGGTTTTCATACCCTTCTCACTATGTGTGAACCAGTGGTCATGCAGGGCTCTTTTGTTATAAAGAGCATCTGGAAAGCCTGGGAAGCTGTTAAACCTTGATTTCGTTGGGATGGTGATGAGTTTCACAATGGGCTATCCTTAAATCAACAAAACATTTGGTGGTCTCCCCTGTTTTTCATCCAGGGTACTCCTCTTGCCAAGACTCAAGGTGCCAGTGCTCTGCGTTTCTTTAAACGTGACGTCCGCAATACCAAGGATTTTTTTTCAAGTCACCATGAATTTTAGGTCATGGGAGGATATGCAAGTTCAGTACCGCCTTGTTAGTTTCGATCACCAGACTTATGACCTTCTGTTGTCTTCCATCCATGTGCACTTAGTTCATAAAGTGGGGATTCAGTATATTCGTCCTTGGTGGCATGATTGGAAGTGGTATCCTGCCACTCCATTTACCAATTATAAGCCCAATCTGGGGTATAGATGGCTTTCGCCCCACCTTCCAATGGTGGACACACTTAATCAACGGTGGCATTTGCAATCTTCACTTTCTCAATGGAGAAAACGTTTCGACACCATTTGGAATGCCATTACAGAACCTAAGATTGCCCACTTTGCTTGATGCCTTGCCTTCCAAGGTCTTCCCCTGGGGCCTTGGCTCAAGCACATTAGGGTTCTCGATCCCAGATGCCCCTTCTATGGTCAACCTGAGTCCTTTTTGCATATTTTCTGGTTTTGCAAGTGTGCTCAAAATTATTGGTACTAGATTCATGATTTTTTCAAGCCTTTCAGGCCCGAACCTTTTTCATGGCACATGATCCTGCTGGGTGCTTCCCCCAGAATTCCTCGAAAGTTCTCCCAGATTTGGCATACCTTCAGGATGGAAATTTTGTTTTCTCTGTGCAAAGATAGGAATGCAGTTTTATTCACTCACAGTTTTTTGGATGTTAACATTGCAATGTACACTAAGGCATGCATTTGTAACAATGTCATTATGCAGATATAGGTGCAAGCTAATAAAGTTGCCCTGCAAGTTGTGCACTTACAGGAATTGTTAAATCATTGGGGCAATGCTCCGTGCACCATTGCCAGAGTGCCTCTAGATGCCTTGGCCGATGCCTCTTCGTCTCACGGTCGCCGCTCCCGATGCCAGTCCTCTGGCCGCCATTCACACACGCCGCACTCCCAGGGTCCCCGCCACCGCTCTCCCAACAGTGGACATGGCAGTTGGAGGCATTGCTCCGCTTCCCCACTGCGTGGTGGTTCTGGCTGGTCCTCGGCTCCTCCCCCTGGGCGGGCTTCTGGCCGGTCCTCGGCTCCTCCCCCTGGACGGGCGCACTCTGGCAAGTTTGCTCGGTTGGCCTTGGCAATTTCTCCTCCGTGGCCAAATAAGAAGGATGCAAAGACTGCGACTACCCCAAATCTTACTGATGCTGCTGACGGCTGGACTGTTCCCAGTCCGCCCCACAATCCCACTGATGCGTGGGGATTTCCTAATAAAGACGATCCTCCCTCTGCTGGTACTGCCTTGGCAGACTGAGGTTGTTAAAAGTTTTTTTTTTTTTTTTTTTTTTTATCAATAGTGAATAGTTTCTAGTTGAGGCCATGTTGTTAATTCCGGCGTCGGTTGTGTGAACTCATTCGCGGGGTGATCTTGTATCCCCCGACCCCTTTTTTGTGAATTGTAAACTTAGTAAATTTTATTAATTGAAAAGGACTATTCATCAAAAAAAAGCATGCATGAGACAAGAACTTAAAGCTCTTAATACCAAATGAAACCACCACCAAACAATCATAAACATGATCTTCTCAGTTTAATACATAAATGCACCTACACAAACATGACACCTTAATTGTCACCAATATTTTACATGTACTCCACAGTCACTACATAAGACTCCAACATTTTGAGTCGTGCTCTAAAAAATTAAAGACTTGTGTACCTGGAACCATCAAATTCCAACTCTAAAAAATACATGTAAGCTGATATCAAGAAGCAATAAACTAATAATAGGTATACCATCATAAATATCACATAAAATTTGTAGTCTCAAAATGTTTCACCTCTTGACTTATTTGATTAATCACAATCACACCCTGGATCTCAAACACCTATAAGCGATATGTAATATCCCCTATTGGAATCTTCAGTAATATTTGATTTTTCCAATATATATATATATATATATATATATATATATATAACAAAATAAACATTGAGTGGGATAAGGAGATATATATATATATCTCCTTATCGCACTCAATGTTTATTTATTTTTATTATTATCATCATTATTATTATTATTATTATTATTATTATTATTATATTTATTCAAAGAGTCATAATTTTACTTAAATAATTACTATAGTATAATATTTTTATTATATTAACAATATATTATATTAATAACATATAGTAATATAGATCATATAATGCATAATATATTCACTTTATATTTAGATTATTAATCTAAATATTATATTCTATTATTTAATATAATAATATTTAACACATAATAATACATGAATAATAAATAATGTAGGCTTCAGTCGATTACCATATATATATATATATATCTTATATTTAATATTAATATATTATGCATGATTATAGTAAACTACAATTATAATATTTTTTATTTTTATTTATTATTTATCAATATTTTAGTTATATGGATTTATTTTTACAGGAATATCATAGTCCTCCCCTCTTAGATTTTGCTTGATCAAAAGTCACTTATACATGACTTTTTGTAGAACCATTATACAAAGCATATAATTGGGTGCAAGAAGATGTAAAGGATTTAGGGAGTATAGATCATAATGTATGAAAATAAAAAGTATACACAAAGTAGATACATGAATGCATGAAAACACGAAACAGACACAATGTAGACACATGATCGTGCATTCTTGATTAATGCCTTATAGTTTACTAGAGTCAAGAAGATGGGTTAGTGCAAGAAGTTGGGTCTCACTTTTGGTGTTTTTCCTATTTCTAGATTTTCTTGTCAAATGATGGTAGAATTTGAGGCACCTGTAGTTTAAATATCAAAAAAATTTAGTAGTACAAATTGTAGTGCTCAGAGTCTACTTTTTGAATATGTAATTTATTTGAATACTTACATGACAAATTTTTTTTGTTTTGCATGGATCTTTAGAAACCACATTTTCAAAAAGCCTATTTTAGGACCATACAATATTCGTGTACAAACACCATAATTTGACACAACTAAATGCTTTTTTGTGAGTCCTTTTAAAATAAGTTATTTGACACACCAAAGATTGACAAGAATAATATTCCTTAATTATTTATTGAATTTTTTTATTAAAAAATTAATTGACAATTAAGCTAGTTTTTAAAACCTCTCGTGTACAGACACCATAATTTAATCAAAATTTAACTTCTTCTTTTTTTAAACTTCAAAAGAATTGTGTGTAGATTGATGATATGTAAATTAATTTAAGAAATGTCTAAAATTTAAAAAGTTATTAAAGTTTTAGTGAATCTCACTGTTTTATGTTTAGGTGACACTTTTGATTAATAAATAATGCCAAAATAGCAAATGAATTCATAACACTATAAAATTTGCATTTCTATAATCAGAATAGTAAGATCTATAATGGGTTTTCATTTTGTCAAAATATTCGATGAGGAAGACACTATAAAATTTTTGGCAATGTTTAAAGTTGTTGAATAATTGCCTTAGTCAAAATTTGATAGATAAAGGCATGGGCTTGGTCCCACCAAGCCTATACCATGCCTTTCCCCAAGGAAAAACCCGATGCTAATGGGAAATTTAGCCATTTTAAGAATTGGGCACCTGATAGTTTAAAATATTAGATATCTAATATTAAAATCGTGTACCCGATTATTTAAAAATTGGTCGTCCAATTTATAAATCAAGCACTTGATTCTTACATAGTCATTGGGCCCCAAAAGCTAACCCACAAAGCATTAAACAATCATTGTAATCATTGTTTAACAGTCCCGATTTGCAACAATGAATTTCTATCATATTATTCTACTTTCTTGTCATCTTTTGCATTTTGCAAGCTTTGATTGATTTGAATTCAAAAGTGGTGCAAACATGGGATCAAAGCAAAGAAAAAAGAAGAAAATGAAAGTTTTGACAAATGAGGAGATTACAACAAAGAAAGAGAAGGAAGCACAATGCCAACGAGAGTGAAGACAAAGAATTAGAGAGTTGAGCAATGTTGGGTCTTCAATTTCAAATATTGCTTCAGAAGAGGACATTGAGGATACCATGATGGATGAAGAGGTTGAAGAAGAGAACCCAATACAAGGAGATACAAGTGCACATTCTAATCAAACATTCAATACAGGTGTGTCTCCAAACCCTTGAGTTTATCCTCATGATGGAATTGGTGATTTTGTACAAACAGGTTACAATTTAAACGATTAAGGTTTTCTTCACGAGAATAGATTGTAAAATTATCATGCACAACAAACTCCAATGGAAATGCAAGGAAATGCAAAGAAAAAATGAAAATCAAATTCAAATTCCAAATAACATTGAAAATGAAATGCCAATTGAAAACAACAATTATATGAATATAGACATGGAAACATCAAATACTGAAGAAACATGTTTGAATGATACTGATGTTTCCATTTTTCTAATGATGTGCTAGATAGTCTTCGTGGATTGGTTTCTTAGAGACAGATTAGGACACATGCTACGAGATTATATAGACAATTTTTTTATAATAAGAAATTTGGGTTTCAATGTCAATTGATGTTGCAACTAATTAAAATGTCTAACATGCAAAAAGTTATGAAAAGGTTAGGAATGTATACAAAACCCAAGAATAAAAATGAGTCTTTAAAACAAGTTGTATCCATTGTTACTAGTGCCTTTAATGTTATTGGAAAGAGAAGTCACTCTAAAGATAAGAATGCAACACGATGAGCAATAACAACAACTTTAGTTAACAAATCAACTTATGACAAAAGATTGATTAGTAACATAAGTTGATATCTTAATGTGAGTCATAAAACTTTAGAAAGAGTTGTAAAAAGAAGGGTTAACTTTGAATGTGATCCAACAAATAGTTTATGGACTTCTAGTGGTAGACTCCTGAGATCTGATATGAAACTTACTAGTGAAGTCAAAAGTTTGGTTGAATTTTTTTGGCATGATAATACAAGAGTATCACCTAATTCAAGAGATGTTCTTAAATTGAGAGTTGGCTCAAAAATACGTGATCCACATCCTAAACACCTTTTTCACATGACTCAAACTGAATTGTTCAAAAATAATTTAGATGATAAGGTGTTAACTATTACCATTAGTCAAAGATCTTTTGAAAAGTGTAAACCATTATAAGTAAGGATTAACAAGGAAAGAGTCACATGTTGTTGTAAAACTCATGTTCAATTTTGTTACCATTATGATGTATTTCAATCTATATGTAGTACCATGCATAGTAAAGAAATGTTGCAAGAATGTGGTATAAAAATACCACCTCAAACTATAAAGGATTTCATATCAGGTTTGTTTTGTAAGCCACCTAATGAGTAATAATTTCTTTTCAATGCATGTCTTTCTGGTACATGTGATATGTGTGGCAATCTTGCTTTGTTAGATGAATGTTTGCATGAAATTTTTTTGACTACTTTGGACAACAATTAGTTGATGTAAAAAAAATTTAAAATGGGAAGATTGGACTAAGGTGTGATCTAGTTACAAGAAAATTTGGTTGTCATGCATTTATGGATGAGTGTAAGAGTGTGATCATACCAAAATATGTTAAAGACTCTCAATATGATACATGGCTCGATGGACAATTTTGCATATGTAAGAATAAATTTCCAATTGATACTATACTTTCAGTTGTTGACTTTGCATAGAACTACACACTTGCACCCCAAGATGAGGTACAAGCACAATATTAAATTTCAATGCAAGTAGCAAATTTTATTCATATAGTTTGTAGGCATGCACATGATAGTACATAAGAGGATCGAAAAATATTGAGAGAGTATCATTTTTATATGAGTGATAATAAACTTCATTCATATGATTTTTTCCAATATTGCTTCAAGGTCTTTTATGATAATTTAAGAGAGACAAATTCAAATGATGCAGCATCTAATATGGTCAGATAATTGTACAGGACAATTCAAGAATGCTAGAATGTTCTATTGGTTGAGTAGGACACATAGGAAAACTAATATCCAACATATGTGGAATTTTTTTTATGTTAGACATGGTAAAAAAGAACATGATGGTGTTGGTGCATGCACGAAGAGAGCCCTTTGCAGAGAGCAATTAAAATTTGAGGAAAGGGCCAAATTCAAAAATGCACATGACATTGTGGAATGGTGTAACAAATATTTATACACAAGATCAAGTCAGAACTCTACAATCAAACGTTTCTTCTGCCTAGTTGAAGAGAATAATATCCTTTCAAGATATGATTGTGATACAATTAGTGGGTTAGCTAAATGGCATTTGTTTAGGAGTTCAGATTCTAACACTTAAGACTATATGGACTAGGGAGATTTCTTGTTTTTGTCAATTTTGTTTTGTAGGACAATGTGCAGAATACGAGAATATATAATGGGTTGAAGATTGACAACAAAAAACATTAGCACCTACTGACACTCACATTAAAGATGATATAGTAAATGAAAACCTAAATGTTACATTTGCATCAGAAGACTATGATCGTATTTCAAACCTCATACAACCTGGTATGTACAATTTAATTAAATTTGTTGTGATTTCTTCAATTTATATTATTTATTTATGTACATGTCATTAATATAATTCAAGTACATGCAAGTGTACTTTATCTTATCTTGTAGGACATGTTTATGTTGTTATTTCACTTGATGATAATGATGAACAGACTGAGTGTTGGCTAGCTAGATGTGTGGAACCTAAGAAAAAATTGATATGTCATCAAGTAGATGATGATGGTCTTGAGTATCCAATTGGGTCTGTCATTATAGCTAGCACCTAGCTATGTACATACCTAACAAGAAGAAATGGTTTGCCAACGTTTGAAGACTACCAATAAGAAAATAATATTCTACACTATTTTCATTTGGTTGTGGCAATGAATATCAAATTAGAAAGATACAAAGGGAGATTTGCTAATAAGGTACTATGGACAATTTCATTAGAAGAGCATGAGGCAATCATAGATGCATTGCAAAAGAAAGAGGATGCAAGTGGTACAATAGGTTGACTACAAAATGCACACATGTAAGTTTTTTCTTTATTGTGCTCTTTTTATATATGTGCTTATATAATTTTAATGTATGTACATATTGTTAATAGAAAATTAGACAACTTATATACCTCTTATTCAAGTCTCAAGTACAACTTATACAAATTTAAATATTTTAGGTGGATCCAACACCAACATCTTGTGCAATTACACATTGTGAGTGTACATTAAACATATTTACATTATACGCATTGGTCTTATGAATTAATGATTTTACTAACATTTCAACAAACAATATTTTTATTTTGCAGGACCTCATTTGAAGAAGTGTATTCATCCAAATTTTTTATTTCAATCAAAACATGTTGTAAACATTTAAAAATATGAGTTCACTTCTATTTGTGTCCTTTATAATGTTTTACATATATATGACTTCACTTGTTTTAAATATATGAATTTGCTAGCTTTTTAAATATACTGAGTTTAGCAATGTAGAATATAGGAGTTCACTTCTATTTGAAAGTTATTGGTGTGCACTTTGTTGCAATTCTTTAGAATAAATGAGAGGGGGGTGAACCAGTTATCCAAGGTTTAGATGTACAAATAAAAATTTTCACAACTTAGTGAACCCATATCCATAAAACATTTTCATCATGCATGCATCCATTATATTATGCAATCACTTAAACTTGCAGGTTACTATTAAATCAATTTGTAGAAATTTAAACATAAAACATAACAGATTCATTAACACATTTGACACAATGATTTAACGTGGAAACCCAATTTGGGAAAAATTGCCAAAAACATGCTACCCATTCTCACTATTATAAAGTGATGCCCTATGAAAGGCCAACCCTATTAAAGGTTTCAATGCACACTATTAATGTGACCCGGTTAAAGGATTTTAATCACCTTGTTAGGAGTGAGCCTTGTTAGAGGACTTTAGATCATTCACTTGGAATATCACCCGGTTAAAGGATTTACAAATGACTATTAGGTCAACCTTAATCCAAAGGATTTACCCTAGACCAATACAATGATTGGAGAGTAACAGTAAGGTTTGATTTGGTAACAACTTACAACTCCATTTGTAGATTACAAATCTTTGTTTCAGTCCTCCATTCTTCTTGGCTTTCATACACTTCAGATCTAATAGCTTGTTCACCCTTCAAGCATCCATACCCTTAAGCCTTCTTGCTTTGTTTGTCAATGAAGACTATTCTCTTAGGTCACTGAATGAAGCCATACCCTAGATTCCTTGTCTTTCTTAGGTTTTTGCACATGAAAACCCTTACTTCTGACTAGCCATCTCTATAAATAGAGAATTAATATCTTTTTTCATTCATCCTCCATCGTCCATTTTAGGGTTAGGTCAGATTAGGTAGGATTCAACGAATCTACCCCTCATTTCATTTCATTTCCTTCTAGAAATTTCTCCTTCAATTCTCTTTGAATTTGCCCTTAAAATGGTTCACCATGAATTATGTTCCACCAGGTCATCAACCTTATCTTCCACACAGTTCACATAATCCAAGAAATCAAACTTGTCAGCTCAGATTCATCGAATTCTCAATCTTTCTCATAATGCTAACACTCGGCATTAACTAGCTTTTGATACTCAGCACATACTGTGTTGCTTGGTATCCACTGTCAAAACACTTAGCACGAACTAAAGTTTACTAGTGCTCAATATCAACTAAACTTTACTCAACTTACACTAAAATTGAATTTGCTTGGCTCCCAACTATATTTTTGGTCGGCTTGCACTAACTTTTCTCAGCACCTACTGTCCACTCAGTTAAGCTTGGGAGAAAAACTTCATTTAACTTGTTCTTCTAAACTTACTAAGTGTAACCAAACTTTGCAACCTTAAATAGATTATCAGTGCATTATAATATCACTGTCTTAGCTAATTCTTGTACTCCTTTTCATAACTCAACCTTTCCTCTAGGTGCTATTGTTACCTCATTTTATCAAATCATCTTCAACAATCAAACAAATGATAGTACTTAAATCATATAAGCAATTGTCCTACCAAAAAGTAGTAGGTTTGACATCAGTGACAAAACAATGATTGAAACACATTTATCATACTTATATCAATTTGTTTTCAACAATCTCCCTCTTTGGCATTGATGGCAAACCAAATTGACCAATCTTAATCAGTATGACCAATCAGAATACCAAAAAGAAAATAATTCCTTATACTGAAATCTCTCCCTTTATCAGCAACATTCATCTTCTGATTAGGTTACAAAAATTTTGTTATGATCAACAGACAATCAATTCATCCTTATGACTCCCTTTTGATCACTTCTTATATCTCCCTCAGCATTATCTTCCTCTTACTAGGTAGATGTAATTAGCAGGTAAACTTTCTCCCTCAGCTTTCATGAAACTTAGTACACTTTCTCCCTCTTATTTTCTTATTTTATCTCCTTCTTTGAAAAGAATGCCAAAGACATGTCAGCTTAATATGTAGATATGAATATTTTCAGTTTCTCTCTCTATCACCTTACTTGTGACTGATATGTAGTTCCATCTCTTTGATTACTTTAGGCAGCTCCTAAAGTAAGATCCACTGCATCAATGTGTAACATATGTCAATCAACTTGTTTGATGTAGGGCACTCCTCATGCTCTTTTAGATCACCTTTGATAGGGGTATCACCCTTAGTTTATCTCTTAAATAGTGATGAGCATCCTTGGGCAATGCTTTTGTGAAGATATCAACTATTTGCTCTTTTGTGTTAACATATTCCATCTTCACCTCTTTATCTTGAACTAATTCTCTCAAGTAATGATATTTGATTGCAATGTGCTAAGTCTTTGTATGCATCACAGGATTCTTTGATATATTTATAGCACTTATATTATCACAATACAGTATCACAGGTTTAGTGATTTCCTCCTTCATACCTTTGAGTAGTTATTTGATCCATACAATGTTTGTACAATTTACTACAACAAAAACATATTAAGGTTCAACAGTAGATTGAGAAATGTAGTTTTTTTTCTTACTAGTCCATGTGACCAATCTTTTACCTAAGAAAAATGCTCCTCCACTGGTGCTCTTTCTATCATCAATATTTCCAACCCAATCAACATCAGTATAGGCTCTCAATTCAAATTTCTCATTTTTCTTGTAGTATAGTTCAGAGTCTTCTATTCCTTTCAGATGTCTCATTTTTCTCTTAACTGTCATCAATTGATTCTCCCTGGGATTAGCAGAGAATCTCGCAACTATCCCTACAAATAATGCAATATCAAGTCTGCTATGTACTACATACTGTAATTTTCTAATCATAGACCTATATAATGTTTGATTCACCTCAACTAAATCATCATTCTTTGACAATTTGTGTCCTATCACCGTAGGTGTACTTACTAGCTTGGAATCTTCCAATCCAAAAAAATTTCAGTATCTCCTTTACATACTTTGATTGAGTGATGTATACACCATATTTCATCTGATGTACTTGCAAACTCATAAAGAACTTAATCTCTTCAAACATAGACATCTTAAATTATTGCTTCATTTCATTTGCAAAAGCCTTACATAAAGTATCTTGACCTCCAAATATAATATCATCAACAAAATTTCAAATAACAAAATACCTTTGTCTTTCTCTATCTTCAAGTATAGATTGTTGTTATCGTCAGTCCTCTCAAATCCAATCTTCACTAAATAATTATGCAGTCTCTCATACCATGCTCTTGGTGCTTACTTCAAACCATATAAAGCTTTGTGTAGTCTACATACCATGTTTTTGTTGTTAGCATCAATAAATCCTTCTGGTTGTTCTATATAAACCTCTTCCTCTAATATGCCATTCAGAAATGTGGACTTAACATCCTTTTGATAAACTTTGAAACCTTTGTATGCAGAGTAAGTAAGTAGAGTTCTTACTCCTTCCAATCTTGCAATAGGAGCGAAGGTCTCTCCATAGTTTATCTCTTCTTCATTTGCATATCCTTTACAAACTAATCTTACCTTGTTCCTTGTGACTTCACCATTTTTATTTAACTTGTTTCTATATAGCCACTTGGTGCCAATCACATTTTTGTCTTATGGTCTAAGAACTAGAGTCCATGTCATATTTTTCTCAATTTGTTCAATCTCTTCTTCCATGGCTTTCCTCCAATCCACATCTTTTAAGGCATCTTTCACTATTGTTGGTTCTTGCATGCTAAGAAAACATGTATCATTTCTCGACTTGTTTCTTGTCATTGGTCTAGCATCTTTATCTCCAATGATTTGTGCAATAGGATGATGTCTCTTGACATACTTAGACAATCTCGGTTCAGCTCTGGCTTCTACATTTGGTCTCTCAACTTCTAAATCACTATGTGCCTCTTTTTTAGGTAGTTCAGCATCTCTTTCATGTACACTAGCCTCGAAATTAGAATGTGCCTCAACTTCATTATGTAACTCGGCACCTAAATCTAGCTCGACTCCTGAATGCAACTCAACATTCACAGTATGTGACTCGGCAGTCACTAAAACTTGTTGGTTTGCAACATGATTTACAACATCTTCTTTAGTAGGAATAATTTCATAAAAGTATACAAATGATTTTTATTCTTATGGTTCCTTTATAGGTTCGGCCTCATGTACTTCTATATATTCATCAAATTTCACGTTTGCATTTTTCACAACTTTGTTAGTATTAGTATTTAAACACTTATAAGCTTTACTTCTTGTGGAATAACCCAGAAATATTCCTTTTTCACTTTTTGCATCTAGTTTACCATTCCTAAAATCTTTGAGAATTTAGCATTTGTTTCAAAATACCTTAAAATATTTTACATTGGGTAAGTATCCATACCATATTTCAAAAGTTGTTAAATGAGTACCTTTCTTGACTTGTGCATGGTTCAATATATAGACAATTGTACGTACAACTTCTCTCCAATATTTCAAAGCAACATTTTTATCCATCATGAGTGTCCTAGTATAGTTCATTACAGATATGTTCCTCCTTTCAACAATTCCATTTTGTGGAGGGGTTCTAGAAGCATATGTTTGTCTTTTGATTCCTCTTTCATTACAAAACATCTCAAACTCATTTGATGCAAATTCTCCTCCTCTATCATATCTCAAACATTTCAAACTTTTACCTGTTTCTTTCTCAACTCTTGCTAAGTACCACTTAAACATTTGGAAAGCATTAGATTTATGTTTTAGAAACATAATTGTCATCATTCTAGAATAATCATCAACAAGCAACATAATATACTTATCTCCTTTGTATCTTTGCACTTCAATTGGTCCACACAAGTTAGTATGAACAATCTCTAATATTCCTTTAGCGGTATACATCTTATTATTAAAACTTAACTATGGCATTTTTCTTAACCGACATTGTTTGCAAATTAAATTGTTAGTCTTTTTCAACTTAGTCAAACCTCTAACTCTTCTCATGTTACTGTTACTAACCAAGTTATCAAAATTAACATGACATAACCTCTTGTGCCATAGTTGCACATCATCAAATTCTACAACTAAACAAGTAGCATCCTCTATATCAAGGTAGAATAGATTACCTCTAGTTTGATCACCTTTTCCATATGTATCATATATCTTAGCAATTTTGTTCTCAAACTCAACCTTACATCCCAAATTATTTAGTTGTGACACACTCAGCAAATTATAGTTAAGTCCTTCAACATAGTAATCATTGTCACATAAAATCTTTTCTCTAAGCTTGATAGAACCTTTTCCTTTTATTACACATGGTGCATCATTACCAAACCTTACACTATTTCCATCATAATATTTCAAGGTAATGAACTTACTTTTATCTCTAGTCATGTGATGTGAACACCCATTGGCAATGATCCATCTATTATTCTTGTTCACACAAGACACTATTGCAGTTGCCTCGACCTCATCAGATTCATCTTTCATTGCAACATACACCACTTCATCATCATGATCTTCAGATCCATCTTTTGTTTCCTCTTCGACAATGTAGCAAGACTTCTTGCCTTTGTCTTTGTATTCTTTGTTGTCTTCATTTTTTCTACTTTTGTACTTATCACCACCTCTGTAATTCTTCTTTTCTAGACATCTAGCAGCAATATGACCAACCTCATTGCAATTGAAACACATGATAGGTAACTTATCTTTAAACTTGCCTTTACCTCTATGAAATCTCCTTGCTAATAGTGCTTCAAGTTGATCTACATCTTCCTCATTTGTATCATTGTCACTTGACACATCTTTTGTCTTTTTCTTCTTCTTCTTCTCATCAAGTTCCTTTAATGACAACTTAGCTTTGAAAGGAGATTCAATATTTTCAAGTTTGTAATTATCAAATTTAGATAGCTCAAAAGCAGTGATCCTACCTATTAGACCTTCAAGAGTTAGATCATTCCCTGGCATACATCTCAGTTCTTGTATTGCAGAAACTCTAATAGCATAGATGGGCAACAGTGTTCTCAAAAATTTGCTTAGTATAGTATCATTATCTATTTTACTAGTAGCTCCTCTTATTGCATTAAGAACATCTTTAATCCTAGAGCAATATTCTCATCTTCTTACATTTTTATTTCATCAAATTTATCTCTGAGACTTTCAGCTCTGGCTCTTAGAACATTCTTGTCACCTCCATAAATAGTTTGTAGAGCATCCCATATTTTCTTTGCACTGTCACAACCCTTGATATCATCAAACTTGGCATAGCCTAGGGAAAAGGCAATCTCCAACATTTCCTAGTTGTGTTCTTTCTTCTTTTTTCAGATCTTCAGCAGTTAGGGCTCCAGCAGGATCAATTACTGGTATGCTCAACACAAATGGTAAATTGTGTGTGATCTCCAAGACCTCCTAGGTGTAGCTTCATCAAAATTTTCCACATAGGAAAGTTATCTCTATTAAGCTTAGGCACTTCTCTTTTTGACATCTTGATCTTTGTGCTTCTAGTACCTTCAAACTAGTCATCTTAAGCAAATGGCTTTGATACCAATTGTTGGAATTTTTTAGAATAACTGAGAGGGGGGTGAATCAATTATCCAAGGTCTAGATTTCCAAATAAAACTTTTCACAGCTTAGTGAACTCATATCCATAAAAAAATTTCATCATGCATGCATCCATTAGATTATGCAATCACTTAAATTTGTAGGTTACTGTCAAATCAATTTGGAGAAATGTAAACATAAAACATAATAGATTCAATAACACATTTGACACAATGATTTAACATAGAAATCCAATTTTGGAAAAACCACTAGTAACATGCTACCCATTCTCACTCTTCTAAAGTGATGCCCTGTGAAAGGCCAACCATGTTAAAGGTTACAATGCACACTATTTAATGGGACCCGGTTAAAGGATTTCAATCACCCTATTAGGAGTAAGCCTTGTTAGAGGACTTTAGATCATTCATTTGGAATGTCACTCGGTTAAAGAATTTACAAATGATTGTTAGGTAAACCTTAATCCAAAGGATTTACCCTAGACTGATACAATGATTAGAGAGTAACAGTAAGGCTTGATCCAATAACAACTTACAACTCCATTTGCAGATTACATATCTTTGTTTTAGTCCTCCATTAATCTTGGCTTTCATACACTTCAACTCTGATATCTTGTTCACCTTTAAGCATCCATACCCTTAAGCCTTCTTTCTTTGTTTGCCAATGCAAACTCTTCTCTTAGGGCACTGAATGAAGCAATACCCTAGACTCCTTGTCTTCCTTAGGTTCTCACACATGACAACCCTTGCTTCTAAGTAGCCATCTCTATAAATAGAGAACTAAGATCTTTTGTCATTCATCCTCCACTGTCCATTTTAAGGTTAGGTCAAATTAGGTAGGATTCAATGAATCTACCCCTCATTTCATTTCATTTCCTTCTAGAAACTTCTCCTTCAAATCTCTTTGAATTCACCCTTAAAACAATTCACCATGAATTCTATGCCACTAGCTCATCAACCTTATCTTCCACACGGTTCACATAATCCAAGAAATCAAACTTGTCAGCTCAGATTCATCAAATTCTTGATCTTTCTCACACTCGGCATTAATTAGCTTATGATGCTCGACACATACTGCATTTCTCAACATCCACTATCAAAACACTCAACACGAACTAAAGTTTATTGGTGCTCAGCATCAACTAAACTTTACTTGACTTACACTGAAATTGACTTTGCTCAGCTCCAACTAATTTTTTGCTTGACTTGCAATAACTTTTCTCGGCACCTACTATTCACTCGATCAAGCTTGGAAGACAAACTTTGTTTAACTTGTTCTTCTAAACTTACTCAATGTAACCAAACTTCGTAACCTTAAGTAGATTATCAATTCACTATTATATCATTATCTTAACTGATTATTGTGCTCTTTTTCATATCATAACTCAACCTTTGCTATTTGTGCTATTGTTACCTCATTTGATCAAATTCTCTTCATCAATCAAACAAATGATGGTACTTAAATCATATAAGCAATTGTATTACCAGCAAGTAGCAAGTTTGACATCAATGACAAAAAAATGATCGAAACACATTTATCATACTTATATCAATCTATTTTCAACACACTTGATATTAAATTCTTTGTCAATTTGTAATGACCTCCTATATTTTTCCATTAATTTTACATTCAAACATGTTTAAATTAATGTTCCTACGTTTGAAATCAAATTATTGCTCATACCATATATGAACAAATGTGTCATAACATGAATAAAATGTGTCTTGATAAACAAAACGTGTCATACTTACAACATGATAACATAAGGAGAGACCATACACTAGCATGATAACAAGTCATAAAAATATATAACATGGTCTAATATGTGATAACATGATCTATCAAGTCAAAAAAAAAAAATTAGATAAGTGTCCTAATAGAAAGTGTATTGTAATAAACAAAATGTGTCATAAAAAAATGATGTAAAGGTGCCAAAGGACCTAATATATATGATATGCAGTCCTCTTTACTCCACGTGAAGAGGACTCTGATGGATCATGCTATGTAACATGATGTGTCTCATAATGTGGGGCATCGTGTGTGGCATCCTAAGAAGAAAATTTGTACATGCTTAATTGAAATGGTTTTCAAATCTAGTATGCAAATAAAATTAAATATTTAGTACTTATTTAAAATTTTACCAAGTGTCCCTTTGTAAGAGGAGGAGGTGCACTCTCATGGCTACCAAATGTGGCAGAGGTCAAGTCTTGCAAGAGAATACATAAATTTTAAAATTTTGATAAAGATCATAATGGACTACATAAATAACAATACTAACCCCAAAGGATGATGTTTATACCTCCATTTGGCTTAGTCCTATACTCCCACTAACACTCATGGCAACATCCTCCGAAAATCATGGATACATAAACCTTGAGTTAAAGTTATAGATACATGAATTACAAAGTACGTAAATTAAAAAGTACATAATTTACACTACAAATTTTTCAAATAAAAGCATATATATCATATATGAGTACTAGCCAGTGTCACAGATGAGTCTAGAGATATGCTTCTACCACGATGATCATGTACTCCAATGGCCTACAATTGCAATACACAATGATGAAAAAAAGTTGTAAATATAAGTTAGTAAGCATACATATGTAACAAAACAATCTTGAAAAAGTACATACAATAGGTATTTTAGTCTGAGCCTCACTGCTAGACGCACTGACATGTCTAAAATGATCAAAAGGTGAAGGACTAAAAAATAGACTGTACTGAGGCCTAGATGGAATAGTGTCATCCATCCCCTATTCGTAAAACCAACATACATTATTATCCATGAATCAAAGTTGAAGATAAGTTAATAACAATGTGTACATAAAAATAGTAAAAATATTTTTTCTTGAAAAGTTCATACCGTAGTTATTTGAGGTTGTGCCTCGCTGGTGGATGAATCAAGACCTATAGAAGCATCTAACTATGTAACTGACGACAATTCTTACAAAATAAAACAAAAAGAATCAATTAGCACATGTTATTAAATTTGAGTTCCAATCTACATAATTTTTATTATAATTCAAAGTGCATATTGTATGAGGGATGCCAACGTCTGAAGATCTTGAAAAAAAAACTATATTGTCTCATGGGAGGAACAATATCATCTATCCTCTATTAATTGAAAATCAACATACATTATGGTTAATACAATTATGCATATGTAGAAGGCAAATAATAATGTACTTTATAAATTATAATTAAATTTGTACCCACTGCTCCTAGTTATCTTCCTCTACACAAAGAAGGTCAACAAATGATGACACATCAATATCATCACCACCACCACCATGAGCAGCATATGCCTCATCATCAAAATCACCACCCTCGACAGTATGGGCATCATGTGTTGTATCTGCATCACTCTAGGGGCCTATGCATATATCCCCATAACTGGTACAAATGTGTCCAAGGGAACGAATATCCCATGCCTACATCCATTGATGTACTAAATTGCCCAAAAGGGTACTCAATGAACTAAGAGCATATGACACAATTGATGCAAGAAGAGGAATAAAAGGCTGAGGGCATTGGTGATTGTTGGTATTATCACTGAGCTTTGCCCCAAGCCTATCCTAAGGCATCCCTCCACCGGCCCCCTAAAATGATTTTATATCAAAATAATTGGGTTTTAAACCCAATTCGAACTCTTTCCATAATTTCCTAAGAAAGTACATGGGAACCTCATGATTAGTGTGTGGTGGATGGTCAAATTCCATCCACCATCATTCCCAAAAATGTTGTGATATGTGGGGCTGTGTACACCATCTAATAGAGATACAAGACTTCTTCTCACTTATCTCTTCACCTGTCTTCGGCTTCTTAAAATATCTTTTTAAATGTCTTTTATTTCTTTTTAGGTCATGAACCTATTTATAAGACAAGTTGTCAGAATAAAAGGCACGCATGTTTTTCCTCCATGCTCTAAAGCTATCTATCTCATAGTCCAAGTGCTCTACAGATTGTACAACACATTGCATACTATCTGCAAGGTGAAGTAGCTAGTGGGATGGGTCTCGTGCCTAAGGGTCTCTATGTATCGCATGAGGTCACAAAGGATTCACATCATGCTCTCTTGCAAATCCTCTAGGGTAGGTGGTGGAGGAGGACTAGGTGGTCATGGAGGTGGGGTGGAGGTGGGGGTGGAGATGGAGGGGGTGGGGTGGGGATGGGGCTGGGTTTGCATGAATATTTTAAAATACATGTCATAGTTAGGGTAAGGGATTTTGATTATGTAATATGTTGAAGTTGATGAAAGATCAACCCCACAACTCCCAAGAATCACCTGCATGCAAACCCTTATCACAAAAAGAGAAAAGCAAGAGTTATGGAGGTTGGAATTAACAGATTCATAGATGAGACATTTTTGATGAGCAAAAAGAGAAAGTGGTACTATCAAAAGTGAATCAATGTTTAATTACAAAGAGAGATCATCCTTATAAAGGAGATCAAAACGCTAACAGGTAACTAACCTAGGTTGCATGATAATAATTAATTATTCTATACCTAGAGTTTAACTTAACTAAACTAGAGATAATAAGTGATTTAATAATTAAATCAATATGATTTAATTAATAATAAAATACTTTATTACTCTAACATCCCCCTTAATATAAAATTAGGGAGTAACTAAAAAGCTAGAAACTACTATTGAAAGTAAATTTGGGTCCTAGCAACAAGACTTGATGAGGTACCCAAGCACAACCAAATCTCTAAAAAGAGGAGAAATAGAGAAAACCACATGGGAAAAACTCTACTACAAAAAGAGATGGAAATAATGTGGAAAAGAACTAGTAAAGGACTGAAAAAGCCTCCAAAGTAGGAAATGTCCTAGAAGATAGGAACAAAATATGATCATGAAGAACACCATTGAAGCATGTAGAAGCTACAATGCTCTATCAAAAGTACTTGATGATCTAAAGAACCTCCACTAAAATAGAATCTGACCAAGTAGAGAAGACTATAATCTACATCGAATCAGGAAGCACAGAAAGGCAAACAACTAAACTCGAAGATATAGATGGCATAAAGTACCAAGGCCTGAAGAGACGATCAATCGAACATGGAAGATTGCAACCAAAGTAGGAACGAAAAGAAGAGTGTCTATATGGTAAATGATCCATCTCACCAAAATCCATAGGTACCCAGCCACTGCATCTACCTAGTACATAGGAACAAAAACTAAATACATAGCTCACTCCATCAAACTAAGGAAGCATGAGAAACAACAAAAGAACTCCCCTAATGTAGAAAAGGTTGAGGTGACAGGAAACTGGAAAAGTGGGCCAAAAGAACTATATGTCAAGGAACCACGATTAAGAAGCACAAAAGAGTACATATGTGTCCTGAGATGATGAATCTCAAACACATCATGTGGCTAATGTCACAAAAGGGAAACTCACTGGACAAAGGAAGATGGAAAACAAAGTCAAAACATCAACCCCCTATGGAACTTTAATAAGAGTAGTGCATGTATAATAAGGAACAAGATATGGTGAATCCCAAGAATAAAATAATCTATACAAGTGTCCTTAGATGACACTACTCGAAACAGAAGGAAAAACAACTGAAACAAAAATACAAATGCAATATGGTACTTTATCTTAGTGCATTTGCAAGAATGCATACAATAGATGTCTACAAAGACCAAAAGAGATATAAGCCTTATACAATAGATAGTACAACCCATGATGAATCACCTGAAGCAACGAAGTCAATCCCTAAGCCTGAAACAACCAAGATATCCACAAAAATGAAAAAGACTGAATAGAATGTGCCTAGAGTAGAATTTGGAAAAGCAACTAGCATCATTGGAAAGAGCTTAGAAAGATCTTTCCAATGATATAAAGAATTCCCAAATCAAAGATCGAATGCTCCAGATATAACTCCCAGAGTGCAAAATAGAACCCCTAACTTTGATAGCAGAAAAACTCATTAAAAAAAGAGCATCAAAACTGGAAAAAAAAAATGTATCACTGGGACAGGCTCAAAACTAGCTTTCTAGTGATATCTCATTTGTGGAAAAAAAAAGTCTATATGCTCGAGATATGAGAAAAAAAATGAAGGTAGATCCAAATAGAGCCTAAAGGGAAGACATGAGAGTTGATGTAGTGCTGACGTTAGCAAGTGACGAGCATAAATTTGACAGGCTAACTGTCGTCGAGGCAAAAAAATGCTAAAAAATGACCCCTGCTGGAAAAAAAATTCTAGTCGTTGGAAACAAGAAAAAGATATCAGAAAATCACTATCGCTGGTAAAAGCGTTGATGTTGGAGAAACAAATTCGATGGCCAAAAAAAGACACATGTGTTTAAAAATAAAACACCAAGCAATGGTAAAAACCATGAATCCCCAACTCCGCTCACCTCCATAAAAAGCATCCAAAAAAGGTGGCCCATTAAAAAAGGCTTAAGAGAAAGCCTAATAAAAATGTCACTTCCAACAAATCATGCAAAGAAAAGGCCAAGTCAAGATTTGGAGATCCATTGCTGACATGGTGTGCATGGGAAAAAAGGTCAAACCCACTTATCGTGCTAAAAATTTCATTGATGGAGCCTAAGAAAATGTATAGATCCCATCAAAATAATGGGTCCATATAAACGCCAAGTGGCTCATGGCATCAAAAAAGAAGCGCTATAATAAATCTGTCACTGGATGGGCCCGTGATAAACATCATCTCCCAAATAATTCCACTCCCATCATACACGCATACCAAGCTAGAGAAAAAAAGGGGTCCACAAATGGGTGGATGAACAAGAAATGAGTCAATGGTGATGTGGCCTCCAAAAAAAATGTTTAGCCCATAAAACACGTGGTGAATCACACATAACTTGGTGTCCAAACTCCAACAACCTTGCGAACTCCACAAAAACTTGGGGTTCATTCGCATGCAATGGTCCTTGACCTTGGGCTAGTGAACATTTCCAAAGTTGACCACATGTGCAAGCCAAGGATGAAGCTAAGCAATGATCACTGTTAGAGAAGTGGGGCCACTAAAACATTGTAGGCATGGGCCTGCAACTCGGAGGATGAGAAGCAAGTTTCGAGAGGGTACTATTGGGAGGTGTTTCGCTTCAAACTGGATGTTGTCCACCAATAAGAATGTTGTATGAGCATCAAGACCACCAGTCCACAACTAGCCAATCAAGCTATAGATATTCAAAGAAGCCAACATAGCCTGGGACAAAGAGGCTGGCAAAATGAAAAGTGTGGCTCAAAAAAAGTTGGTGAGAGGCCCAAAAAAAATCACATGCAATATGGAAAACTAGGAATAACAAGCCGCGTGGGAGAAGACAGAGCCACGAGGCCTAATACAAACCACCCATTCACATTGCGATTTCCAAAATGCCCATATTTTTGGACCAAAAATTGATTTAAAAATTAAAAAAATCATTGCTCCTCAGAATTCGTGTCGAGATCAATATGGCCTGGATGCAAAATATTTTTGCCTCAGAAATCAATTTTGTCCAAATGGGACATATTTTATATGGACATGGGGATTTTCAAGCACTCTGAGCTCAACGGTGATATCCATTTGAGCTCAAAGTGCTCCAAAAAATAGGGACCCTCCAAATCCAGTACAAAAGCATTTCTGAAAATGGAGACCCTCTAAAGGAAAAAAAAATGACATATCTAAAAACCAAGGCAAGCCTCTCATAAACAGAACAAGGGCATGGAGATATGGAGCTCTAATATCATGTTGAAGTTTATGAAAGATCAACCCCACAGCTCCTAAGAATCACCTGCATGCGAGCACCTGTCACAAAAAGAGAGAAGCAAAAGCTATGGAGGCTAGAATTTCACATCCATAGATGAAACATTCTTGATGAGCAAAAAGATAAATTGCAATTATCAAAAGTGAATCAATGTTTAATTACAAAGAGAGATATCCTTATAAAGGAGATTGAAACCCTAATAGGTAACTAACCTAGGTTGCATGATAATAATTAATTATTATATGCCCAAAGTTTAGCTTAAGTAAACTAGAGATAATAACTGACTTAATAATTGAATCAATATGATTAAATTAATAAGAAATTACTTTATTACACTAACATAATAGTTAGCTTGTTCAAACTAGTAATGTTCATTTGTCATCTAGGTCGGCACTAATTTGAAAATGGAAACGTATTTTGTCATCTAGGTTGGTACTAATTTAAGTCATTATCTAGAGTTAGGCCTTTGAGGTTTAGGGTTAGTTGAAGAACGATAGTAGGAGAGAGAAAGAGGGAGAACAAAGAAAGGGAGGAGAGAGAAAGATGATGGTAGGATTATTATCGTGTTCTATGCATTTGAGGTTTAGGGTTGGTTTTAGAATCAAAGTTATTATGTAGTTATATGCATTTGAGGTTTAGGGTTAGTTTTAGAATTAGAGTAAGGGTTTCAGATTATATGGGGAAATCTCTAAATTAATATCCAAATAAAATTTATTTGTTTTGTTAAAAAAAACTTGTGAAAACAAATATCAAACTCCTAAATGGGAAGAACCACAATTAAATGTATCTTATGTAAGACTTTAAAAATGTGAATTTGTTAAGATTTCTTTAGTGCACATTGATCCATAATAAAAATCAATACAATTTCTGACTTTAAAGATCAATAATACATTTGAAAGACATATATAACATTAAAAAAAAACTATATAAATTCCAATAAAGTTTTAGCATTTGTCTTAGTAAAGGTTTAGGTTATGATTATGATAATAATTAAGTTTATGATTTGAGTTTGCAATATAGGTAGTGTTATGATTATGCTTAGACTTTTGGTTCTAAAGTGTTAGGGTCTATATTACATTTTAATGTTTGTGTTTATATTTATGTATGCAAATGTGTTACATGTATATAAATATTTTTAATGTACACATATTTTATGTATGCATGTGTTTGTAATATAAATGAATTTTAAATGTATATATATATATATATGTTTAAATAATTGTATTAGTTTTAAATTTGTAGATATATATCATATTTATCCTAGAAAGTCATAGGGTTGTAATATATATTTTCACTTGACTTGCACAATTTTTTCTTTTCTTTATATAAATATTTCATAAAGTATTAAATTTTGAAAAATATCGAGATGATTGGACAAGTGGTTTAGGAGATTACTAGATTAATAAAATGAATTATTTGATATTTAAATAAATATTAATAATTAGCATCAAATTTGCATTTCCACATTTCAAATTAGGATCAAGATTCTATCAACCTTGTGAATTTTATATATTTAGTTAAACCTAATATTGTGGGTATATCATCCATAATGGCTAAGAGATTCACCATAAATAGTAAATATTATGACTTTTGATAAACTCATGGACGTGGTTTCAACCATTGAGGTTTTTGATAATGCATGCCAGTGGCTAGAGAAACATATTGTTGTAGGATATTTTGGTTAGTGTTATGTGTTTTCGTTGATGTCAACCTAAAAGCTTACAATATGTATTATAGCATTTGATGATGACAATGACTAAGAATAGTTAACACTAGACATTATTTTTTGGATTAAGGTAAAAATAGGTTTTATAAGGGGACCCAAAACCCCAAATAAACTAAAAAATTTGAATGATAATTTTAAATTAACAAAGTGAACAGAAAATTATCTAACCCTAGAAATATAAATAACTTACACGTAACTTGAAACCCCTCAAAAACATTGTATTAAACCATTGTATCAAAATTGTCTTAGTTCAGAGAAATACTTATGTTTAGTGTTAGGGTTAGGGTTTAGCCTATGATTAGGATAACAGTTAAGTTTATGATTTGAGTTAGCAATATAGTTAGTGTTATGATTATGCTTAGACTTTTGGTTCTAAAGTGTTAGGGTTTATATTACATTTTGGGTTATGGTTACACTTTATATATGGATTAGGTTTTTAGTTAGGGTTTAAATGAAAAATCTTGATCCTAAATATCGAATCTCAATTTGCTAACCAATAGTCCTAAATACTACATCTAAATCTAAAATTGTAAACCCCAAATCCTATCCTAAAAATAATCCTAAATAATGAACCCTACTTATAAATGCTAAACATGAACCCTAATTGTAAATGCCAAATCATAATTGTAACCTTAATCATCAATGTTAAACCCTTATCCTAAATGCTAAACCCTAACCCTTTAATACTAAATGTTAAACTCTAATCTCAAAATTATTAAACCCTAATCCTAGCCTATTCTTAAATCCTAAGCCTAATTATAATCTAAAATCAAATACAATCTACAATACAAAATGTTAAACCCTAGTCCTAAATGTTAAATGCTAAACCTTAATCCTAGATCATTAAATGATAATTAGGGTTAGTATTTAGGGTTACGGTTAAGATTAGGGATTAAAATTAAGATTATTATTTTTTAATTAGGATTAGAATTAGGGCTTGGCATTTACTTTTAGGGTTAGGATTTAAAATTATGGAACTTAGCATTTACAAAATTAGGTTTTACTATTGAACATTAATATATGTTGGTTAAGATTTAAGATTTAACATTTTCGATTAAAGTTTTGCTATTTAGAATTAAGGTTACAATTTAGCATTTAGGATAAGGGTTAGGCTTACATTTAATATTACAGTCTAGCATTTAGTATTAGAATTAGGGTTTAACATTTAAAATACAAGTTTAGCATTTGCAATTAGGGATAGGATTATGGTTTGTTGTTGACAACTATGGTTTCGTATTGTTGGTGTAAATAAGTATTTCACTATTTACACTTACTTAAGTTTACTTAGGTTAATGGGTTATTTAATTATTTTGCATTATTTTATTAGGTGAGACACTTAGGAGTTTGTGTACTCTCACAAAAGTATGCAACTCTAATTATGCACATGGTGTCTACAAAAAAAGAGTTTGCATCATTCACTGAGTTGTCATGTTGACAACACAGTTATCCGCACTCCTCATTTAGCACATGTTGTCTACACCATTGATTTGTGTGCTACACCATTGTAGGCTTATCCTCACATCATCACACTTAATTATGTGCTTAATAGAGGATAACCCATATCTGGTGGACATGTGCTTGGTTGTATGACTTATCATGATGTTGACTTCTATGCATTCTAGAAGCTCCCCAAATGCCTTTATATACAAGCACTCCTAGTGTACTCTTGTAGTGGCATATGACATATTGAATGAATATCGTCATTTTGATCATACTCTCTCTATTGGTCTATTGTGTGCTTGTGTTGAGTTATTTAGTTCTTGGGTGAATTCTGGCCTAAGCCAAATTCTTACATGGTATCAGAGCTCAAGGAGATTCTCTACAGATAGCGGTTCGAGAACGTTCATGCTTCAGCACCTCGACTCGAATCCAGAGAATCTACAAAAATTGGGAGTGTCCAAAGCCAGATTTGACCTCACCATTGCGTTTGAGCATCGATTCGATGAAGATCAACTATAAATTTGCCTATGCTGGGTGAAAGTTGATCGTGAGGCAAAAAAAATTGCAAATCGGAACCTTGAGGCCCCGATTTGCAATTCGAGTATGGTCATTTTTGGATCTATTTAATTCATTTTTGGATTTGAATTTAATTTATCTCTACAATTTCTCTGTATTTTTGAATTTTATTTTTGGAATAATTGCATGTCCAGTCGGGCCGTTAGAGAATTGTTTTTAGCATAACTGGGCTGTCAAATCTCGGCTCTGCAATTTTGGGTATTTTATTTTTGTAGGCTATTATACAAACAGCGGGCATTATTAGTTTGGGCCATACAACACAGAAATCTAGCCGCGACCCTTACATATTTTCTAGCGGTCTTCAACAATCTTTCATAACCTGCATGACCACAACCTGCGGCTTGCTTGCGTTTAGGTAAAGAGTTGAGGGTTCTTCATTTTAAGCACCTCGGTAAATGATGTACCCACGAATGTGGGATATTTTTTAAAAAAGATTGGCGACTGCTTTATCAAAACTCGGCCTACAAAGAGGAAATTCGGCAATGGCCTCAGCATAAAATAAACCAGCAATCGTTGTTCTCCTTTCCAGCATCGAAAGTCTGTAACCCCCGTGACTTGGGTTATTCTGGTAGTGCATTTAGGATTTTGGCATACTATGATAGGAACCTGACCTACATTGAAGACGCCACATGGCGAAGAGTAATTAGCCCACGCGGACGCAGTTTGACACACAACAAATAGCCCACACACGCGTACAGTGCCTGCCCTATCAACTGTCTGCGACGCTAGAGTGGAACACATCGACACGTGAGCAAAAACCTATGACACATGGCAAAGACATGTCACTCTGCCATATCAGCAACAAATCATCACATCCCAATCAACCCACCATACCTCTGGTCAGCACTTGTGTGGCAGACATGCCATTTTTTGTCTCCATTGTTTGTACAGTATGTATAATGGGTCGTACGGATCCGTACAAGTGACATCATTATATGTACATGCTGACATCATCAAATGACCCGAGTGCGCTAACATCATCAAATCCATTAGCCTAAATTTGACAATCGTCTGACCGTCATACCAGGCCAAATTTGAACTACAACAACGATCGTATGACTGTCAAATTTAACCCCCTCATTCGCTAATGCAACCCCTCTCCATATTGATTTTGATTTTTGTAGTCCAACTTCGGAAGGCCATAATTTGGACTTTTGGACTTCAAATCAGGTGCAATTTTTTTTGAAATTGGTTAGAATTTCCTAAATTTTTTAGTGGTACATCTCTTTTCTAGTTTTGGTGCAAGAAATTGTCAAAATTTTCATTTTTTGGTGACTGTACCTGCATAATCCTACATTTTGCAACTTCAAACGCTCTGTACGGGCACATCTGGAGTCGAAAATAGGTTCCTTTTTTTTTGAAATTGCATTATTTTTTGTGTACTTTCTAGATCTGCTATCAGATTGTAGGCTTGTGTGGACAAAAGTGTCACTTTTAGAAATAGGGTCTTTCTTTGCTTTGTAATGCTTCAGAATTGTAGCACATTGTAAAGTTCCAGATTTGTAATCCATTAAGAGGTTGTAACAAGCAAAATCAAAAGTCCATGAAGGCCAAAATTGGCAAGTGGCCCATTTTAATCACACTACTGATAAAGTGCCCAAAGCATCTATTTTGGGGGGGTTTCTTGATTTAGTGAAAAGGGGGGGTGTTCTTGGTGTTGTGTTCTTGCTTTTCTGCACTTTTCTTTCATTTTCTGCATTATGGGCAACTTTAAGTTTCCTAAATTAACTCCACATAACTATGCGACATGGTCCATAAAATGCGGTATCACTTAATGCATAATGGAGTTTCACAATATGTAGATGGTACTCTTCCTAAACCAGCAGGTGATAAAGTTTCAACAAGAGATATTTTAGCTTGGGTAGCAATGGATAGGAAGCTCTAGGTGATATATGTTTGGGGGTTGATGATAAGATCGTGTATCAAATCAAGAAGTGTTCTACATCTGAGGAATCTTGGGATACCCTCGAAAGCCTTTATGGTAAAGTGTCTGAAGAGGATGTTTTCAAAATTGAAGATGAGCTTGTCTCCTTAGATCCTAAGTCATATGATTCTATATAGGATTTCATTATCAAGGTGAATGAACTAAGGACAAAACTTACTAATTGTGGGAGTTCTATCAAAGATGACAGACTGACCTATCTCATACATAACAAGATTCCATCAAAGTATTCCACATTTGTATCTTCTTTTAACACCTTTAAGACTACCTTAGGGTCTGCCTATAAGAAAGTCACTTTTGATGAATATGTTGATTTGTTGGATACTAAAGAAAAGAAGTTGAAATCAATGAGGATTCTCAAATCACCTAAGTCTAAAGCATTGGTGGCCAACAATGAGGGTTCTCAAAATTCAACTGGACAATCTTCAAATAAAGGAAAGGGTAAGAAGAAATGGAAGAGCAAATCAGATGATGCAAAAAAGCCAACACCACAATCCAATCAACAAGGCAAGTCCTCAAATTCCAACAAGAAGGGGGGCAACAATAATAAGGAGAAGAAGTGCACTTATTACAAGAAATTGGGTCATGAAGAGCATGAGTGTTATCTTAAAAAGATTGATGAGCTGACCAACTTAATGTTCCATTGCCTAATGCTTACAAGGATAAAGTGTCTTCTTCGAATTCCAAGGGCAAAGGGCAAGCACGCATGGAAAATTCAAACTCTTCAAAGGAATGGATATTTGACTCTGGTGCCTCATATCACATGGGTTCTTCAAAGGAGGATTTTTCTTCAATGAAGCACTCAAAGGTACCACATATCTTCATGGGAGATGATAGAAAAATGGAAGTTGAAGGGAAAGGAAACGTGGAAATGGAAAATGGAGAGTTTCAAGAGGTTCTCTATGTTTCAAAACTAAGTTCAAATCTCCTTTCAATCTACCAAATCACTCACCTCAGAGATGGACATAGAGTTGAGTTCCTTCCAGACTTAGTTAAAGTGCACAGTCTTAAAGACGACCTTAGTTGCAGTGGGGAAAGTGAATCATAACAAGAGGTTGTACTTTTTCTCCCATTTTGTGCCCAAGTCTCCTTCAAAGGCCTTGTTATCACAATCCAATTCAAACATGCAATTATGGCATGAGCATTATGATCATCTTGACTTTCACTACCTTCAGCAACTTTGCACATACCGAATGGTGAAAGGTCTACCTCAAATCAACTTTTCTAAGGGTGAATGTTCAACAGATTCAGTGGATATGCATCCAGAGGGGAAGTTACAAAGAGGGAAGTCTTCAAGAGCACCAGGTGTTCTACAGATGGTTCACATGGTATTAGTAGGTTCTTTTGCATTCAGCCAGGGTCACTACATGCTTACCTTTGTTGATGACTTTTCAAGATACACTTGGGTCTATTTTCTTCATAATAAGAATGAAGTGTTGGACAAGTTTCTAGACTTCAAGAATCATGTAGAATAGAAATCCATGAAAGCCATCAAAGTTCTCCGAATGGACAATGGAAGCATGTATGTGAATAGAAGAAAAAGACTTTTGCAGACTTGAGGGAATTAATCTTCAGACTCCGTCAACATTCAGTCCACATAAGATAGATGTTGCAGCTTTGAGGATCCGAACTGTTAAGTCTATGGAAAGTTGCATAATACAAGCCAAGTCTCTAGATCCATCATTAGAAGTCGAAGCAATCTCTAGTGCCACTTGCATTCTTAATCGTTCTCCTCATCCAGCCTTAGATGGCAAGACTCCTTTTGAGGCATGGTGCGGCAGAAAAGAAATTGTGACACACTTCAAAGTCCTCGGTTGTCTTACATGGGCAAAGATATCTTCCAAGGGATACAAGGCATAGTCATCTCGACCTTGTACTTTCATTGGTTATGAAGACAGTGTGAAGGCATACAGACTTCTAGATCTAGAGACACATCATATTTTTGTGGAGAAGGATGTATACTTTGAGGAAAGTTCACCAAGCTTGTCCTCTACTCCTCTCCGCACATCATATCATGTGGAAACTAATAGTGACACTAGCGATAGTGCTTCAATAGATTCAGACACGTGGGGTTCTATCGACAATTGCAGTGACAGGTCACTACATTAGTTCAGTCCACATGCATACATAGCCACAGTGATAGGCCCAACACAATAGGGTACATCCAGTCTTCCAAGTACAAGTTCAATGATAGATTTGGGAGACAGTGTTGATGATCTGCCTCTTCTTCTTGATGTAGCAACAACTTCTTCAGTTGTCGTAAGGGCTCCATCTGACCTTCTTGTCCATTCTCTACATGATCGATCCTCACAGGTTGAAGTGATTGTGGATACTTATGATCAACAGATGTAGGAAGGTTCTTCATCAGTTGTAGAGACAAACAGTTCTTTGGGACAGGTTCTTCAGCCAGTTGATCAAGTTTCAGAGACATCACTCATCCATGGGATTCTTTCCACACACAGTGGAAGTGTCTCATTTGTACCCTTGGCATTGTTTCTGTATCACCTATTTTAGTAGAGTAAAATGAACACTAATCTATAAAAAGCATTCTCAATACTAAAAACAAATAAACACTTAAGATAGGACCAAAGAAGACAAAATTGAGGAAAGTAGACCAAAGATGGTAAACTCCTCAAGTGCTTCTCATGATGACGAAGCTATGTCCCTGATGGATAGTGGATGTATGCTCACGATGTGCTCAAGCTCCAAATGGATGAGTGATAATCAAATATGAGTGTGGATGAATGATTCAACAATGAAAGGTATGGAGGGTTTTCAGCATTATAATAGTATTTTGGTAGTTTTTAGGCTCTCAAAATAGCATTATAAGTTTGCTTCAAAAGTGGATGATTTTAGTGAAGGGAGAGGCTTCTATTTATAGGCCAAGGGGTGGAAGGATGGACAGTCAGGATACAAAGATGGCAAGATGGTAAGGGAGGGCTAGGATGCACTCAAAGGGGAGCACATGGATTGTGCTTGTTTAAAGCCAATTAGTCACAAGGTGATTGGATGTGAGAGGGTAGGATATGGGTTGGTCAAAGGAGTAATGAGGGAGGTTGAGCCATAAATGGGGATGGTTGGGTCAAATAGAGATGGTTGGGTCATAAATAAAGATGGTTGGAAGGAGGATGAGATTGTTGACTTTGGCTTAGAGGTGGTTGGGAGGAGGATGAGATTATTGACTTTGGCTTGGGTTAGCAAGTCTTAACCCTTGCTTAAGTTGTGCACATGATTAGAAGAGGGATTAGGATTAGCTTAGGAGTTGGCTAACCTTGTTTAGGGAATGTGACAAGGTTAGAGGGGGGTTTAGGATTAGAATTGACATCTTCTAGAAGAGTCTAGGCTTTTAGGATGAGGATAAATAAGATTTTTTAGAAAATAAATAAAGTTTTATTTATTTCAAGAGTTTAGGTTGAGGAAATATTTATTAAAATATTTTTAATAAATATGAGGATTAATATTTAATCTTAATTAAATATTTTGAGTTGGGATTAGGGGTAGGAAATGATGGGATTAGCCTTTAATCAAAATTAAAGAAGGATTTAGAAGATTTTGGAAGAGGTTAGTGGTCTTAAGGAAATTGGCCAAGTTTTGGACAAAAAATAAATAAATTATTTATTTTGGGATTTTTGGTCAATTTATTAATTAAATAATTAATAAATAAGGAAATAATGTTTAAATAAGATTTAAACATTTTTGGGAGGGATTCCTTAATTAAATATTTTTAATTAAGATAAAGGGATTTAATGGCATAAAAATAAATTAATTAATTAAATAATTAATTAATTAATAAATGATGATGTCATCAGAGATTTTTTTCAGAAAATAAAAATACTTTATTTTCTAAAGGATTTTTAGGTGTCTACATTTTGCCCCTCTTTGAGATAGTTTTGGAACAATACTATTTCAAAGAAGTTTGAAGATAGACGACACGAAGGAAACTTTGAAAGGAACATGATTGCCCCAGTCTTGAATAGAAGAAGAGAGAGTGGACTGTGTGATGCCCCCTCAAGAAGATGGCGGGGAGAGAAGGGGAGGCCCGATAGCTTCTTGAAAGGTACAAGAATCTAGGACAAGAGGAGGACTGAGGGTAGCTAAGAGAGGTGAATCAAAGAAGCTATGGGAGAATGATACAAAGAAAAAAACCTTTTGCACAAGGATAACCAATGGGTAAGAACACTAGCTTTAGGGAGAGGGGAGAGGGTGATTGGTTTTCTAAATTGAATCCCAAGGAAGTGAGGTGGAAGATGGGAGATTTGGGGAGATAATGATTCAAGGATTTATGATTGGTGATGACTAAGATTACAATTGATGCAGGAGATATGATGATGATTGATGTAGAAACTATGATTATGATTGATGAAGGAGCTAAGATTATGTTTGATGAAACACCTAAGATTATGATTGATGAAGGACCTAAGATTATGATTGATGAAGGAGCTAAGATTATGATTGATAGAGGAGGTATGATTATGATTGATACAGGATTAAATACCATGGGATTGATAGGATATATGATTGGGCTATGGATAAAACTTGTAGATCAGGATTGTAAGACTAATTGGATGGGATGCTTGGATAGGATGGGATTGTTTGATAAAATGGGAGTATTAAGTAATCCATTGAATCTTGAGCATGTGGGTGTTCCAAAGGGGAGCACCACCATGTAGTTGAGCACTTATTTTGATATAGGAATATTGGGAATATGCCAAGGTTACTAAGAACATCAAGGCCTTTTTACCAATATTACATAGGACTAACACGAAACAAACATGCAAGGATTGCCCCAGAATCACACATGAATCCCGAAAGAATAAGAGTGGAAATGATACTGGGTAATCCACAAGCAAACAATATTTCCCAAGTGCACCATGTAACCACAAGTGATCACATGTTTGGACTATGCAAGGGGCATATCTGACTAACTCACAAGCAGAAAAGAAAAAGAAAAAGACCTGATCAAAACCTTGCTCTTGAATTACCCCATTCATAGCACACCATGATATAAAAGATCGTGGTGACCATAAGGAGGGAACAACCCAAATCACTTGAAAGAGATACTTTAAGAACCAAATGTGAAATCCTGAAAAGAAAATGTAAATCCATGAAAAAGGAACCTTTTGCCAAAGAGATCGGTAGGACTGGATACTGACGGACCAAGATCAGACGAGAGGAAGGATGCAGCCTGCAAGGATCTATCGGTAATAGCAAGGACTAGGATGAGTTGGGCAATCAGAACTATTTAGGACAACATGTTGATGACAAGGGGTCTTGTACAAGGATTCGTGAAAGTATCTAACCAAGAGAACTAAAAATGTTTATTTGTATTTGATTTTTGTTGAGCAAGCATGAATGGACGTGAAGAGATGAGAGATATACAATGATACCAAGCGAAGGACTGACATGCAAGAAATATATAGTGGATAAACCAAAGTATTTACAAGGGATGACCGTACAAAAGTTCAACATGATAGGATAGTGGCGGGAAAGACGAAAATGAGAAGGTTAGTAGAAGAAAATATAGGGATGAGGAGATAGGAGATAGTGCGAGGAAAAGCGTGGGAAGTTAGTGGAAAGAGGTAGGATATAGCATACTGTTACTATAGGGGAGGTGAGCTGTCGAAAGGATGGAAGTAGTTGCCGACTTGACTATTATGATGGTGGGTATTGAAGCTTGTTTCCGAAGAGATGGATAGCGTGCAATGGAAGTGATGGAGAATGTTGTGGGTTCTATAAAAGGTGAGTGAATTTGATGAAAGCTGAACAACAAGAAGTGTTAGCTGAAGCATAAGAAAAGTGTGAGTGAAGAATTAAGCTGTGAGGGAAATATCAATGGCCGATTCGCAAGAGCAAAGGCAGAAAATGCCAGAGGCGATAGAAGGAGGAACGGGGAGATGGAGTGAAGAGGAAAATGAAAGCCAAGGAGAAAGGAAATGGGTGCGAGGGCAGAAGCGGGGTGTAAAGCGGAGCCAACAAGAAGGAAGAGAAACCTTGCCACGTCGAAGTGTGCGGCGTTGTGATCGGGGAGTGGTGGAGGCTAGCAAAAGTAATCCAACTCAAAATCAGCCAGAAGAGGAAGAAGAAGATCCGACCTTGCTGCAACTATTAGCAGAAGGTGCGAGGCAACAAACAGAGGCGATGGAAAAAGAGAAGGAGACAAACTTACCAAGGGTGGAAGTGTGGTTAGAGGGAGCAAGTGCAGAAGATCAGCCATCTGTAGAAGAGACCCTTCCAGAAGGGGAACAAAGATCCGTGATGCGACCAACAGCGGTCGAATGGAAGAAGGGAAAAAGTAAATTAGGGGATATGATGCAGAGCTCTGGGGAACAAAAGGGTGACCCAGTGTTGTCTGCATTTCGGCCATTTCGAGCATTGCAATCTGATGCGGCAGTACAAGAAGCTCATGATGCAGCGGTGGTGATGGAAAAAGCATTGGCAATGGAAAAAGAACGGGCTGACCAGGCGGAGAAAGATGCAAATTTCTTTCAAGGCCTGATTGAAAGAGCGCGAGAGGATGGTGCACGAACAGAAGCTGAGCGTCTAGGGATGATGTTAATGATGGAGCAAACAAGAGTGAAGACTATGGAGGCGACTTTGGCAGCTGAGAGAGTGACGATGGAGAGATGTGAAAATGAATTGGTGCTCCTGCGATCGCAAGTAGAAGCGTACAAGGAGTCAGCAGTGCAGACCAATAGTTTAGCATGAAGGGCACAAGAGCAGCTGAATGCAAGTAATGCGCGCATTACATGGTACCAGAATCAATTAAATACAGTGAAACATGAGAGGGAGTCAATGAAAATGCTAACGAATAGATATGAAAGAGAACGTGATATTGCGTAGAGGACAACAACTATTCCAGGAGCAGAAAGACTACGGGCAGAAATGAAAGATGTCATGGAGCAATTAGTGAGGGTTGCGCGAGAAGCGGCATATTACATGGGATTATATCACCAAGCGGTCCCTTTGGAGCAAAGGAGAGGAGTTGTATACTCTGAAAAACATTTTATGGAGCAGATAAACACCCTCTTGAGGCGTGGTAACATCCCTATCCCCATGGATACACTTTGGGAAGGTGTGAGGATGACTCCAGGGGCATCATCATCTCGGACTGGGTCTGAAGGAATGCCATTGTTTGGACATCCTGTCTTGCCACCTCCCCTAGGGAGGCCAGAATTAAAAAAAGCTGCCAAACATTAGTAGTTGTTGCTGTCGTAGGAGAATAGAAAGTTTGTGCTTATTGTTGTGGCAATCAAAGGGACAACAGATGTTGTTCATAATGTTATGTTATGTTTTGTTTGTGGGATTTTTATGGAAGATATATGGATGTTTTTGTGTGTTTGTCGAATATTTAAATGTTTTTGGGATTTTTGATATATATTTTAATATTTTTGTGTTTTTGGGATAAATAATGAAATAGTTTGACACTTGTAAAAGGGGGAACAATATAATTGGTAGAGTAAGGGTAACCATGACTCATAGGCGAGAATGTTTGTGTAGATTTAGCAAGTATGACAGACAATAATAAGACAAAATGTGGGGATATTTCTCTAGGTGTGTGATGAGACGGATGTTTATGAGGCGTGGAAAAGGCATTGGGATCTACGCAAGGCATGTGATGGCCAAAAGAGGTCCTTGAAAAAGACGTGTGAGCCAAAAAAATTGTCTCAAGGGCCTGAAAAAGGCGCTTGAGCCTAAAAAGACAGTGTGGGGGCCTGAAAAAGGCGCTTGGGTTGATAAAAGTATCGCGGGGGCCAAAAAGGAGCAAAATAGGGCCTTGAAAAAGGCGCTTTAAGCCTAAAAAGGTAGTTCGGGGGCCTAAAAAAGGCGCGTGGGCCTATAAAGGCATCTCGGGGGCCGAAAAGGATCAAAATAGGGTCTTGAAAAAGGCACTTTGAGCCTAAAAAGGTAGTTCGGGGGCCTGAAAAAGGCGCTTGGGCCTCGGGGGCCGAAAAGGATCAAAATAGGGTCTTGAAAAAGGCGCTTTGAGCCTAAAAAGGTAGTTTGGGGGCCTGAAAAAGGCGCTTGGGCCTATAAAGGCATCTCGGGGGCCAAAAAGGATCAAAATAGGGTCTTGAAAAAGGCGCTTTGAGCCTAAAAAGGTAGTTCGGGGGCCTGAAAAAGGCGCTTGGGCCTATAAAGGCATCTCGGGGACCGAAAAGGATCAAAATAGGGTCTTGAAAAAGGCGCTTTGAGCCTAAAAAGGTATTAGAGTGATCCAAAAAGGACACTTGTATCTTGAAAAAGTATTTAAGGCCTAAAAAGGCACTAGAGTGGTCCAAAAGGGACACGTGGGCTTTGAAAAAAAAGCTTTTAGGCCTAAAAAGGCGCTAGAGGGGTCCAAAAAGGACACATGGGCTTTGAAAAAAAGCTTGTAGGCTTAAAAAGGTGCTAAATGGGTCCAAAAAGGACAGATGGGCCTTGAAAAAGGCTTTTAGGCCGAAAAAGGCGCTAGAGGGGTCCAAAAAGGACACATGGGCTTTGAAAAAAAGCTTTTAGGCTTAAAAAGGCGCTAAATGGGTCCAAAAAGGACACGTGGGCCTTGAAAAAGGCTTTTAGGCCTAAAAAGGCGCTAAAGGGGTCCAAAAAGGACACATGGGCCTACAAGACAGTATTGATAGATTTGTGAAAACTGATTAGACTAAACGTGGCCACTGCAACTTAAATAAGACTCAAAATCCTTCTTGATTCACATTAATAATGGTTGCATGGAAGGAAGGCGACAATCGGCTTTGCGGCATCTCTTTTGCTATCCGAGTTGTGCTGGATTTTCCTAAGCTTGAAATTATGTTTCAGGACATTACCACACTTCTTCTTAATATCAATTTCTTAATATCAAAACTTGAGAGGATTTTTGGAGTGGTATTTTAATGTTTCAAGCTTTTATGGCCATATTTGGTATTTATGACCCCCTTTGGAATGTTTGGGAATTTTATTGGATTTGTTTGATATTGTTTGGGCAAGTTTTGAATTCTTATTTTTATTTTGTATTTCTGGGTGATTTTTGAATTTTTTTGGTATTGTTGGATGATTTTGAATTTTTTTGGTATTTTTGGATGATTTTTGAATTTTTTTTTGGGTGCTTTTGGGTGATTTTTTGAATTTTTTTGGTATTGTTGGATGATTTTTGAATTTTTTTGGTATTTTTGGGTAGTTTATGACTTTTTTTGGTATTGTTGGATGATTTTGAATTTTTTTTGGTATTTTTGGGTAGTTTATGAATTTTTTTGGTATTGTTGGATGATTTTGAATTTTTTTTTTTTGGTATTTTTGGATGATTTTGAATTTTTTTTTTTGGGTGCTTTTGGGTGATTTTTGAATTTTTTTGGTATTTTTGGGTAGTTTATGAATTTTTTGGGTATTTTTGGGTAATTTTTGAATTTTTTTTGGTATTTTTGGGTAGTTTGGGTAGTTGCATCGGCTATCAGCGTTGTCTTTCCCTCCATCCTTGTGGGTTTGATTTTGGGGTGGTTTGTGCATAATCCTCTAGCAATCCGTTGGAGGACATTGAAGGGCGAGTTTGGCTTCATTTTCTAGATGTATCGATGGTCAGTAGAGGAGTGATGGGGTTGGTTCTCCTTTTGTGGTGTGAGGCAACTGGCATGGGCCTTGTAAACGGTTACAACTCCAAAAGATTCTCTTCGAGAGGTCTATGTGAAAGGGTTGTAATTCTGTTGGTTTCTCATTGTGTAAGGTTTGTGAAAGGTTTTTGTCTCATGTCAAGGTCTTTATTGTGGAAAGGAAGGTGTGTGTGAAAGGGTTGTGAGAAAAGGAAGCTCTTGTTTTTTTTTTTTTTTTTGGATTTTTGGATGATTTATGAATGTTTTTGACAATTTTTTTTTGGCAATTTTTTATTTTTTTGGTATTTTTGAGTTTGTGGGGGTGAAACGGAGGATGTGAGTGAGATAGTGATGCTGGATGCTATAAGGCTCAAAAATATACAAGCATGAAAAGGAAATGGGTGGATGACTCTGGAATGTAAGATAGAACATAGTAGCGGATGTGCAGCGGATGTATGAACTTTTGAAAAAAACTTGGAAAATGGGGAGATGGGCGATGAGAAGGAAAGGGGTGATACTGGATATGTAGGTCATTGATAGATAATGGAAAGACTATAGTACACCTGGCGCCTATTTGCTAGATTTTAACCAGGGACCTATCTAAGGTGCTTGAATTGCCAAGTTTTCACCATTAGACGCTTTATTTTTCTTTGCCTATTTTTTATTTGCAAATTCTGCCTTTAGGCGTAGAATTTCTTGAGGTGAATAATGTTGGTAGGATCATTCAGGACTTCACCTTCAAGGGTAGATAGTTGATAGGCTCCTGAGCCAAAAGATGTTGTGACCACATAAGGACCAAGCCATGTGGGCTCAAACTTGCCTTTCTTTTCTCTGTCAGCTTGAACCTTCATATTCTCTTTGAGGACCATGTCACCTTCTTGAAAACTACATGGATGGAAATTCTTGTTGAAATTGCGCTTGAGGCGACTCTGGTAGACCATGAGGTGGTCATAGGCCTGTTGCCTTTTTTCATCAAGTAGATCAAGTTGAGTAAGTCGAGCCACTCTATATTCTTCATTAGATATCTGTCTGCGTAGAGAAATGCGGAGCGATGGGAGTTCAACCTCAATAGGTAGGACTGCTTCAGCACCATAAACCAAGGAGTATGGAGTTGTGCCAGTGGCTGTGCGAAATGAAGTGCCGTATGCCCATAGGGCGGGATTGATTTGCAAATGCCAATCACGGCCAGAGTCATTGACAACTTTCTTGAGGATTCTGAGCAGGGTTTTATTAGTTGCCTCTGCCTGACCGTTACCTTGTGGGAAGTATGGGCTAGAAAAACGATGATGGATATGAAGGGAAGTGCACAATTCTTCCATATTTAGGTTTTCAAAATTACCTCCATGGTCAGTGAAGATGGTAGCTGGGATGCCGAAGCGACATATGATATGATATAAGATAAACTTGGACACTTGAACTCTCGTAGCAGTGACAAGGGGAACTGCTTCGACCCACTTAGTGAAGTAATCAGTGGCGGTGATTATCCACTTATGCCCCTCTGAAGAAAGTGGTGCAATAAGACCAATGAGATCAAACCCCCAGCAGGCAAAAGGCCATGGTGGTGCAATGGGTTGCAAGTCTTGTGCTGGAGCCCGGATTAAATTAGCATGTTGTTGACAAGGTAAACATCGTTTCACAAATTCACATGCATCATGTTCTAGAGTAGGCCAATAGTATCCAGCCCGAAGGATCTGCTTTGCTAGCACCATCCCGCTCGTGTGAGCACCACAAAGTCCAGCGTGTGCCTCTTTGAGAGCCATCGCAGCCTCATTTTGATCTAAACATCGAGAGAGAGTATCATGATAACCACGACGATATAGGGTGTGGGCAATGATAGTGTATCGAGAAGCTCTACGTATAAGGTTTTGGCGTTGGGTTCGTGTGAGGTGAGGAGATATGATACCATTTAGTAGGTAAGCATGAATTTCATGGTACCATGGGGATAGGGACCAACCAAGATGCATACTTGTGTTGATTCATCATTCTCATATGCGGGTTCATGTAGCTGGTCGACCAAGAATTCATATTGTGTAGCTTCACACAGCATTTCCAAGAGAGAACCAATAGTAGCCATAGCATCAGCTGCCTTATTCTGGAGTCTAGGTACTTGTATGAACTGGATCTGAGTAAAATGCTCCTTTAATTGATCAACCAAATTTTTGTAAGGTAGTAGCTTGTTATCCTTGGTCTGATATTCATTCAATGCTTGTTTAATGATAAGTTGAGAATCACCATAAACTTGAAGCTCTGTGATATTCCATTCAATGGCGATTTTGAGGCCTGCAACAAGGGCCTCATACTCTGCAATGTTATTGGTACACCGAAATTGTAGCTTGAAAGATTTAGGAATATAATCACCTTGAGGTGTAATCAAGAGTATGCCAGCGCCAGAGCCATGAGATGTATAGGAGCCATCAAAATATAGCTTCCAAAGTGATTGTTCTTCTATCAAACAGAGGTATTCATCTGGAAATTCCATGATTAGTGGGTGATCTGCAACTAAGGGTGCATCAGCCAAGTGATCTGCAATAGCTTGGCCTTTGATGGCCTTTCTGTCAACATATTGAATGTCAAACTCACTAAGAAGTGTAACCCATTTTGCTAGGCATCCAGTGAGTACTGTGCGAGAGAGTATATATTTTAATGGATCAATCTTTGATATCAGTTGCACAGTATGACTCAACATGTAATGACGTAGCTTCTGGGTGGAAAACACTACTGCTAAGCATGCCTTCTCCATTGGCGTGTAGTTGAGCTCATAGCCCACTAATGTTCGGCTAATGTAATAAATAGCTCATTCCTTTCCTGCATCGTCAAGTTGTGCTAGAAGAGCACCTAATGCTGTGGGAGTAGCTGTGATGTACAATATGAGTGGGCGCCCTGCAACTGGAGGAACCAAAATAGGCGGATTAGCTAAGTATTGCTTGATAAGCTCAAAATTGCGCTGACAAGCTGAGTCCCATTTGAAATTCTGATCTTTCTTAAGCAAGTGAGTGAAAGGTTGACACTTATCAGCAAGTTGAGAAATGAACTGTCGGACTGATTGGAGTTTTCCTTGCAAAGAACGAAGGTGCTTGAGTGTCGTAGGAGGAGCCATATCCATGATGGCTTTGACCTTCTTGGGGTCAATCTCAATACCACGCTGGGACACAATGAAGCCTAGGAGCTTGCCTGAGGTGACACCAAAGACACATTTCTTTGGATTCAGCATGAGACGATACTTTGCCAATCGATTAAACACTTCTTCGAGGTGAAATAAGTGATCAAGAGCATTGAGAGACTTTACTAAAATATCATCCACGTAATCCTCAAGAATCTTATGGATTAGGTCATGGAAGATGACCGTCATGGCACGTTGATAGGTTGCCCCGGCATTCTTTAGCCCAAATGGCATCATATTATAGCAGAATGTGCCCCAAGGTGTAGTAAATGTCGTCTTATGTTGATCTTCCTCTGCTATATGAATCTGATTATATCCAGAGAAACCATCCATTAGTGACAAGAGTTCATGACCTGCGGTGAGATCCACAATCATGTCGATATTTGGTAATGGAAAGTCATCCTTCGGACAAGCCTTATTAAGATCCCTAAAATCAGTGCAGATTCTGATATCACCCGAAGGCTTGGTAACAGGTACCATGTTAGAAATCCATTCATAATAATCTATTGGGTGAATGATTTTGGCCTCCAACAATTTTTCTAACTCTGCTTTAACCAATAAAGCAACTTTGGGGTGCATCTTACGGAGCTTTTGCTTAACGGTGTACGACTAGTTTGGGGTCCAACCCTGGCATGTCCTGATATGACCATGCAAAGCGGCCCACATTTTCGCGGAGAACCTCCATAAGAAGATCTGCTTGTTCAGGTGGTAGAGAGGTTGTGATGTATGTGATATGTGGGACCTCTGTCAAACTAATATTTACTGGCCGAGTTTCCTCTGTCAAAACTAAAGAGATAGGATGCCTATGCTCTTGCGGGGGAAGGATGAAATCTCCATCTTCAGGCACCTCAGAGAGGTTTTCACCATCAGATACATCCTTTATTTTTAATTCATTTGTTGAGTTATCCAATGATGCTCCAGAGGAGTTTTCACTAGAGGACATTTTTCCTTTGATTTTTTTCTTTTTTGTTTCCTTTTGTATTTTTATTTTGCGATTGGAGATTTCCTCCTCCCCGAAGTAACCTGCAGGATCCAGCTTGTAGACATATGCCGATGGTGGTGGTGGCCGTTTATGTGGCGTTTCTGCCCCCATGAATTTAAGCAGTGCGTGCTCAGTAGAGAACTTGTCAACATGAACGACACTTGGTTGGTCCCAATCTATGAGTTCGGGGTGAGCGAGCGGGAGGTCTATGAGATTCAAGGATAATTGGCAGAGCACAGAGGCTCCAAGGATTATTTCGTCAAGGAAAATATCATCGTAAGCTTTCTTTTCAACTTCCTCAAGAATGTCTTCAACCTCAATGAGAGTGTTTTGGATGTTCGTAAAGGCGTGGCCTTCCGTTGTAGTGCCCCTAGTTGCGGGGAGTCCATAGCCCAAGCCTTGAGTTTTCTGCCCTTGGTGTGCTTCTATAGGCTGTCTCATACCTGATTCCTGGTAGCCTAAACCACCTCCTTGATAATCCCATTGCTCTGTGGCCAAACGATGTGACCAGGGATATTTTTGTTTAAAGTGATCAAGAAGTGCTTCACTTTTAGGAGGGGGCTCCTTGTATAGCCATGTGTTAATGTCTGGTGCATTCTCTTCTCCATCAAGAATGCCTTTGGTAATAAATGTGGTAGCGCCCATTTGTTGAAGTTGAGAGGTGGTTTCTGGTATAGGCCCTTGATGTGTTGGGCGTCCTTGAGTATGGGGATCAAGTGGTAGAGCGCCAACAGCAAAAGCATCTATAAGACTATACTCACCACAACCTTGGTAGTTGATCTTAACCATGGAGAGGGTGGAGGCTAAAATGGTGTCTGGATCATGGCAGGTGCCAGAGGAACTGGCCATAGTGGTGCCAATTTCGATCCCAGGACAGTGATTGGTGTATGAAGCTTCAACCGCATTGCAATAAGCAAAGGGTTCAGGATCTGCGTGGATGGTTATCTCAGTGCCATTATGCGGAAATTTGATACACTGATGATATGTGGATGGAACGGCCTTCATGGCATGAATCCATGGGCGACCAAGGAGAATGTTGTATGGAAGGTTAAGATCAACTACATGGCAAAGTGTTTCTTGAGTGGCTGGGCCAACTCCTATAGGGAGCAAGATGGTTCCTTCAGTGGTGCGCTCCAAATTGTCATAGGCCTTGATGGTGATTACTTCATTAATGATATCTGCCTCAGTGTATCCTGCCTGTTTGATGAACTTTAAAGTACATAGATTTAAAGCCGATCCATTATCTATCATGACCCTTTTAACAGCAAAGTTAGAAACCATGATGGCTATGCGGAGTGGAAGGATATGATCTGGTTCAACTTTTGAGATATCAGTGGTTTTGAAGGATAAGGCACATGAGGCCAAAAGATGGCCAACCAAGTTGCGAAACTCGGTGGCATTTATGTCAGAGGGGACGCGTGACTCATGTAGAGTACTGTTGAGGATCTCTTGATAAAGTGGGCTTGTTCGTAAAAGATCTAGAATGGAGATCTGGGCTGGTGTGTTTCCAAGGTGTTCCAAGATGTTATATTGTGGCCCTAATGAGGATGATTCTGATGGAGATGATCTAGATGGAGGTGGTCTTGACGGTGCAGAAATAGGTGGGCCAGCTATATTGAGTCGAGTCCGGCGAGTAGCAACTGCACATTGGGTATCTGGGCCCTTAATGTTAATGACGTTGATGGATGGCTCAACCTGTGATATGCAACCGATAAGGCTTCCATAGTCTAAATACGCTGAGGTATAATTTTGAGACTTGTCTCAGTTATCTCCTTGTTTGCCTTGAGTATTGTTCGGTTTGTTGACAGGTGGGTTTGCGGGTGCTTTTCCTAGGTTTGTGTTATGAGGAGGGAAAGCATTTTGATACATCATTAATCCTGCATTGGGTGAAGTTTGTGCCCCCACTGTGATTTCCTTTTGATCAATTAGGTCTTGGACATAGTCTTTGAGTTGCATGCATTTGAGAGTGGTATGTCCTTTGACACGATGGAATTTGCAAAACTCATTATCTTTATACCAAGATGCCCTAGATTGGTTTGGTTCCAAGGGTTGTGTTGGTGGATGTCGAATAAGATTATCCTTAGCTAGTTTTTCAAAGATTGCATCAAGAGGTTCCCCCAATGGGGTGTATACACGAGGTTGTCTTTGAACACGAGGTTTAGTACTTGTCGAAAGTGTGATAGCATTGGTTTGATTATGATGAGCAGGTATTTGTTGATTGTTTTGTATGGGTGATGGGTGATACACAGGGGGTTGTTGTTGATAAGTTTGTTGTTGGCAAAATGCGGTGGGAACATTGGTAGCCGCCCCAACAATATGGACCTGTCGAGTGTCGGTGGCACCATCTGTTACTGTATTCTTGTTTTTGTTCCAATATCGAGTTTTTTCACTGCTTGGACCTCGGTCTTGGGTGTTTTCTTTGTACAATCTAATGACACCATCCTTAATGAGGCCTTGCTCAAGGCCCATTCTTTTTTCTTTGATGTCCTTGTACGTTTGCAAACAATTCATAACCATATGATGAGCAAGGCTTGGGTGTGCATTGTTTATGAACATCTTGACAAGATGACGCTCAGGGATGGTACAAGAGATCCTTGTTGTGAGGATCTGCCAGCGTTGCAAGTATTCTGCGAGGCTTTCTCCACCTTTTTGTTTAGTATGGACTAGGTCTACTACAGACAGTTCAGTTTCAACAAGATGGGTATATTGAGCAACAAACGCCTCAGAAAGTTCTGCAAATGTTTTAATAGTACCTTGAGGGATACGACAGAACCATTCCAAAGCTGGTCCTGCTAGGCTCTTGGGAAAGAGCCGCATGAGGAACACATCATTATAAGCTACCTCCTGACAATGCATATAGAATTCTTTAACATGTGTGACTGGATCACTTTTCCCTCTAAATTTGTCAAACTTAGGGGTCTCAAAATTTTTAGGAAACGGTGTCATCGTGATGGTTTTGTCAAACGGGTATGGGCAATCATTCTCAAACTTGAAAGTTTTGGAGTCTGCCCCATCTTTGCGGGCTTTGAGAGCATTTTTCATCTCTTCCCATTCAGAGTTTATAGGTGGGGGAGCGAGTGCCCCTAGCGTAGGATACATGCCTGGATCTTATGGTTGCGATTGATATGGAAAACCTTGGTTGCCATATGGCGTCTGTGGAAAAATAGGTTGCATAGCTGGAGGAATGGATGTTATGGGTTGTTGGAATGTGTTTTGGGTATATTGTTGCATCTGCTGAGAAGTTTTTTGGTGGGGAAGATAAGTATGAGGCTGCTGCCCTAGGAGATATTGTTGTGTAGGTGCTTGAGCATATTGTTGGTGTGAAGACTGCGGCTGAAAGGGTGGTAAGGTGGTTAATGCTGGTGCCATGCTTTGGGAATACATACCATGTCCAATATATGTGGGTTGCGCTCCTACTTGAGAGTATGACTGATTATGAGTAGGTGCAAGGTAATTATTCTGTGGTAGAGTATTCATCATAGGGAACTGTAATGGCGGGATGGTTTGGCTATTTCCCAAAGGTGGCATGGAGAGATAGTTGGTAAGGGGTGGTAGTGAATAACAATGTGAAGTGGTAGATGAAAGTGTTTGAGGGGCGGACATGGCTGCAGTGCTAGGGGGAAGACCAGTGGTAGGTCCTTGCGCTATAGCAACATTCCAAGGTCCCAAAGGAAATGAGGCAGAAGAGCTTTGGCTAGCTACAAAGGGGTTGATAGTGATGTTGGGTGGGATGGAAGATGAGGTATTTGACCCTAGTGGTGGCATTTGAGTAGTAAATAGACTAGGTGTGCTGTGAGGTGGAAGTGAAAAGGTAGTGTTGTTGGATGTAAACGGAGGATTTGGGGGAGTAGGGAAATGAGTGGTTGAAGCAGAGGCAGATGATACACATGAGGTTGGTTGGGATGTAGCATGTACTAAGGGTTGAGTGAGGATGGGATGGGTGTTTTGTGGAATAGGAGCAGGCACCTGGGTTGACGGTATATTCGGGTCTGCAAGTTCTGTCTGATGTGGTTGACATCCAGAGAAAGGATCGATAAGAACAGATGACTCTGCGACTGGTGGTTGCCACCCAAACAAAAGGTGTGTAGGATCTGAAATGTCGATAGGTGGTGGACGCCCAAATTCAAAGGAACCAACATTATCCCTTAAGAAATTTGCCATGATGGTTTCCTTGTTTCGGTCTATGATGGCATTAACAATGGTGGCATGACCAGGTTGGTTCATGAAAGCATCAATGTCTATGGAGGAACTTGTTTCTTCAAGGATTTGTGATGGTGGATCTGGTGCCATCATGGAAACGACGGGGTATGGCTGAGCTCGAGATGTGTTATTACTATGACTAGGATCCATGTCCTTTTTCCTTGTGTTTCTACCAAAACGAGTGGTGGGTGGCATGAAAATGCAAAATGTTCCCAGGGATGAGATGCAACAATGCTAATGGATGCAAAGGGGGAAGGCTATTTTATGCAAATGATTTCCTAGTTTGAGACAAAGCTATATGACAAACCTAAGGAGGATTGGGTTGGGGATTCTAACTTCAAAGATATGTTGCCAAAGCATGAAAGGTTTGCTTTCCTATGTGCAAGCTTGGTGGTGATTGTGTCAACTTAAGGATAGACTGATGATCCTTTAGGAAAAAACATGAGATTAACCACTTGTGGATCTCAACCTTTAGCTCAAGGTGATGAGGGATGACAAGTGACAAGCCTAGATTACCCTAGACAAAGCTCTGTCAGAGGGATAACCTCGGTGAGACTGGTGGATTTGCAAGATGGTAGGAATGACAGAATTCTGGCAAGGTGACAACAATTTTGAAGGCTTGGATGTGAATTTTTTTGATTACTGGTTAGATGGTTTGGTTCTAAAGAAAAAAACTAAATGAGATGGAGAACTAAAATGCTTAAGAGGATGACTAAGGATGGCTGGCTGGCTTACCTACAAAGATGACTCTAATGCAAAAGTGAAGCTTATGCAAGAAGATGTGGAGAAACAAAGGGGTCTAATCATAGAAATCATGCCTAGTTGGTAAGGCATAAGCATTGTTAACTCCTGGATGTTGGTTAAGTTGGATGGTGTGATCTAACCAGGCGTCTTAAAGGGCTTCGTCAGCAGCTTTGTCCTCTGCTTTGTGGAGTTTGGCAATTCGAGGGCTTGGTGTTAGTTCCTTTCTCTTGGCTGAAAGTTCTTGGTATACCTGAGATGGCTTGAGTTTAACTTTGTGAAACTTCTGTTTGGGTTTGGGTTGTTCTGACATGAATTCCTAAATCTGCTTGGCTTTGAGAGATCTTGGTTGTTTTGCTTCGACTTCTTCAATTTTTGAAACAAGCAGTGACTACACTAAGTATGCCCTAAGCTAGGATTGACCAAGTTTGGCAAACATTCATTCAACAAATAAAAAATCAAGCAATAGATAGGAACAACCACATAGAAGTTTTTGATTCTCAGAATGTGATACTTGCGCCAAGGAGTGTGTATGTTTTACAAATGTTTCGATCAGTCACTTCAAACACATTAACACCCTAGATGGTTTTCTGCAAGGCTGACAGTTGGTTTAGCTAGGGAGTCCTTGATATACGCAAGGTACGTGAGGCCCAAATCCGTAGATGAAAACAAAAAGATGTCGCACAGCCGAGAGGAGCAGTAACCCACTTCTCCTCTTTCACTTCTCAAGGGTATAAAGTTCCTTGAGGCTTAGCCCGAGTGACAAAATCTTGATCCCAAGAGAGGTGTCTTTCGATTCACCTCCCAGTTCTTATACTCCGCCGGAACGCTGGAGTTGAGGTCGTCCAAGGGGTGATGAAATCCCCAAGCAGGCCTCCTAAGAAGACAAACAAGGTTTTGGATCCTAATCTTATGCACCCAAGATGGCCTCGAAAGACGACAAGGGGAGAGAAGACTTGGATGACCTTGGGCTAAAAAACACGCTTGTTCTTTTACCAACTGACTCTTATGTGTGCCAATCTAGACTCTGCAAGCACTCATGTTTAAGAGACAATGTTCAATTCCAACTTGAAGCGCCAACAAAAGTAAATCGATCGAAGAATGCAAACAAGAAGAAGAGTTAGGGTCAACAATAAAGTAAACTCGCGCGCCCGGAGGCCCTCCACGTCAAGTATCGATTGATTTTTCTTTAAGGCATTCAAGATTGAGTGTGAGTTTGTTTTAAGCCCAAAACAAAAGTGTATGAAATTTGATGTCAAGCGCGCGCCCGGAGGCCCTCCACGTCAAGAGTTGTTCAATTTTAGTGCCCAAATGAAGTGTTAGCGAACCTAATGTGCATTCAAGGAATTTTCTAAGTTAGAAAAATTAATAAAAACACAAGTAAGTGAAGTTTGATCTTTGTGGAGCACTTAACACCCTCTTAGGTGGACCCATCCCCATAGATGGCGCTGAGATTGCAACCCATGGTTGAATTGATGGGTGAGTAAAGAGGGTGAGTCCAGCTACAAACTCACTTAAAACGTCTTTATTTGGTTTTTATAATTTAGGAAGTTTCTAGAATGTAGATTCTTTTTATGCCCAAAAACTAAAGTGTGAGATATTGCAATGGTTAATTGATCTTTTGCATTCAAGATTGAGTTTGTTTGTTTTAAGCATACATTCCAAGAAAGATTGATTTTAATCCATGGCATTCAAGATTGATTTAAGCGACATACATTCAAAGACAAGTGTTTAAACATTCAAGTTCATTTTAGCAACATGCATTCAAAGACAAGTGTTTAAATTTTCAAGTTCATTTTCCAAGAGCATTAAACCATGTAAGGAGAACCTTCAAGAAACGTGATTAGTGGTTTCATAGAAGTCTTCAACCGATAATGCATGAGTATTTAAAAGGCTGTAAAATATGATAGAAACCAATACCATCATGACGGGCTCGGAACCAGCTTTTCGAGGATATTTCATTTTCTGAAAACAGAGTCTGGATGCTCAAGTTATGAGCAAAACACCAAATGTTGCTTCTCAAGGCTTAAAAGGGCATGTAGAAATGATGTCGTGCTGACATCATCAAAGTGCAAGTTTAAATTTCATGGCCATATGGCTGTCATAGGCATAAAAAAAAAATTTGACCTGCTAACATGGTAGATCCAATGGGCGTGGACTATGCATGATTAGAGAGTGACTTGATATGATGATGTTTTACTACAATGGATAGAACCCAATGAATGAGAGCAACGGTGTTGGTGGTCTTCAAAGGCCGCAAGCTGTGACTAGAAATGGCGTTGTGGTGGCTGCCCGATTGGTTTGGATGGGTTTGGATGGTACCTGCAAGAAATTTTAAAATTTTTGGGGGCCAAAATCCGTGCCATTCCAAAAAGACAAGCACGTATTTTACACTTTTTTGAATTTTTTTTTTTTTTACAACACATATATATGAATATGCATATTTTTACCAAACTTTCACAAAAAAAAGGTGTACCCAAAATTTATTTTTTATTTTTTATTTTTTATTTTTTTTAAATAAAATAAAATTAAAAATGGCCAAGATCCCACAAGAAGAAGTAGACGGAATAGAAGAAGAATATAGACAAGAAGAGGAAGAAGAATTCAAAGTGCTCCGTCCACCTATAAGCTTGAAAAATCTGAAAACACTCTAAATCACATTAGCATGTTTGCAAAGAACCCGTGAAGTGGGTCCCACCGGGCGTGCCAAAATGTATCACCTATTTTAGTAGAGTAAAATGAACACTAATCTATAAAAAGCATTCTCAATACTAAAAACAAATAAACACTTAAGATAGGACCAAAGAAGACAAAATTGAGGAAAGTAGACCAAAGATGGTAAACTCCTCAAGTGCTTCTCATGATGACGAAGCTATGTCCCTGATGGATAGTGGATGTATGCTCACGATGTGCTCAAGCTCCAAATGGATGAGTGATAATCAAATATGAGTGTGGATGAATGATTCAACAATGAAAGGTATGGAGGGTTTTCAGCATTATAATAGTATTTTGGTAGTTTTTAGGCTCTCAAAATAGCATTATAAGTTTGCTTCAAAAGTGGATGATTTTAGTGAAGGGAGAGGCTTCTATTTATAGGCCAAGGGGTGGAAGGATGGACAGTCAGGATGCAAGGATGGCAAGATGGTAAGGGAGGGCTAGGATGCACTCAAAGGGGAGCACATGGATTGTGCTTGTTTAAAGCCAATTAGTCACAAGGTGATTGGATGTGAGAGGGTAGGATATGGGTTGGTCAAAGGAGTAATGAGGGAGGTTGAGCCATAAATGGGGATGGTTGGGTCAAATAGAGATGGTTGGGTCATAAATAAAGATGGTTGGAAGGAGGATGAGATTGTTGACTTTGGCTTAGAGGTGGTTGGGAGGAGGATGAGATTATTGACTTTGGCTTGGGTTAGCAAGTCTTAACCCTTGCTTAAGTTGTGCACATGATTAGAAGAGGGATTAGGATTAGCTTAGGAGTTGGCTAACCTTGTTTAGGGAATGTGACAAGGTTAGAGGGGGGTTTAGGATTAGAATTGACATCTTCTAGAAGAGTCTAGGCTTTTAGGATGAGGATAAATAAGATTTTTTAGAAAATAAATAAATTTTTATTTATTTCAAGAGTTTAGGTTGAGGAAATATTTATTAAAATATTTTTGATAAATATGAGGATTAATATTTAATCTTAATTAAATATTTTGAGTTGGGATTAGGGGTAGGAAATGATGGGATTAGCCTTTAATCAAAATTAAAGAAAGATTTAGAAGATTTTGGAAGAGGTTAGTGGTCTTAAGGAAATTGGCCAAGTTTTGGACAAAAAATAAATAAATTATTTATTTTGAGATTTTTGGTCAATTTATTAATTAAATAATTAATAAATAAGGAAATAATGTTTAAATAAGATTTAAACATTTTTGGGAGGGATTCCTTAATTAAATATTTTTAATTAAGATAAAGGGATTTAATGGCATAAAAATAAATTAATTAATTAATTAATTAATGATGATGTCATCAGAGATTTTTTTCAGAAAATAAAAATACTTTATTTTCTAAAGGATTTTTAGGTGTCTACAGTTTCTTCCTAAGGGGAGGAACACCATTCTGCAATCTTAGATCAGCTTCTTCATTGGAGCAGTTACTGGCAGGTATTCTTCTTGTTGGGGGGGGAGCTTATCCTGTCTCTCTTCCTCTTCTCATCATTCTTTTATGTATATACTGAATGTATGTCGTAATGGGGGGGTCTTGATTACTCCATCCATCAATGCATCCCTATTTATCTCTCTTTTTAGAGGGGGGGTTTTCCCATGAGGTTTTCCTTCTTTCTCTGCTTTATGAGAGATTGCATATCATTATGTACATGGGTACCTAACATGGCCTAATAGTTGAGACCCATCCTGCATTGCATCCTAGTTTTTGTAAGCTTAAGGACATTCCCCTAAGTTGCACTTAAAGGGGGGTGTTGGTGTAAATAAGTATTTCACTATTTACACTTACTTAAGTTTACTTAGGTTAATGCATTATTTAATTATTTTGCATTATTTTATTAGGTGAGACACTTGGGAGTTTGTGTACTCTCACAGAAGTATGCAACTCTAATTATGCACATGGTGTCTACAACATAGGAGTTTGCATCATTCACTGAGTTGTCATGTTGACAACACAGTTATTCGCACTCCTCATTTAGCACATGTTGTCTACACCACTGATTTGTGTGCTACACCATTGTAGGCTTATCCTCACATCATCACACTTAATTTTGTGTTTAATGGAGGATAACCCATATCTGGTGGACATGTGCTTGGTTGTATGACTTATCATGATGCTGACTTTTATGCATTCTAGAAGCTCTCTAGAGGCCTTTATATACAGGCACTCCTAGTGTACTCTTGTAGTGGCATATGACATATTGAATGAATATCGTCATTCTGATCATACTCTCTCTATTGGTCTACTATGTGCTTGTGTTGAGTTCTTTAGTTCTTGGGTGAATTCTGGCCTAAGTCAAATTCTTACGAGTATTTAGAGTTAGTGTTTACATTTACAATCACTGTTTACTATTTCTCAATGTTATTTTATTTTGTTAGTGTTTAAATGGATTAAGGTTTAGGGTATGGATTTACATCAACTTAAATTCATTTAGTGTTTAAACTATTAGGGAGGAACTTGAGGACAAGAGGATATGAACACAAACTTTTGCATTTTTTTGTTTTCTAAGTTTAGAATTTTCAACTTTAGATTTCTTTTGTGTGATGAAGTTTATTTTTAATTTTTTTACCTAATTTGTTAATGTGTTTTGTTGTTATTATTTTACCTAATGCTAATGTTTATGTTTTGTACTTAAATTTTATGTTTTTGAAATGAAATTGAACCTATGATCTATGTTTTTGTTTATAATTTACCTATTCTACATTTTATAATCATGAACAAAAAAACAATAAATTGACCAAATTTTAAAGCAAAAAAAAATGAAAAATAATGAAATTAACTAATAGAAAATAAATTAAAATAGGAAGAGTGAAAAAATCAGCTAGTGTGGTCGGTAGGACTTTTAAAATCGAGCTCCCATCTTCAGAAGTCGCTATCACCAAAACAAATGACAAAAAAGGCTCAAAAAAATAGGATATAAGATTTTTATGAATCATGCACCCAATTTTTAAAATAGTGGGCTCATTTAGGTTCGGTAGCCCGATTTGTATTCAAGAATTGAGCACTCGAGTTTTGAAAATGGATGAGGCTACCGAACCATAACGAACACTTGATTCTTAAAAATCAAGTGCCCAATTTGGAAGAAGTCTCATTCTGTGAAAAGGACTTCTACGAAATTGTGGCTCATCTTCTTGCTCTTACCGGAATGATTTACAAAATTTACTTCTTCGAAAGAACCCTAGAACCACAAGTGATCATTAGTACACGTGTATATATAAGTTTCAAAGAAAATGTGAGTCGTCGTAGATTACTCCCAATTGATCCCATACTAAATCTAAGAGTGGAACTTTGGTCTCCTTGGCCTTGGTGATGGTGTTTATGCCTCCGCACAAGGTGGCCTACTTAACGGGATGCTTATTTTATTTTGCTCTTATTATCATTCTTAGTCAAGAAGAATTCTTAAGATGTAAACAAATTGTTTAGGCGCCAAACTCAATGGTCATTCTCAAGGTTTTTGGGGATCCAAACCATCAATCCCATCTTGCACAAGTCATCAAGGCAACTTCATCGCATCTTGGACAAGTCCTCAAGTAATCTTGCATGGGCATTGATCCTAACCCTTCTCAAACAACTGGTTAGCCAAATATACACTACTCATTCCCTTAATACACTTTTGTTCTCTCTCTTGAGGCTATCCTTATAAGTAAGTTAGTAATAAATTATATGTGAAAAGGTCATGCTATTTTGGTTATAAGTCTAGCCTAGAAGCATCAATGAGATAAAATAGGTCACTTTGACACCAAAATAATTGGTCTCCCTCAAGGTTTTTGTGGAAGTTGGATTTATACAAACCTTTACCATATTGTATCCCTATTTATTTCTTCTGGCCTATATTTTATAATTGGATTGAACATGGATATTATTTAGATGATTTGATTAATAAATAACATACATACCTCAAAGATGCATGTCTTAACAAAATCCTTATTTTTGTGTTAATGGTGTAATTTATATTTGATTATATCTACGTAGATTTCAAAATGGTTCTTATTTGTCTTATAACCCTTCTGAACATTGTGCAAGATAAGATGTTCACTAGATATATATGTCGTTTAGACTATATGTGTCATTTTGGCTAATTGGATTCAAGTTCTTCTATCTTATATTCATGTCTATCTATTCCTTATCTATCCTACTAATGTTTGATGCCTTATGTATAATCTGAATACTTTCTTGTTAATGTCTTTGTACTAAAGCTTCTATCATTCTTGTTAACATACACAACAATCATAATACTCTTCAAAATAGGTTTTGAATATTAAGGAAAAACCTTAATAATTTGTTTGCATTGGAAAACAAACTATATGTGAAAGACCATATTCATGGAAGATAACAAAATAATCATTTAATTCACTTAGGGTCTGTTTGGTTCGTGAAAGATGATAGGACTTGGCTTTTTCATAATCCGAATTTGAAATTTTTTGTGTTTGCTTCAAAATTGGCAAAATGAAATTAGAATACCAGACTTCTAATTTTGTCTCAAAACCAAGTTATCAGACTTCCCACTGGCAACTAGAAATTGAAAATCAAAACCTAGTTATACTTTTTTAGGAGTGTAAAAACAATAGATTGGACAACTTTTTGGAGTCAGCTTCAACTCCAAGCCTACCCATAAAAATGTATCTTCCTACTTATCTTCCGAGTGAAACAAACTGTTCAAGTAGAATCCCAACAATACAAATGAAGATTTACAAAACCTTGATTTGGCTAAAGCAAAATTTGTAGAAATCTCGACTTCTACAATTCGAAGAACCAAACAAACCCTTCAAATGGCGACTAGTCAGCCGAAAAAATAAAATATACCTATCCAAAACTTTAGAAGAGACCAAAATTACCTACCCAAAGCTTTAGAAGAGACCAAATTTTGTTTGAAGCGACATATCCAGACCCGCTAATGCAGCCTTGCAAATATTCAACATCATAAAATAGGATCGTGGTGTCTTATATTTCCTTTCAGTATTATCATGATTTGGGACCGCACAAAATTAAACCATTCAAATATTTGACTTAACATAATGGCCGAATGCTTCAAATATCTCTCGCGATGCTTACTATGACTGAGGCCTGACACTATTCTACATAGGTCCCATTTCAATCCAGTATACCGACAATATTAGGAATGATTTTAGTTCATGGTAAAATCATTTTCTAGCCTTACCTGTTTCCTTGGAATATTTATCTAGCAATCTTAATTCTCTATTGCAATTTTAAGATTTCTTCACAAGGAAATGGAACGGCAATCTTCATTAAGGTGTGAGCTCAAGGTTAAAGGTTAAAGTCGATCTTCCCATGTGATTTATGAGATTATTAATAATATATATTATATTTATGTTAAGTGCTTCTGGTTTTGATTTTGAAGCTCACGCAATCAAAATCAGAAGTACCTTCACGTAAATCGAATGGACTGTGAAAAACTGATATTCTTAATATATTATATTAGTAATATAGATAATACAAAATATATTAATATTAATATTATCACTTGTAATATATAATACATTCACTTCATATTTAGATTATTAATCTAAATATTATATTCTATTATTTACTAGAATAAGATTTAATTCTCATGTGTAATTTTAAGGTAGTAAATTATAACTATAACATTATTTATATTTTATTTATTTATTATTTATCTATATTTTAATTATATGGATTTCTTTTGACAATTATATCACATGATCAAACAAGTGCAAACTTCTCTCTAAATCGTGAACTATAAATTTACTCAATCCACTATGTAGTACACGACAAATGTTCTCATGTTCTTGATTTAAATTGTAAATGACTCCATGTCCAAAATTAGGTTCAAAACTATGCACAAGAGAATATGGAACTTAAACCCCAAAAATAGATAGAAGTGGCAACATTAGTGAACCAAACATGTATTGTAGTGTTCAAAGAGAGTATTTTGTCAGTTATTTCCGTCAATGGTTCTCAGAAGATGCAACTAAGCTGGCTAATGAGTTGTGTGGGTCCCCTTAGACCTTCTCATACGGAGAGAGAAGGTAAGTCCTCCAAAAATCTCCCATAACTCATTCTAAATTGGAAGGCATGCAATAAATCAAAGTTCAACCTAGCATCACCTATAGAACCCTCTAGATCTATGTTGTTTTTTAATTAATGTTGTTTGTGATAAATTTACAACAATTTTAACTTGCTCTAATTTGTCTTGTTAGGTTGTGTATCATTTGTCCCAAATCACCCTTTCATTTCCACTTCTATCAATATCAAGAACAAATGCAGGTAACAAAAAGAAAATTATTGACCTAACAACATGGCACTTGAGGACCCTATCACTTCACAGTTTGACATTGTTCTATGTGTAATTAGATCATAAACTTTTGGTGGCAGCCAAGATTGAGTTAAAAGGGGCCCATCATTGCTAGGCATAAAGCACAGCTCACTTTTACCACACCCTACACAAATGCAACACCACACATCTATCATAGGCCCCCTCAAAATTTATTAAAATCACTAAATAAAATCCAAGTGACAAAAATATTGAATTTGTAATCCATCTCCCAAGAGTAAATCCAATCAAAGAACAAACATCAGTAAGTCCAAATCACTGATTAATACTGTTGAAAAGGGGTTCACGGTGCTTGGCTACAGTGTCAGATAGCAAGTAGAAATGATTAAGTTTGTATCATTGGTCAGCTATAGAAATTTCAAAGAGTTATATCGAAACACTAAAATTAATTCCAGAAGCTAATTACAAGCCTCCACTACTGATCTTTTGATCAATAACTCAGTGTAGTTACCAATTTCATTGGATGTAGCCAACTTCATTACAAAATAAGCTGATCTTAATACCCATTTCAAGTCATTTGGAAGAGTGATTACATCACAAATGTTACCAGTATACAAAACAAGCATAAAAACTGAAGCGTCTCAGTTGCACAGCATTCTGTGTGAATATCAAATCTGAATCTTCTATATTATCAAAAAGTAAGTTTGGTCAATGTTCAATAGTAATGCTATCATATTCCAACGTATTCCCAATTCTCCCACCAATTTGCTGTCCACAATATTTGTCTCGAGTTCAGACTTATGACTACAGCACAGAACTGACGAGTAAATCAAAGAAATCACGATCCAGCATAATATAGGTAGAATTACATAGTTCTAAAACAAACGGAAAAGATTTGGTCCATCAACCAGGAGAGCTTGTCACATTTCCACTACTTATACCATGTCACATTTCCACTACTTATACCATGTTCTAGATTTTGGAAGTCACAGACCATCACATTTCCAATACCAACATACCAAGTGCAGATCCAGCTACTTCAAATAGAGGCTGAAAAACTCCTCTAAACTGATGCCTTTTTCAGAATTCAACAGCATAGTATTTAGTAAATCTTCATTACACACATCCTAGAAGGAAGAACAGAACTGGTATACTATGGAGTGATACCAAGCCCAAAAACAGACAAACCTTAAAAAAGGAACCTTCAAGTTTTTTAGTAAAGAAATGCTTAGGAAAAACAGACTACAGTTAATAGAGTAGTTATTCCTACCAATAGCTTTATATCTATCATATACTTCCAAACACATCTAGAACTGACAGAACTAGAATGCACGAGAATTAAAACAAGCTTGAAAACCAAGGAATCCTTTTGCTAGAGAGAAAAAACACCTAAACCAACCATAACAAAAAACGATTTGCAGCCTTTTGTCTTCTGTAACTTGAGGTTAACTCATAACCTAATGTAAACAGCCTATCAATTTATCTTCCATAATATAGCAACTGTGGATATATTATTCACGAGAAATTCAGTTAAAAACACAAATAATCAAGCAGCCTGAACCTCATTCTTACAATAAATTTCTGGGAAACTAGCAGCACGAAAAGAATGATGAATTTCAACATAACTTTGCACAAAACAAAAGTAATAATAGAAGCAGGCTAATGTTGCATTGAGAAATATACCATACAAATTGTCAGCTACATAAAATAAAACTGTTTCACAGGGGCACCTCTCCAAAAAAATCACATCTGCATCACAGAGAAATCCCTCCGACAGAGAAACAGAATCGTGAGAGAGACATCTCCAAAATGCAAATTGAATTAGAATCACGTGAGCCACATTTGCAGTAATATGAGAGACATCAAGGATCTTTTAAAGCCACAAAAGCGATAGGTGAAACATATGGTACTGTAAAATTGCAACGGCAAAAGGAAATCATGGGAATCTGAATGCAGTAGCAGTTATATATTTCTGAATTGGATCCATATACATGAAACAACTTCATTTCAACCCAGGTTTCCTCTCTCGTCCATTAGCCCATTGTCAAGTCCCCTGGTTTTCATTCCAGCCTAAACAAGTGGACTCATTTGCTTTCTTCAAAAAGGGTTGGAATTTTCGAAGGTGTTTTGGAAACTCAGAAGGCATGTTTATTATTTGCATATATTATAGTTTTCATGGAAACAAAGTTAAATTATTAATTACTAGTAGGGAAATGTGTCTCATGTATAAAGTGGGCTTATATGGATACATCTGCCTTCTAAAAACATTTCTCGGAAGACTCCATGAGAATTCAGTCAAATCAATCATTTGTTCTTTAAGAAAGTATTAACCAGTATTATACAAAAACTATGCCGGCATTTATCTCAAGTTCTCAACAATGGTGCAAAGAAAAAATGAAATGTATAGAAATATAAATCTCCAGACATTTCCTGATAATAGCCTGTCAAAGGCATTCAGTTTAACGGTAACGTCGAAGAGAAAGGCTGTTGTTTCTCTTCCATGTAGCACGCCTAGAAGGCTGATTCTTGTGGAAGAGGTGACCTCTTCCTCGGAGCCCCCTGTACTTCTTCCCAGCAGATGTTAGTCCTCGAAGTTCCCTGTGCTTGTGAACAGGATTGCATATCCAGTTTATTCTAGGATCATTTCGGATAGTCTTATGTGCTTCATCAACAAGAATAATTTCAAAATATTTGTAGGTTGAGTCCTGTGATGCACAAAAATCAGTTGAAACTAAGCCACCATCAATGCTCAAAATAATTCACAATTTGAAAACAAATGCTCAATAAGCTGACACTGACAACATCTCTATGGTAAATATGATCATATGTAAGTAGCACAATGCAGAATAAAATATTTTTTGAGACAGCACAAGATTGGCCATGCATACAAAGATTTATCTTTCATAAGCATGGCATACTATACCTGATTTATCCAGTAAGAGTTCAAAACTCTAAGTCCCCCCAGCTTCCGACCAGCTCGCTCCTCTGCCACAGATCTCAAGTTGCGCTGGAATTTGAGCTGCGTGATACCTTGATTAGTTGGTTTACCATACACAATACCTTTAGGAACAGGTTTTTTCCTGCCTCCACGTCTAACTCTCACACGGTAAATCACAAAACCCTGCACATATTTGTAGAAGTCAGCCAAGTAAAATATGGATATTGGTTAAAAACAACACATATAGTTCTGCTATATTCATAATGATTCAGACAGCCTAGTGACCACCTGTGTCACCAAATCTTATGCCTAGATCACCTTTGTTTGATTTTTCAAAAAATTCAAAAACAAATCTGACTACTTCTGGTTTGGGTTTCATCTGCCATACCTTGATTTACCTGTCAACCTAGATGCTCACCAATTTTGGCCTGGGATTATTAGGGAGCAAGGTCAAACAAATCACGGCAGCATCTAATGTTACTACGAACTCCTTAATGGGCAACAAACTTTAATTATATCCAGGTCGGCTCAGACCATAAAGCATTAGTACAACTAGGTACCTTATATTCTCAGTGCAGACCCACTACATTCCTGTAAACATCACTTAAATAAATGAATGCAAGAAATGAAGTTGAGCCAAAAAAACTTTAAGCATGCAACTAAATGAACACAGATGAGGACTAATCTTTTAAACCCTGTGCACATCTGGCCAAAGGTACAAGACATTTCTCATGAGGAAAAGACGTAAACAAAATGGCTTGGGTTGTCAAATAAAATACATCACAGAAAATTTGTTAAGTGAGACGTTTTACAAAATCTAATGATTAAAGATCAAAAAACGAATGTTCAGATTTATCACTTGCCTTTGGGTACTGACTCTGAGCCCTTCATTTACTAATATGACAAATTGCAAGGAACGAAAAGAAAGTTTTTAATGACATCCACAAGACCAGACAATCTATGGGACCCAAGAGTTGAATCATACAGTAACCAAATAAATCATCAACCACCTAACCACGATCTCTAATTCTGAATGTGTCATATTTCTTTGTCGATCATGATTCTTCTGCTATAAATTTTTAATCAGAAAATCTGCTGTCTTTGCTATGAGTTCTTCTGCAAGCAAAGCTTTTAAGGAAAAAAGGAAGGAAAATACAAAACTATGCACAAAAAAGAACTTTTTTTGCCAAATTTATTATTTCTCTGGTATTCCTACTTTATTTATCTTAAACAGGTTAATTTAACTGGAAGTTTTTATCTCTACAGCTCTCTCATCGTCCCAATGTATGATGAAGTGTGATCTGAAATGTTAATGAAAATAAATTTTACACATCTTGATACATGACTTATATAGTATATTGTATAAATTAAAATAAGTTCCAGGAAATAAGTTTATCACAAATAGTATATCTATATAACTTTATATAAGTTATAGGAGATCATCTTCATGATGGTCATTGACTATGATCCACAACGTTGATCCTAAATACTTACACACAATCTTATCCAGAAACATAGCAGTAAGATCATGGAATGCAGAAACCTATTATAATTAGTTGATATCACATAAGTTATTGTTGATTGTGTACATCATGCACGATAAAAGCTAACAGGGTGTGTCAGTGACTTGATATGCACAACCATGCTCTCTCTCCCTACACTGAGCCTCAAGTTTCAAGAAAGATCAGCTATTGACCAAGGGACAGGGAATTCCCAGAAATTTCCCTTTCAGCTGTTTTACAGTAAACAGGAGACATGAGTTTTAGATTGTGCTTTCAGGAACAATTTGAAAAAAGAGATTTTAGACCACTCTATGGAAATACCTAGATTCAGTTACAGAAACAAGTCTAAAACCACACAGAAAGTTTTTGTTAACACTTAAAACTCCAAAAATACATTCAAACTGTTGCATACATTCAAACGCTTGTGGCTTTTTTTTTTATGTTTCTTTTATGCAACCCACCAATCAAACATCAAACAGCCATAGAATTTTGACCTTAGTTTTTCTCATTTTTTTAGGTTTTGTTAAACATACAAATTAAATACTTGATTTGCAACAAATTTAATAGGCAGATATACTTGCCAAAAAGCTACCTTTTCATGCAAATAAATGCTTGCAAACCTAATTTCGACCACATTACCTTATCTTTGATTATTTTTGCTCATTAGAATCATCTTTCATACATTTTTCACCATTTTGTTTTGAAGCTTGTTTTGAACATTGCTGCATTTTCCTTTGAAGGTGAAGACAGCAGAGGAGAGAGACATGCACGTGCTCATTACGTTTATCTTTCATACATTTTTCACCATTTTTTTCAAACTTGTTTTGAACATTGCTGCATTTTCATTTGAAGGTGAAGACGGCAAAGGAGAGAGACATGCACAAAAGGCTTATGAATTGTTAGATAAAGATCTCACATTTTTTACGATTTTTCAAATTTAAAGCTGATTGCCCATTTGTAGGAGCTTGGAGCTTTGCTCCATGAAAACTAATTTTCCTGCCAGAAAGTGTCATCCCTCTAGCCTTCTTTTTTTCCAGTTACTTGGACTTGAACAGAATTGTAAATAGTCATGAAAACTTAAATCTAATCAATGTCTTGCTATGGATCAAATTGATGAGATATTTTATATTTAAACATTGTTAGAAGATATTTCTTGTTGAGTGTGGTTAACATGCTAAATTATAGGAAACATTTATTATGTTTTACAAGTTTGATGAGATATTTTATATTTAAACATTGTTAGAAGATATTTCATAGTGGATGGCCCTATCTATCCCCGGGGTGATTCTGACATTATTTTACATGTTTGTTAAGATTTTTTTCGCGTAGAGGTAGATTATTTCAAAGATGTTTTTATAAATGTTTTTACAGCAGAAAAATGGAGAAAAATGCATTCTTATAGAGAGGTTTCATGTTCAAGCCGCACCTCAGCTCATATTAACCTAGATCCATGGTGAATGACCCTATCCATTCATCTCCTGGCCAAATAAAATTTGATTCCATCTAGTTACTGTGTAGATGTATTTGCTTAGTTTATTTAAGACATGTTGAGAGTACAATTTTTTTGAGTTTTTGGTATGAGATTTGACAAACATTAGGGTTATAAGGCGATTCTGCCATTAGAGTTTATTTGCTGAGAATACTGTTGTTATGAACTTTTTGCCAAAAAAAGTAAATTTCAGAAGGTTTGTGCATGTCTCTATGAAAGAATGTTCGCTTTAAAGTTCTAAGTTGTAGAAGAAAAGAAAAATAACTACGCTCATTTTTTATTTATTATTCAATCATAGATAGTCATCATCAACAATAACAACTTTCAAGCCCACTAGTACAATATTACAAAAAAATAAAACATTAATTCAACAAGTACTATCACAAAATTAACTACTAAATCCTTTCCCATTATAATAACTTTAACTTCAATATAAAAAAAAGTTTATAAATTATTAACTGATAGGCTATAAATAGTTTTCCCTATCTGTTTTTCCCATAACTTGGATTATAAATAGTTATGAAAATTTTATATCCATGCATCTCCTGGCCAAATAAAATTTGATTCCATCTATTTATTGTGTAGATGTATTTGTTTAGTTAATTTAAGACATGTTGAGAGTACAATTTTTTTGAGTTTTTGGTATGAGATTTGACAAACATGAGGGCTATGAGGGGATTCTGCCATTAGAGTTTATTTGCTGAGAATAATGTTGTTATGAATTTTTTGCGAAAAAAAGTAAATTTTGGAAGGTTTGTGCATGTCTGTATGAAAGAATGTTCACTTTAAAGTTCTAAGTTGTAGAAGAAAAGAAAAATAACTACGCTCATTTTTTATTTTTTATTCAATCATAGATAGTCATCATCAACAATAACAACTTTCAAGCCCACTCGTACAATATTAAAAAAAATTAAAACATTAATTCAACAAGTACTATCACAAAATTAACTACTAAATCCTTTCCCATTATAATAACTTTAACTTCAATAAAAAAAAAAGTTTATAAATTATTAACTGATAGGCTATAAATAGTTTTCCCTATCTCTTTTTCCCATAACTTGGATTATAAATAGTTGTGAAAATTTTATTATAATCAATGACTTGATATAGTGTAATGTCCTCTTTTAGGATTGGTCAGGATTGACACTTATTTAATCAGTCATAATGTTCATAATAGTCATTTCAGTAATTAAAAAATATTATCATTTGGATTTACGACCAGAGGATATAGATAATATCCAAGTAGCATAGACAACATTTATGAACTCTCAAAGTTTACACATCCAAGTCCATTTCACGAAGATTTACTGAATGCTGACCCGTACTCTCTATTAGGATAAGATTCATTTGGATTTATAAAAGCCCTTCCTTGGAAGCATCATATTCCTCCTCCCATTATATTGACATAAACTTACTCACCATTTAGATTAATTTGATATTATTCAATTAATTATTTCATTATTGGTTAACAAACAACAGATTAACAATAAATTGTATTGATTCTTTTTCTTTTTCTTTTTTTTCACTTGTCTAACATGATGATATATCTTATGTTTATCATATCCTTTTTAGATATAGCCTTCCTTATTCATTTTGTTATATTTGTTATCACTAACCAATAGCATATATTTAGACAAAACATATCTCTCTTAAATCATAATTCCTTTACTTAATAATCCAAACCTCTTTATAATTGATAAACCATACACCCTTATGAAATCATACTCCACTTACCTCATAAATCCCACCTAGAATGTCCATTCCAAGGAAATGATTTTGCTCTTACATATAGTTCATATAATATCAATTTTGATTTTAGAAGTTGATATAAGTAAAAATCAGTCCCTCGTATGTTTTCTTTATATCTTTTGTTCCTTCTATCTCCGTGCCTTATATCTTCCCATGTTGTTCTTTAAATACTTTTCTTTGTGTTTCACCAACCGGCATGTCTTTTCAATGCCTACTCGGTGGTCCCCTTTAAAATTACGCGCCCCTTTATGATTACTAGTTATTAATGAAACTTGGTCAATTTAAATCGATAATGTGAATCCTCATTGTTACTTATTACTGATATTATTAGTTTCTTTATGATTAGTTATTAACTTTATTATTCACATACATTGGTGCTTATTAAGTTATTAATTACTTAATGCATATATATCAATTAATAAAATTCAGTTATTATTATTACTTTATACTTAGTTCTTCGATTAGTTGATATTAACTAATATCATTTACTTATTACTTAATTAGTGTCTAATTATGATATGTGTGTGTGTTAATAGTAATTATCTAATAACCAATTTGTCATTTCGATTATATGTTTTAATCAATTGTTTTTTAATACAATCCCTTAATTAATTGATCAGTTATAACTGTTGTCTCTTACGATCTCTACTATATGATATACTCATGAATAGAGATTTGTATCCCCACTATAATGATCTAATATTAAATGTCATTATTAGAGGGGGTATTACAATCCTACCCTCCCAAAATTGCTTGTCCTCAAGCAATTATGATCTTCATCACAATCAATCCACGACTCTTGTTCAAGTTTCGCATTTGAATTTTACAATAGAACTAAGACTTTGAAGGATAAATTTAAGTGTATTGAATTCTATGATTAATTCAACTTTAATGAGTTATATGCTAGTAGGTTTGGTGAATGTATGCTTGATTGAGTGTGATTGTTGATTGATTTGTGTTAAATGTCATACAAATCATAGGTTTGATTGATAGATTTCATAATGTATAAGTTGGAGTAATTGGTGAGTTGCCCAAACGATTCTAAGCATCTAAATAGTTTCAATGTCTTATTGTTTTCATCGATAGATCGTTTATTGATCTCTTTGATTAATGACTCGAATGAATACTGTCTCATATATAGAGGTTGACTTCCTTTTAAAGATTAATGTCCATTACTATGCATCTAAAATAAAATTAATTTTAGAAGGATGATGAATAACTCTTAATAGATTTAACAGTTAACACATTAAGCTCAAGTCCTCCTTGCTTCTTACATGCCCTGGGACTGCATGTTCGTACCCATCTTGAAATCTTTCCTCAAGGCATTGGAAACACATGTCCTTACCCATCTTGGAACTCACCTATCTCAAGAGGATTTATTCCACCTTCTCAAATTGACAAAAATCACTTGTATTTATGAATATATATTCATCATTTGTTTAATCATTCATTATTACCTAACACAGGGAAAAAAGTCAAGGGGGGAATAAGAGAGAATAAACTCAACTTAAACCTACCAACACTCCCCTGCATAAAGTTACAAACTGAAGCTATACACAAATCAAACAAACCATAGAGAACACAAGGCCAAATGCAGCATGTTCATAGGTGTAATTATTTGAATTCACATATAAAGAAACCAAAACATGCCCAATTGTGAGACCTTCCAAGTTGCGGCCATATACAAATGAAACTATGAAATCAAAGTCCAAGCTCACATCTTTTGTCTCTTTCTCTCCTAAGAATGCTCTCCAAAAAATTGTCTTCCTACTTCTACCTAGGCTTCTTTTATAGCCAGCTAAGCCACCAGTCAACTAGTCAAGAATTTAACTACAATATAGGTCCAGACTTGGAAGAGTAAACCAAAATCAAGCAAAGGGCAATATAAAATCACATGCACTTGAGGGTAGGTCCACATGTGTGTTAGGAGTAGACTCCCAGCTGCGCAAGACACCACGTATGCATAAGAAACCGCGTCAATCGAAACAACACACCTCACTAGATGAAAACAATAGGACACAAGGACTGCAAAGAACGGCACAAAACTCGAGAAATATGGAACGTTAGAACTTGCGCACTTGCGACAAGGATCCAGGATAGGTCTCGACATAATGCCAATAGCGCACAACAAGAAACCAACAGCAACAACAACTACTTCACGAAAAAGGCACTAGTACAAAAAACAAGAAATTTTTTTGGCTCAAAGACCCAAGATGCTCCTACATCACTACCTATATTAAATAGTCTGATCTTTTATTGATTATAATGTTTATAATTGCATTTACCTTGCAAGATGGCAATATCACAACTCTAATACTTATTTAGTCAATCTAATGTTCATAATAGTCATTCAGCGATCAAATGATATTATCATTTGGTTTTACGACCGAAGGATATAGATGTTATCCAAGTTACCTAGACACCATCTATGGACTCCCTTAAGGTTTACAGGTCCAAGTCTATTTCATGAAGATTTACAAAAATGTTGACCCCTACTCTCTATTGGGATAAGATCCATTAGATTGGATTTATATAAGCCCCTTCTTGATAACATTATATTCCTCCTCCCATTATGTTGAGATAAACTCATTTACCATGTAGATTAATTTGATAAACCCCAGTAATTTAAATAGTTGTTTCATTTTTGGTTAACAAACAATAGATTAACAATAAATTGTATCCATTCTCGTATTTATTATTTATTTTCATAGTTTCACTTGCCTAACATGATGATATATCTTGTGCTTATCATATCCTTTTTAGATATAGAGCCTTCCTTATTTATTTTGTTAAATATTTATAATAACCAATTTGCCATTTCCATTATATGTTTTAATAAATTATTTTAAATGCTTATTATAATTAGGGCTATCACAATTCCTTAATTAATCGGTCAGTTATACATGTTGTTTCTTACAATTTCTACTATATGATATACTCAAGAATAGATTTATATTACCACTATTATGATCTAATATTGAACTTCATTATTAGAGGGGGTATTACCAAGATTACTCAAGGACAGGGTGTTGTGAGGTTCTCACACCATCGCCCCAAAGCTTTAGGGACCCCCTTTTTCCGCCTTGGCAAATTTTTGAGTTGTCCGAAAAATTTTAAAACTTTTTAAGTCTTGGACACCTTCAAGGCCAAAAGGTTAAAAAGGCTAGGTTCATTTTCACCCGATTTCAACTTGATTTTCCAGAACAACTAATTTTTATCCTTAGGCTAGACAAAATTTTCAAAGAGCAACACTCGGCAGGATAAAATTGCAAAATTTGTATTTAGACAATTTCTTTTGAAAATTTGGATATAATTGTATAAATTTGGATAATTTTCAAAAAGTGAAACTTTGTTAGATTTGTGTCGTGGAAAATCTTAAATTTTTCTTTGGTGAGAAAATTAATTGTGAAGATGAAATCAAATTGCAAAATTGATTTTAAACTCTAGAAATGATTTTATTTTTTGTCAAAAATTTTAAATTACTTGGCAAAATCGATTTGAATTGAATTGCAAAAAATTGGCTTTAAGAAATTAAAATTGCCTTGAAAAAATTTAAGTCTTTAATGAAATTGGTAATTGAATATTGAGAAATGGTTTTTGGCTGGCCAAAATCCGATTTTAACGACATATTAATTATGAAATCCTCATTAATGGAAATATTTAGCATCTCCAAGGCATTATTTACTTTCTTTTTGCAATTTTGGTCTAATTGGCAATTTAAAAAAGCAAATTTCATCTTAGCAAAGTTAATATTTAGCTAAGCATTTAATTAGGGGCCAGAATTATGCATTAATTATTGTTTTTCTTGCTCCCAGGGTCTTGCATTAATTATTGTTTTTCTTGCTCCCAGGGTCCCAGTCAGCCAGCTATGGAAAGTAGGAAAGTTGGGTATAAGAGGAGGCCTCTTTCCCCTTTCCTCCTCACTTCTCACTCTCCCTCCTCAAGGTGTTGGCGATTTTGGCAAGGGCAGTCCTCTCTTCATTTTGGACGAATTTAGACTTGGAGCAGCTCTTCTCTTCCTTTGGCGATTTCTCTTGGGAGGCAAATTTTTGCATAATTCGGTGATTTTTCTCCTTCTATTAGGGCTGCGATTTATGCCCTGGTGGCTTGTGGAGGGCAGATTGGAAACTTTCAATTGTTGGACAATTTTTGCAAATTCTAATTTTTGCTTGGAAGCTGCAATTTTTGCCCTAGTTTGGGCAATTTTGTTTGGAAGAAATTATTGTGATCAAAGGTCTGATTTTTTGGGCAAATGGTGCACAATTCCGAGAGCACTAAATTCTGAATTTTGTCAGCTAGAGCCTCAAGTTTTGCAAGGGGTTTGAAATTCTCAAAGTCTGATCCTAAATTCCAAAAGAAAGATCCGACTATTGGTAGAGGTGACTTTTAATCATTTTGAGTTGAAAAGGGTCCTTAAGCTGACTTCATTCGTTCTTGTCTAGATATTGTCTCCCTTGGTTCTTCTTGCATTCATTGTCCACCACTTTACCATCCTGTAATAGGGCGACAAGATGGAGGATGGTAGTGCAAGCAAGAATCGTAAGGGAACAAATACTAAGGAAGACAAAGAGGATATGATGTCTGAAACAACTTTCTTCTCGAAAATGAAGCAAATAACCAATACCAATGTCGGTATAGTAAACATGGTACAAGTAAAGGACAAACTAAAGGAAGGTCAATCCCCCTTGGCAAAGAAGATATAAAGAAGCGAAATTGTACACGCAACAGCTTTTCCTCCTACATTGCCCTGTCCAAAATTGGTCATGGAATGCACATCCAAGTTTGATCTACTCAATAAATCCATCATTTTTGTTGAAGGGAAGAGGGTGTTGGCCAATATTAGCAAACAAGCAATCGAAGAAGCATTTAACATCCCCCAGTACAAGAACATAACAGTAGTGATGATGGATCAAGCAGCTAAATCATTTCAAGATAACTAGGAGGCCTATTACACATATCTAAAGCAGGATTGGCTACACGAAAGAAAGAAAGGCATAACTAAGTCATCAAAGCTTACAATGGCGGACTTCAAGTCAGAATATGGAGATTTCATTGTGCTTCTCAACCAGATCATGGGCCTAGCTCAAGGTACGCAATTTGAAAACTGGATGTACTTCTTCATTGATGAAATTGAAAAAGGAAAAAGAAGATTTGATTGGGCTAGGATCATAAGTGAGAATCTAGAGTTGCAACTCAGAACCGTACAAAACCAAAAGCAATTCTATATGGGGACCTATCTGTTTTACCCAATTGCTAGACTGTATAAGAGTTCGGGACTTAAGGCCTTAGGAGAAGTTGGTAATGGGCCGAGGCAATATTTGGTGTATGAACGCTATCCACAGCTTCATTTGCACAACAACAAGGATTACAAGATATTTTGTGATGCCTTTGCCATGAAGACAGTAAGGGTACTACAAGGGACACCTACTAAGAGACTTTCATCAAAAGCAGAGGCAAAGTAAAAAAAGTTTGTGAGTTGGTTCATCTAGTTTCCGCAATTCACCTACATTAGAGTAGCAGGAAGCACACTCTGTCTCAAGAGGCTTCCAAGATACGCACCCGACAAGGTAGTTTTGATGGAATTGGCTAGGCAACTTGAGCACTATGATAGAATAATGAGAAACAAAGGTAAGACAGGGATTACCTTCTCAATCGGAATTGGCAATGATAGTTGCCCCAATCGGGTCGCCTTTGCAGCTACAAAGAAGGAATTGGAATGGTATCATCTAGGGTGGTACCGAGCAAGGCAAGAATTCGATCCTAATGGTCTTATCAAAGTATCTCATGGAAATGCATTTAACCATGTTCCCACTATAGAGGACTTTTGGACAAATGCCAAGGATGACTTTCATGTGAGAAAGCTAGCTTTCTCAAGATTGTTGATGAATATGATGAGAGATATCAAATGGAGATGCCTTGATATTCCCAATCAACTGGAAGATGATGGAAATGTGTTGAGAGAAGATTATAATACAGTAGAAGGAACAGAATTGAATCCAATAGATTGGGATGACCATCAGGATCCTTTCTTGGAGGCACTTATAAGGGCAGTTGATTTGCATACTGAGTCATGGTATAATGAAAGACTAAGGAGGCTACAAAGACAAAGGATCCCCCTTACTTATGAGAAGATGAAGCCAAAAGAAGGTCCAACAGAATCAGTCGGACAAAAGGGTGAAGAAAGTAGCCAACAATAGAAAACAGTCAGAGACAAGAAGAGGGCTTTGGAGGTTGAGAAAAGCAAAGAATATCCAAAACCTCCAACCAAGAGACAGCATACAATTCCATCAAGAGAAAGTATAATTGAGACTAAAAGCTAAGAGGTCAATTCAAGCGATAAAAGGGCCGCAATAGAAGTAAGCTCTGATTCAGAATCAAATGGTTACAATGAGAGCACCAAGTATTCCCCTCTCAGAAAACCAACAATGAGACGATATGGCAGTAACTAGTGGAGAAGAAGATGGGCTAACTAACATTGAGGCAATAAGTCAAGCACCCGAGGCTATTGGTGATGCTTTGTTAGTCGAACCAAATCCAGATTTGGGGAGATGCACCGCACCACTATGGTTAAGGCAAATGCTTATGCCAAGAGGCAAGGTTGTAACTGCCCAAATGGTGGAAGACATTCGAGGATTGATAGAAAAGGGTGATAGCAAAAACCAGAAACAAATGGCAAAGACAGTGGCAAAGGTAATCAAGAGCAACAATGATGGTCACCGAAAAGGTTCAAATTGCTATACCAACAGTCAATGAGGCAGTGGATGAGATTGCGGCCCAGGAATACAAGATAATAGAACACAACTTGGGAAGAAACACAAATGATATGGAATGTGAAGAGATTTAGGAGGGTATAGCTTCAATCAAAGAAAGGGTGAGGAAGCCAAATGAAAAAATCATAAAGTTGGAGGCCGAGAACAAGTATTGGAGGGATTGCCAGCCTATCCAACAGTTGCACCAGGCAGCCCTTCCTCAAGACAGCAGGAGCAATATGGAAGAGATATCAGCTCAGCTACATGAAGTCAAGGGTTGGATCCATGATACAATCCAAGATGGGCAAAATTTCTTGCCTGATTCTCGACATTCCAGTCATTGGTGACTGTTAGAAACAAGTTCAGATTATTCGAAGGATTTCCTTCCTATCAAAGAATTAGCTATTCCCAAGGTGCAAGAGTTCATTGGACTACCGGAAGCATATTTGGAGAGGGCTAGGTTGGTTGATGAGAGAGGATTGAGTACGATTGAATCTTGGTTTGTTGCATTGACTACCAGATTTAGAACACTTGAAGAGATACAAAAGGCAATTGCACAGCACAGCCCAAATGTCGACACTTCCATTTCAACCATGATGAGTGACGTTGGGGTGGCACTTGATTTTGAAGACATCAGAGAAGGGGATATCAATGAGACAAGACTTGGATCAAGATTGGATGAGCTAGGAGACGTTGCCATCAAGAAGAAACATTTGAACACCCTTTCCTCCCTAAATGCTTTCGTTGGATTCGCAAAGGAGTATGAGAAAGATCACGAGAAGACACTACAAGCAGCAAACAGCATGATGAAATCAGTGGAGCTCAAGATAAAGCACAACACCTTGTCCTCCTATAGAGAAAGTCAACGAAAGGCTAGCTAAGTTCATTACTTTAGCTAAAAGAATGAAAGAAAAAGAGAAAGTTATATTAGAAGATCATTTAATATAAGCCCAAGTAGCAATTTCTCTTTCTTCTAGGATAGGACAACTGTCTAATTCTGATTGGCCACCATTTTGGTGCTTTCTCATTGGTTGGCACTTTTACACTTTTTTCATTGGTCCATTGGTGAGGGGGCATCTTCTCATTGGCTGATGAGGTGGCAACCCTAATTAGGGTTTCTAGGATTCAATCTAGATCGTCGGTTTTGCCTCTTTATCTCTACCGTCGGTTGTACATTTTGGCCTCTATATAAAGCCATTTGCTCTCATTTGTAATGGTCGAAGAAAATTGTTGCATAAGATAATGCCAAAATTCGCTATTTCTTTCTCATTGTTGTGACTTGCATGGTGATTAAGAGCCTTTGGTATTATTGCATGGTTTCTACTTCCAAATAGTTAAGAGTAAATTTCTTTTCAATTTGTTGAAGCAAATTTCATTTCAAGTTGCTAAGTAAGAATAAAGTAGATAGTTGCATGGCAGCATTAGTAAATGTTTGATAGAGATCAATACTAGACCACTAGCATCCTAGCAGCTTGTTGGGAAGCCTTGTGTGGCAAACTAGTTTATTTTTCCTTTGAATCATTGCATCTGTGAAGGTGGAGCTGCTAGCAAGCTTTCATTAGATTCGATCCCAATCCATTTGCTAGTCTTCCATCCATAGGAGTAGGAGTAGGATAGCAAGAAGTTTAGGACTTAGAATTTAGAAGAAGAGAGGTAGATAGATACCAATCATAAGAACCATTCGCCCTCCACCACTATCACCTTCCCCATCAACACCATCTAACATTCTCACCGAAACACCATCTCCATCATCCCACAAAGGTCCAAGTCATCCTCAAAAATTTGTGTAAGGCCGCCTACGTGATTACCAGCAAATCACATCGACAAAACTAAGTGAGTATCCGCGAGTGTAAGGAATATTGGAGTTATTCTCATATCCCATGAGCAATAACTTTTCAAGAGAGGAATTGTATGTTTGATACTCCATATCGGATATCCAATTACTAATATGTTATGTAGTGATACAAAACTCACATCAACACAAGGGTGCTTGGGTATTTAGGGTACGAATACGAGTATGACTACTTTTCAAAATAGGGGGCGGGGATACTTGAGTACATCATGTTTTTTTTTTAAATAATTTAACATTTAAAGAAAATCTGAAATTGACAATGGTTTTTCAACTCAAGAACATTGATAAACTTTGCAAATGTAATGTATTGTTTTTAATTTAAGATTTTTGATATATTAGTAATAATAATATAAGATTAATTATTTAGATGCATAACACAGAAGGCACACTTTAAACATGAGCAAAAGGATCAAAAATCATATAACAATGCCAAATTGCAATAGATAAACTTTTGACTTGAACAAAGATAAAGTTTACTATTAATTAGTATTGAATCATAAGTTTCAAGTTGATTGGGTATTGAATTAAGCCAAATAAACAACAAGTTGATACGCAAACAAAAAATTGAAACAAAAATCAGAAATCTTAATCAAGATCCTTAGCCAAGATGCTCTCCACTGAGTACTCGATACTTCAGGTACGTGTTTCCAGTACATGGGTACACGTACCAAGGATGTGGGTGCATGTACCCATGCAACCTAGGGTATGACATATAGTTAATAGAATTAATGAGATAGAAGATATTTCTTGCTGAGTGTAGTTAACATATTAAATTATACAAAACATCTATGATGTTTTGGTAACTTTCCATGAGATTTAGTTGCATGAGCTTTTCTAGTGATTTTTTTGATTAAGATTCTTGGTGTAATAATGATTGTTCCAAGGAAATTTAGGTTTCAAACTTTACTCCTGTAAATGTTGCATATTATTACAATAATAATGATATGCTAATCATATTTGTCTTCATACTCTAATCGTATTTAGGTTCCAAAAATTATACCTGTAAACATTGTATATTAATGATTTGCCAATCGCATTTATCTTTGTACACTTAGCTTCCTTCTATGGACGGTTTCTTTCCCTTCATTGTTAACTACCTATTGGAAATTATCTTGATGTTTTCCAAGTGGCTGGATTAAGCATTTATGTGGCCTCTTTGCAATCTGATTTAGCAAACTGCACATGATAACCATTGGCTAGTGATTTACTAGAGACATTTCAGCCTTGAACTTCAACATATTTCTGATTTCTTCTCCAATGAATTTATTTCATACATTCTGTTATTGAAGAAGAATTTATAAACTCTAACTACAATAGCTGCATTTAATCAAGGTATATCTTATAGCTTCAAATTTTGAAGCCTCAATCCATTCATTGTTGTCATGGTTTGCAAGACTGAAATCCAATGCCATTTATCATGTCAAGAGTGATCCTATAGTGGTAGCAAAACCCAAAATGTCCAAGTTGTAATCATGTACATAAAAACGAAATGAAAAACAAAATGAAAGTATATATTGTAAGGTTTCCCAGCAATCAAAATAAAATTGTTGGTCCTTTCCTCATCACAATTTTTTCTTCATGTGGCAGAGTTTTATAAATGAAAACTAAATCTTCTTTCGGCTCACTATTGCATGCACAAAAGCATGTAGCTACTAGTTCTGAAAAGTTTTCAATACTTTTTTAAAAAAGTAATGCATAATAAGGAGTTATAATGCCAAAAAAATTGATAATGTATGAGTTTTCTTTTCCATTCTACGTGCACTATCCAAACATAATGTCTACAAGTGGAAGTTCTGGTTCAGTTACCCAGAGAGCCCTTTTAAAATGATGCAGCTTGTCCACTTTGACATTGTACACCACTGATTAAGCCAATGTGTGGTTGTGACGACTATAATTGACAGTATAACCATTGCAACATAGAGTATTCAAGCTCATTCTTTCAAGTGAAAGCTCACTTCAATGACATCCCTATTAAAAAAATAAAAGTTTGTCCAAGACCACATAAGAAAGGGCTGCCAAGTGTCCAATCCTGCAATATATCAAACAAAGAGAAGAAGTTGACATGACAAGTGACAAATCAGAAGACTGGTCATCCCCTTGCCAACACAACTTGAAAAGGCTTGGGCTTGAGAAAATCAGTTGGCCAACATATTATTAAATGCAGTACCATCACCTTCTGAACCAGAAATTGTTGCACAAAAAAGAGGCCCATTGGATAGGACCTTCAAAAATGAAATCAAAGAAGAGCAAATCAGAGCATTGCTCATTGCATTAATGCCAATGAGCCTCCTTTCAACTTGTTAGACCACCTTCGTGGCGGGAGATGGTGGGTATCCTTGCAATACACCGCCTAATTATCTTAAGACTCAGTTATGAAAAGGTGTAGACACCTTATTGGCAAAAGAAAAATATTCACTATAAAGACAACTAAGAGTGATCATAAATGGTTAGATAAGGTGTGTCAATAAATTTAATGGATGGAAAGAATACAAAATAGAATACTAATCAATGTTATAGTAGTAGCCGCTAAAGAGGCAAGGTTCTTGAAGGTAATAGATTGTGTGGGACAAGTGAAAGATGCAACTTCCACTGCCCATATCCTTATAGAGTCCATTGAGATGGTGGGGCCTACAAATGTTGTCAAACTCATATCAGACAATGTTGAAAATTATAGGGCAAGTGGGTCTATTATCAGGGCCGTATATAATCACATTTTTTGAACACCATCTACAGTCTCACTCAATATAATCATGCAACAGATTAGCAGACAAATTCAATGAGTCAAACAAGTTTATATGGAGGTCAGCAAAATTCAAATGTTTGTAACTTGTAACCACATCACATGCCATATTCATTACCTTCTCCAAGTTGAAGTTATTTAAGGTAATTTTATATTTGTTTATTTCTTTATTTTTTTACTTTTAAGATTTAAGTTGATATGTATATTTTTTTATGCCATGCTATGTTGCCAAAACACAATTCCAATATCACACTTCCAACTTCTTTTTGTATGTATAGCTTTGATGATTAAGCATGTATATAAAAGTTTATATAATATCAATATGTATATTTGTGTGTGGGCATGTATGAACAAATCCAAACTGAAGGGAAAAAAATTTGGCATACCCAAACTGGAACCCACATTCATCATCATAGTTTTATGTCCAAGCAGATACTCTAGAAGAGACCTCTTGGTGAGAACTATCAGGTTCATGACATGAGAGCTCACGTTCCACAAATATGTAGCATTGCTTCAGCAACACCTAACAATACAATAGCACCTATTTGTTGATGGGAAAGGTTTCTCTTGCCAGAATTTGAATTTTGAAGCAGCTGCTTATGTTTAGGATATTGTTGTGCAGCTGAAATCTCTGTCATTACAACTCCAATTGAACCTCTTCTCCAAGTATCAAAAAGCTACTCTCTTCATAGCTGTGTCGTCTAATTTGTCTACACTCATTAAGGTGCCATTTTGGCAAAGCTTAGTGTAGCTGGGAACCATGCAACTAAACCAAACTTTAACAAGGTATAACCCTGTTGCAAAACACTACAAAAGTCTGTAATGCTCTTTAAACTGATGCATATTGTGTGGCTACACATGTGATATTGCTTGATTTATGCAACAAAAATGGGAAGAATTGTGTTTGTATTTTTTAAATCCCAAGGCTGATAGCTTTAGCTTGTATGAAATTTTTTAATTCTTTAACGCAATAAGTTTCTTTAATGTTCTTTCAAACTTCTAGCTAGAGCTAATGCATGCTCAAAAAGAGCCATTTGATGGAGTTGCTAAACGTCTGGGGCCCAGCTCAAATATACTGAACCTATGACAATTGATATAAAGAGGAGATTCTCATGGAAGATTACTAAGACCCAACTGATATCCTCATTTGAGGAATTGAACATTGGACTGGAGGACCAAGCTTGTACTTTTAATGTTTCTTATAATGTATGATGAAAGTTTACTCGTTTATTGATGTAGTGCCCAATGATTGAATATGCAGCTTATTGGAGTGTGTGTTGCACCAGAAATTCCAATCAGATTGAAAATTGAATCGAGAACATGGTACTGCATACTAATTCTACCATACAAACAATCCACTTATTTGATTGGTGATTTTATATCATACAATCCCCTGAGCTAAGGAAATGAAGTATACAAGATTTTAAGCTCAAACATTTCAAAGCAAAAGGTTCCAGTTCAACATCACTGCTTAGATCATTCACAGCAAACCACACTCAAATAAAAGCTTTGACTATTTACCAAAAATGATGCCAAACTCATGTGGTTTACCAACATATAAATATATTATAGGATTTGCTACTACAAGTAACTATTTGTGAAATTATTAGAAAGCATTCTCAAATCTATCACTTCTGAGAGCCTCAACTTCTCACTGTCCTTGGTAGTTTCTCGAACCTTAAAAGCTGGAGAAACCAACTTTCTTACTCCAGTTTAATATTCACTTGCAGTTTCTTGGTTATGTATAGACAGATATATGGGGGGCCCATGAAGTGACAACAGATTCAATTTTGAAATCTCAAAAGAAGGCATGAACATTTCATTCAAATAAGCCAAGGAATCCTTATCAAATTCTCTACTCCAGTGAGAACTATGCAAGCGCTGTGATACAAATAAACAATCTGTAAATCACATTCTCAATTTGAAGCAAGACTTCTCATCAGATGTAGAGACCAAGAAAATTCAAAAATTGAAAAAAGGGTGAATAATTGATGGCATCAATTTGGATTGAAAGCTTGTGTAGCAAGTATAGGATGTTTGTAAAGCAAATATTCCAATATTTTGTAAAGGATCCCTTGAGTGTAGAAGATCACACAAAAAATGGTTTAAAATCCAGGATGTTGTTAATTCAAAATTACATCTTATGGTTACTTGATATTGATAATAAAAGCCATGCAACTTAAAACTTTTATTAACAGCATAGCATGTTGCCTTTTATGGTACTTAAACAGTACATTCTGACTATGTCATACGTTTTAACTTTTATATAGGAATAGATTTAAATGTCATGTCATGGTTATAATCATATTTACATAAAAATGGTATTCTTGTACATTGTAAACCTTCCAAAATTTATTTGTTTGTTTGGGAATAGTAGTGAATGGTGCATATTTTCCTGTAAGCGTACCTGTTTGGCCTTGTAGCCAAGACGCCGGGCCTTATCAGGCCTTGTGGGCCTGTTCACCCTGACTATGCCAGGAAGCTGCCGATATTCCCAGCACCTAACTCTCTGCAAGAACCTCATCACATCCGATTGCTTCTTCTTCCATAGCTCCTCAACGTACTTATAAGCACCTACGTCCCGCCAACACGATTTCATAACTTTCAGCATATAAAGCAACTAACTTCAAACATATTCGAAAAAATTAGGAGTATTAAACCCACAATCCAAAGAAAAATAAAAAGGCAGTTCAAAATCAATGTGGCAGCTTCTTAACGAATATACAGCTGTCACTGCAGCATACATAATATAAAGATCCAAACCGACCAGATACGATAAATCTTTTCTAATCAATCAATACTATACAACCCACCACATCTATCCTAAATCCGTGGCTTCCATCATGCATTCGAAACATAAGATTTCCTTCCAGAAGGCGAAAAACATCATAATGACAGAATTAAAAATGAAAAGAAATGAAATGAAAAGGAATTACATAACAAATCTAAGGTTTTGATAAATACATTGTGGCTACATTTTGATGAACTTTAACAATTAGGTTCGACGCTATCGTAGCATAGATAATCCAACCACACAACAAGATGTGAAACAGATAAATGACGGACTGATTATCCAAACTCTTTTTTCTTAATATGTGCGGATCCATTGAATGGATTTCTGAATCTGCTGATGAGTTTACACAATCCATTAAATTTGCATCTAGATGAACAAACAACCTGTAAAGCCATTATAAATCCACAATAACCTGAAAAGCGTAGCAAAACTACATCTTAAACAGCATAATCTGGAGTGCAAGAGAAAACCCAATTAAGATATGTCAGCCATGAAAACAATGAGAACTTACCCATTTCACCTAGCCTCCGCCTGCAACTCGTAAATTTCGTATCACCTAAAACTTCAAGTCGATAGAAAGCAAATTTATTTCTAGGGCTTCCCTTAAACCCTAAATTGTTAAGGTAAAATATTTATTTTACATTTTCATCTTGATTTTATTTATTTATTTTGCTTGTGCCACTTTTGACGTGTGAAGAGTGTCTTTCATAGAGTTGCGGGCTAAATTCTATTCTCAATACCAAGCAATTTATTAGAAATTCGGTAAAGCAAGTATATTACAAAATTCTATGGAATTAGTGTTTAAAACTAACTTTTAACATTAATTATTATCTAGTGTATTTTATTTATTTTGGTAATATAGTATTTTTTTACACTCTAAATAAAAATTCTAAAATTCTATTTTTATTTTTTAAATCGGCAAACGGTTGAATTCTTGATTATATTAATTTAATAAAAATAAAAATACAACACAGTATCTCCGTTCAAATAGGCACTAGTAGGAAAGAACGGATAAGAGAACCTCCAGTCTTGCCCAGGACCGCAGTTCTATATTATTACATTGTTAAAAGGGGCATGCCCCAATTGTAATTTACATAAGATTTATTCTCAATACAAGGGAAAGGACACGAGTCCTCTTTTGAAATATGAACTTGAAGATATTTCTTTCTATCAATCATGCCCTCTCTCCTAGGAGAATAGTTCAAACAAAACCTTAAGCTCTTAGAGGAAACTTCTTTTAAGTTATTTGCTTGATATGTTATCTCCTTACTGCCCTGCTATCTCAATAAATATAGCTTGAAACAAACGTTAGAAATGTTAGTTAAAAAATCTTTATAATCTTAAATTCCTAATAGGATATTACCGAATTACTTTGGTTATCCATCTAAGACTTAATGCAATATTAATTCTAATTAGTGGTTGTACTCTCTCATATTTATTCCTGATGAGAAGTTGATTCTAACATTTTAACACAAAACAAGAAACAAATACAATTACTCTGAACTAGTTCTAGTATATTGAATGAGGAGTATTGTGCTTTGTTGATTAAAATTTTCTCTTTATGCAAAAGGAGTCCTACCCGTACTTATTTAGGTAATGCCAAAATGAAACTCAAATTGAGTATTTGTTTTTATTGGACTATCCTCTACATCTTGTTCTTTTTACCATCCTAGTTGCCCTTCCAGATTGCTTTAGATTATTCCAATACTTAGTCTGTCCATCGCAATTAGAGTTTACACTTTGAGTTCACCATACATTACTGTTATCTCAATTAAGACATACCCCAATATTGATGAGCAAATAAAGATACATCTTAAGCAATAATAACAAAGACAAAATAATGTCATTCAAAGAAAGCTGAGAGCTAAATAAAACTCATCATTAATATAATCTTAATATATATTAATATCATTATGAATTTACAAAGTATTGAATCTAGGGATCTTTGAGCTTCTATCTATTATGATCTAGCTTACTGACCAGCCTTTGAGATAGTTGTCAGCATTAGATGATATAGACTACGACCGGTATTAATCCTTAATGTAATTCACATACATTATACATATCATGCTATCCTTACTATTCTTCTGAAGGAAACATCTTTAGTTGCATTCCTTGTTGACCCTAATCAAAACTATCTAGCAAACTTTGAGAATAGAAACTACAGATCAAAGGAAGAGACAATAAGGGCCCAACAAAAGAGCAAACCAGGACATAAAGTCGAGGGCAAAACAGGGAAAAACCCTCAACCCGTCTACTGTAGTAACAAAAAACAAGAATTTCATACATAGTACAAATCTCATACTGCTATTTCCAGAAGACCATAATAATCTCAGTGATATCATTGGGGTTATCAGATTGGAAGTGTGGCAGGAATTCGAAGGCATTATTTTCCTTGCTAGACTTTTCAATGTTAGGAGTGCAAAATCTAGAGCATCCAGATTCTCCAATTACACACCTAAGTGAATATAAGACTTGAAAATGCCTAGGTAGTTTCTCAACCATGCCTTGCCTTTGTCCTCCACTATCCCTCTCCATCTAAGGAGAAACTAGATGCTAGATCCCATCTTCTCCATACTAAATTAAAAACTACATGTTCACGAATAACCAGCAAAGGTCGTCTTGGAACTATGGCCAAGTCGAAACTCCCAGGAGGATGTGCCATATAGATTTTGGGAAGGGGATACGGAGTTCTCATCTAAACTCTTAATGACTTCTTCCAAACCCACACACCAAACTGGATCAAACACATTTCAACAGAGTTTGACCATTGCCCATTTGTCTACTTTGGCTCTAGCCAAACACCTAATGAAAGCCCCTATAATATTGTTATGTGTTCTCCACATGAAATCATATTTGAAAAATCCTTCTCCTAGGGCATGACTCATTGCAATTCTTGTCATATCATCCACTGATTTTAACACTTGACTCCATCTTTCAGGTTTTATATTGTCACAAAAAGCCACAGTCTAAACTTTCGAGTTATGGAAAACACAGATATTTGTGTCCATCAAAGGATATTATAGGTGCCAAGTGAAAGAGACGAGGCAAGAACGAGTTTTAAAAAGGTAGAGAACTACATGCGAAGGGTCTAGAATAGCCTGGATACATGTCGACATCGGTTAATGCCACCTACATGACATCACCGCGAGACTAGTGATGAAGGAGATAAAAACACCATAATTGGAAAGACAAGGAAGTGTGAACAAACAAAAAGGGAAAAAAAGATCAAGAGATAAGAATTTAGAACCGATGATGAGAAGTCGACTAGTAGAAAATTGGCAAACTTATAATGATTTGGATCACATCACTCTAATGAATACTACATCTAAGTTATAAGACCCTTTGATACTCTATTAACAATTATAATTGAATTGATATATTCATACTAAATCTCCATCAGCCCCTGTGTTTGTTGAACAATCGAAAATATGAGTACACTTAGATAAGGTCAAAATAATGAGGGATAAAAAGAAGAATATAAAAGAACTGGAAAGGATCACTAGAGATGGGGACGCTAATAAAGAAGCATCCAGGGAACCAAGGATGAACTACAGGGCTTGACTCAATCATAATCTAGTAACATAAAACTATTTAATGGAGTTTAGTAGTGTGCTTACATTTAAATATAGATAAATGTAATGAGAGCTAAAGTCACTAGAGTTTAGACAATACTACTGACCATTGATGACTAGCGAATTTTCACCATCAACACCCTTATTTGCCAACTAATCTACCTTCTTGTTTCCTTCTCGAAAAATATGGCAAATCTGAGTATCTTTGAACTGGACCAAAATATTAAGAACTTCTTTTAGCTTTGAGTTTAATACCCAATTTGGCGTTGCTCTTTTCCTAATTGCATTTAATACAATCTGAGAATCTCCTTTAATGATAATCTTGGATAAACCTAGGTTTAGACAGAGTTGGAGTCCTTCTTACAAGGCTTCTAACTCAGCCAAATTATTAGTTGTTGGGTCTATATATTTAGCCCTTTTAGCAATCCATTTGCCTAACTCGTTGATGATGATACATTTGATACCTGCTGACCCCGAGTTGCTTCTTGAGGCTCCTTCAAAATTTAGCTTAACCCACCCCAGTGGTGGAGGGGTCCATCTATAATTATACCTCGCCTCTTTATTCTTCTTTATATAGGGAAGTGGGGGATTAATAAGATTTAAACATTTCTTTTTGATTGACCCATCCCAACTTGAGCATGATTCTTCTTCTTTCTGGGAATTCCTAAGGTGAGAGTTTAAAATCTCCACCATACAAGCTTCTATTTTTTTGATAATCTCATCTGGTTGCATATCCTGGGCACGAAAAATTCTTTTATTCCTTTCTTTCCATACCTCCCACACGAGGATGAATGGGCAATGTTCCAAATTTTGCAATAGACCCCTTTACTGATGTCTGTAGGCCATCCTTTGAGGAGCTCAACTAATGATTTAGGCATGCGAGTGTTATAGCCCAACATGTGTCTAAGTCATTCCCAACAATGTAGTGTATAAGGACAACTATATAAGATGTGGTCAGTGTCTTCACTATCTCGTCTACATAGTACATATCTTGAAGGGCCCTCAATACCCAATTTGCAAAGTCTATCGATTGTGAGGATCTTATTCTGAAATGTCAACCATAAAAAGAAACCTACTTTTGGAAGACATGATGCATCTCAACAGAGATTAATGGGATTCCCACTTCTTCCCATCTTTGGGAGTGAATGAGAGCTTTATATCCAGTTTTCACACTGTACTTGCCATCTTTTGATGCTACGCAAATGAGATTGTCATTCCTTTCTAATTACTTAATTTTCCTACCTTGGATAATCTTTTCATATGCCTTTTTTGCTACCGGTTCCAAATCAATGTTGTCTATAGATTTCCAAACCCAGCTTGAAATTCCATTCATAATTTTTTTGGTTTTATAATCACTGACCTTGCTTCCCCAAAGATCAACTAATTTTTTCTTTGATGCTTATAGGCATATCCATACCATCTAATGAGGTGAGCCCATCCCACGAATCTTCCCAAAATAAGGCTTCATCCTCCTTTCCAATGTCCCAAGTGAGATATTTACTAATCAGGGCTCAACTTTTAGCTATAAAATTTCAACTTTTCAAATCCTTTGGGAAGGGTCTTCATCCCAAGGATGGAAAAGGGATCATCAACATTAAGGTATTTGTTATACATAATTTTAGCCCATTTGTTATCCCTTTCTTCAAAGAGGCGCTAGGTCAGTTTAGCCCACAATGCTTCATTTTTCCAATTGAGGTTTTTTATACCTAAACCTCCAAACTCCTTCGATTTGCAAATGTTTTCCAATCTTATGAGAGCCAATTTCTTGGAGTCCTCACAATCATTCCAAAGGAAGCTTCTAAATTTTGCTTTGAGCTTCTTATTGATATGTTTAGGTAGGGGGAGGTAGGATAGTGGATACGTAGGGATAGCAGATAGCACTGATATGATCTTGGTGATTTTACCTACTTTCATAAGCCATATATCTTTCCAGCCACCTATCCTAGCTTCTAGTCTATCCAAAATACTTTGTCGTGCCTTGTTGGATTTACTACCTTTTTCTAACTCGATACTTAGGTATTTACAAGGGAAGGAGCCCCTTTTATACCCCATGATGCCACAGATCTGCATTTCCATTACAGGTTTAGTGTCAATAAAAAAAAAAGGATTTAGCTACATTTAATTTTTGACTCAATGTTGCCATATATTGTTAAACAATTGAACTGATGTTTAGAGCCTCTTTTGTAGTACTTTCATTTGGTAGAATGGTGTCGTCTGCATATTGTTGGTGGGTAATGTTGGGGATTTTTTTGTTACAGTTATGCCTTTTATCTCTCCTTTATTGTGAGCCTTGGTAAGTGCTCTCCTAGAGGCTTCAACCATGATAATATATAGGAATAGAGAAAGGGATCTCCTTGTCTAATACCTCTTGAGGTTTCAAAGAAACCCTCGAGGGTACTATTAATAAGGACTAAGATTTTTGTGGTAGAGATATATTGATATATGAAGTTAATCCATTGGTGTGAAAAAACTAAATTCTTCTAAGGTTTTACATAAGAACCTCTAATCAACCATGTCATGTGCTTTTTGAATGTCTAATTTCATGAACATGCTTTCCACTTTTTTCTTATTGGCTAAATGAAGCATTTCTTGGATAATTAGTATACCATCTAGTATCGATCTACCTAGAACAAAATCGGTTTGTCCTTCAGATATAATTTTAGGGAGAATCAATTTAAGTCTATTTGTTAAAATTTTAGATAAGATTTTATAGATAGTGTTGCATAGGGCTATCAGTCTAAAATCCCTGGCATTTTCATGATCCTCCTTTTTATTAATCAAAGTAAGAAAGGTGTAATTTATTTCGGATAGCAACAATCCACCATTTCTTGAAGTTTCAATAGCTTTCTAGAGATCTACATCAATAATGTCCCAACATTTTTAGTAGAAAAAAGTTTGGAATCTGTCTAGACCTGGGGATTTGTTAGAATGCACGTTTAAAAGCACCAATTTGACTTCTTCTAAGGTGATAGGTTTATTTAACATTTTATTATCTTCTAATGAAACTACTTTAGGTATGGCTTCGAGCATTTTAGATTGAGCTATCTAATTCGAACTATCATAATTGTTTAATGTATTCTGAAAAATGACTCATAAAAATCTCCACAATTTTATCCAGAATTTCAATAGTAAAACCCAAGGGATCTTTGATTTCAACTATTTTACATTTGACTCTATTGTGGAGGGTCGAGTTATGGAAGAATTTCGTATTCTGATCTCCTTTATCTAGCCATTTTTCTCTTGACTTTTGTCTCCAAAAGACTTCTTTTGCCAATATGCCTTCTTATTTAGCAAGTAATTATTTCTCTAGATAGTAGCTATCATTATTCATACCCTTCTTGATTACTCCTAAATTTAGTTCCTTTAGTCTTTCCTCCACCTCAAATTTTTCTTTAAATATATTATTGAAGTGTTCTTTGTTCTATTTGAGTATGTTTTCTTTAAGCATTTTCATTTTTGAGACAAAAATATACATTCCAAATCCTTTAAAATTTTCTTGATTCCACCATTCTTTAATACGTTCCAAAAAGTTTAAGTCTAAGAACCACATTTTTTTGCACTTAAAAGGGTTTCTAACTGGTTTAAAAGGTTCACAAAATTCAATCCTAATGGGATAGTGGTCAGATCCTGCTATTGGAAGAATAGAGGATTGGATATTAGAGTTAAAATCACTCAATTCTCCTTTGAGGAAAAACCTATCCAACTTCTCAGCTATACAAGAGAATTCATTCCTTTTGTTATTCCATGTGTATTTCCCATTATTAAGTGGGATGTCAATCAGGTTGTTAAGATCACACCAGTTTTTAAAATCTTTAGAGGCTTGGGAACCTATTGGATACCACCACATTTTTCATTTATATTTAAGATAGTGTTAAAGTCACCACCTAAGAGGATATATTCATTTTTATGATTGTTGATAAATAAGTTGATTTCTTCCCATAAGATTTTTTTATCTGTGTTATAGATTGGGTTGTATATGTTAACTAAAATGAACTGAAGATTAGTTTTGATGCTTCTGACTCTACTGCTCATCCTATAGTTATTCGTAATAAGAGTATCTAGGAATACTTTCTTAGGATTCCAAATAATACCTAAACCCCTAAAGCTCCTCTAGATACATATAAGTTAATGTTCTAGCTACCTATCTTTTTTTCTAGCTTAGTTCCTTCTTCCTTATTTACCTTTTTTTTCTTGCAATATAATAATATCGAATTCAAATAGTTTTAAGTTTTGTTTTAGAAGTCTTTTCTTGGTAGGTGCATTTAGGCCCCTAGCATTCCAAGTGGTGATCTTCATGCCTCCTTGGGAAGGATCATCCCCTTCCCTGGATAAAATAATTGACTAATATTTTGCCTAACCATCTGCATCTCTGAGTTCCTTAATGGATTTCCTATCTCTTTTAGCTTTCACTTTGCCATACTTAGGAGTGTTTATTCCTTCTTGATTCATCTGAATTTCTAGTTATTCTATGTTCTCCTATGCATTTAAAGTTATCTCGGATTGTTTACCTTCTTTTTCTTCTTTATCTTCACATTCCAACTCTTGTAATATTTGCTCTGCAATCCCATCAGAGTCATTGTCTTTTACTATCATTGGTGTATATTCAGTTATCTACCAAATCTTCTTGTTTTTTTCATTATCATTCATACTCAACAAATCTCTTTTTAAATCTTTGCCGATATAGTTGTCTCCTCCTAATAATAACACTCGTTGTATGAGACTCTCTTTCTGTGCATCACTGCTCTAATCTAAATTTTCAAAGCTAAATACTTGTATCAGTTCCTCAGTTAGTAAATCCAAGTTATCCTTTTAAGCCTTGTTTAGATTTTCCTCTTCTAAGTCTTCTTTCCATATCGAATCTTTATTTAGAAATTCTTGAAATTCTTGTTTTAACGATCTTTTTCTTTTGCTCTGTTCACTTCTCTTTACCTTATGATCACTGTCAAAGGGATCAAAGAATTCTGAGCTGGTTGTTGGGGTTTGCCAAAATTTAGAAAACCTCCTGATTTTCTCTTTATTGGCTATACTATTTTCCTTCATAGGATCTTCTGTCTATTTCTGTGGAGTTCCCATTTCCTCTTCTATATGCTTAAATTCCCCCTTCTCTGGATCTTCACCCATAAATAAGAGGTTATTTTCTATTTCTTCTATGTTGTTATCCACATTGTCTAGTTACTTTTTGTCTTGCTAGTTCACCAGTTTCTCTAATGACTTTTCCTCTTCATTTATTATTCTTCTATTTTTGTTCTTTTTGACTTTTTTTTAATCTATTCTTGAGTTTATTGATACTGGTGTCTAATCCTAGTTGCCTGATGTTAGCCATGTCGTGATTACTCTTCCTTTCATCTCTATTGAGCTCTCTGGAGTTTTGATTGAAACCTGAGGTTTGTACTTTTGAATAAGGATTGGTTCCTTTACCTTCCTCTATGTTTGTTCCATCAATATTCCCTTTGCTAATTTCAAGTATTGACTGTTTGTCCTCTTTTGTGTTTTGAATTTCTTTCTCATTATCTTCATGAGTTATCTCAAATTTTCATCTGTACTTCCTTGGGGATTGGAGATAGGTTGTTTCTGGTTCTTATCAATGGGTTTGACCTTATTGAATTATCTATTCTGATTGCCCCCCTCTCAAAAATTGGGTTTGATTTCCTTCTTATATCTTGGTAAATCTTTTGTTGATCTTTCTTATGTAAAGATACCCTCTGATTCTCTTTTTGGTTCCTTAAATTCATCATAGGAAAAGTATTCTTAAGATCTGCAGTTAGTTGCAACTTTTTCAATGTGATTTTCCTATCATTGTCTAGTCTAATAATTTTTGAGAATTTACCTTCATATCTATGAAAGTTTGGGTTATATATAGCTATGTTTGTAATTACTTTAATAGGTTTGAATTCCAAATTATTAACCTTATTGTTGATCAAAAGTTTAATATTATTGCAGTAACTATAAGATGCATCCAAACCAATCAGATCACCAATAGAGGACCCTATTTTCCTAATAATTTCTACATGAAAAAGTTATGGAGGAAGGGATTGAAGGGTAATCCAAGTTGGAAACAGAAAGTTTAGAATTTCTTCCTTGTAATCTGGTAACCATTCAAAGAATTTCACTGCAAAACCCTTAAAATAACAGTCAAAGACATAAAGAAAATATTTTTTGACAAATTCATCACTGCAATGAATGTATACTAATCTATCAGAATGATGAGAAATACTTACTTGGTTCTTGTAGAATTCCTATAACCAATTTATGAGATTGAACATTTCACATTTTGGCCCATTCCAAAAAGCAAATAAACCAACCTTTTGGCACTCTTGTCATTGGTCTTCACTATCATGATTACTAATGATTAGGAATTTATCCTCTGAGATGTAGGAATAAGGATCAAGGGTCGAACTGGGCCGAATGTTTGAATAGACTAGAGGATTGGAATTAGGGATTTTGTGATGAGGCAGAATATATGTATTGGGAGAAGCATGGGAAGAGGGAAGTCTTGAAAACTCATTCTTCCTGGGCTGACTTTTGTGAATATTTGGAGGATCCGCAGTGAGGTCAGAAAGAAAACCTATCTGCCAAGCAAACAACTCATTTTATTGTGTTTTGAGTATTTAGCAAGGTTAAAAAACCTAATTTGATTGTCTAGACTTGTCATGGAAAAACTGACAGGGCATGTATTATGTGATCTTGGGAATTTGGAAAGCTTAGAAGGTTCATAATTAATTTTCTCCCAGTGCGATTGAAATGGAGTTACCTAATTTGGGACCCCCATGACTCTTGTTGCTGGCATTCCCATCCACAATTGATCCAATTTTGCTTCCTATCCTCTCTGCATTATTAGCTGGGATAGTTGGTGTCTTTGCTAAGGTGGCCCTAGAATCATTACGGATCACTTGCTTTGCATCTTGTTGTTCCAGATCCTTTTGCGCACCTAGCATCGCAAATAGATTTGATGTTTCAACATTGTAATTGATTTTAGCAGGAGGATTGGTATTGAGGGGGTTAACAGTATGATAGATTCTACCTAGCTTTTTCCTCTTCTTGCTAGAGTTTCAAAATTTTGGTAATAGATGTTGCACTGCACAGAAGCTCGATTTTGCAATCTTTTCAATTTTTCCAAACTTCTTATCTTTCCAGTTTTGTTCATATGGATGTTTGTCATTTGTCGCATTGATCAAATTTTTCGCATAGTTAAAGACTACTCTGCTTGCCATTTTGCTTTTTCCTTTTAGATTTAATGCCCTAAAATAGCTTTTTAGATGTTCTTATCAAGATTTTTTTATTTATATTAATATAAAATAAAATTAAGAAATTATGTTATATGAATTTTTTTTGTTTACATTATTACTTCTTATAAAATATTATAGTTTAAACAAAAATTTAAGATATTATAATATTTATTTATTTTTTAAGTTTTTGATTTTAAATTTTAAAACAAAATTATATATAATTCTTATAAGTTTTAAATTTTAAATATAAAGTAAAATTAGTTGTAACAATTAATTATAATTTCTTAATATTTTTTTATAGTAACTCAATTTTAAAATTATTATTATTATTATTTTAGTTACAATTATATTAATTTGTATTAAATATAATTACACTTGATAAAATATAGTAAATTTTGAGCAAAAGCTTGTAAGGTCTTAAGTAGGAGTCTACTTGAGCTTAACAAATAATAATAATTAACCTTGGCCCTTCCATCGAACTCATGTGTAGAAGATTATTCAAAGTAGCTTACATTCACGACTTGGAGTTGGTTATGTCTAATATAAGGGAAGACTAAACAATATCCAAGCCAAGATTTTATCATCAACAAATTATGGGAGGCAAAGCAATTCTATCTCACCCTATCTTGGAAGTAGAGGACATTAATGAGTTTCTTGAACGGACTCTCACCTTACGTAGGAATGCAAATTTTTTTTTTCCACATTTTACATGTTTATCCCCCTTCATCTCCTAATTGGATTGATGTCTTTATAATCGAAGATAGTATTGAAGCTTGGGAATGGGAATCAAACATGATTCTAATTGACAAATTTGAGGATATCTCTAATGATAGTATCTCTACAGAGTTGGGAGCATCATGATTCAATTAAAATTATAACTAATATTTTCATAAAGATAGAATAAGACTAAAATGGGTCACTTTTATCAATCATATCTTCTCAATCTTTATCTCGCAATAAATGAATTTGGCTTTTACAGACATTGGTGAGTAATTTTAATAAAGGTAACAAACTTGAGGGTATCTCTAATGATAGTATCTCTATAGAGTTGGGAGCATCATGACTCAATTAAAATTGTAACTAAGATTTCCATAAAGATAGAATAAGACTAAAATGGGTCACTTTTATCAATCATATCTTCTCAATCTTTATCTCATAATAAATGAATTTGGCTTTTACAAGCATTGGTGAGTAATTATAATAGAGTTGTGATGTTTCCTAAATACACTAGAGGCATGATAAATTAAAATTAAAATGGCGTACATAGGTATAACTTAATCATTTCAAAATAAATTCTTCAGAAAAAGGTAAATCCATTTACACGTGAGAAAAGATTGTGTCTTTCCAAATTTGTAGCCTCGTAGATATAAATTAAGTATAAAAGGTGGCTTTTATTCCTTGTAATACGGATCCACAAAATGTTAAAAGGCAACATTTAATAAATTATACGATCAAGGCGGTAAAGAAAATTATTAAAAGGATTGGTAAATGTGAATTGCCCTCCTTACGTCACTTCGAGCATTTAAACATTATTACCAAACTTATTATTTAAGCAGGCTCACTTGACAATATTAGCTCATTGTTTTCTAATGTTTTCTTAATCTAGGTTTGCTTTCGTAGTTTTAACCATGGATACACCTATCCAAATGAGGTTTGGTCAAAGGGACATGTCCTTCTAGGGGGTTGTTCGTAAGCTTAGTATTAGCAAGATGGCTAAAACTAAGAATGATCTTGTTATTATAGCAATTAATTGAGTTGTAGGAGTAAAATTCTCTAAGCTTATGGATACGTAGAAGCATAACACTGACATAGTTGTGTTGGTTTTAGCCACCATTCTGCATATTGATGAAAATAAGGCTGTCATTAGAGACTTTTGTAGAGCAGTGTGGAGCTAGATTTGGTCTTGGAAAACATTGACGACAATTTATGCATCCCTAAATGTAGTGAGTATAGTGCCCACAATTTCCTTGTTCAAGTGTTTCCAATTCTAGAGATCAAGAATCATAGGAATTTTGCAAAGAGAAGAGAGAAAATTATGAGGAATTGGATGTTCCTACTTGTGACTACGCATACTTGCATTTGTGTTGATTAGAGGGGAATGGAATGTATTTACAAGAGGAAGGTCTGTAGTAGCTAGCAGTGTCCAGGTTAGGGCAAATTTTGGCTGCTATTTTGGGATATTTCTTGTTGTCCGGATCCTTATCTTGTATTTAAACCCTCTTGCTAAATAGTTGTCTTTGTAGTCTTATATTACTTTGTCATAGCCTTCTCTTGTTAGTGCTATTTTGGCTCTTCGGGATCCATTTTGGCCTTTCTAGGCCCAAGATGGTGAGCCTTATTTTCTTAGTTTGGTGTTTTGCCTGACTTACATGGCTATTTTTCGATTCTAGTTATTTTTTCAATTCTCCATTGTATCCTACTTGGTGTTGGATCTAGCCTTCCTTAATTTATTCTTCTATATCTCTATAATTAGTCATTAGTAGGTTTTGTTGGGGTCTATTCTAGTCATTTCCCATTATCACGACATCTAGATACAAGGATGTGTCTGTGTGTGTGTAAAAAGGAATTTTTATAGTAATTTGTTAGCATTATGGATGAATCTCATTTTTTCTAGTTATTTAACAGTTCTTAATATCCTCCTTTTGGGTTTAATTTTCTCTTATTAGAAGAACAAAGAACACAAAGTAAAGTTAACAAATAACATCTATATATATTTATTGATATGAATAATTGTAAACTTCTCTCTTTACTTTATGGTTTGAATTAGATATGTAATTGGTATTAAAAATTGTATAGACATGAATAAAAGATAGGAGAGTGCTCAATAAATGATTGCTTATATGAAAATAATTTTACTAAAAAAGCCTTCACATCTAGTCTCTGAGCAAACTCAAAATTAGCCCACAACTCTTCATAATCGCTTGTTCTAGATGAAATATTAAAAATTAATCCTTGAAAGAAATAAGATCCAAAATCCAATAAAAGAAATCCACAAGGCATATCAAACTAGGACTTTTGCCCTTTAAACTTGGATAATGATATTCAAATCAGGGGTTAAAGCTAGTTGCTTAGAGGAGATATTAAATATAAATATAGATGAAACATGGAATGAGTACAATATAATAAAAACTTCCCCACTTACAATTGAGCAATCAACAACATTTAAACAAAAATTACTGAATTAAAGCGAAAAGTTGAGTACATTTTTGAGAATGTAGGCTTTTCGATTACAAAATATACATTAACAAATTAAAATTTTAGGATAACAAAATCCTAGTAAGGTGCCCAAGGATTGGCAATTAACTTATGAATTCACTAAGTAATACAAAAAGGCTAATTTTGATAATGAAATTGGAAATTAGATACAAATGTAGGACTGCATTAAATTGGGAATACATGTTTTTCACTAATGAGCTTGTTATAAAAAATTAGTAGTTATAAAAATGACCATTACAAAGCTTTGTCTGGTCAAAATTTCTATCAAAAGTAAAATCAAGAAAGAAACTCAGATTTTCAAGAATGAGTTCAGAACTAATATAATTTCTCTTTTCAATTAATTGAATAATATAGTAATTACGTATGATTTATATGTAAAATAGACTAACATCAATCTTGGCCAAGAAACCAAGTTGGGTAGGAAAATACAAATTCCACATAAAAGTAGAGGCTGGACAAAAAAGAATGGAGTTATCATTGCATAGATCTTGTAAAATAATGAAGGAATGTCTGTATCAAGCATTTTTTAAATAGGGGAATGCCCCTGTATTTAAATTTTGTAATATTCTTAAGGACAATAGGTTCTAGGACAATTATGAGGTTTTTTCTCCTACCAATACCATTTGTACAAAGAATTTTTAAATTTTGTATTTTATGCAATTATTAGGGCTTAGGCCTTTTACTGATTAAAAAAAAAAACCTTGGCCCTCAAAAATAACAATTTAGCAAAAATATAGCATAATTATTACACTTTAGGTTTATATGACCAATATGTAATTTCTACTATTGTTATAAAAATATAATCTAATGATTGTCATTATAGTGTTTGTATTTGATTTGTATTGCTTATGGTGATTAAAATTTCCTTTGGATTGTTTATCTCAATAGTTTTGAACAAATTTGGGTCCCATTAGAACTTAAAAGTACAAGTACATTTATCTCACACAATAGAATGAGGGTAATTGACTTATATTTAAATAGATTGTACCAACTAAGTACTCTAGAGTTTATCCAAGACACGAGAAACATGAAAAAAGGTGAATCCAATATGTGAACATACTTTATATTTTGTAAAATTTATGTGTACGCATACATGCTTCTAATATGCAAATTAGTTAAAATTTTGTGCAAACTTGCAACTAGTTGTAGGTTGCTCATGTGGCTGTATTTCACTTAAGAATTGTAGATGTTATTAGCAATCTACATATTTGATTTGGCTATATGTGTGTATTTGCTAATTAGTTCACCTTGAAGTCCACACTTTGTGAATTGTTAATGACAAGTGGTACTTGATAAAACAATGGGGAAATCATTGAATCACAAGGACAAAGTTCTTTAGAGTTGATCCTTTTGGTTGAACTCTATTTATGACCATGAAATGTATTGAAGATAGTGCTTCAATATTGCAAATCTCCTTGAATACATACATAGTTAGATTCATTGTAGTGCTCTTCGAATGATGCTCCTAGAAGTGTGTAGGAATTCTAACAAATGCATATTGAATATCTTCATTTATAAGTACATGTGATTAATTATTTAAAAGTGTACCAAGTCGATTGATAATTACTAGTGTGAAAATTCTAACATATGTATATTAAACACCTTCAAATACAAATGCATAGTGATTGATTATTTAGATATTTACCAATTTGACTCATAATGACTAGCGAAATAAGCAAGTGTTGGAAAAGAGATGAAATCTTTTTCCTTAATTCTGGGTCAATTTGTCATCGTACATAATCAATTTGGTACAAGAATGTGCTAATTTTGAAACAAGCAACAAGTGCATGGGATAAAATGCAAGAGTGTGTCTAATAAATGACAGATCTTTAAAAAAAATTGTGAATAGTGTTAAATATAAGGGCAGATATTAGATGACCAAGGATGATGAATTGGGGAATGATCTTGAATTTACATAAGATTGCATCATATATGAACATGTAAATGTACCAAACCATTCCACGTAAATGAGATCAAAACTAAATGAGAGTTAAGTTAGGTGTACACATTTCACCATTACATTTATTCTCACTCTGAAGTGGATGTGAATCATCAATGGCCATGTATCTCAAAGTAAATGAGCACATGTGAATATGCCTGTAGAGTTAGTATTCATGAAAAATTGGGTGACTCTATGTAAAGAAATGTCGCACTAAATATAAGCATATGTATTCACCCTTTAATATGTGCACTTAATGATATTTTGCAAGATATACAAAAGGTGTATAATTTGTAGCTTTTGGCATCTTAGTTGAATTAAAAATAATTGCAAGTTTGAATTACCATCATTTATGATCAATACTCTGCCTTTACTAAAATTAGTAATCACAATGCCTTGCACAATGGTATATGTATGACGATATGATGTATTAGGTATCTTTATGTGTGGTCATCATTTAACACATGTGGTCCACAAGATCTTCTAAGATAGAGAAAAGGTATATAATTTATAGCTTTTAACACATGAGTTGAAATAAAAATAATTACAAGTTGAATTTACCATTGAGCATCGATAAATATGTTACCTATACTAGAATTAGTAATGGTGATGTCCTAGTCAATGGTAGTTGTATGGTGAGATGATATATTAGATGTTTTTATGTCATGTAATCACGATGTATCTAAACATGGTGACGAATCTTAGTATAGATACTTATAGTTGTATAGAAACTTAGAAAAGATTATTTGATGACAAATAATTTCCTCTTCAATCAGTGACATCCATTGATTCTGATCAATAGGAAGATGGGGTGGAATCATTCTAAAAATAGATGGCATATTAGTCATTATCATGTCATGTGACAGTGATCTATATATAGGCGATGATGAATCTTTTTATATATTTGTACAATTTTTGTTTAGATAAATAGCAAATAATGCCCCTTTTAATTAATTCCACTATTCACATGAAAGTATTTGGAGTAAGTAGAAAGTTTTCACAAAGTTTTAATGTGAATTGAGCATGTAAGCATGAGAATCGTGTGAATTAATTATTGTAATAAATACATTGTGACATTCAAAATATTTTATTAGATGATCGATATAGACAAATATGAGGTGGGGATAACCTTAAGAAGTAGAACATGGATCTATGTAGTACATGCAGGTCATGGTTTACCTAATTGTCTCTTAATACATGATATATATGTGAGCACACAATGAGATTAAAAAGCCATTATATAGAGTGTGCCCAGTGTAATGATATGGTTAGGGTTGCAATTGGATGTGAAGGGATGGTCAAAGTGAAGGGTCAAAAGGAGCTATGGGGGAGAAGGAGTGTGGAAGAGGGATGTAAGAGCTCTTAAAGAGCCATTAAGTCACATAAGAGCCTTACAGTCTTTTGGATAGGAATGTAAGAAGGATAAGATAGGAATTTGACTTTGGTTTGGTTTAGGACTTTCTTAACCCTCGGTTAAAGTTGTGCACATGCTTAGGGAAGAGATTAGGCTTAGCTTAGGAGGGAATTAGGATGCAAGTGCATGTTAGGGGGATGCAAGTGGGCTAACACTTATGAGGTGGTTACTTAGTTGGCTAAGCGAGGTTAACATGGGTGAATGGGTTGGATTTAGCTAATGATAGGGATTTAGGAATAGTTAGGGGTTGGGGATTTGATTTAAAATGAATTATTAAATCAAAGGGGATTTTAGGATTAAATTAAATAGATTTATGTATTTATTTAATTTAATAGATGAATAGGGATTTAATTGATAATTAGACTTTGGGTTTGTCATTTGATTTTATCAATTGGCCTATAGTGAATTAAATGAATTGATCAATTAGGGGATGGCATTGAATTAATTGAATATTAAATACTCAATCAATGATGCCTTAGGAGATGACTAAATAGGATTACTTAAGTGATGTAATCAAATTTAGGTGTCTACAAGACTAACTACCAGCGTTCTCCCTTGGGATTCATTACATGGCTTAACCACCTCCTATGTTTTAGAAGTCTAGTAGTTGTATCGACCCTTGACAAGTGAATATTTTCATGTAATGATAACCCCAACAACAAGATAGAGTTACCTTTAGTGGTTGAGTAACATTGTGATAATTAAAATACAAGTAATTGTTTGTCAATGTATAAGTGAAAATATATGTAATCATAGATGAATGTGTAAATATTTTTATCCCTCATCATGGATAGAGTGGTACAATAAAGCTCAAAAATGATGTGGGGAAATTACAAGTTATATTTTAACGAGATTTCTTCTTATCGTTATAATCTATAAGGCTTATACAAGGTATTAATCTCTTGATTGGGAATCTCTTTGGATGATTTGTGTATTTCATGTCTTCTTTGGTTATCTTTGATATACTCTTATGTTATCTGATGTGTCCACTCTCTAAAGTGTCCCAAACTCTTGTGAGTGAAATTATTAGAAGGTGTAAACAATAATGACACTACAAAGAGATACACACAATAATAGTATCTGAAACTTGAGTAGTATGATAATATTTATACTATACATCAAATAATACAGTGAATATCTCATGGGAATACAATTACTAGTGTGATAGAATCATAATGTGAAGATAATTTTGGATGCCAATCCTATTATTATGCCAAATGCATTTCCTTATCTAAAAGTGTTGAGTTGAAATTTGCATCCAAGGGTAGGAAAGCATACAAACATACTACCATTGAAGGGATCTAAAGCATAGATCTGTTTTGGTCATTCTAGACACATAAAAAAGACAAGTTAAAGTGTCTTCGTTGCTAGGCTATCCATCTAGTTATCAACAAGTCACATAGAACTAGGAAAATGGGAGTTTGATGTCAATCTCAATGCCCTAAGTTTGCCTCTTTTTCTCACCTTTAGAATAATATGGAAGATTGGAATGGACCAAAAGTGGTAGTTGTCAACATTGCATGACATCCGACACAAATTGATATGATAGAATTACTTTATTCATGATTTGCAAGATTTGTCTCACCTAATTGTGTTGAAGGCAACGAGTTTATCACTAAATAAATGCTTTCAATTTGGAAGATATATCATTGATGTTATAGTCATTCAAATGAATGGATGTTGAGATTTATCCATATCGTCTCAAACCATAATACACCATTTGCATCCCATTACTGAGCTCTCCACATTTCCTGAGTGATTACTTTTGCATTTTCCATTTATATACCCCAATCGTATTCATCCAACCTTGACATAGGCCTTTCTAGCTACATTAACCACCAAGGAAATAGAGAGGAATAAGCATTTACTCCCTATAATTTTGTACACACAAGGGATATAGAAAATATGGTTCACAAATTTTGAATTGAAAGTAGGTTCATATCTTTTGCATTGTATAGATATATTAAATTTGTATCATTACCACCTTTATTTTGTCCCTTCTTTACATAAATTTGCAATAATTATAGTATGCATGGATGTAAATACATATGGTTGAAAATAGAAAGAATAATATAAGAAACCACATTGAAGTTGACAAAGGGTGATCCCTTAATGTCGCAAATAGACAACATAAATAGGGAAACAACAAAAGTTTTCAAGAACAAAATATGGGCTTATTACTATCTCTGACTGTGTGGAATTACAGATTTAGAAAATATAATATATAAAGCCACATGGGAGCCTTCCTTACAATATTGTGCAAGAGAAAGTTGCGAACCACCACTCAAAACTTCCCAATACAACCCTATGGGCCTTCCTTATATAGGAAATTTTCCACCACATGAGAAGGCTCTAGACATTTATCCCTAACGTTTGAGGTTGGCCAACACTAAAATTATATTATTTTATTACATATAATCCACTCAAAATAATTATTGTTAGAGTGGGGTTGTCGTTGCACCAAAAGATTGATCTGTCAATGCTTGATACAACCACTCAACTTATAGTACACAAGAGGCGGTTAATCCCTTGTCACAAATCCTAAGGGGAGTGCTGAATAAATTTCCAACAATCTCCTCCTTAGTGTTACCTGAGGGTTTAAGGATTCAAACCTGTGACCAAGCTCTGATACCACTTGTTAGAGTGGGGTTGTTGTTGCACCAAAAGATTGATCTATCAATGCTCGATACAACAACTCAACTTATAGTATGCATGAGGTGGTTAAGCCCTTGTCACAAATCCTGAGGGGAGTGCTGAATAAATTTCCAACAATTACAATTTATATTTTTAGGTTTTTTTGGTACCCAAACTTTCAAAGACCATAACTTTCAAATCGTTGACCCAATTAGCTATTATTGTAGACTATGAGAAGTACAAATTCATTGAACCTTGAAGAACACCTATATGCAAGAACCTACCACATATGGACAAAGAGAAAAAAGAAAAGGGTTTGGATCTAACAATATTCAAGATTATATTATCGTACTAAAAGAACAAGTAAAATATACAATGGATCAATCCTTATAAAAAGAGATTGAAAACCTAAAAGGGAAACCCTAAGACGTAAAAACATTTAATAATTAATATAATTATTAAATGTGACTAATGTAAATACATGAAAGTGAAACCTTAAGAAGGGAGTAAAGTTAATTTAATCAATGTAATTAAATTAATGCTTTACTCTAACACCCCCTTAAGATGAGCAACAATAAAGCTACAAACAATGCAAAAAATAAAGAAAAGAAACTACAATGGTAAAAGAAAACTTGGGTCCCAACAACATGGCCTAATGAGGTATCGAATCACAACCAAATCTCTATGAAATGGAGAAATAGAGAAAACCAAGTGGGAAAAACCCACCTCTAAAAAGAGATACAAAGAATGTTGAATGTTGGAAAACAAGGAAGTTAGGCCTCACTAAGACCCCTCAAAGGACAACTTCCTTTACCCCAAGCATCGAATGCAACTTAAGATATTGTGGGGATACAAAAAGTATAGTGAAGATATCAACAACCTACTCTAAAGTGGGAATATACTCTAAGTGAAGAGAGTCATCGTAAATCAAATGCTTGATGAAGTGCATATGGAGCTCAATATGCTTGGTCCTCTAATGCTCGAGTGGGTTAAGGGAAATATCAATAACACTCTTATTACTATAACAAACTATATTGGTACTATCAAGAGGGAAACCAAACTCTGTAATCAACTATCGAAGCCACAAAACCTCTTGACTACCTAGCATTGTTGCATGGTACTTTGTCATCGTAGATGATAGTGTGTAAGTTGTCTGCTTCTTGCTAGATCATGTGATAGGACCAAAACCAAGATAGAAGACAAAGCTAGAAGTGGACTTCTATTCATCAATATCATTATCCCAATCTGAGTCTTTGTAACCAACAATGTGAGGAACTCTTGATGTGTAGTGAATGCCATAAAATGTAGTGCCACATATGTACCTCAAGATATGTTTGGTAGCTTGCCAATGACTCTCATAAGGATCATGTGATGATATAGAGACAAGTACAACCACAAAAGAAAGATAAAGATGAGTGTGTGCTAGGTACAAAAAATTACCCACAAGTTATATGTATAATGTGGAGTCCATTGTAGGAGTAGAGCAAGTGGTAGATAAAATAACACCTAAATGAAAAGGTGTAGATGCAGGCTTGCAATCAAGCATTTTGAATCTCTGGATCTGTCATGTCCCCTTTTCAAATAATTAAAAAATAATAATCTTTGCTAAGGCAGGCAGGCCCGAGAAAGTGAAGTTTCGAAAAAAGGGGGTTAATCTTTGGAAACCGTTGGACTAATAAATGAAAATTATTATTAAAATATGTTTCATTAACCTCTCTTGGACGTGAGTTACAGTTATGCCCTCTTTTAAGGGGTTTGGAGGCATTTTGGGCTTATTCCAGAACTTGATTTTGCTCATTTCTTTGTTATTCTTCAGAGGCTGCCAAACCTGTGGAGAAGGAGACCCAAGAACGGGAGTTTGCAGGTTTCCAGGGAGACCCAAGAATGGGAGTTTGCAGGTTTCTAGGAAGGCTAAGGATGGGATTTTGAAGCCATTCCATGTGCATGCTCATACAGAGTTTGCCTTTGTGCTAAATAGTGCAGATTTGTGAGTTTTCGGGGTTGTTTTTTGGTATGAGTTTGGTGTTTTCAGTAGAGTATTTCATATCAGTTTGGGTTGCTGCTGTATTTCAGACTTTAAGATGTTAAAATAGAGCTGAATATATGTATTGGGACGTGATTAAACTTCTGAGATAGATTATTAGTGTTTTGTGGTGTTTCCAGGCATTTTTGTGTTAATTTCGGGAGCCCGATGAGCATAGTTTTTGTCCTACATTTGTGAGCTATTGTGTAAAGGCTATACAGATCTGAAAATGTCATTTTTTAGGCCGTTATGCTGTTGAATTTTTTGTAAAAATGTCCATTTTCAGATTTATTAATAATAGGTGAAGCTGTGAAGCTTTTGGCACCATTTTTGGCATACCCGATTTGGAGTTTCTTGAGAAATTTGGAGGATCTTTGTGATATTAGTTTTTTGATCTTAAATATCTGATTAAAGGTTGGAAATATCATACAAAACCAGTAAAGGGACATTTCAGTGGTATTAGAGCCATGATCTTGCCAGCCTGAGGGTTTGTAGATGTTTGCATGTCAGTTTTGACAACTACCCAGATCTTGCATTTCAGTTTTGAGAACTACCCAAATCTTGCATGTCATAATTTATGGTTGCATGTTGCTTCTAATCAGCTACATGTCAAAATTTATGGTTGCATGCTACTTCTAAACATTTGCATGTTAGTTCTTGGTGAATTTGGTGGTTGTAGAAGTTTGCATGTCAGTTTTGACAACTACCCAGATCTTGCATGTCAGTTTTGACAACTACCCAGATCTTGCATGTCATAATTTATGATTGCATTTTGCTTCTAATCAGCTACATGTCAAAATTTATGGTTGCATGCTACTTCTAATCATTTTCATATTAGTTCTTGGTGAATTTGGTGGTTGCATGTTGCTTCTAATCAGTTGCATGTCAAAATCTATGGTTGCATGCTACTTCTAATCATTTGCATGTTAGTTCTTGGTGTTTGAAGAAGTTATATCCTATTGGGGTTACACTCTACTTTATCCATAATGGACAGGTATAGTACAGAGTCTCAAAGGACACGATCTTGGACAATTGATATCCAGAGTCAAAACATTAGAAAGGATGGTTATTTAGACATTCGAGATAAACTTATAAAAATAAGCCATGACATGTCTGAACAGTTGGTTAAGCACCATCGTATAATGAATGACATGTTGTCCGACCCAGCTAAGGTGGATAAGTTGACTGGATTTCTATTTGGCAGATTTTCTCATAGGGCAGATGACACAATTACCAAGAACTTGCATGAGGAGTTTGAGAAACTAGCTAATAGCCAGGTAGAGGTCTCAGATTCTACTCTGCCACAGGAGGTGGTGGGAAAGGATATTACACAGATTGATAGTAACGGTCAACTTGATACTCAAATTGAGACAATTGTTTACAGGTCGTCAAAGGGTGATGCCACAGGTATTCAGGATGGTATAGTTACAACAGGCAGTGACTACAGTGTAGTGGGTTCAGATGATGATTATGAGGATGTTGTTGTGCAGAATGGTGAGATACCTGGTAGAGATGAGAAGACATTGAGCATTCATGACTTTGCTGAGAAAGAGTACCAGGCATAGTTAGATGCTTCATCACATGAGGTTGAGGCTGGTAGTACTTCACATGATTTGTCCAGCCAGCTGAAGGTGAACAAAGATAGTATTGTGACTTCATTATCTCATCATGATAGGTATGTAGAGTTAGTTGGTATTAGTCATATTACTCAGGTGAGGAGTTTGCTTGAGTTACCAGTTGATTCTAGTTTACGGATATGGACTTGAGATTGTTATATTGGCGTTTGGGATTCAGTTGACTGGAGATCTTTAACACTTTTTGGTAGCAGTGTTTGTTTGGGTGCTATCATGGATTTGATTAATAGATTACATGGTGTTGTCTTTTCTTGTGCCACCAATGTTGGGCTTTGTTCATATATCCAGTCGACCATACTTGCTAGAATGTGTTGATGATATTTCATATTTGGCAGTGTGTATAGATGAGTCCCAGGATCATATTGGCATTGATGACATCCAGGAGGATGCAGTGGGCAGTTTTGAAGACTTAGTTTCCTTGGGTATAGAGGAGTTGGACAGCAATGCTAATGTTTTTGATACTCCGTATGTTGATATGAACTTTAGATTTGATTCACAGGATATGGATGGTAATACTCTAGAGACTAGTAACTTTGAGGATACTCCTTTAGACAGTGCATCAGAGGAGGTTTGTAGGAGACAGTCAAGCCAGTGCCATCATGTGTCTAATCAGTTGAGAGTTAGTGATCGAGACATTGCTATCACTTGCCAGCATTTCGATGCTGCTCATTAGTTGTTAGCAATTTATGGATGGGGTTCTCCTACTAGTGATGAGCAGGGAGGCAGTTATCTTTCCTTGACAGAGTTCCACTCTTTATGGGAGGCTATTCAAATTTTGAGACAAAATTATATGCAGTTGGTAGCCGACAGAGATTATCTTATGGAGTGGGGCAGTACAGCATATGATGCATTTTTGGCCAAGGAAGATGAGGTGAGTGAGCTTACTGAGTAGCTTGAGGTGACTTCTGAGATTCTTGAGAGTACACAGTTGGCTTTCAAGGAGTCATAGTTTCATTTGGCTAAGGTGACCATGGAGTTAGAGCGACTACAGTCTTTACCTGATTCTATACAGTCACAAGCTGTGGTGTTTGGTGATCCGAGGATGTCCATGGCCGAGATTGTTAGAGACAGTGGAGATGGGGATGCATCCATCCTTGATACTAACATTGGCATATCAGGTTCATTCCCACTAGAGTCAGGTTCAGTTGAGTTGGGTGTTGTAGCAAATTATTGTATGCCTGACATGGTGGTGGCCTCTAGTACTGATGGCACGAAGACTAGAGATGTATCAAAGATCATGTGTGATGTTGGTGAGTCGACAGTTGGCATGGTTCCTGCTAGTAATACTACTCCCTTGGTGATATCTTCAGAGGTAGTAGTCAGTTCCAACATGATTAATGATCAATTGCAGTTAGTTTCATCTAGATTACAGTCTGAGCCATTGACTGAGATTGGCGAATTCTATCGGCATTACACTGTGAGGTACGCTCATCAATTTACCTTTGATGACCATGTTGATGAGATGATGATACAGAGATGTACTTTGGTTCCTAGTGCTTATCATCAGTTATGGGACAGTTTGATGCCTCAAGATGAGAGTTGTGATGGGCATGACATGGTGATAGGTTTTGCAGTTGACAGCTTGATAATGTGTGACGTAGAGCAGGAGTTTGGGAGTGATGCTTCAGTGGGTGTTGTTATTGATTCTACTCCTTTGGCTATGACATCTCCTGACTTAGCTAGTGATCAGTCACAGTGGGTTGTATCACTTGTTCATGGTGAGCTGTTGACTGAGGTTGGTTTTTTTAATCAACATTATATTATAGGGTATGTACATCAGTTAGCATTTGATCCTTGTTTTGAGGAGTTGATGGCAGACAAATTTGGTTTGGATTCCATTTCTTACTCTTTATCTTGTAATGTCTTTTCACCATCAGCAGTACATGGGAGTTATGGTTATGAGATAGTGGCCGGTGATTTGCAGAGTTGTCTTGACTACAGGAGTTGTACAGTGTGTGGATTCTCCATACTTGGTACAATTTCATTCGAGAGCGTTCACCATTGTTGTAGAGTTGGATTGTACATTCTGTATAGGCCAGTGGGATGCGTTGATGGTATTTACTGTGTTGGTAGTTTGATTTGTCCACTTTACTTGGGTTTTGATGTTCTAAGAGTTTGTGTCTCATGGGTTTTTGACTGTGGTAGTGGTGATTTTGGAGTTTGGTTGAGCTATAATTGTCAGTTCTATTATGGATTCCTCTTGGTCATACTGCAGAGGATATTGCAGGAGCCTGTGTTAATTGGTAGTAGTATAGTTCATGACTACATTTGGGATCCACGTGGATTGATTGGTTTATTGTTCAGCCATTGCTTGAGGACAAGCAATGTTTGGGAGGGGAGGACTTGTCATGTCCCCTTTCAAATAATTAAAAAATAATAATCTTTGCTAAGGCAGGCAGGCCCGAGAAAGTGAAGTTTCGAAAAAAGGGGGTTAATCTTTGGAAACCGTTGGACTAATAAATGAAAATTATTATTAAAATATGTTTCATTAACCTCTCTTGGACGTGAGTTACAGTTATGCCCTCTTTTAAGGGGTTTGGAGGCATTTTGGGCTGATTCCAGAACTTGATTTTGCTCATTTCTTTGTTATTCTTCAGAGGCTGCCAAACCTGTGGAGAAGGAGACCCAAGAACGGGAGTTTGCAGGTTTCCAGGGAGACCCAAGAATGGGAGTTTGTAGGTTTCTAGGAAGGCTAAGGATGAGAGTTTGAAGCCATTCCATGTGCATGCTCATACAGAGTTTGCCTTTGTGCTAAATAGTGCAGATTTGTGAGTTTTTGGGGTTGTTTTTTGGTATGAGTTTGGTGTTTTCAGTAGAGTATTTCATATCAGTTTGGGTTGCTACTGTATTTCAGACTTTAAGATGTTAAAATAGAGCTAAATATATGTATTGGGACGTGATTAACTTCTGAGATAGTTTATTAGTGTTTTGTGGTGTTTTCGGGCATTTTTGTGTTAATTTCGGGAGCCCGATGAGCATAGTTTTTGTCCTACATTTGTGAGCTATTGTGTAAAGGCTATACAGATCTGAAAATGTCATTTTTTAGGCCTTTATGCTGCTGAAATTTTTGTAAAAATGTCCATTTTCAGATTTATTAATAATAGGTGAAGCTGTGAAGCTTTTGGCACCATTTCTGGCATACCCGATTTGGAGTTTCTTGAGAAATTTGGAGGATCTTTGTGATATTAGTTGTTTGATCTTAAAGATCTGATTAAAGGTTGGAAATATCATACAAAATCAGTAAAGGGACATTTCAGGATCATATCAAGAGAATATTTCTCATAGAGTATGGAATCCCATTTGAAGATTGAATAACCTGTAGGCCCAAAAAAAGTGTAGAAGACAAAGATTTGTCATCTCAAATTGTTCCATAAGAGTTCACTGAACACTTTGAATCATAGAGGATAAACTACCTCTGATAATAAGATCATCAACATAGAACACAAGTACCAAAAGGTCAGCCCCATGGTGTTGAATGTAAATTTTAGGATCAGAACGAGAGCATGTGAAGTGTAAAGCAAGCAAAAAAGAGTCCATCTTCTCATACCAAGCTCGAAGGGCTTGTTTTAGACCATATAATGACCTCCTAAGTCTACAAAACATAGGAGAGCCCTAAAAAAATCTTTGAGGTTATGCCATATAGATCTCCTCATGAAGATCCCCACTTAAGAAGGCACTCTCCACATTCATCTGATATACTATCAATTCCTGAGAAGCTAGAAGAGAGAGTGCAAGGTGAATAGAATTCATCTTGGCAATAGGAGAAAAGCTCTTGGAGTAATCAATACCCTTCACTTGTGAAAACTCATTTGCAACAAGACATGCCTTATACCTATCAATAAAACCATCTATGACAAACTTGGTATGGTATACCCACTTGCACTTAACCAACTTTCTTCCTTACCAAACATGACAAAGATCTCAAGTGTGATTCTTCATTAAAGAACACTCCTCATTCATAGCCCTATCTCACTTAGGGTGTCCCACTGCCTCTTAAACCTTCTAAGGATCATTTGAAATGACATGACTCAAAAGACTAGTACTAGATGTATAAGCACAAGTGTGACAAGAATCTAAAGGATCTCCTACCAAAGGTCTAAATGCATCAATAGTATCATTAGCCCAATTGGGCACATGTTGAATATCTAGTGGAGGTAGGGAAGGTGGATCATCATCTGAATCATCCTCAAAGGATATGGAATCCTAAAGAGGAGAAGAGGAAGTGTTAGGCAGCGAGGGAAAAGTTGGTGATAGAGGCTCCATCTAAGGATAACACTCATCAAATTGGACATCTCATCGAAATAAGACCTCTCGAGAATCAAGATCAAATAACATGTACACTTTTGCATCCTTACAGTAGCCAACAAATTTGAGAGGCCAGTTCCTCCTCTCTGTGGATTTCCTCTAAGCATTTATAATAAATTCCTTGGCCTCACTACCAAAAACTTAGAAAGTAGAAACATTAGGCCTGACATGAGTCAACACCTCCTTACGAGTCAAATGTCGCAATGCCTTATGAGGCATCTGATTTTGAATATAGTTGGCACAATTTATGGCCTCAACCCAAAATGATGAACTCATAGCTTGAGAATGTATCATGCAATTGGCCATCTCCCACAATGTTACGCTATTTCTCTCAGTAACCCCATTCTAGTAAGGGGTAAATGGAACTGAAAAATGATGTTGTAGATCATGCTTAGTGCAAAAATCTCTAAAAGCTTGATTCACATATTCCCCCCATTGACAATGTGTATTCGCCTAACAAAAAGATCATACCACTTCTCCACAAATGTCTTGAAGATTCAAAATGAATCAAAGACATCATACTTGTACTTCAATAAGTATACCCATGTACATCTAGAGAAATCATCTATGAAGATGAGCACATAACAAGCACTAGAAAAAGGAGTGGGAAATGATATAAGATCATTGTGGATCAATTTCAATGGTGCCTTGACACATGGGGCTCTACCTGTCCAAAAAGGATCTTTGTGATGTCTGCCAATAACACAACCTTAATAAACACCATCAATAAAAGAGATCTAAGGTCACCTAATCACTAGCTCTTGTACACTCATCTATTGTAGATATATATAATTGACATGGCTAAAATGCTCATGCTAAAGTCTATTCACTGTGTTTGCATGAGCAACAAGAGAAACACCTATAAAATAGAGCTCTTGAAGCCATCAAACTCTTATAATTGAGTCTCTAAATCGACACTCCCTAAAGCAAAAACCAAGTCAAGATGATGGAGGTCTCAAATAACCACATCATGTTGGGAGAACATAACTATTTTAGTAGGGCCAAAATCACAAATCAAATAAATCGAAAAAAGGTTTGTAGAAATGACAAGAACTAAGAGAATATCACGTCGAGAGCCGCCATCCAATGAAATAGTGCTAGAACTTGTAACTCAAAGTTGATCTAAGTCACCAACTACAATCTATAAAGTAGTACTCTGAGCAAGTGAAGTAACCAGATCAGGTGAGTGACATATGGTGTGAAGCACCGGAATTAGTGATCTGAGTAGCATGAGAAGACAAAGGTCATGCAAAAAGAGAATATCCTCTCCCTAAGGGAGGAGGTAGCGACTTTAGAAAAGCAATACTATGTTGTTGTATGGCCTCCTCTAGAGCCTCAAGACGTTTACAACACCTGGAAATTGGATGCCCTTCCTTGCCACAAAAACTACAAAGATCACCTATAAATTTCTTTGTCTTAGAGGAAGACTCACCGGCCTTAGAGAGTTTACCCTTCAAAGTTGATTTTTGTGTGTCTAATCTAGGAGGTGGCTTAGAGGAATTCTTGTTGCCAACTGAATCTATTTTGGGCTTCAATTTTTGCTTCTTCTTCCTAGTAGATGTCTGAACAACCAATGTTTGGTTCTTTGATCTTGTTAGAGAGTCTAATTGTGTAAGTATCGCTTGCTCTCTAGTCAATCAATCACAAAGGACCTCAAATGTGGGAATGTTAAATCTAGGACCCAAAGCATCCATAGTGCAATGGAAGGTGGTCCACCTCACAATAGGTGTATAATAATCATGCTCAAGGCCATGCTTAGGAATAGTGTATTCCCACTATGAGGTGCATTTAATCTTGTCAACCCATGGATGTATAGTTGAAATGGTTGGCACAATATGTGCACTAGGTCTCTTAATGAGTCATTATGCTCATGCTGTAGGAAAGTAAAATGAAAGGAAAAGAACCTACACTAATGCTGCAAGAAACTAACACACTTAACTCTTTTTTGAAATGAATACTGGAAATGTAATGAAATGCTAACATATATTCCAACTCAGTTCATCTACTATAGCTATTCTTATAGATGTTGCAGGAACGTTCACAAAGTATGATGCTACAGGAAGGAACTTATAACTTCTACCTACAATAATAAAAATGCTTGAAAATAAATCCATACTACTCTAATCTAATCCACCTCCCAAGTGGGCCCTCTTGGTTGGCTTTTTCTAATCTACTAACACATAATATAAGCCAAAAACAATTTCATTACATTTCAAAAGTTTATTACATGGGAACAATACATAGAACTGTAGAAACAACTCACTACAAGAGTTAACAGTTTGTTTTCATAAACTTTCTTCTTCTAACCCTTAACACAATTGGTCCAATCCCTATAAATAGAAGATTGACACTTATTCCGAAATAGAAAAGCAAACAAACTAGCTATAAATCCGCAGGAGAAAAAGAAGGAAAGATAACAACTCAAGGTGGGAAGAAAAGATAATGGCTCAAGGCGAGAATAATAAAGTCTAGAGAACCGCTTTGACATAATAATAAATGTAGAGAATGTAGTAAGTCTTCATAGCTCTTCCATACTCATAGTCGTGTCCTTCAGTACCATTATAACTTTTCCACCATGGCTAAACCTCAATGTCTTTTCTCCTTGAATGCTATTGGTTGTCTTCAACGTTCATCTTTGAATTCTTCCAACTATCTTCAGCTTCATTGCTAACAGGTTAATTATAATGCATAGATATTTGCAAATAAGCATTATCAAATTAAATTCAACTATGAGAACACACATTCTAATGATTATATGAAATACTACATTATATATAATATTGGCAAAAGATGACATACTATCTACCCATAGGTTAATCATTGGTTTAGGTAAACATAAGTTCACAAATGTTTTGATGAAAATAAAACAAAATGTTTTAAAACTATCATAAAATAGAGGCAATAATTAGCCTCATCATCTGCCCCCTAGTAAATTAATGCTTTTCCTCAAGCATTGCATTTCCTAGTCAATGACCTGAGTTCCCCAACTTCAGTCCTTCCTTTCCTGCTGCTCTTGAAGGTATAGTAGAATCCTCGTATTCTTTCCCAAACTTCCCTTCTATTGTCCTCCTGCAGCTTGTCAAGTCTACTAGCATTAATATCATACATGGGCCACATGAGCATTAGAGGTTGCATAGTGAGTGGGCACCATAGTTCTGGTCTAGCATGTTTCCCTAACTCTGTATACTTTGGAGCTCGGTAAAGGGTAGCCTCCAAATTGATGGGACTATGTGGTTCTCACCTTTTAAATGTCTCAGCTAATCTAGCCCATCTACTTCTAACACCAACCATGGCTCTTTGGAAGGAAAAGTAGGGTAAGTTTTCATAATATACATAGGCCTTGGTTCCAGCACCGAAGATTCTATCCCTTACTCCCTTGTTCTTATCCCCATAAGTTAATCTAAACTAGTCCCTAAGAACTTCTTCTAGTGTACTACTCTCAACTCTTAATGGTAGGGGCTCTGTTCTTTCCTCATCTCTGTAATTATTCAGTTGCCTATCATAGTTTGCTTCATTATACATACAAGACATCAAAACCATCAAATGTATATCCCCTATATAGAGTAAAGGATTCCATTAAGTTTTTAATGGGATAATTTGTGCACATATAATTCACAGAGCAAATTCTGTTGCCAAGATGGCAGAGTCTGGTATAAACCATAGAATTCCTGAGCTAATTTGAATTATGCATTTATATTTTTAAGGGTTAGCATAAGTTGGAATAAAAGAAATTGTTCCTTTAAAAATAGAGCATAAATCTGTGGTGGTGGTCTACATGCAAGTGCTTGATCAGCTAATTTGAGGGCATGATCCATCCTTTGTTTTTGATTTGCTAATTGTTCCTTCAAATCTATACTTTATGCACCTAGAGACACTATGTCTTTCTTCATTTTCTTCCTCTCTTCTTCCCACAGGGCTGCAACAAACATATGTTGTCTAAACAACTAGAAAAGGATTTCCTGTAGGGTAATGGAACCGTTGTCCTCTTTATAGTTTATTTTCCTCTTTCTCTATTCCCTCCATAACTATTCTACAAAATCAATAAGCCATGTTGATTTATAAAGGAACTAGGCTAGTGTTTAGATAAACTTACTTAGGAACTGTTTCATCTTTATAGCTTAAAGTACCTGGTTGGCCTGTTGAGGTATCATTTTGATTTTCATTGACCTCAACCCTACATTCCTCATTAGGTTTTTCAGGAATGTTTGCAGTTTCAAGGTGAGGAGGAGAGTTATTAGGAACAATTTGTACCAGGGATTCTTTAGTAGATGGCTTGGATGAAGTTGATTCTTTAGAAATTTGTCCTCTCATTCTAGGACTTCTTCTTATAGGGGTTTCTTCTGGTATCACAACCTTCTACCTACTTCTTCCTTTTGGTGTCTTTGTTGTAGGAGTGACTGCTATAGGATCTATCTTGGTTCTCTTTTGCCTCACGACTGTAGGGTTTGGCTTTTCTTTTACCAGAGCAAAGATCTCTTCTTGTAATTTTTGTTTTCTCTTTACTTAGCTAGAGGTAGGTTTCTGAGTTTCTTGAACAGGTAAAGGCACAATTTCTTGCACATTTTTGGCTTCAGCATCTCGAGTGCTTTGCTTAGTAGGTTCATCAATGGGAACTATATTCTCCTCACTGGCTTGTTCATTAAGGGTAGCATGGGTTTGTAGGGTTTTAGCTTAGAAAAATTCTAGAAACATCCCTAAGTGATCTTTCTATGAGTAATTTAATTAGGGCATGATCGGTGATGGAATTGTCTTTTCCCTTTTGGATTTCTTCAGCACTAATACATAGCATATTGTACAAGAAATTGGAAACATTTACTGGATGATTATGCTTTATACAACTGTGCAATTTAAAATGATGTGCATGTAAATATGAAAATCTTCCTTCACATGTGAGGTACCTGATAATGTGCATGGCCAGCTCGTTATATGGTGGTAGAAGAGACGTTCTTTTGCAACCTTGCTTGGTAATATCCAAATGAGGATCGGTTGGTATGACAAACTAAGCCCTGATTGGTCTTGCATTATGTGTATTAGGATAATGTTCTCCTATTTCTAGTAACCTAGTTACTTATGCTATTTGCTCTTTTTTAGCAACCACCATTAAACCCCATACAGAAGCTTCTCCTTCATCAAATGTCCTTGTGAATTCTATGGTTGCTTCTTCATCAAATGTAGTTAAACTTAAGAAATACCCTAACCAACCACACACATTAAATCTCCTCACTGCCTCCACATCTGAGAGCAAAATGGTATGCTCCACTAGTTCTCATCGCTTTAATTGTCCACCCATTTCTACTTAACACTTTTACTGTCTGCATTGCTTGCACTATTTCCCCCTTATGAATTCAGGCTTCTTTTATTGTTGTTTTACAAACCCATTTTCACATTTCATTTAACAGGTAATTAATGTCATAATGATTCATTATGAGCAATAATATGGCTTTAATGAGAGTAAATCATGGATGTGTGTGAAAATCATCTGAAAATGGAATACAAATCACTTGAAATTTAAATATAGGTCACATCATAGCTTGACAATAAGGAATCATTCAAGAATAAGGAGTATGACACATAGACACTTGCGTACTTATGGCAATTGAATTCCATCAATAAAGGAAATATGAAGATTTGGAAAAAAAATCTTTACAAATAAATGAGAATGTCATTGGATTTTAGTAACCTTCCCTACCTCCTACAAAATATAGACAAGTTTCCACACTTGTTAGACTTTGTATGGGGTATGAAACTGGCATAATGTCGGCATATATAAAGAATGTAGTATTAGATACAAGCAACAAAATCTGCATACTATAAATGAATAATAGTTTGAAAATCTTATACCTATTGATTGATTGTTGCACATATCAAAAGGTAGTGGAAGATACATTAGCAATTATAGCATCTGTCAACAAACTTGCGATGTTTATTGAAAGTAGTAGAAAAATATGATGTGGAAGGTGGGTGGGTGGAAGGTAAAGAAATGAGATGAGGTGGAAAAGGAAGAAATTAGAAAGTGAATGGAGAAATATAGAACTTTATGTGGGCATAAAGTTTTTATTATGGGCATGCACAATGAAATTAGTGTTGAAGAGCTGCAGGTGGAAGGTTAGCACCTTCTGCTGCAAGAAGAGTTACCTGGTTTGTATTTGAATTTGGCCATTGAAACTGCTGCAGGAAGTCCTCTTTTGTTTGGGGTCATTTATATAACTCGAGTCTATGAGCATTGACTAATAATTTAAAAGGCACTGGGTCAATGGTAGTTAATTAGATGGCTCCATTTTCAAAGACATGGTTAATTTCATATGGACCTAGCCATCTTGTTTGTAGCTTGCCTAACATATCTTTAGATCTGGAATCATACAGTAGTGCCTATTAGAGTATTTTTAATTTATACTTATTAATTAAATCATATTGATTTAATTATATAAGTTTCTATTACTCTAGTTACTTAAGCTTCATTTAGGTGCAACCTAGTTTTTTAGTTTAGGGTTTCTATCTCACCTTTATAAGGTTGAGCATTGTACTTTTTTCATTATCTCTTATGCATTTTTCACATTTGAGAGCAACTTTTCTTCTATCTCCATTATTCTTCTTTTGTGACAGGTTATTGGCTAACAGGTTCTTCTTGGGTTGTGTAGAATTGACATTAATCAATTCTTTCAGTGCCTAGTCACCAACTTAAAATTGTTTATTGCTAATGTGGGAGTCATGCCATTATTTTCTTTGCTTCTGTATAATTTCAGTGCGTTCCAAAGTAGCTTTGCACATTTCATCCAATGAGTTAAGATGTAGAAGTCGTTCTCTCTATGCTACAAGAAGTTCAATGTCCAACTCCAGTGAAGTTCTTAAAGTTTTATGTTCAAATTCAATGGGGAGCATTGCTACTTCCCCATATAGGAGCTCAAATGGTGTGAACCCTGTAGTAGTCTTCCATGTTGTTCTGTAGGCCCAAATAGCTTCTGCCAATCTGTTATTCCAATCCCTATGGTGCAAATGAACTATTTTTGTTAGGATGTTCTCTATCTCCTGATTTGTGACTTCTTCTTGCCCATTACCCTAAGAGTGATAGGGACTTGATTTTTGGTGCCTGATGTTATATTGTTTCATCAGTTTTGAGATCAGATTAGAAGTAAATTGCGCATGTTGGTCAGTGACTAGTTCTTTGGGTACATCATAGCGAGTAAAAATTTCTTCATACAAAAATTCTACAACTTTGTGATCTCGAGCATGCTTCATGGCTTTCACTTCAACCCATTTTATCAGGTAATTAGTGCACACAAGGATATATGATTTCCCATTGGATGGAGGATCAATTGGACCAATGAAGTCCATGCCCCATTTGTCAAATGATGTTAAGGCCATCTATGGGTTAAGAGGCATTTCATTTGTTCTTGTTGGTCGGCCCATCCTTTGACACTTATCACACTTCCATGTATAGTTTGTTGCATCTTTGTGAAGTGTAGGCCAATAGTAACTAGTTGTCAAAATTTTCAAGGCTGTTCTTTTTGTTGCAAAGTGCCCTCCACATGGTTCATTATGACATGCATGTAGAATGTCATATGTCTCATCCTCTCTCACACATCTTCTCATAACTTGATCACATCCAATGTAAAACAAGAGATTATCTATCTAAGAGAAATGGAAACTTTTCTCTATAAGCAACTTCTTTTCCTTGTAAGAAAAGTGTTCTAGCATTTTATTAGCTACAATGTAGTTAGTAGTGTTTGCATACCATGGAGTTTGAACAACAATATGAAATAAATGCTCATCTAAAAATGCATCATCTACTAGAGTAGTGTCATTCTCATCATGATGGATTCTTGATAAATAATCAGCTACCACATTGGCTCTTCTAGGCTTATAAATGATAGTTATATCAAATTCTTGCAACTATAGTAACTATCTTGCTAACCTGCTTGTTATAGCAAGTTTGTTAATGAGATATTTAATTGATGCATGATCAGTATCAACGAATATAGGATAACCAGTTATATAATGCTGAAATTTGTTCAAGGCATAAACTACTGCTAATAGTTCTTTTTCAGTCACTGTGTAGTTTAATTCTAGTCCATGAAGGCTTTTGCTAATATAATATATTGCATTTTCAAGATTTTGAGATTGTTGTCCTAAAACTGCACATACGTATATACATACATACATACATATCTATGTATGTATGTATGTATGTATGTATATATATACATGTATATAGATGTATATATACATGTGTATATACAGACACACACACACACATATATATATACATATATACATATATACATATATGTATATGCATTTATGTATATACACATATATGTGTATATACATAAATGCATATACATATATGTATATATGTATATATGTATATATATATGTGTGTGTGTGTGTCTGTATATACACATGTATATATACATCTATATACATGTATATATACAGACACACACACACACATATATATATACATATATACATATATACATATATGTATATGCATTTATGTATATACACATATATATATATGTATATACATATATGTATATATACATATACATATACGTATATACATATACAGATATACATATATGTATATATACATATACATATACGTATATACATATATATATCTGTATATGTATATATGTATATATACATTTGTATATACATATATGTGTATATACATATATGTATATACACATATATATATATGTATATACATATGTATACATATGTGTATATATGTGTATACATATGTATACATATGTATATATATGTACATATACATATTTATACATATGTATGTATACATATGTATACATATATACATATACATATCTACATATATATGTATATATACATATGTATACATATGTGTATATGTACATATATATACATATATACATATTTATACATATGTATATACATATATGTATACATACATATATATACATATATATAGATATATGTATACATATATATGTGTATATATATATATACACATATATATGTATACATACATATATATATATATATATATATATATATGTATAGATATGTATATATACATATCTATACATATGTATATACATACATATGCATACATACATACATACATACATATATATATGAAAAGACAAATTTCAATCAGGGCCTTGTAAAATTGGGGTTGTAGTGGGAAGTTTCTTAAGCTGCAGGAAGGCTTCATTACATTCGGGTGTCCAACTGAATTCAACTTCCTTTGTCAGTAATTTATACAAGGGACTAGCTATTTTGCTGAAATCTCTTATGAAACATCTATAATACCCAACATGACCTAGAGAAGATCTTACATCTTTTGATTTTGTAGGTATGGGCAATATTTGAATTACCTCTATCTTAGCTGGATCCACTTGTATTCCTGCAGCTGATATGAAATGACCAAGTACCACACCTTCCTGCATGAGCATGAAACATTTTTCACTATTAAGTGCCAATTTATGTTCTTGACACCTTACCAAAACTTTTTCAAGATTCATCATTGCTTCCTCAAAGGTGACTCCAAATGTTGTGAAATCATCCATGCATATTTCCATACAATCGTGTGATATATCAACAAAGATGCTAATAACAACTCCTTGGAATGTTGTAGGAGCATTACATAGACCAAATGGCAAAACAAAGTATGCAAAAGTACCTCATGGGCATGTGAATGTGGTTTTGTCTTGGTCCTTAGAAGCAATACTAATTTGATTATAACCACTATACCCATCTAGAAAAGAGAAATACTTCTTTCTAGCTAAAGTGTCAAGAACTTGATCTATAAATGGTAAAGGAAAGTGATCCTTTTTGGTGGCCTTGTTCAATTCTCTATAATCTACACAAATTCTCCATTTTCCTCCCTTTTTGGGCACTATGACCAGGGGTGACACCCATCTACTATCATATATAGGATAAATAAAACCAGCATCAAGCAATTTTTGCAATTCAGTTTTAACTATTTCTCTAAGGCTTGGATTTATCCTGCTCTAGGGTTGACAGAGTGGTAGACACCCTTCATTGATGTATATCATATGGGTGCACAATTTAGGACTCAACCCTTTCATATCACCATAGTCCCATGCAAAATCCTTTTCATGCTTTTGAAGCGACTTTGTTAACTATTCCATTTGTGTGGATGCTAATTTGGAGTTAACATGGAGATTATGACCTGTGGATAGCTCAACAGTAGTGGTAGACTCTATCATAGCAGCTTTAGAAATTGGACTTGCTTCTAATTCACATGGTAAGAGTGGATGAAGAATGTCAGGTTCTTTGAGCAAAGTACAATTCTCATCACATTCCTCATATGTGATTAATTTCAACACAAAACTTTCAGATACATGTTTTTCTACCACACAACTATTAGTAAGAATGCTCTGAAGTACTGAATCTTCCTCCTACAGCTTTAGAAAGGATTTTCTATATAACATCATGAGTTGTACTATAGAATTTAATTGTTCTTCTTCATCCCCTAGATCTAGCCAAACATATGTGCTTAAATATGGTAATGGTTGTGCTAGAGGATATAAATCAAATTTCTTTGTTGCTTGGCCGTTGAATATGGTCATACTCCTTGACCTACAACTTATATTTACATCAGCTGCAGCTAACCATGGTCGACCTAGGATGACAGGGTAACTGGATAGATTAACTTTGAGGGATAGAATCATGAAGTCTACAGGATACTCTAGAGAGTCTAAGGTTACAACTATGTTTTATATCATCCCATTAGGGGTGACAGTAGAACTGTCTGCAAGTTGTAGAATTGTTGGAGTAGCCCTTAATCCTTCTATTTTTAACTTCTTCATAGTGTCCTTGGTCATGACATTTATAGCAGCACCAAGATCTATTAAAGCATTTTTAACAAATTGACCATTTATACTCACATCCACAACTGAACTACCTGGATCAAAATATTTTGGGGTGATCAATTTTCTTAACATGACGTCAGCCAATTGTCCCACAACATGGACTATGGTGGGGTCCTTTTTTTTCCTTCCAGGCTTCTTCAAGCAAGCATCTCTAGTAGCTTTTCTATAAATTAGAACATCTTTAATAGCTTGGAATAGGGGTATTTGGACATGCATGTTCTTCAACTGATCAACAATATCAAAAGGTTGTTCCTTTGTTTGTATAGGTTTACTTCGTATAAGCTTTTCTGAAAAAGGAGGTTCCACCATTGGTTGAGCTTTGGCTAAGATAGTGACATTGGTTGGGTCAATCTCTTTAGAGACTGGGGGTTCTGATGCTGCAAGAGTATCTGGTATTTCAGTTATAAGAGGCAGTTTAGGTGATGGTGAAGTTGTACCAGATCTTAGATGTATATCTGCAAAACTCAGAGCATAAGCACGATATTGCTGAGCATCAACAATATACATGGGTTGTTGTGGCTGTTGGCTATTTGGATTTGGCTGAGGTTGTGTAGGTAACTGTGTCTACTTTTGAGGTATAAGATTTGCAGGCGGTGGCATTAGAGCAGGTTGTTGAACTGGGGGTGGTAATTATGGAGTACTGGTATTTTGGTTAGGCCATTGTTGAGGTCCCCTCCATTGGTTTGTAGACTGCCAATTCCCTTAGGGTGGTTGCCATTAGTTCTACTGGTTTTGCCAGTAGTTCTGTTGGTTTTGCTATTGGTTATTCAATTGGTTGGGCTAGGATGGTTGGGAATTCTAAGGCCATTGGGGTTGTTGCAGATTGTTTTGCCCAACATTATTCCAATTAGGTTGATGATATTGTGGAGGACCTTGGAGATTATGGTTTTGCCATTTATTAACATATGAATTTGAATTTTGCAAAGGGTCTTGTGGCATACCTTGATGTTGGGCCCATGGCCAACGTTGAGCAACAAAAAATGCTTGCTTATCATCTCCATCTATCTTGAGGTACTTAGTTGGAAGATGCCAGTTCTCCATACTTGCAACCAGTTTGCATTGGCAATCCTTCTATTGCTTCTGGCAATGAGGGCAATATTCAACTAGTTGCAACTCAGCTTCTACATACTTCTTCTATGCAGTCATTGTGTTGAGATGTGTAGTGACATCATTTACGATGTCCTTGAAATATGAGAATAGGTTAGATATCTTGAGCTTTGAAATACCTTGGCTAATTCCTTTAGTGACTATGGAATGAGGTCCTCGGCCTTTCTTCATAGTTGACCTTGAATAGTTTTGTCAGATCTTCTTGAGGTCATCCCAGGAAGCTTGATATATATCACCACCAACCATCAGGTCTAGTGCTTCTAGACAGTTATCATTCACACCTCTCTGAAAGACTAGCTTTTGTGAATCATTAGACAACACATGCTGAGGGTTCTTTTGTAGTGTATACAAGAACCATGAAACATAGTCTTCCAATGTTTCTTCCTCCTTTTGTGATATCCTAAAGACATCATCTCCCCTTGAATGAGATGCTTTGCAATACTCTTTATATTTATCCAGAAACAGAGTTTGCTTTTCATCCCAAGTTCCTGTTGCATTGGCTCCTAAGCCCATGAACCATTGTAAAGCTGACTCTTTCAATGTTGCTGGAAATAATTTGAGCCTAGGGGCATCAATGTTGTAGTCAAAACTATGACAAAGTATGTCGAATTCAAACAAGAAAGTATCAGGGTCTTCGGTTGCAAGGCCATAGAACTTTGGAAGAGCAGCTACTGGTATATTCTTAAATTATTAGTATTTATGAGGCTTGGGAGAGGAAATGAAAAAGTAGGTTGTGCCATTGCTGGTGGTATTAGATTATGAGGTTGGTGTTGAAAAGGAACATTGGGTACTGGATTATTAACAACTGGTGGGTTTAGAGTAGTATTATCAAGGAAATTGGCCAAAATTTCAGCAAAAGGTAGAAGACCACTTGTATCTATAGGTTTTTCTCTTGAGGATGATTCTGTAGGAAAAATAGGGCTTGCATCTTCAAAAGGCAACTCAACTTCTTCTTCTTCAATTTCTTCATTCAAATTACCATACTCCCATGGAAGAAATCCGCCATATTCATCTTGTCATCTTCCTCTTCAATGCATGCAATTGAATTCTTCACACTAGTGAAGAAAGCTTTGAGACTAAAAATTTCTAAAAATATCTTAGAACTATGACTCAAGAATGCTCTTGGCTTGACACCATCCCCGACAATGGCACCAAAAATGGTTCGCCTCACAATAGGTGTATAATAATCATGCTCAAGGCCATGCTTAGGAATAGTGCATTCAATCTAAGGATTATGTTTCCCATTACGAGGTGCATTTAATCTTGTCAACTTAGGGACGTATACTTGAAATGGTCACGTCAGTATGTGCACTAGGTCTCTTAATCAGTCATTATGCTTATGCTGCAGGAAAGTAAAATGCAAGAAAAATAACCTACACTAATGCTGCAGGAAACTAACACACTTAACTCTTTACTAAAATGAATACTATAAATGTAATGAAATGCTAACATATATTCCAACTTATTTCATCTGCTATAACTATTCTCACAGATGCTGCAAGAACATTCACAAAGTATGATGCTACAGGAAGGAACTTATAACTTCTACCTGCAATACTAAAAATGCTTGAAAATAAATCTATACTACTCTAATCTAATCCAACTCCCAAGTGGGCCCCCTTGGTTGGCTTCTGCTAATCTACTAACACAAAATATAAGCCAAGAACTATTTCACTATGTTTCATAAATTCATTACATGGGAACAATACATAGAACTATAAAAACAACTCACTACAAGAGTTAACAGTTTGGTTTCATAATCTTTCTTCTTCTAACCCCTAACACAATTGGTATGATCCCTATAAATAGAAGATTGACACTTATTCCAAAATAAAAAAAGCAAACAAACTAGCTATAAATACACAAGAGAAAAAGAAGGAAAGATAACATCGTAAGGCGGGAAGAAAAGATAACGGCTCAAGGCAGGAATAATAAAGTCTAGACAACTGCTTTGACATAATAATAAATGCAGAGAATTTAGTAAGTCTTCATAGCTCCTCCATACTTGTAGTCATGTCCTTTGGTACTGTTATAACTTTTCCACCATGGCTAAACCTCAATGTCTTTTCTCCTTAAATGCTATTGGCTATCTTCACGTTCATCTTTGAATTCTTCCAATCATCTTCAACTTCATTGCTAATAGGTTAGTTATAATGCAAAGATATTTGCAAATAAGCATTATCAAATTAAATGCAAATATGAGAACACACATTCTGATGATTATATGAAATACTGCATTATATATATAATATTGGCAAAATATGACATACTATCTACCCATAGGTTAATAATTGGTTTAGGTAAACATAAGTTCACAAATGTTTTGATGAAAATAAAATAGAGTGTTAAACAAAGTGTTTTAAAACTATCATAAAATAGAGGCAATAATTAGCCTCATTAGAAGGTAGATGAGAAAATCTAAAAGTTTCCTCAAAGCTTTGATAGAATTAGATAAATACACTCCTTGTTAGTCTTTACTTTTCCACAACTGTGTAGCAAAGATCTTTGTTGTTTGAACTTCATCAGAAAGTCCTCAATGTAGGAATAAGAATTCGATATAAGTAATCTAAGATCTAGCTTAATATGAAGTATTCTAAACTCATCGATGTTACCAAACAAGTCCTTGAATGTGGCCCACATCTCTCCAAGAGTATTACACCCACCAATAACCGCAAGTTGTCTAAAACATGCAAAGAAATAAAACCCATGACCCATCTTATTCATGTGTTGCATAACCTTAAAGGGCCTTTGTAAAATTGTTTGTACTTCATCTAAACAAGACCACAAACCCTTTGAATGAAAGTTGTGTCATGATGACTATCCATGTATGATAGTTATGTGGGTTTAGAGGATCTAGACAAGAAGAGGTTGTTAGAAAGTAAAGTCCACCAAGATGACTAGTGGGGTGAATCAGTTATGCAATTAAAACAAATCTTAATATCCTTATTAATTCTAAAACATGTAAAAAGTAGATGCAACAACCACATAAAGATAACCATACACAATAACACCATCCCTCTTAACTAGAGAAACCCTTGACTAGAGGGAAAACCCTTGTGGAGATGGTACCCACAAGATGATGTACTAATATAAAAGTTCCTTGTGAGAGGATGGACCCTGTAAGGATTCAATGAAATAAAATTAGTACATATCAGTCTATGTTATGAGACTTTGAATCCCTATTAGGATATTCCAACCCTATTAGGAATTGTTTAGGAAGATAGAAGGCCAACTGTCTAACAACTTCAGTACTATTCTCACTGAATAATACAATTGTACATCAACACTATCCAACAATAACTTCTTTGTCAAATAAAATTCCTTATAATCTTACCATGACTTGATTATACCAATCACTTCTCTCATCCAAAAAATATTCGCATGTGAGTTCATGCAATACAATTTATCTCACTAATTACATGATATTCGCACTAGATAATTTCAACTAAGGAAAGTATCTTTCCTTTATACCAAGTCCTAGGATAAGTTATTGATTTGTCCTTGAGGCTTTATTGATTTATAATAATAATATATAACCAACATAAGATATTACATTAACACATTACATTACAATATTGCGTTATTTTAAAATTACAAGCAATATGTCAGCTTACAGTCTTCATAACTCTTCATGCATTGATCATATGAATTTACATGATTAACCACAATAGACTCAACATGTATTCTACCTCAATCCAAGTCCACTTAACTAGATTCTATCTCTATTAGGAGATACAATCCAAACAATAGTAACTGTTTCCTAGAAACTCTATCTAAATGCTGCCATCACCAAAACCATCATAACTTTGTCCAATCTTCATATTTCTATATGAAATCTTAACTATAGAATCTAGAGATACTCTAGAACATTCTCCCAAGTTCACATAAGCTTATCTTCATCCCTCAAACTGTGCGAAGCCAAACTCTATCTGTTGCTTTGTCGGTCTTCTCATAATAACCACTATGTTGACATTAATGACAAACTCTTTCATGAATACAAGACACAACCTCTAAATCATGTCTTTAGCACTACTAGGATAATCCCCCATAGGAATACTATCAAAATTCATGCTAATAATCTCCCCCTTTGGTATTGATGGCAACATAGATGAGAATTTTCTAAGTTCCATGAATTCCAACTATGACAACTACTCCCCCACTCATGTTGATCATGAATGTCAATTGTATTGTAACCACCATGCACAAGTAACATGTTAATCTCTCCCATACATCATCATATTTTCAAATCCTCTTCATCAATCAAATCTCTCTTTTAGGAAGATCTCTCCCCGTTGACATCAATCATATATAATCATACGTTGTTCTCTCCAAACATATATATGAAAGGATTTTTTATGTGTTTGAATAGGATAAAAATGAATGGGGTAAATATACAATGTATGATGTAAGAGGGGGAATATAGGACCTATCCTTAACCCAAATTTCCAAAACAAAAGATTCAAATTGATTAATCACAAAAGAGTGATCAATGCACAAATGAATCAAACAATGGAGAATATGAAGATAGGAGAAAATCCTATAATCTACTATAGAAAGTATGTACTTGAAATCTTGAATGAATAGAAGGCAAATACTAACCTCAAAGTAGGAAAATCTAGAAAACACTAATTTTTGATGTTTGTACACTATTTCGGGGAATTTTGCAACCTACTCCGGACTGGAAATGTCACGAAAGGCAAAACCCATAAAATTTTTGTGTTTCTAAGGTCAGGTACCTTGACCCAGATAGCGGGGTACAATCTTACCTCTTTATTTCTGATGTTGACCTGCACTGCTCAGATGAAAATTATGTTTGTAGATCTCAGAGGTTTGTTGAAAAGGGTATCCAAATCTAAACTTCAATTCATTATCCTCTACCTGTACTTGCAAGGAAAAATATTTTTTATTGTTTGGATGAGGGGTTTGCCTTGGTCAAACCCCAGTTTGGAATCAACCTTAATAATGGAATTGGAATAGAGAATGCTAGCAAGTAGTAGAAGTAGATCTAACAATGAAGCTATGATATTCAATAGATATACAATTATATTTGAAATGTAAACAAGTATGTTGATATGAAAGCTTGAAAATAACATTAACAAATGTAAACAAAACCTCCTTGATTGTATGCTTGGAATTCACCTTGAGAGAAGAATGAATAGATCTTGAAGATGAACAAAGGATCTTGAAGGAAGATCACACCACCATGATGGTTAGATCTAGGGTTTTGAATGATGAATCTTGAATGCTTGAACCAAATCCCTCCAAGGGCTTAAATGCTTGAATCCTTGATCTTCAATAAAGAACTTGAATGGAGACAATAGCTTGGATACTTCCTTGAAAATTCTTGATGGAATGCTTTCTTGATCGTGGAGATAATGGATTGTTCGATATCATAATGTGCATTCTTATTATGTTATGTTATGTTATGTTAGAAAAAATAAGAGGAGGCTTCCTTATATAGTGATCTAGGGCACAAATTTCTAGAGAGGCCATCCCAATTAACCTTAACCCCTAGAAATGGACCTAGATTAAATGCAATTTAAGAGTTTACCATTCTGAAATTTGAAACGGCCAACCTGAAAGCGGGAAAATGATACTTTTCGAAGCCTGATATCTCGAAACCTTTGGAACTTGAAATTTGGACTTGGGATTAGGGTCTAGGTCGACTCTTCCCTAGGTCAGAGTTAAGGTTGAACTTGAACTAGGTCAGGGTTGAGGTTGACCTTGACCCATCAGGTCATCGTTGACCCAGAAAGTCAAAGTCTTTAGTTTCTCAAAGAAAGTTATCAGAAAGAGGCTAGAAATAGGGGGAGAAAAGAAAAACAAGGGGGAACCATGCAAAGACCTATTCATGGCACTTGACATGACCCTAGACCACTTAGTCGTAGGGCTAAACATTCTTAACATGGAAGTGCTTCCATTTTAAGACGATACAATGTTACTCTTACCCATTGATATTAATCAATATACAAAGATGATTTTTTATGTATTGCTCTCCCCCATTGACATCAATGAAAAAGGTGTCATTATGTCAATTCTCTTTGTAAGATCTGCAATAAGCTCAAGTGTCCAAAGACGTTATTAAATGCTAATTACCAAGAGTCCTTAATGACTTATCTCAAACAGAGACACTCCCCCATAAAGGAAGCATCAAGCATCCAATCTAGATTAAACAAATAGTACTTTTCTACCACAGGACTGATGCAATCTTTGTATCAACTACTCAAAAGTAACCTGGGGCATAACCCCAAGAATACCTCTCAAGTACTCAAATGTGTCCTTTCCCAAAGGTTTTGTAAATATGTCTGCTATCTGCTCCTTTGTGCTAACATACTCCAATCTAATCTCTTTCTTAGCAACTTTCTCTCTCAAAAAGTAGTACTTAATAGGTTCTAACATACTTAATATGCTTTTTCTTTGAATGTAAAATTAGATTCTTTGAAATACCCATTGTACTTGTATTATCAAATTGTATGATAGCAGGAACTATAAACTCAATCCCAATGTCTTTCAGCATTTGTTTCATCTGTATAATCTGATTAACTTAAAGTGCTAACATACTTAATATGCTATGTCTTTGAATATAAAATTTGATTCTTTGACATACTCATTATACTTGTCTTACCACAATGTACGATAATAGGAACTATAAATTCAATCCCAATGTCTTTCAGCATCTGTTTCATCCATATAATCTAATTACAACTATTTGTTGTTGCTACATAATATGCTTTCATCGTGTTTTATAAGATATAGTCATGTTTCTTGCTTATCCAAGAAACCAATCTTCCTCCCAAGAAAAATGCTCCACCACTAGTATTTTTTTTGTCATCTACACTTCATGCCCAATCTGCATCAATATATGCACATAAATTAAAATCATTTGATCTATCATACTGTAATCCATAGTTAAGTACACCCTTCAAATATCTAAAAATTCTCTTCATTATTGCATAATGTGACTCTTTAGGATTTGCTTGAAATCTTGCCTTAACTCCAACCACATTAGATATATCAAATCCAGTGTGTATCAAATATTGCAATCCACCAATCATATATATGTACTTTTTCTACTCAACAGTAAGGGCTTCATCTTTGTTAGATAACTTATGTCTAGATACCATAGGTGTTCCAACATGTTTACAACTTTCAAAACCAAATCTCTGCAATAGGTCTTTAAGATACTTAGCATGTGATATGAAAATGCCATATTTTTTATGAACAATGCAATCCAAAGAAATACTTCATCTGACCAATCATACTTATCTCAAATTATTTCTTCATCTACTCTATAAATGCTTCACTTGCTTCATCATCTCCTCCAAAAATTATGTCATCCACAAATACCTCAACAATTAGTAAGCCATCATCAATCTTTTTCAAGTACAAGTTACTATCAACATTACCTTTTACAAATCCCAAACTTATCAAATACTTATTCAATCTTGAATTCCAAGCTCTAGGTGCTTGTTTCAATCCATGCAATGCTTTCTTCAATCTACAAACCATATACTCTGTCTGTCAAAGGAAAAACATTTGATTGCTCAATTTATACCTCTTCTTCTAGTTCACCATTTAGAAAAGTTGATTTTGTTGAGAATAGATTGATACAAGTACAATCAATATGCTTCGATCATTATTTTGTCACTGATGTCAAACCTGCTATTTTCTGGTAAGACAACTGCTTATTTGATTTAAGTACTATCACTTATTTGATTGATGAAGAGGATTCAATCAAAAGATGTAACAATAGCACCTAGATGAAAGGTTGAGTTATGCTTATGTTAAGAAGTACAAGAATCAATTAAGATAGTGATAACATGATGTATTGATAATCTACTTAAGGTTACAAAGGTTGGTTACACTAAGAAAGTTTAGAAGAACAAGTTAAATAAAGTTTGTCTGCCAAGCTTGATCGAGTGGATAGTAGGTGCCGATCAAAGTCAGTGCAAGCCAAGCAAAAAATTAGTTGGAGCTAAGTAAAAGTTTTTTCTAGTGTATGAAAAGAAAAATAGTAGATGTTGAGTAAAGTTAGTTGATGCTAAGCACAATAAACTTTAGTTTGTGCTAAGCAATTTTACAAAGGATGTCAAGCAACTCAGTATGTGCTAAGCATCAGAAGCCAGATAATGTTGAGTGGTTGCATTATTTGAAAGATCATGAATTTGATGGATCTGAGCTAACAAGTTGTTTTCTTGGATTGTGTGAACTAGGTGGAAGATAAGATTGATGAGCTAGTGGCACAAAATTTTGCAAGTTGATTTAACAGTAACCTACAAGATTTAAGTGATTGCATAATATTATGGATGCATGCATGAAGATAAATGTTTTATGGGTTCACTAAGTTGTGAAAAGTTTTATTTATACATCTGGACCTTGGATAATAGATTCACACCCCCCAGTTATTCTAAAGTATTCCAACAGATTTGACATCCATTTGATACACTTTAAAAAACTTATTAGCTGCATATGCCAAAAATATTCTTACTCCTTTATTCCAGCAATAGGTGCAAATGTTTCCTCAAAATAAATTCCTTCTTGTTGTGAATAACCTTTACCAATCTTAGTAGGTTCTAGGTCCTTGTTAAACCTAGGGGACTTTTAAAGTTTTGTCTTTTTGCTATAAGGGGTTTTGGGTCCCCTCAAAACTTGCTTTTACCATAATCTAAAACCTTTACCAATCTTGCTTTGTTTCTCACAACATCACCTTATTATTTCATCTTGTTTCTGAATACCCACTTAATTCTAGTAACATTCTTATCCTTAGGTCTAAAAACTAATTCCCATGTATTATTTTTCTCAATCTGCTCTAGTTATTCCTTCATAGCTTTAATCCAAAAATCATCTTTACTAGCTTCATCAATATTTTTAGGTTCAACTTGAGAAATTAAACATAGTTCTTGTACCTTGTTTCCTATCATAACTCCTTTATCTTTGCTTCCAATGATCTAATCAACAGAGTGATTCTTGATCAAGTTTTTGTTAGGTGTCATCGCTTTAACTTTGACTTCAGCTCTAGGTTCAGTTCTAGGTTCTTCTCAAATTAGTGTTAGTCTTTTAAAATAATTCTTGTTCAACATTTTCTTTGTTAGGACTTGGATTAGTCTCTTCATCATAATTGCAATCAAGTATCCTTTCCTAAATTCTAAACTTCTCATAAAATTTCACATTTGCACTTTCAACAATAGCCTTAGTTCTTTGATTAAAACATCTATATGCCCTACTTTTAATGAATATCCAAGAAAAATAACTTCTTCACTCCTTAAATCAAACTTTCTAATATCATCATCTCTCTTAATGCAACATTTAATTCAAAAGATTCTAAAATATTTTACCGAGGGTGTATGTCGAAACCAAAGTTCATAAGGTGTCTTACTAATGCCTTGTCTAATTTGTACTCTATTCATAGTGTACACTATTGTATTTGCCACTTCTCTCCAAAACATCTTAGATACATTATTTTCAAACATCATTGCTCTTGCTGCCTCTGTCACTGTTCAATTCCTTCTTTCTATTATCCCATTCTATTTAGGTGTTTTAGAGGCTAAAAGTTGTCTCTTTATACCATTATTTTCACAAAAATGTTAGACTCGCTTGAAGTAAAATCTCCTCCTCTATCAAATCTCAGACATCCAATCTTCAAACCATATTCATTCTCAACTCTACTCTTAAATATCTTGATTTTCTCAAAAGCTTCAAATTTCTCTGTAAGAAATGCTACCCACGTCATTCTAGTGAATCATCAACAAGAATCATAAAATATCTTTCACCATAAAATCCTCTCATTTTCGTAGGACCACTCAAATCTGTGTGCATAATATCTAACTTCGTTGATGTGGTGAATTTCTTGCTTGAAAATGAGCTTTTCTTCTATTTTTTCATTACACATTCCTTACACAACACATTAGTAGGTTTCACAATCTTAGGCAAATCTCTTACTGTAAATGTAGTACTAACCTTCACAATGTTATCAAAGTTGATATGAAAAAATCTCTTATGCCACAACTGACTATCAATAACCTTAGCAACTAAACATGTCATCTCAATAGGATTCAACTGAAATACATTACCTCTTGTTCTTGTACAAGTACCAATCAATGTACAATCTTTGTCTTTAATTATGCAAGTCTTCTCTATAAATTGCAACTGATATCCCTTGTCCACTAACTATTCAACACTCAAAATATTATGTTTCAAACCATCCACAAAGTAAACATCATCAGTGTTAGTCTTTCCATCAAGTGTAATAGATCCTTTTCCTTTTTGGAGAGAATAATGCATGATTATAGATTGATTGATGTCAATGGGGAGAGATGTTCTCGAAAGAGAGATTTGATTGATGAAGAGGATTTGAAGATTTTATTAATGAAGAGGATTTGAAAAGATGATGATGTATGAGGGAGATTAATACCTTCCTTGTGCATGATGGTTATAGTATAATTGACATTCACGATCAACATGAATGGAGGAGCAGCTACAAAAGTTGGTATTCATGGAACTTAGATGTTTTTCATGTGATACTATCCCCCATTGACATCAATGACAAACTTTGTAATGAATGCAACACACAACCTTTGAATCATGTATCTCACACTGCTAGGATACCCCCCATAATCAACATTCATGCCAACAGAGGTCTCAGCCATTTTTCTTAGAAGGGGTTTGTTTTGATATATTTCTAGTTTATTGATGTAAATGACAAAAACAAGAAAGAAAAGCACCCCCCACAATGCAAATAACCAAACCCCAAAAGCTAGATAGAAAACATCTACGAGAAAATAACATTAAAAAAGCTTTAGATGCATAAAAGATCATCTAGATTTGATAGTAAAAAAAGGAACCAAGATGGGAAAAAAACCACAATAACCACCATAAATGCATTGGTCTTGGAATCAACTTTTTAGTAGTATCTTATTTGCCCAAAAATGATACCTTATGCTCCAGATATTGCAAATAAACCAACAAGTCATCCTTAAGGAAAAAAATACCATAACAACTGATAGGGGCTAAAAAAGACTAGCCTATGGGTGCCATATGTCTGCTTAGGGGGCTAAAGGGAGTCAAGCAGCCCATGAGTAGTATAGCAATGGCTAATTGGGCAAAGGTGGCAGGTTGGCAACCCGATGTTGGCATGTGGGCATCAATAATGTTGGTGGCAAACCATTGGTGGTGTTGCATGACAACACATTGGTTGTGCATTTATTAAAACATGTTGCACTTTTTAATAGCATTTTTAAAATATATTTTTATAAAATCATATAAAAAATTGCATCTTTAGGCAACTATGTCCAACTAGTAGATTGTTTTATATCAAAATGGGGGTTTTTTAGCATTGCGAGCTTAATGGCAAGGTATATTTTTGCTCAAAGTGCTCCAAATAATAGTGACCTCCTATCACGATAAAAAAATACTTAAAAAATTTGCAAATATGATCCACTAAAACCCTCATTTCTTTGATTCCTTCAAAATCAAACAAGTTGTAATAGATCCAACTCTAATGCCATGTAGACTTTGAGTAATACAAATTCACAAAACTCTAAAGAACACCTACATGCAAGAACCTATCACAAATAAGTAAAGATAAAAAAGGTAAGGGTTTGGCTCTTATGCAAGATTATATTATTAGACTAAAAGAATGAGTAAAATATGCAATGGATCAATCCTTATAGAAGGAGATCAAAAACCTAAAAGGGAAACCCTGAGAGGTAAAAACATTTAACAATTATTATAACTATTTAATGTGACTAATGCAAATGCATGAAAGTGAAATCTTAAGAAGGGAGTAAAGTTAATTTAATCAATGTAATTGAATTAATACTTTATTCTAACAATTATAACCCCTTTTCGAAGCCTCTAAGGCCTTCAAAATTGAGTCTAAAATTTTTATAATGAAAATTCTTGGTGAACCTCCTCCCTTGTCAGCCATGATGAATATTTTATAGGTCTTCCCTTTTATTTGAATATATATTCTTCATATGTCATGTTCCTTATACTTCTGCCAATACAACTATCCACTATATCCTCAATCTCCTTTGTACTTGAAGTAGTTGTCAAAATAATCCACTACAGTTTTATGACCTCATCTTTAACACCTCCTTCATGATACTATATCAAATCTAAAATTTTAAATATTGGTGAAAATTTTGGTTTATTGGGTAAACCTACTTCATAGGCATTTCCTGAATTGTGCTTCTTCAATGTCTTACATAGTCCAAAATTCTTCATTTTTAACTTGTTATGTGTTCATAATGGAAATTTCTCTTTCCTCACATGAATCATGACTTCATCTCCAACTTAAAATTCCTCATGTCTTATTCTATCATATGTTTAGCCTTGAATTGTGTATTTATCTTAGTAATATACTTCCTCACCTCATCATGGATGTTGTTCAGGTTTTCTATAAAATCCTCTCCTTCAACACTACCTATCTCTCCTTTATCCAACTTCCTCAATTCAGAAGCATTTATGTGACTACTTCCATACACTGTTTGGAATAGTGGGTCCTAGTGTCATAATTATTATATGCAAATTTAGCTTGTGGTAAATTCAAATCCCATCTTGTTGGCTTATCTCCAACCAAACATCTTAGTAAATTTCCCAAATTCCTATTCACAACCTTCGTCTATCCATCAGTTTGTGGTTGGTGTAATAAGATGAATTTCAAATATGTCTTCAACTTCTTCCATAATGTTTTGTAGAAATCCCAAGAAATTTAGTGTCTCGATATGAAACTATTCCCTTTGGTAGACCATGTAGTCTCATCACTTAGACTTTGAAAAAAAATTATTCTACATGAACAACATCACTAGTATTCTTACAGGGAATGAAACATGTCATCTTTTAAAACCTATCAACCACTAAAAATATTGAATCATGCTCTTCTTGAGTCCTTGGTAAATCATAATCTCTCTCTCTCTCTCTCTCTCTCTCTCTCTCTCTCTCTCTCTCTCTCTGCCCTAATTTATTATTTATCACTAGTATCATAATATTATTTTAAATTATTTTAACTTAATTAAGTATTTCATAAGATAGAATCTTTTGATAACTAGATTGGGTTCATAAGAAAATTAAATAAAGAACATCCAAGACATTAATTTGTCAAAGAAGCTTAGAACATGAACATAACATTGCAATAGATGAATTAATATAGTCTGAACCAACTTACTTAGCCCCTCCCTAGGTATGTTTCTTTCCTTATTGGTAGACGAGTCATTTGCATCATCTGCCCCTCTCAGCATAGGCCAATTCAGTAGGGGCAAATGTGAATTCGGTGGCTCTCCCAAGGATATTTTCAACTCTGGTCCCTAATACATATTTGTGTAAAGAGAGAGGCATGTTATCTAGCACCAAATGAGGTTTAGAGGTTCAAGCTCTTCCTGGAAAAGAGGCACTCCTAGAGGAAATATATCTCTACAAGAAACTCTATTGGTTCTTACTGAACCAACCTGCCTTCATAGCACAAATAATGCAACCCTAGCCAAGACACTCTCAAGTGTACATTGTACCTCATTTGGACACACATTGTATGCCCCTTCTCCAAATGTCTTAGTGCCAACTAATAATCTCCAACCTACACACTTTTATGCCCTTACCATTTATTTTTTTGATATTTCTCCTATATTTTTATAGGCCAAGGGGTAGTGAAATGGAAGGCCAAGATGCAAAGTGGAAGATTTGTGAGGGAGGGCTGGGATACAAGAAGAGGGAAGCACATGGATTGTACTTCCTTATGGCCAATGAGGGGATGAAAATTATCACAAGGGGAGGGAATGTGACCTTTTTGGAGGATGTGAGGGGACAAACGAGTTATTAGGGGATGCGCATGTAAGAGATGTGTAAAATGAATTTATGGTTGATGTTGATACAATTGGTTAGGGACGTGAGTGATGTGACAAGAGGGTGGACTTAGGTTTGGTTTAAGAATTCTTAATCCATGGGGTAGTGAAATGGAGGGCCAAGATGCTAAGTAGAAGATTTGTGAGGGAGGAATAGGATACAAGGAGAGGGAAGCACATGGATTGTGCTTCCTTGTGGTCAATGAAGGGATGAAACTTGTCCCAAGGGGAGTGAGTGTGGGGAGAGGGGAATTGTGGAGGGAATATGACCATTTTGGTGGGTGTGAGGGGATGTATGAGCTATCAGTGGGATGGGCATGTAAGATATGTGTAAGGGGAATTCATGGTTGATGTTAATGCAATTGGTTAAGAAAGTGAGTGATGTGACAAGAGGGTGGATTTAGGTTTGGTTTAGGAATTCTTAATCCATGTTTAAAGTTGTGCAAATGATTAGGAGGTGACTAGGCTTGGATTAGTTGATGGATTAGGAGGATAGTGGGTTAGTTAGAGAAATTCAAGTGGATGGGTTAAATAAGTAGATTTGATTAGCTAATGCGATGGATTAATATGGGTGAATGGGTTGGGTTTGGTTTGAGATCATTGGTTAGGATTGGGTTAGGGGTTTAGTCCATTATTAGAGGTTTTGATTAATAAGTTAATTTAATCAAATGAGGAAAATGTGATTAAATTAAATAGGTTTGTGCAATTATTCAACTTAATAGAGGAATAAGGGTTTAATTAATAAATCAAATTATAGGTCATCGTTTTGATTATTAATAAGACTATAGTCAATTAATTAGATTAATTAACTAGGGGATGACATAAATTAATTAAATATTAAACACTTAATCATAATGCCCTAGGAGGTGACTAAATAGGATACTTAATGATGTTGTCAGATTTAGGTGTCTATATTTTGCCCCTCTTTCACATAGTGTTGGGACAATACCATTTCAAAGAAGTTTGAACATAGATGACATAGAGAGTATTTAAAAAAAAAACCAAGTTTCTCCAATCTCAAGTAGAAAGAGGAGAGACTAGACTATGTAATACCCCCTAACCCCAAGAAGGTGGCGAGGAGAGAAAATGAAGCCTCAGAGCTTCTTGAAAAGTAAGAAAACTAGGGCAAGCAAAAGGATTCTAATTGGCTAAAAGAGGGATAAAATTGCAATATGGATGTAAAAATATTAGAGGGAGGGAAAAAAGGGGTCATCCAATAAGGATAACAAATAAAATGGGTGTAGAAGGGGTCCTACATAAGGGCCAAGAGGGTTGGAAAGGGGTTAACTACTTTCAGTTTGTTGCTAAGATATTGGTAGATTTGAGCTTTGTGTGAGATTACGTAGATGGCTTAATAGGAGTGATCACACCAAGTGGACATGGTGAGGCATGTAAAAGCATAGCGGGTGTCAGATAGCTTCATAAGCTTGAAACCAAACCTCTTTATTTTTTTCATTTTTTTGTTACAATGCTTGTGGTTTTTCAAAATTGCGTCCTCGTGGGCTAGAGTCCAGCGAGAATGCCAACAAGAATTGTAGGATTGTGATCCTATGAAAATGATGAGTTCTGTAGGGTTGAAGGGGTCTAAGTAATTAGTTACGAGAGTGTGATTCCGCATGAATTTTCCTTAAACTATTTTCCCTTTCTTTCTTTTGTTACTTGCATTATGGTTTTTCTTTTGATCGATAGTTTATGACTTCTGATAGTTGTCCTTGACTTTAGTTCTCTAAGAGCTCTTATCCTTTGTCAATAGTATATTACTATTTTCAATATAACATAACTATTGATTCCTTGGTTCTTGTTGATGAATTATTTTTCATCAATGACAAATAACAATTATTATAAAAATATGCTAACAATCTTCCCCTTTGGCATTAATGACAAAAAAATGTCCTTCAACAATTTTAAAATTTGTTCAGGATATATATAGCATGTCGATAACATATCATCTCTAAGATATGCTAATTTAGTAATACTATATACTCCACCTATAATAATAGTCCTTCTAGTTTTTCAATATGTATTTTGTATGTTTCTTTTCCTTATTCAATTTTTGTGCTTATCTACTTCTTCTTGCCCGGTATTGCTTTATTTCTTTTCTTTTATTCTTCTCCTTGTCCAAGGAATTTTTCACCATATTTATTCATCTCCTTATTCTCCCCCTTTTTGGCAATAATTCCAAATGATAATGAACAAGTGTGCTAGTCGGGATTCATAACAGCTACAATTTGTCAAGTGTAAATTGATATTTGTTAGTTGCATTATTTAGTATTCTCTCCCATGAGTCGTTTAATTCTTTCAAACTAATAATATATCCTTGAAAATCATATGCTAATTCCTCTAATGCATCAATTGTTCTCAACTTGGGTGTTTGTACTAATTCTTCTGCTTTCTCTACATTGGCTTGCATAACATCTATGTTTGGTGTTATTGTACTTTTTAATTCTAGTATTTGAATCTATAATCTCTCCTCTTCTTCCTTTAGCACCTATTCCTTTAAACTTAATTCCCTCATCTTGGTTGAATGCCCCATAAATTGTGATTATGTTGGTTACAGGTTATCAATATGTTGGGTTAGCTCTTTCTTTATTCTAATAATTTTTCCTCCAATGTCTCTAATAAACTATGTAAAATTACACAAGTGTGTGTACATTTTTGTGGAACCCTTTAATTTTTTCTTCAATCCTTCAATAACTTTAAATAATTCAACTTTTAACAATACAATATTAGTTAATAACTTTTGAACTATTTTTTCTTCTAATTTCCTCTTTGTATCTTTGGCCAATTTATCCTCTAAGTATTATCCAAAATTATTGATAAAATCTATATATGCCTTCAATTGATTAATGAGAGGGTCAATTTCAATGATTGTAACATCCAATATTGATTCCTCAAACAGATTCAATGTCTTTGTTAAAACTCAATGTTTGAACTCTTTGCTCTTTTTGTTATCAACTAGGGACTTCTTTTTAAGTAATCTTGTATATTCCTATTTCTCCTTTGGCCACTTAAATGTCCTTGTGTCCTATTTAAGTATTGTGAAATTTGGATTTACATCATATGTAGCTACATCCTCTTCTTATTCTTCCAAAATCTTCTCTCTCCTTCCTTTAGTATCTTTGACTTCCTTTTGCTCATCTTTACTGGTATCCTTGTCTTTATCTATATCTTTCTCTTCTTTATTTTCTTCATTTTTATTATCATCATTTTCTCCTATATTTACTAACTCTCCTAGGGCTTTGGAAGATCGATCATTAGTGTTTTTGTCACATTTACCTATATCACCTGTGTCCTATTGTTTGTCAATATCCTACTCCTTGTCAGTGTCTTGTGGTTGGTGATGTAATGGAGAATGTTGTTGCTCAGCTGATTTGATGTTTTGCTAAAAAGACATGCTTATTTATCTCCTTTATTATTTCCTCTATTAGTTGTAACTTTTTATTAGGTAAATCTATTGTATGAACAATGACTTGTTCTTTACCTTGTCATTGCTCAGTATCCTTTTTGGTGGTTATATTGACAGTTGTGTCAACTTTTTCAATTTCTCTCTATGCAACGTTGACCTATAATGGAGCTTCTACTTTTTCAGTCTCCTTAGTGTTCATTTTTGGTTCCTCTATTTCTTTCTCAATAACTTGTTTAATTATGTCTCTTGCACTTGGTATATTTTTTATTAACTTATTTACTATTAATGTATCATCGACACTAGATTGACCTCCTCTAAATAGGCTTGGGACTTTTCTTTATTTAGTAATTTCTTCCACAATTATGCAGAATCATTTTCCAATATTGATTATTGATATGATAATATCATGGTTGTCAAAGTATTTTTTCTTAATTCCTTCTTATACTTATCCAAAGGGATCCCCACATTGTTGCTTTACATTTGTGGCATAGTTTGTTTGAATGTCCTCATTTTGATTTCTTCAACTCACTGTGATGTTGAGGTCCATTTTGTTGTTTATATTTCACACAACTCTTCAGCTACATTATCCTTTATGTCTCTAGGATATTTATTGAACTTAATAAAATGTGTCACAACGGTGTCTCAATCAACTTATTCTCATCCTTAATTAATTTAGAAAACTTAGTTGCACTAATTCATCTAACTATTATTATTTTTGTTATATGTTGTACCATTTCATGTGAAGTCTTTAGTATCTTAAATGTCTTCTTACCTATGTGCCTTCCTCATTTAGTGATATCCCTGTCAGATTATGTGTCTTCTTCTTCGATCTCACCTAATTGTATAGTGATTGGCAGAGTCCTTGTTTGACTCTGAGTGGTTTTCCTTTTATGCATTGTTGGTTGTAATTGCCTCCTTAAAATGATCTCATTCTTTGGTGTTTTCGCTTTTCCAATAACTATAGTTGTTTTAATTTCCTCTTGTTGTGCTTCACTTCCATCTACTCCTTGCAAAGTCGATAAGGATAGTGACTCAATAGGTTTATCATTATGCTTTGTTCTTTTCCTTTTTAGTGTGTAAGAAAAATCTATTGTTTTTCTTCTTGTTTCTCTTCTATCTCTTCTACTTTTCAGCTACTTTCTCCTTCACCTTTTCAATGTCTAGCTTCAAAATTTTACAATGTATATATGAATACTAGTACCCAAGATGTTCTTGGTTCCATATTTATATCCTGCATGTGTCATTGTCTACAAGAATACAAATTGTATCCTCGTATTTTTCTATTATTGATGGGGGTATCCGATAGTGGCCTTACATTTTGATTTGAAACTCCTTAAAATATCCCCTCATAATTTTATTAAATTCATCACCCAAATTATCAATAAAATCATTTATCTAATAAATCATGGGCCTATTTACACTCTGATTTATATATCATGTTATAGGAATGAAATTCTTAACATTGAAGAATAAGCAAACTAGCAAAGAACCATAATTGACTTATTGCTTTCTCTCTTTCTCGATCTCTTCATGTTAGCAAGTAGTTGTGTTCGAGTCATTTTAGCTGTCATATTATTTCCCTTCTTTTTCAATCTCATATGCTACATGAACAACACTCCTAGGTACACAATCCGATTTGCTTGACTGGTAAATCTTGTATCTAATTATCATTTTGAAAAATCTTATTTCTACACCTTTGATTTTTTCAACTCTCAATACTCGACCATCCTTCATTGTCTCAGTAATCTTTTCTACCTCATCTATCTTGTTCAATCTCAAGGTGTATTCCTTTTTCTTTTTGTTGTTGTTGGTAAATTGATAACCACATCAATTAGGCCTTTGGTAATCATTACTTGTTTCTCGTCATATAACCACAAAAATTAATCTTGCACTTGAATTAGCATATATCAAAGTTATTCCTCATTAAATAATTTTGGAAAAAATACCAAATGAGTTAAACCCTTCATCTCAAGATGCTTGTTCATCCTTTAGACTGTCATTGACACATGAGTATTCATTATAAAATTTATTGATTTTAATCTCACCCAATTTTTTAATCTTATTGTGAGTGAAGTTCCTAATGTCCTCAATCAACATCACTCTTGGTGGTAGTGATGATAAGGATCCAATATTTTCTTTCTCTATTGCCTTAAGATGACATAACTCAAAGTCTAATGTAGGCTCATCCTTGATGTTCACAACAACCTAATTCTAGATTCTAGTTGTCATTTTGTTTAAGGAATTTTATTTCAACTTAGAAATATCACATGTTCACTAAGACTTCCATGCAACTCAATTCAACTCCATTAAGATGGGACACACAATGCTTTTTCTCAATCTTACACTAGTTTCTCATTTATAACAATCTATAATTGTTAGCTCTAAGTTCTCAAATTTAGATAAAACAAATTTGCTCTAGAAAAGGTGAGGTGGAAAATGAATAAGGTTATCATGTATTAATATGTCAAAAATATACAAATGGATACTTTAGAAATAAATACTTTCACCAATAAATTTTTTTTGATAATCATCTTAAATCAATAATATCCTTTACTGATTACATTCATTTACTTTGATAACTAAACTTATTGACTGATAACTGAGCATCTTCAAATGAAAAAGTAATAATATACAATAACAATTTATTTTCATGAGATGTATCTCATATTAGTTCTAGTGCATCTAAGTATGTTGAACTAAGATTCAACTTATCCTTTTTGTAAGGGAAAAATAGATTTAACAATTCCTTTTAGGTCCCTAAGAAAACTTGCTTATTTTGATGATGAATCCTCTTGACCATAGGTTGGAGAGTTGCTTGTATGATCATTACTTTCCTCCTTAATTTGAATTTTCTTCATATCAATTCTCACTTGTTCTTGATTGGCCATTATTTTTCACTCGTTATGTGTATTGTAGGCTTGTCACTACCTATAGTTTTGTGCTAAATGACCATACTTATGACAACAAGCATACCATGCCTATTGTCCTCTAGGATCTGAAATTTTGTCTTGGATTCCTCAATCTATAATTCATTTTCTTGTGTCCAAAGTTTCTACATATATTAGACATAGTTGGAATGTTCAGTTCTCTTCTCAATGTGCTTATCAATTTATTTGGTATTATTGTCAATGGAATTCTAGATCTACAATGTTCATATTTATGTCCATACTGATTACATGTGTAATATTAACCTTAAAATGTTTTCTTTTGATGATATGCTTCTCTTTCTTGATATGCATTCTTTAGCTTGATTTATGAACTTATTGCAATTTTAATTATGCCCATTGAATGGTGTATCTCTCAGAATATTAATCAATCTACTTATACAAACATTTAAAATTTGACTAAGATTCCATGGTTATAACAAGTAGGGTTAGTATATTTCTTACCTTTTAAATTGATTGCTTCTTTTGACTTTGGTAATAGGCTCACCACTACTACTTTGGATGATTCTCTTAGCTCAAACTTGTTGTTACCGAAATAACCAAGACAAGTTGTATCTCCAGATGTTCTTTGATTTTTTAGTTGTTCATCAAATTTACACATGCTCAAATCAAACTTTATAAGTCTCTCATTGAATTCTTTCTCAACTTTCAAATTATTCTTCAAGTTTCTAACTTCTTTTCTCAGACTTTTATTCTTGGTAAGTATCTGCATGTTATCTTCATTTGAGTTATTTAGGTATTCATTTAAGGTAGTATTCTTTTGTTGTAACCTTTGAATGATGTCATCATTGTCCTTAATTGACCTTTCAAGACTCCTCTTGTTTGTTTCAAGAATTTCCTTGGTTGTCCTCATTCTTTCAAGTACTTATGTCATTCTAAGGGAGTGACTTTCAAGTTCTTTTTGGGATTCAATTAGATTCTCTTATAGACTTGTATTTCTTTCCATCATGTCCACAAATGCTACATCAACTTCTTCAAAATTTGTACTATTTTTTTATAGTTCTTCAAGGTTGTTGAGGCTTATCTATAGTCATTTTGACAGTTATTTTCTTTTTGCAAATGATTCTTTCAACTTTTTCTTTAGATCCTCTATTTGTGCCAGAGCTTCTTCCATCGTCCATTCTCTCCTATACCTCTCCATAATTTTGTATCTACTCTCAAGTTGTTAAACTCTCCTTCTAAAGTACTTTAGCTTTGATACCAATTGTTGATTGGAAAGGTTAGGTACTAAGAGGTGGGGGGGGGGGGTGAATCAATACTAATAAACTTATTTAATTCAAAATTTTAACCATGAAATATGAAACTATAATTTATATTAATGGATAGTGTTTGATATGTTATAACTATAAATTGCAAAGTAAATAACAACAAAATGTAACAAAAATCACCCATGCATAATACAAAGATATTTTTTGGTCTTGTAGAAACCCTTGGTCAAAGGAAAAAATTGTGGTGGGGATGGTACCCACAACTCTTGACTACAGTTGAAAGAGGTTATTCGATTAGGACTACAATATGTCACATTTTGAGTGAGTCACCTGGTTAGGAGTGGTTGATACATTGTTAAGTGTATCTAAAGTTGTACAAGGAACTAAATCCCTCCAATATGGTGTTTGTAGACACCTAAAAAATCCTTTAGAAAATAAAGTATTTTTATTTTATGAAAAAGTTCTTGATGACATCATCATTAATTAATTAATTAATTATTTAATTAATTAATTTATTTTTATTCCATTAAATCCCTTTATCTTAATTAAAAATATTTAATTAAGAAATCCCTCCCAAAAATGTTTAAATCTTATTTAAACATTATTTCCTTATTTATTAATTATTTAATTAATAAATTGACCAAAAATCCCAAAATAAATTATTTATTTATTTTTTGCCCAAAACTTGGCCAATTTCCTTAAGACCACTAACCTCTTCCAAAATCTTCTAATCCTTCTTTAATTTCGATTAAAGGCTAATCCCATCATTTCCTACCCCTAATCCCAACTCAAAATATTTAATTAAGATTAAATATTAATCCTCATGTTTATTAAAAATATTTTAATAAATATCTCCTCAACCCAGACCCTTGAAATAAATAAAACTTTATTTATTTCCTAAAAACCTTATTTATTCTCATCCTAAGAAGTTCTAGACTCTTCTAGAAAGTCTTCATCCTCATCCAAAGCCTAGACTCTTCTAGAAGATGTCAATCCTTATCTTTGACCCTAATCCTAATCCCCCCCCCTAACCTTGTCACATTCCCTAAACATGGGTTAAGACTTGCTAACCCAAACCAAAGCCAACAAATATCTCCTCCTTCACCCACCCTCATTAAATGTCATCCACTTGCCCATCTCTAACAAGCCTAATCTAATCTTAACCCAAGCCTAATCCAAGCCTTAATCATTTGCACATTCCTAAGTCAAGCTTAACACTTTCTTAATCCAACCCAAGTCAAAATATCTCAACTCTCTCACAAATATCCCAACCATAAAACTTTATGAAGCCCACAAAGCCATAAATGACTCTTACAAGCCCATTCATTGCTCTTACAAGCCATTATGAGGGTCTTTATGAGCTTTGAGCCTCCTTTGTTGACCCCTCAACCCCTCTTGCTCTAACCAATGACCCTATGACATGTGTCACTCCCTGATTGTCTGTAAGAAAGCACAATCCATGTGCTCTCCTCTCATTCAATCTAAACCTTCCATAAGCTTTCTCCCATCCTTGCATCCTAGCCCTTGATCCCTCAAGCCCTTTGCCTATTTAAGGAATCCTCTCCCAAGCTATTTTAACACAATCACCCATAGTAACAAAGTAATGCCATTTTGATCATGAAGTAAAGCCATAATGCCATTTTTGAGATCAAGTTTTTACATCAAATCCATTCACCCAAGCCAAAATCCATCAATAACACCATTGAAGCCTTTGGAGAATTGAGCATACATCCTATCTAATTAGACAAAGCTACTCATTGAGAGAGCCCATTAATGGCTTATATTCTCAATTGAGAGCTCATCTTAATCTATCTTGAAGTTACATTTATTTAGTTTTGTGAATACTTTTGATTTGATATTTAGTGTTCTTTGCATTACTAATCCTCGTATACAGTGTTTACCACATTAAAGGATTTAACAAATCTCATACATTGAACTTCTTAGTCTTATTAAAGACCACCTAGTTAAGGAATTTCACAATACCTTGTAGAAACTATTAGAAATTCATAAAAGATAGATATGACATGTATTATTATTTCCTTCCAAAGTTTATTAGATCCTTTTTGCTATGCTCCTAATCTCTTATCTAAATACTCTATCATTTTCTTCTTCTCAATTCACATATCCACTTGAATAGTCCTCATAACCTCTTACTTGATCTTTTATCCTTGATCTTGATTATCGATCATTAGTTCTTGAAATGTTGACTTTTGATCTTAGGATTCATCAAAACCTTAGTTTCAACCTTCCTTAGACTAATTTTCTTTTATTTCTCTTGTTAGTCGCATTGAGGTTTTCCTTTTGATCGATAGATTTCCTCGACTTCTAGTTCTTCGATAACTCCTATCCTTTGTCTATAGAAAACTGCCATTTTTTGATACAATATAACTCTTTATTCCTTGGTTTTTCTTGATGAATTATTTGGAATCAATTAAAAAGTAACAATTATGATCATAATACACTAATAAATAATGCATACACCTACTGCTAGAAAGAAGTCAACTACAAAATTCTTTGGAAGATTCAACAAGTTGAGGTCCTTGGATACTAGTAGCAACTCCTCAATTCGCAAGTGACTACTAGAGATAAATGACCTAGGCAACTAGTTGTGAACCCATAGTCACATCTATCAGCACATAGATTGTATATGGTCTATTGGAAGATAACAATAGTTTTAGAGGATTTGAAAAAGGAAAGGATCCTAACTGACATGTACAAAAGGAGGATATTTATATTTTTTTTTAATGGTGAATCCTCCTTGCACCTATCTATAGAAGTAGTTACTTCATGGGGGAAATCACACACTAACAATTTTTAGAGTTTTCTTGTGAATGAAACCATCGAGGAAAGGAGAGGAACAACAACTACCAACATGATGAGGCATTAAAGGGAGAAGACCCCACAATATTTTTTCAGATCCATTCCCCTCATAGATTTGGACATAGAGAGAGATAAGGAGGAGGAAGTGGAGTCCACCTTCTTGAGGTAATTTGATACCATATGTACATATGTCACCCTTTACCCTAAATCTTCAAACTCAAATGGTCTTCAGTTGCAACAACAAAAAATGGTCATCGTAGTAATGAGACTATTGTTGGGCTTGGTTTCAGAAGAGCAATTGCCAAAGAAAAGGACATTGATGCTTGTTAATGGGTGTTTCACTTAATTCCCAACTTAGAGCCACAAGTTGTCCATTGCTATGCTCATTGCAAAGTACAAGGAAGAAATTAATAGAGAGAAGTGGGGATCCCCTTGCATGCCCTAGGCTAGCATCCAAAAATGGGCATATTTATTCCTTCTTGCCTCCAAGGAAGCATCCGAGTATCAATAATGCTTCAGAAATCTCCAAAGATACTTGTGGTTGGCTTCCCATAAGCATATAAAATATAAAAGGCTAGTTAGATAGGGAAACTACTTTAGTGAGCTTATAAATGGATATGTTCAACAACTTTTCAATGTAACACATTGTACATAATAGGATAAGTTTCCTTCTTTACAAGAAGTGTTTGTATGCACAACCAAATGTTCCTTAACAAAATACAATTTTATCTATTTTTTCATAAGTGCACATTTGCACATGTTTTCAAGTCTATCTACAAAGTGTGTGTTTTTCCTTTTCCATAAAATAAGAATGTCATCCCCAAGAGTCACCAAACATGTGAAGTAAAACTTTATAGTCTGGAAAAACAAAATTTTCAACAACTCAACTTTATCTCCAAGAAATAATGGTCAAAGGAGTAGACACAAAAAATGAAACTTGTTAGAACAACATGCTCCTTCAGGGTCACTCCTCTCACAGTTCTATAAGAAAGCAACAAACATGCCATGTGTCCATGACATTTATCTCTCTCAACATCATGGGCCCTAATTTATTCCCCATGAAACATTGACAAATGTTCCATCATGGACCCAACCTTAAGATGCATCTTTACATGTAATGATGATCACAAACAAAGACATTTTCTTTAGAAATCTTCATGCACCTCTAGATTCAGATGTTCACCACCTTTTTTAGAGGAAAATAAAGAAACTTATAACCCATGTGATGTAGCACTACCTTAGCCAAAGAGCCATTTGATAGATGTGCATTTTTCAAATGATAAGTAGGGGACGATTGTAACCTTATGATGTAAAATAATCTTGGGTGTAAAGGCAATCTTGCATCATCCAAAAATATTTTTATTTTTGTCTTTTCAATAGGGATTATTTTAGTGCAAAGTTTCTACTTGTGAGTGCTTACTATTTTAAGTATTTCACAAACTTTTTACCCAAAACTGGATATTTTAAATTAACTTATAACTTGCATATGAAAGTAAACTAATTACGTTGAACAGTAAACATAACCATAAAAATAATGAAACTCATAACACCATATTCTATTAAATAGGGGAATCTTGGCCAAGGGAAAACCTCAGTGGGGATGGTACCCACATAATGATCCACTAATCAAAAGTATCTTGTGAAATATATTGACCCTGTTAGGAGTCTGTTACATCTATATAGTGTCTTGGTCCTTGTTAGAATCATCAACCCTGTTAGGAGTTGTTATTACAATTTACAAATGTATATAAGATGATTCCACTACCCAAACATGAAATATATAATGAAATTCTTCAATACAAAATATAGATACAAAAACCTCTTTACTGTTGCTGATGTCTTCAATATCTGATATAGCTTTTTGTTGCTCTTCCCTAAACTTTATCACAATTCACATTGCTCTAATCGTAAATCATAATTTACATCACAAAGCATACTACACTTACAAGTTCACATTCAAGTTCACTTACTAGCTTCACACAACTTCAAATCGAAAATCTTTTCCTTTATACCATATTTCTTTAATTGTTGGCCTTCGTACCTTCACACATTTTCCAAAATAAAAAATTAATTCTTGCTAACTTAAGGTTAACATCTAGAATTTCATACCTAATCAAGCAAGTAATTATTTTGATAAACAAAATAATTCCTTAATACAAAATGCTTGATCTCATATATGTTACCCTATTCTGTCTATTCACCACTGTTACTGTAAAACCAAAATATCTATGTTTGTAATGTCCATCTAGAGTTGTGCTCTTGCACACGTCATCCTTACATGGTATAATTCCTCCAAGTAAGTGTGCACATACTAAAAATGCCTTTGTGAACTGTGCTGACCAAAAAGGTTCCTGTGCTGAAAGATGTACTCAGTGACACTTCAACAATTTTTTAAGTTTACATCTCAAAAAATATTCTCCAAGATCTACTAACTTGATTTGAGCTATATGTTTCCATAAATGACAACATCATATACTGATAATTTAGACAAATTGCCAACAATATCCCCCTTTTGCACTGATGGCAACATATGGGGAAATTGACTAAGTCCCAAAACAAAATCTTCAAAACTTGTAACATCAATTACATGGTCAATACAAAATTTTCAAAAACTATGGATCATCATTATTTATAGCATTGTTTATTTATATCTCCTAATTACAACATAAGTCCACCTTACATATATATACATACAAATTTCCTTATATCTCTCCTCCTTTGACATCAACGCCAAAGGTGTCAAATACTATGTACATGTCAAAATTGTATTGATTACCTTCATGAAATCTAACTGGAAATCAGTGAGATGCAATTAGCAAAGTTGGTCTTCAAAATGGAAAGCTCCATATCCTATTTGTCTTTCACTACATATGATATGTTGAGCACTACATATAGTTCATATGAAGCAATTTCTACTACCTCCAAGTCTGTGTAAGAAAACATTTCATAAGATGCCTTGATTGACAGGAATTCTTCTAGATGTTTTTGCACAAGATAAATTTTTAGAGTAAGGTGCTCCCTTAAAAATGAAAATTTATGTGATGTCCTTTCCTTTTGTATCTCCAAAAGCCCAATCTCATCATGAATTTGTTGACTCTTCTCTCCAATTCTATAATTTGCAATTATAGGATTTTTCAATTCACTCACAAGAGTCTTTAACTCTTCCTGTTTAAGACTCCATTCATCTAAGTTATCCTTGATGAATGCATTGGATAGAGAACATTTACCATATACTTTCTTTCCTTCTGTTAGACATCTTCTTAATTCCTTTATCTTTTCATCAAGACCTTTCAAATCTCCTCTAATGTTTTCACAAACTTTTCTAAATATTTTTACATCATGCAGAGTTTATGCCTTCATAGTATCCACCTCTTAAAAGTGAGAGAACTCTATGTCAAAAGCTTTAATTACAATTTTTTCTTTGTCCCAAATTTTGACTCTGTCACTTTTTTTGATATATTCTTTGTAGCTTCTTTGTCATTTTCATTAGTGAACTTTAAAGACTTTTCATCTTTTCAATTTTCTTAATAATCTTACTGAGGGATGATATCAATTCAATTTGATCATCATCTTCTGATTTATCTCCTAAAAAAGATACCAATGTAAGTTCAAGTGGTGACCTAGAAGGGCTAGGTTTGCTTGTTGGCTTTTCTTTCTTTCTTTTTATTCTCTTCCTCCTTTTTCTTCTCTTCTTCCTCTTTTGTCTTTCTTCTTTCTTCTTCCTTTTTCTTCTTTTCATCTTTCATCTTCTTCTTTCTTATTTCTCTCTGCTCCTTCCTTCTTCTTTCTCTCCACTTCTTCCTTATTATTATTATTTTTCTTCTTCTTCTCTTTTCTTTCTTTCTTTCTTTTATCCTCCTTTTCTTCTTTTTTTCTTTATTTTTCTCCTCTTCTTCTTTCGTCCTTTTTTCTTCTTCATCTTCTGAGCTAGTGTAGTCCACCAAATTGTCAACAATAGCTCAGCCAAAATCCTTAAAAGGATTCTTTGCAATATCCAAAGTAATTCTTGTACTATCTATTTGCATAGTGTCACTACTAATTGTTATATGTGGAATCTTTGTTGATTATGTTGCCTTTTTTATTTTTCTATCCTATGTGGTCTCTACTATTGTTGTAGGTGTGGACATTATGAGGATTACTCCCCCTATCTCCTTGTTTTCCTTTTCCTTCCTGCATTCCACAAAATTCATAGCTTTCACAATGGATTCTTCGATTTCCTTATTGACTTCCTCATAATTGCCTCCCATTATGAGTATTGCTCTTTTATTATTACTCAATAAGGGCTCAATTATTTTCATTATTCTTCCTAAATGATCATCATTTTCAACTTCACTTTATTTCCTTATCATGTTGTCCCTTATCTTATTATCTTCTTCAACTACTCTCTTCTTCCTATTTATTAATTTCTCATAGAGATCTTTTGAGATCTATTTATGTACATCCTCAAATCTCTTGTTAGACAAAATCATATTCTTAACAACAATATTTTCCAATTGAATTTTGTCAATACCTATATACAAATGATAATATTTTTTCAACTAAACAAAACTTTCATCATTGAAGATTGCACAATTTATTATTTCTATCTTAGGGTTCCAAGGTCTCCTTCCATTTGGAGCTTTGGGATTTGTTTTCTCTACTCCTTCTTTTACCTTTACCTCTACTTCTTCTTCTTTAGGTTCCTCTGATTCTAATTTAACAATCTAATTTTTTCTCCTCTGAGTGCCTCTGTGAGTAAGAAGTGTTTTCATCTTGTTTTCTAGACTAGTAGCCATCTTCTTGACTCTTGTATGCTTGGGAGGTTTATTTGGCTCTTGTTTAATCTCAACTAACCTCACAAACCTTATGGTTTTAGGAGGGGTGATTATTTGTACTTTAACAATGTTAACATCTTCTTATTGTTGGTTCTGAACTGGTGGAATAGATTGAGGTTGCACCTATGATATTTTTGCATAAGGTGCACTTGGTATTTGTGTTGATGAACCCGCTATAGTTACTCCTTTTGCAATACCTCTAATTGCTAAAGGCTTAGCTATTAGTATTTCAGATTGTCTGCTAGCCTTCATTTTTGTTTCTATACCCATGGCCTCCTTGAATTCTACCTACTCATGCCTATTTCCTCCATAATAGTGTTTATCTTCTTATCGACTCTTTTCTTGATTTCCTTATTGTGCAATTGAATATCTATTTCATTGATTTTTTATTCATATGTGCCCATGTAGGACACTTTGTGTCTCTCTCTGACTCTAGAATAATATTCATGTAGTCTACTATTAATTCTTCATACATTTCATATCCCATAGGGTCAATGAATTTTATCCTTGGTTCAACTGCTTTCATATAGGTTACATCAATTTCAACCATGAAACACATGTCATCTTTGTACTTCTCTACTAGGGATGGAGGGATTATGTATCCTTGTTTCATCCCTGCTTGAAATTTTTTCATCATCCTAGTTATATCTTAGTCATTCTATCCTATAGAAACTTTCTGTAATAGTGAGTAATCAAGTTCACAATGAAACTATTAGTATTTGATTCACAATCTGGCATTCTAGAGAATTTCCTTATAATTTGGAAGAACAGGTGTGATCAATGACTAAAATCTAAACACTGCATTCTTTGTCTTCTTGATTCTATTTATATTATCTAGTATTTACTGCTTAAGTATCTCACACATGTTACCTTTCTCCTTTTTTACCATCATAAGATATGTTGCATCAATGAATCCAATAGGTACAAAGTTTAACCTTGAACTATAATTCATTTTATAACGAATAACCTTTCTTATCAATCTGACACTAGTTTCCTAGATCATGTCAACTTTCATGTTCTTGCCATTTGATACAGTCTCCAAGTTTTTCACAACCAACTTCTTAACATTCTTAACATTGATAGGGTTGCTACCTTCATTACTTTGTCCATTAAGTCTATGAATCATATCACTACTTGTCATAAGTAGTATGTCACCAACCCTTAACATATCCCCGTGAATTTGGCTCATAATAATCCTTGTCCACTCATGGTTGTCAAATTCAATGTAAAACACGTGCCTAGTCATGTTCAACTCATTCAGATGCTCAAACCCTTGCTTGAATGATAATTCATTGTTGCAAACTAAGTCTAGTTCATTGTGAATATTGTTATCACCTATGCTCTCAAACTTATAGTGTATGTACACACAAATATCCTCTACATGCAATACATTCTGGGGTACTTGAGAGAAAGCTCCTAATGGGTCATCTTCTAGTGAAATATAGGGATACTTAAACTTATACCGAAGTCTTTCACTGACATCACATAGAGTAGGGGTTGCCATTTCTTTCAGATTCAAATTCCAAATTTTGATTGCACAAGCAATAAAATACCTCAAATTTGTGAAACTAGGGCTTGTTGAATTTGTTTCTTAAATCACTTAAATTTATCCTTTAATTTTGCTTCAAAGTTCTCCTTTAACTCTTGCATGATCAAATGACACTCAACAACTTGATTTCAATGTTTAAATCACATCTAATTTACTTCTACATTAATTATTCAAGTACACAATCAACAAAACATTGTTTCAATTTATCAATGAACTTCGTTTACTTTGCACACTCATTTATGAACTCCAATTTGCATGCACACTTAACCATAGCTTTATTGCATCATTCTCTACCACATACTAACTGTGCAAGTCTCAAAACTTCTCCTAAGGTTTTAATTAGGTTTCTTATCTTAAATTCCTAATGTTTTTCTTATAAACTAGGTTTCTTAATCAAATAACGATTAGTTAAAAACTATCACTAACTTTAATATGTTATCATATGCTTCAATTTCCAACACAACAAATGAACTTTATGGTTCCCTAGCTTTAACAAATGATTCATCAAGGGTTCCTACAAGATCCTTAATATTTTCTCTTTGACTGTTACTATTATTTTCATTTCTTTTGTTGTTGTTCATATTTCTTTTAGGATTAGAGTTTCTCATGTTTTTCCACATGTTCATCCTACAAAATCTTATTATGTGATAAATATTGTTACAAATCTAACAGACTATAACATTGGTTCCATATCTAGGTCCTGACTGACCAATTTGTGCTTTGTAATCTCTAGCAATATGTCAAAATTTGTTGCACTTATAACACATAATACCATTCCTTATAACATTGGTTCATCCAATGGGTCTATTTGCTGCATGGTTAGTACTTCTAAACATTCTACCATTATTATTACTATTATCAAATTTAGGCTTTCTGCAATTAACAACTCTATTACCAAAACCATGACAATTATAACAATAGCCAGGAATAAGTTTAAATGACTTACCTATATAGTCTCTTTTCAAATTCATTACATGCATAACATCCACCTTTGAATTAATTCCTCACTTCTTTAGGTGATTCAACATGCTCAGGTTGCTTAGGTACATCAACTTACTCAAGCTGATTAACTTGCTCAACTTTCTTAGGTACATCTTTAAACTGACTTGACTCATTCCTATTATGATTATCTTCGATATGTTTAGGCCGGTGGATCACATGATTTGATTCTTTTCTAGCTTCAGACTTCGTAGTTGAGAATTTTTTCATCAAGATTTTCACTGCTCGACTACAACTTATCAAGATGTAAATTGGATAGAGTTATCCCTCCTTTCACAATAGTATTGTACTTCTCAAGTTTTGCATACTGCAACTTTGTAGACCCAAGCTTAGATGTCACTCTGGTAAGGTTAGATCTCATATCTACATTTTCAACTTTCAAATATGACTCAATCTTATTGTCATCATTCTTCAAGCTCGACTTTAAATTAGTAATATTTAATTCATGCTTCAGGATCTTATTTTCTTTCTTCAATCTTGAAACTTCATCACTGTCTTTGATTTGATATTTAGGCTCTTTCTTGGACTTGAGATAATCTATCTTATCTTTTAACTTCCTAATGTAGTATTTAGCATCTCCATACTTGTCTTTCAAAGTATCCCTTTCTTCAATAAGAATATCAATCCATTCAAGAGCTTCTTCTATAACTATTCCATATCCATAGGGATCTTACTCAAGTTGTTAGGCCTTCTCTAAGTAATTGTGCTCCAATACCAATTTTTATAAATAAGAAATGCCGAGAGAGGGAGGGGGTGAATCAATATTTCACAAACTTTTGGCCAAAATTGGATATCTTTAATTAATTTATAACTTGCATATGAAAGTAAACTAATTATGTTGAACAATAAACACAACCATAAAATAATGAAACTCATAACACCATATTTTGTTAACTAAGGAAACCCTGGCTAAGGGAAAACCTCAATGGGGATGGCACCCACAAAATGATCCACTAATCAAAAGTATCTTGTGAAAGATATTGACCTTATTAGGAGTCTATTACATCTGTATAGTGTCTTGATCCTTATTAGAGGACTTAGGCCTTGATATAAGCCTCAACCATGTTAGGAGTTATTATTACAATTTACAAATGCATGCAAGATGAGCCCACTGCCCAAACATGCAATATACAATGAAATTCTTCAATAGAAAAGATAGATACAAAAACCTCTTTACTGTTGTTGATATCTTCACTATCTAATATAGCCTTTTGCTACTCTTCACTAAAATTTATCATAATTCCCACTTCTCTCATCATACATCATAATTCACATCACAAATCATATTAGAGTTACAAATTTGCATTCAAGTTCGCTTACTAGCTTCATGCAACTTCATATCCAAAATCGTTTCCTTTATACCATATTTCTTTAAATAATGACCTTCATACCTTCGCACATTTTCCAAAATATAGAATTGTTCTTGCTAACTTAGGGTTAACTTCTAGGATGTCATCCATAATAACTTAAGTAATTATTTTGATAAATAAAATAATTCCTTAATACAAAATACTCGATCTCATATTTGTTACCCTATTCTGTCTACTCAACACTCTCACTATAAAACTAGAAGTCTATGTCTGCACTATCTGTATAGAGTTGTGCTCTTGCACACATCATCCTTACATGTTGTCCTTCCTTTAGGTAAGTGCACACATTAAAAAATGCCTTTATGAACTGCATTGACCAAAAATGTTCGTATGCTAATAGATGTACTTAGTGGCACTTAGACAAATTTCTAAGTTTACATCTCAAATCATTATCTTTAAGATCTGATGACTTTATCTAAGCTATATATTTCCAATAATGATAACATCATATCTTGTTAACCTAGCCAAATTGATGTAGGAGAATCCTAGGTTGCCTATTTATCTTGCTTATCTTTATTCATTTTGCCTATTAATGTTGAGTTCCAGTGGTTGCCGAGTTACAGTCATTGCCAAGTTTTTGTATGTGTCAAGTTGTCTACTATTGGTCAAGCATTTATGTACGTGTTGAGTTGTCCAGTATTGGCCAAGCATTCCTCTATGTGCCAAGTGAACTTGATGTTTGTTGATGTCTGATTCCTTCTTTGACCAATTTTATCTGTGCTTGGTTCTTAATTTGAGCTGACTTGTGTATTTAATTTGGCCCATGAATTTTATGTAAGGATCTTGTCTTGGGATGTGTGTAGACCATTTTATGGTCAACCTTCTATTTTGTAATAATCTATAATCTTTTGTAAGACATTTTGGTAAGTATAAATAGGGGTATTTAGGTTAGGTTAGAGATAAGGAGAGAAGGTCACAAAGAGATTACTTGGATAATCTGGATGGGAGAGCAAAGTAGAAGAGATGGAAGTCTGAATTAAGGAATTTTACAAGTTCTAAGTCTAGGATTTCATAAAATCTTGTTGGTCATAACCCATAAGGCCTTACAGATAGGCATGTATGCTAACAATTGGATGAATCAATAAAGTGTTTGCTTTTCTCTCTCTCCTTGGTGTTGTTCTCTGTATTTTTCGCTTTCATTGTGTTTACTTAGCAAGGTGTTTGGATAACTAGGTGTACCTTTGGCTCTATCTATTTAAAGCTTCCTTGTGTTAGGTTATTAGCATGAATGTTGATGATACTACTTTGGGCAATATCCAGCGCATTGGAGAGTATTGATATGTTGTGTTCATGACTATTTTTGTCATTGATGTCAACATAGCATGGTTTCTGTAAAGGTTGGTTGAGTAGCAGAAAGAGATTTTGGTGGTATAGACAATGGTTTGATTGGTTGGTGATTGTCTAGTGATGCACAGTTATAGACATGTTCAACATAGTGTCTTGATGATGTGGTAAAGTGCACAGAGTCTGAGTCAAAGACATACAGAAGATGTACTTTATTTACAGAGAGTAGTTTAAAGAGAGAGTATTGGGAAAGTAGTTCCTGATTTTTTTGGCTATCTTACATCTGAAATATAATGAAGAGATGCGCATTTAGGTAGTAACAAAGGATAGTTTGTTGATGACATCAGTGAGTGCACAATCCCTAGTATCACATGTGTGAAGTTTTGTATAGGTTGTGAGCCGACAATGTTATTGTATTTGTAATTAATTAATTATCTTATTATCATTAGTTGGGAAAGCCTCAAGGCCAACTCAAGGAATTATTATGAAGATATGGTACAATGCAAATATGTTTTCCTTGTTTGTAATGTGAGTTCAACTATTGTGATCATTGTTGAAGTGTGAAGTGCGAAAAGGAGTATTGAATGCATGTAAGTGATCCAAGGGATTATTGGATGCAAGATTTGTGATTTGGTTACAAGATCAAAAAGAGAAGAGGTTTGGTTGATAGGACAGAGAAAGAGGAAGGAGCAATACAATACCATTCTATTATTCTACAAGGAATAATATATAGATATGTTGGATAGCGGGTTCATTGGTCTTGTCCTTAAAGTTGTTTGGGTAGTGGGTCCAGCTGTCTTCCACAATTCCTAACAGGTTGGAATCTCCTAACAGTGATTCAAAGTATCCTAATAGGGACTCATATGTACTGAATGTATTCATGGAATCCTAGTAGGGTCCATCCTCTAACAAGGAATATTTATATTAGTACATCATCTTGTGGGTACCATCCCCACTGGGGTTTTCCCTCTAATCAAGGGTTTCCCTAGTTAACATATATAGTGTTATTGTGTATGAGTATCTTGATGTGGTTTCAATTTATATTACTCATATGGTTAAGTTTGTTTAAGGTTGATAATTGTGATATTAGTTGGATAACTGATTCACCACCCCTCCCCCCCTCTTAGTTATATCAGTGGATTACTCACATGTTTAAGTTTATCTAAGGTTGATAATTGTGATATTAGTTGGATAACTGATTCAACCCCCCACCCCCCCACCCCAGTTATATTAATGGACTATATATTCTAACAATTGGTATTAGAGCACTAGGTCCTTGAAGGATAATCTTAACAACTTTGGAAGATTGATGGCATATCTTTTCAGAAAGAATGGTCCTAGATTTGATGGTGCCAACTATGACAGTTGGAAGGAGAAGATGAAGACTTATATGTTGTGCATGGATCTTAACAAAGGGAAAGAAGAAAATTGTTGAAGAAGAAAATCTTGAAGGATGTAGTGAAGAAGATAGAGATCTATTCATGTGTAACATGAGAGCAAGAGAAGCTCTACCAATAGCTCTTCTAGAGAATGAATATAGTCAGGTAAAGTCACTTGTAACATCTTATGAAATTTGGAAAGCATTAGAATCTAATTTTTAAGGTGATGATCATGCAAAGAGAATGAGATTAGAAAATTGGATATGTGCATTTCAAGATGCTAAAATGATGGAAGATGAATCTATAAGAAGTTATGTCGACAAAATATCATAAATTGTTGCAAGAATTTGATCTCATGGTGGAACCAATGAAGATGATGAATTCATATGGAAGATCTTGAAAAGTTTGACACCACCATTCAAGCCAGTAGCTCCGATGATTTAGCTAGTAATGCCTTGCACTGAGAATTTCACAAAGGAAACATTGCTTGGAAGATTAGAATTAGTAGAAATAGATCTAAGATAGCCTAGAAAACTAGCAAGAGTTTAAATATCTTTCAATGCCCTGAACATTCAACTTAATTTGACAAGGAGTACAAGCACTCTTGGAGATTTTGCTGGTAGCAACAAATCTAATGAAGACAATAAGATTGAGGAAGGAATAGCCCTTCTTGTGAGAAGAGAAAAATATGGTAAGATTAAATGTTGGACTTGTAATGAATTTGGTCATTATGCATCTAAATGTCCTAAAAGAGAGAAAAAGTACAAGGGAAATTTCAAGCCTAGAAGCAATAGAGATAGAAATTGTTTGTATGCAAATGAAGATGAAGAATCTGATGAAAAAGGTCAAAGTGGTGGTGAATTAGGATTTTTGGCTATTAAGGATCTTGATAAAGAAATTAGAGAAGAAAGAGATATAGTTTCCCAAGTGGAAAAGAAATCTCATTGGATAATTGACAATGGTTGTTCACATCACATGACTAGTGATATGAATAAGTTTTTTAAGTTCAAGAATCATGATGGAGGTATTGTTAGAGTTGGTAATAATGCAGCCTCCCATTTAATAGGAATTGGATCCATTACTCTTGATGGTAAAACTAACACTGATGATGTTTATTTTGTTGATTAATTGAAGCATAACTTGTTGAGTGTTAGACAATTGGTGGACAAGGGTTATCTATTGCAGTTCACTAAGAAGACCTGCATTATCAAAGACAGAGATGGTAAGATGATTGGAAATGGCATTAGATCTAGAGGTAATGTATTTTAGTTGAATCCTATTGAAATGACATGTCTGGTAGCTAAAGTGGATAATAGTTGGTTGTGGCATAAAAGATTCTATCACATAAACTTTGATAACATTGTGAAGGTTAGTAGCACTTTTGTAGTCAGAGACTTGCCTAAGATTACACAGCCTACTAATGTCGTGTGTAAGGAATGTATTTTGGCTAAGAAAAAGAAAGTATCATTTCGTAGCAAGAAGTTCACTACCACAGAGAAGCTGGAGATCCTTCACATAGATCTGAGTGGTCCTTCTAGAACAAGAGGATTCTATGGTGAAGGTATTTTATGTTTTTTTTTTTATGATTTCACTAGAACGATGTGGGTAGCATTTGTTAAAGAGAAATTTGAAGCTTTTGAGAAGTTTAAGATATTTAAGAATAGAGTTGAGAATGAATTTGGAGTTAAGATAAAGTGTTTGAGATCTAATAGAGGAGGAGAATTCACCTCTAGAGAGTTTAACATATTTTGTGAAGAGAATGGAATCAAAAGACAACAATATGAACCTAGAACACCTGAGCAAAATGAGATTACTAAAAGGAGGAATAAATTAGTAGCAGAAGTAGCAAGAGCAATGTTATTTAAGAAAGGTGTTTCTAAGATATTTTGGAGAGAAGCAATCAATATGACAATATATACTTTGAACAAAGTACAGATCATAAAAGGTATGAGCAAGACATCTTATGAACTATGGTTTGGTCATTCACCATCAATTAAGTATTTTAGAATATTTGGGAGAGAATGTTACATTGATAGAGATGATGACATTGGTAGGTTTGATACAATAAGTGATGAAGCTATGTTTATTGGTTATTCATTGAAAAGAAAAGCTTACAGGTGTTTCAACTATAGAACTAAGATAATAGTTAAATGCACAAATGTAAGGATTGATGAAAATTTTTGGAACTAAAGAAAAGATGGTGGATTATAATTCATATGAAGAAGAAGATGATTATGGAATTATTAGATGGAATGCTGAAGTTTTCTTTAAGACTAACAATGATTTGTAGAATAATGTGCTAACTATTAAGCAAAGAGGAGAACAAAGATCTAAAATGAAATAAGAGATAAGAGTTGAGATATCAAATCCTACCCCTAATGGGAATCTAACAAGGAATCACCCTCCTGAGAAGATAATTGGAAGCAAAGACAAAGGTGTGATGACAAGGAACAGAGTAAATGAGGAGATATGTCTGATATCTCAAGTTGAACCTAAGAGCGTAGATGAAGAAGTTAAAGATGATCATTGGATTTAACCAATGAAGGAAGAATTGTATTAGATAGTGAAAAATGATACATGGGAGTTAGTTCCTAGACTTGAAGACAAGAATGTGATAGGAACCAAATGGGTATTCATAAACAAGATGAACAAGCAAGGTGAAGTTGTGGGGATATTCATAGCAAGAAGGCATAGACTACGAAGAGACATATGCACCTGTAGCCAGAATGGAAGAAATAAGGATGTTCCTAGCTTATTCAGCAAATAAGAAGTTCAAGGTTTATCAAATGGATGTTAAATCAACCTTTTTGAATAGAGAACTCAAAGAAGAGGTATATATTGAAAAGCCTGAAGGTTTTCCTTTATTAGAACATAAAGAAATGGTATGCAAATTTAAGAAAGCTTTATATGGTTTGGAACAAGCACCCAAAACCTGGTATACAAAGTTGGATAGTTATTTGGCAAAGCTTGGATTTGCTAAAGGTATGACACACAGTAACTTGTATTTGGAAGAATTTGAAAATGGTTTGTTTATAACATCATTTTTTGAGGTAATGATGAAGCAAGTGATAATTTTGTTGAAGAAATGGAGAATGAATTTGAAATGAGCATGATAGGAGAAATGAATTTTTTCCTAGGATTGTAGATTGTACAGAATAGTGATGGTATTTTCATTTCACAAGCTAAGTATTTGAAAGATCTATTGAAAATATTTGGCTTGGAAAGTTGTAATCGGTTGGTACACATATGATAACTGGTCACAAGTTATCAGCAAACATGAAAAACCTGTAGTAGAGTAGAAGAAGTATAGATCTATGATTGGAGGTTTGCAATATCTCACACACACCAAACCAGATATAACAAATGCAGTTGGGATTGTAGCTAGATTTCAAGCTGATCCTAAGGAATATCATTTTGTAGTAGTGAAGAGAATATTCAAAAATTTGAAAGGGACATTTGATTATGGAATTTGGTATGACAGATCGAGTGATTTCACTCTATGCGCATATACTGATGCGAATTAGGCAGGCAATATGGATGACAGAAAGAGCACCCGTGGTGGAGTATTCTTTATTGGAGGATGATTAGTTTCTTGGTTGAGCAAGAAGAAAGATTATATTTTGTAGAGTACTATTGAGGTAGAGTATGTTGCAACAACAAATAATTGTAATCAAGTTATGTGGATGAAGCAAATGTTGAAGGCTATCATAATTGAGTTTGAAGAACTCGTTATCATTTACTATGATAACACAAGTACTATGAGTATGTCTAAGAATCCTGTACTATATTCTAAGACTAAGCATATATCTATTAAGTATCATGTGATGAGAGAGAAAGCAATAGAAAAGAAGATCAGATTAGAGTATGTGAGTACTAAGGATTAGAGTGTAGATATCTTTATGAAGCCTTTTCCTAAAGATACTTTTGAGAACTTAAGAGGTATGCTTGGGATTATGCCCCTACCTACTTCTGAGTAGATGATGCAAAGAGTGCATCAGTCCAGTGGTACAAAGCACTATTGTTAGCCTGGATTGAATGTTGATGCTTCCTGTACGGGGAAGTATTTGTGATGATCTAAGTCACTGAGGACTCTTGGTATTTGGTATTGAATAGTGTCTTTGGACACTCAATATGCTTGATGAACTAGTGCAACATATTAGCAATTGGCATTTAACAATTGGTATTTAGTAACATTGAGATTGAGGTCTTTAACATTGATGTCAATTGTGGGAGAATATGCATGAAAAACACATCTCCTAATTATGGGGGAGAGATATCTCCTTAGAGAGATTTAGAAAGATTCATGAAAGGAAGCAAGAATGTGCACCTAATGTATTATGAATTATTTAGTGTGAAGTAAACAATTGATGTCTAAGAAGGAGTATGCACCTATGTGCATCTGTTGTGTTTGAGATTATTTTTAGCGTGTAGACAATTGATGTTGGTCAGCAACAACAATAGAACATTGTTTAGTGTTCTTGGAACTCTATGTTGCCATCAATGCCAAAGGGGGAGATTGTTAGCATGAATGCTAATGATACTACTTTGGGGAGTATCTTGAGCATTAGAGAGTATTGACATGTTGCATTCATAACTATGTTTGTCATTGATGTCAACATAGAATGGTTTCTATAAATATTGGTTGAGTAGCAGATAGAGATCTTGATGGTGCAGACAATGGTTTGATTGTCTAGTGATGTGAAGTTGTAGACATGTTTGGCATAGTGTCTTGATGACATGGTCAAGTGCGTAGAGTTGAGTTGAAGACATACATAAGATATACCTAATTTATAGAGACTAGTTCAGAGATAGAGTATTGGGAAAGCAATTCCTGATTTTTTTGGCTATCTTACATTGGACATATAATGAAGAGATGTGTAGTCAGGAAGTGATAGAGGATAGTCAGGTGATGATGTTAGTGATTGCATAGCCCTAGTGTCACACATGTGAAGTTTTGTATAGATTGTGAGCTAACAATACTATTGTAATTGCAATTAATTAATTATCTTATTATAATTAATTGGGAAAGCCTCAAGGCCAACTTCAGGAACTATTATGAAGATATAGTATAAAGGAAAGATGTTTTCCTTGATTGTAATGTAAATTCAAGTATTGTGATCATTGTTGAAGTGTGAAGTGTGAAAATGAGTACTGAATGCTTGTAAGCAATCCAAGGGATTATTGGACATGAGATTTTTGATATGATTACAAGATTAGAAGGAGCAGAGGTCCAGTTGACAGGACAGAGAAAGAGGAAGGAATAATATAGTACCATTCTATTATTCTAAAAGGAATAATACAAAGCTCATTTGCATAGTGGGTTCATTGGTCTTGTCCTTGAAGTTGTTTATGCAGTGTGTCCAGTTATCTTCCACAACTCCTGACAGGTTTGGAATCTCCTAATAGGGATTCAAAGTCTCCTAATAGGGAATCATATGTACTAAATGCATTCATAGACTCCTAACAAGGTCCATCCTCTAACAAGAAATATTTATATAAGTACATCATCTTGTGGGTACCATCCTCACCGGGGTTTTCCCTTTGATTAAGGGTTTCCCTAATTAACACATCTTGTTGTGGTTTCAATTTATATTACTCATGAGGTTAAGTTTGTTTAAGGTTGATAATTGATTCACCCTCGCCCCCACCCCCCGCCCCCTGATATTCTAACATAGGTGGTATCAGAGTTTGAGGTTAATTTTTGAGGAGATTGGATCGTGTAGAATCCTAAGTTGGATTTGGTTATAGGGTGGAAAATCTACCAATTTGACCTATAACTTGTAGAAGGTTATGAACTTGCAGGAACCTATTTTTCAAGATGGTTTGAGGTAGAGGACATATTGAGACAAATTGCAACCATATTAGATATTATGGAGACAACTCCGAGGAGAGGAGCACATCTTGATGATGTAAGTGGTGATGAAGAAATGACACCAAAACCTAATCCAAAATCTAAGGAAGATCAGGATGAGGAAAGATTGTTGAGAGTATTGTCTAAGGTGCATTCAAAGCTTTTTGTGGAAGTTGTTCCTTATGATGGAAAATTGGACACCAATGTTATGTTGGATTAGATCTCTGATATGGAAAAGTTCTTTGAGTTTGTAGGCACTCTTGATAATAGGAAGGTAAAAATTGCACTCACTAGGTTGAAAGGTCTTGCCTCAATGTGGTTGGAGCATTTGTAAACTGATAGACAAAGAAAAGGAAAATAAAAGATCAAAACTTGGTTGAAAATGGTGAACAACATGAAGAAGAAGTTCCTTCCTACTGATTACCAAGTTAGCATGTTGAGAACGATGCAAAATTTGAGACAAAAGTACATGCCTGTGAAAGAGTTCACTGAGGAATTCTATAGATTGGACATCAGAACTGGACATGTGGATGATGAGGTTGAGAAATTTGTAAGGTATCTAAATGGATTGAGATATGAAATTCAAGATGAATAAAATTTGTGAAATACAAAAGTGTGGAAGAAGCATATCAATATGCCTTGAAAGTTGAGGAAATATTGAAAAAGAAGCATGAACAAATACAGAGAGGTAGAGGTGGTAGATTCTAGAGAGGAAGAGGTAGATCTTATGGACATAGAGTCAAATCTGATAATTCTATGCAAGATAAGGAAAAATCTGAATGGAAAACTAACGAGAAGGGAAAGACTGAGTGGAAAGGTGGTAATTTTTACCGAGGAAGAGGTAATTCCTATCCTAGAAGTGGTTTGCATGGTAATTGTTTTAGATGTGGTAAAGAAGGGCATAGATCGTTTGAGCGTAGATACTCTAGTGAAAATAAAAGTGGCAGTAGAAATGTTGTGATACAAGGTGAATCTATGTACCCTTAAAGTGATCCTAAGGTTGGAGAAAATTTGATGGTGAGAAGAACTTTGTGTAGTGAGAAAATCAAGGATGAAGAACCTATTCATAGGTGAAGTATTTTCAAGACCAAATGTAAGATAGTTGGGAAATGTTGCGAAGTGGTCATTGACAGTGGAAGTCCAAAAAAATTGGCATTAGAGGAGTTGGTTACAAATTTTTTTGTTGTACAGGATAAAGTACCCTAAACCCTATCATGTTTCATGGATCATGGATGAGCATAAGATATTGGTAATTGAACAATGTGTTGTGAGGTTAAAGATTGGATATTGCTCTGACAAACTGCTATGTGATATTATGCCTATGGATTGTTGTCATATTATGTTTGGTAGACCTTGGAAATATGATAACCATTTTGTGTATGATGAAAGATTGAATCAATATACTATTTGGACAAATGGAGATATGGATACATTGATGCCTTTGATTGAGTCTCCTTGTGAGATCAATTGTACCACTATAAGAATTTGCATGGTCAATGGAAAGAAATTTGAGAAGGAAATAAAAAGGTACCAATTTTGTTTTGCTATAATTCCTAGAGGGTTGAATAGTTATAGTCACAATCAAGTGATAAAATATAGTTATGACCAAGCAATAGATAGAGGCTGAGTAGTAGAAAATAGTAGAGGCTGAGTGACAACAGAAACTAGTAGCATTAGCTGAGTGCCAACTTAAATTGGAATCTTGTTGAATGAGTATAAAGAGATTATCACTGAAGATATACTTGATGGTTTACTGCTAGTAAGGACTATAAGTCATTATATGGATTTGATTCTTGGAGCTAGTTTTTCAAATATAGATTGACACCTACTAAGAATGAAGAACTTAACAGACAAGTGCAAGAGTTGTTGCAGAAAGGTTTGATTAGAGAAAGCTTGAGTCCATGTGTTGTACCTGTTGTATTAGAACCTAAGAAGAATGGAGCATGGAAAATGGAGAATGCGTATTGATTCCAAAGCTATTAACTATATCACAATGAAATATAGGTTTCTAATGTCGAGGATGGATGACATAATGGATTGTTTTAGTAGAGCAAAGTATTTTACTAAGATTGATTTCAAGAGTGGTTATCATCATATCAAAATCAGAGAAGGTGATGAATGAAAGACAAATTTCAAGACAAAATATGGTTTGTATGAATGATTGGTTATGACTTTTAGTTTGACTAATGCACCTAGTACTTTCATGAGGTTGATGAATGAAGTTCTCAAGCAATTCTTGGGTAAGTTTGTGATTGTTTACTTGGACAATATTCAAATATTCAGTAGGACTAAGGAAGAGCATCTAGAGCATATTAGGCAAGTATTGTAGAGATTGAAAGAGGATAAGTTGCTGATTAATTTGAAGAAATGTTCCTTTATGCAAGACGAGACTGTGTATTTAGGTTTTGTAATTTCAGCTAATGGTTTGAGAATGGAACCTGAGAAGGTTAGAGAAATTTTGGAATGACCTACATCTAAGAATCTAGGTGAGACAAGATCGTTTCATGGTTTGGCTAGTTTCTAGAGAAAGTTTATGAATAATTTTAGTTCTGTTTGTAATGCTATGACTAAGACAATGAGAAGAGATAAAAATGATTTTAAGTGGACACATGGAGCTAATTAGAGTTTTGAGACTTTGAAATAAAAGGTTGTTGAGTTACCTATATTGGCTTTATTTGATTTCAATAAGGTCTTTCAAGTTGAATGTGATGCAAGTGGTAGCAGAATAGGAGTTCTGCTGAGTCAAGAAGATAAACATGTTGCTTTCTTTAAAGTGAGAAGTTAAATGATGCTAAAAGGAAGTATTATGGGTATGATCAAGAGTTTTATACTATTGTTCAAGCCTTGAAGAAGTGGAGACATTATTTGATTCCCAAGGATTTTGTATTCTATACTAATCATAAAGCTTTACAATATTGGGGAAGTCAACATAAGTTAAATCAGAGACATATGAAGTAGGTTGAATATTTTCAAATTTTTACATTTGTGATAAAGCATAAAAGTGGAGTTACTAACTAAGTTGTGCATGCATTGAGAAGAAGACATTCTTTGTTGACCAAGACAAAGGTTGAAGTTCTTGGTTTTGATGAGATGAAGGAGTTGTATGATACTAACCCTATTTTTTCTAAGGTGTGGAGAGAGTGCATAACACGAAATATAGCATATCAAATGAGTATTTCATTCAAGAAGATATGTTGTTCAAAGAAATTTAGTTGTGTATACCAAGAAGTTCTATAAGAGTTAATTTGATTAAGAAAAACATTTTGGTGGATTGGTTGGACATTTTTGAATTGATAAGACACTGAGTTTGCTTAAGGATAAGTACTATTGGCCACAAATGTATAAGGATGTTCACAAGTTTGTGAGGAGTTGTGGAATTTTTCAAGTTGTAAAAGGAGTAAGTCATAGTACATGATTGTATACACCTATTTTTGTTCATGAGAAACCTTGGAGTGACATTAGTATGGATTTATTCTTGGATTACCTAAGACAACTAGGGGGTATGATTCTATGTTTGTTGTTGTGGATAGATTTTCTAAGATGACACATTTCACACCATGTAATAAGACATCAGATGTTTTGCATATTGCTGAGATTTTCATCAAATAGATTGTTAGATTGCACATATTACCAAGAAGTATTATTTATGATAGAGACAATAAATTTATAGGTTAATTTCCGAGGACTTTGTGGAAGAATATGGAAACAAAGGTTGTGAATAGAAGCTTGGGTAATTTGTTGAGATGTTTAATTGGAGATAAGCCAAGTAATTGGGATATGGTATTGGAACAAGCTAAGTTTGGATTTAATAATTCTATGAATAGGAGTATAGTAAAAATAGTTTTTGAGATTGTTACTGGAATGCAGCCCAGAGGAGTATCAGATATGAGGGATGTTGTGATGTGGAGCCTAATTAGACTCAAAGGTTTATTTAGCATGGTTTCCCCTTAGATTATTTCTCTAGGGATTTGGGGGCACTTCCCTCAAGACAAGGTCAAGGGGTAGCACCCTAGGTGCGCTCTCTATCACATTACAAGGTGGGGTTAAGGGGCAACACCCCCATGGGGGTTTTTAGGGGCAGCGCCCCCGAAGTCAAAAATGACTCACTATTGTAAAAGGCATCAACTATTATTTTTCTATTGGATGACTTATTCTAGCCCTAATTTTGTAAATAGCAAAAACTTGTATAAAATGGCTTAAGGTTAGGGATTTCATAACGTATGATGAGATTATAGCTTCTTGTGGTGGTATTGAGCTGTAAGGGATTGTAGATTGTAATCACTAGATAATAATAATTTTGGACTTATTGTTGGTTGACACGACCTATGGATTGGGTGAACCACTTTAAATCCTTGTGTCTTGTGTTCTCTTTTGTGCAATTTATTATTTTTGATATTGGTTATATTTGCATGTAATTATTATTTATGTACGTGGTTAATCCTAACAAGGGATGTTGTTGGTGAAGAGAAGAGAAGTGTTAAAGGGGAAGTGCTTGTTGACTTCATGAAGTCTTTACATGAGGAAGTGAAGCTGAAGTTGGAACAAAGTAATCAAAAGTATAAGAAGAATGTTGATAAGTCTAGGAGACATCATGTTTTTGAAGTTGGTGATGAGGTGATGGTTTATTTGAAGAAAGGTAGATTTCCTGTTGGAACATACAATAAGCTGAAAATGAAGAAGTTTGGTCCTTGTAAAGTTTTGAGGAAGTTTGATAGTGGTAATGCTTATGAAGTTGAGTTACTTGATGACATGGATATATCTCCTATATTCAATGTTGCTGATTTGCATAAGTATCATGAGTCAGATGATGAAATTGTTATACCACATGATTATCCTAAGAAGCAGATTGAAGAGGTTGAACATATATTGGATTAAAGAGTTGGAAAAAGCACAAGAGGAAAAAATTGCTATGAATATTTGGTGAAGTGGAAGAACAGACCAATTGAAGATGCTACGTGGATTTCTCAATCTAAGTTGGATTCAACTTAGATTATGACATCTCAGTGATTCAGGAGAATCATTTCTTTCAACCCTGATTGTCCAATGTAGGAGTGTTTTAGGTTGCCTTGTTATCCTAATCATCTTTGTTCATTTTTCTTGTTAATGTCGAGTTTTAGTGGTTTCTGAGTTGTAGTCATTACTGAGTTTCTATATGTGTTGAGTTGTCCAATGTTAGTCAAGCATTTTTGTATGAGTCAAACTGTCCAGTATTGGCTAAGCATTCCTTTGTGTGCTAAGTGAACTTGATATTTGTTGGTGTTTGGTTCCTTCTTTGACCAAGTTTTTCTATGATTGGTTCTTAGTTTGAGCCAACTTGTGTATTTATTTTGGATCATGAATTTAATGCAAGGATCTTGTCTTGGGATGTGTGCAAACCATTTTATGGTCAAACTTCTACTATGTAATAATCTAGAATCTTCTGTAAGTCATTTTGGCAAGTATAAATAGGGGTGTTCAAGTTAGGTTAGAGATAAGGAGAGGAGGTCACAGAGAGATCACTTAGAGAATCAAGATGAGAGAGCGAAGTAGAAGAGTTGGAAGTTCGAATGACGGACCTGTAAAAGTTCTAAGTCTCAAATTTCATAAAATCTTGTTGGTCATAACCTAGAAGGCCTTACAGTTGGACATGTATGCTGATAATTGGATGAATCAATAAAGTGTTTATTATTCTCTCTCTCCTTAGTGGTGTTCTTTGTGTTATTTTCTTTTGTTGTGTTCACTTAACAAGGTGTTTGGATAGCTAGGTGTGCCTCTAGCCCTAGCTATTCAAAACCTCCTTGCATCAAAAATTGCCAACAAAACCTTAGTTTATGGAGGCTTGCACTATTATATATTATAGAACAAGAGTTGTCATTTTTGAAAAGGGTTATAGTAGCCAATCAAGTCAAGACCTTATAAGTTATGGTCTTCGAAAGTTGGTCTACCCAAAAATCTAAATAATATAATTTATAATTATTTTGAGTCAATTCTATGTAATAATAGTAAATTAATTTTAGGCTTGGTCAGCCTTAAAGGTTAGTGCTAAAATTCTAGAACCTTCCTAGGTAGTGAAAAGTTGCTTATAGAAGGAAGACTCGTAGGGTTGTCTAGAGTAGGGGGATGGTTAATAGCTTTGCCTTGTAGAATATTTTAAGGAAGGCACCCATGAGGCTTTGCATATTGTATTTATAAAATCTAGAATTCTATACTTTTGGAGATAATAAGAAAGCTATGTTATGTTCTTGCAAATTTGTTGTTGATTATCTATTTATATTATGTGCTTGTGGTATTAAGAGGAGCACCCTTCATCAAGTGGTATCAGAGAAAGATTTCCTAAATGTGTAGACAGATTACCGACTATGAGGCAGTTTGCACTAGGAATGTGGTTTGAGGTGAGTATGTAGACAAATTGACAATTGTGAGGTAGTTTGCACCAGGATAGTGGTTTAGAGTTTTAGTGATAAGCCCAAAAATGACTCTACAAAGGGAAAGCAACAAAAGAGTCAGATTTGTGCCACGCAAGGTTAGAGCCCTCTAGAGACAAATACAAGCATTGGAAGAAAAAATTCATAGAGGGATGTATCTTGTAGTAAAGAGATGACAATGAGGATGAAAGATAAGAAGAAAGAAATTTTGAGCAGGAAGGAGAAGGTTGTAATGCCTACCCCTAGTTTACTTTTCATGTTGTATTGTCGAATTCTTTTAGGCTAGTTTTATGGTTATGTTTTATGATTTAGTGGTACTTGGTTACCTAATTTGATTGGATGTTATTTCATACTTAGTTATATATTCAATGAGCTACTTGATACCTGATAATTTCATGTATTCATGATTACTCTTTCGATGATGATACATGTATGTTCATATAGTGACTTCAATTATTTCATGATGATAGTTAGATGGATGGTTTATGTGTAGTTTCTATGGTTACTTACCCCATACTTGTATGTTTTACTTTATATTTGATGTTTTTGATGTGGTTGAGGAGGGAGTCGTAGTCACCTGCTAGTCAGGATCTACATGATGCACCACTTCCCACCATTACTTGTTTAGTTTAGATTTATATATGCATATGCTTGACTTTTATGTAGATTACAGGTACCAAGCATTGACTTCCTTGAATTGCCAGGATGAGTGTGCCCTATTGCAGTATCTCAATGGTAAAAGAGGGGAGATAATTCTTGAGTCCAAATCATAACCCTAAGCCAATTTTCCTAAAATGTAGGACAAGTATTTGAGTTATTTGCCCTTTCAAATTCGTCAAGTGACGCGAATTCATGATTTTGACCCCTGAGTTTGATTTAGTACTTTGTCTTTCAGATGGGTTTTCTTATTTAGTTCATGGGTTAGTGGTGATTTTCAATTATAATTAAATCAAATAAAAATATTATTAAATGATTTAATTTAACAAAAAATTATAAAGAAAAATTGAATTTTAATTATATTTATTTAATTGAGAAATTAATAAAATAAAATAATTAAATTTAAAAGATTTAATTTAATTAAAATTCTAATTTTGGTGTGATTGTATTTAATTAATTTAATAATAATAAACTCTAAATATTATTATTAGTTGAATTAATAAATATATTAAAGATGTCATGTGTGTGTGTGTGTGTGTGTGTGTGTGTGTGTGTGTGTGTGTGTGTGTGTGTGTGTGTGTGTGTGTGTGTGTGTGTGAGAGAGAGAGAGAGAGAGAGAGAGAGAAAATTTAATAAAGTCTATTTTAATTAAAATACAAAAAGGTTGCATGTGAAACTAAAATAAAATAAAATAATATAGAAAAAAAAGGGTTAGTGTGATTGAAAAACTAAAACCCTAAAGGGAGAAGGCTCTTTATTAAGAAATTAGAGCTCATTTCTCCACACACAAGTCTAGAGGAGCAAATTTTGAGAAAAGGGTTTTTCGAGGAAACGAGAAATTCTTGCAATCTCCGAGCATTCGTCTAATTAGCATCAGATCGAGGTAGTATTGTTGCTTGAATTTATCACAATAATTTTTCCTTTGAATTTCTCTCTATCTTCTTCATGCTTGTCTAAGAATCTTGTTTTAGAAATGTTTTTGTTTGAAACCCTTGTTTGTGAAATTATTGTTCTTTGTTTCAAAAATGTCTGTGAACGAAATTAAATTGGAAACCCTTGTTTGAAAAATTCAATGATTCATAATTGGATTGATTAAAATTGGGATCGAGGTTTAGAAAATAAAACCATATTTTTTTTTAAATTTTTCAATTGTTTAATCTGGGTTGCTATATTAGATCTATATTGGAAAATGATAAAAAAGTACACACACACACATATATTTTATGAAATTGTTTATACAGGGGGGTGCTTTTGATTGGTTTACATACATACATACATACATACATACATACATACATACATACATATATATATATATATGTATGTATGTATGTATGTATAATTATCACAGTAATTGGTAATTGGTATATATAATTACCACATTCATTACCAATTACTTTGGTAATTATACACGCACGCACATACACACAGACACACACACACACACACATATATTTTATGAAATTGTTTATACAGGTGGTTGCTTTTGTAATATATATATATATATATATATATATATATATATATATATATATATATATATATATATATATATATATATATATATATATATATATCACAGTAATTACCTATATATATATTTTATGAAATTGTTTATATAGGGGGGTGCTTTTGTATTGGTTTGTTACGCACACATACACATAATGGGAGGCGGGCCACCACCCCCACCTCCCCCTCCTTTATTCTCCATGTCAGCTGCCCTTTTGGGGACTATGCACAATAGTACCTCATTGTTGCATCAGCAGGGTTGTCGCGACAACAATATAGCTTATGAGCTTTAAAATATAAAGGTAAGGTAGGTTGTTTTTTAACTTATTTATATATATATATATATATATATATATATATATATAATATTAATTTTAATAAGAATGATTATTATTAATAATTATTATAATTTCATTAATAGATTAGTAGTTATTCTATCAATAATTTGATATAAATTATTTTTTTAATAAATAGATAACTATTATCATTAACAATTTAATGATTGTTGATTGAATTTATAATAATACTTAATTGAAGTTTTTAATTAAATTATTATTAAAATATATTTGTAAAGTAAATTGTAAATTGTAAATTGGGAAAATTGATTATTTTTAATAAAACTCGAATTTTTCTTACATGGGTCAGTTTTAAATGAAAATGATTTCTAAATACTAGGGGAATTTTATTACTTTTGATAATTCGACTTAGTAATTATAACACTTTAGAAATGAAAAATTGAAACCTTGTTTAGAAATTGAACCTTTATGATTTTAAAACCAAATGAATTATGAAAACTACATTTGTTATATACTTGATGTGATGTATGGTTTACTTGTGTTGGTTTTAGGTTTGTCTTACTACGTTGACTAGTCAGGATGTTTACCAGAGGCATGGGGGATTTTGTTCTATGAAAATGTTATGGTTATTATTTTGGTCACGATCTTTTATACCTGACCATGGTGATGAGTTTTGATCAAATATTTGTTGTAAGTGCTTTCCAGTTTCTTGTATAGAATTGAGGTGAATTGTGTAATTTTCCTGGTGTAACCTTTTAGTTTCAACCAGTTACCTTTTGATGCTTTCGAGTTGCTTGTATAGGACTGAGGTTATTTTTGTGATTTATCTATAGGTGCTTCCTAGTTGCTTGCAAATAATTTAGGTGAATATTGTGATTTATTTTTAGGTGCTTTCTAGTTCCTCATATATGACTGCGGTGAAAATTGTGATTTTATAATTTGTTACCTTCATGAACTTAGGGTAGGTTATCTATATGTATGTTGGGAAGTGGCTTGCAATGGAGGTTGGAGCCCTAAAGAGGTTGCTTGGGTAACCCATTTTAAGTTGGTTTAATAAGTGATAACATTTTATTAAATGGGTTTAAAATGAATTAATAAGACTTAATGTTTTTTCCTCGCTCATGCCTCAAGTGCTAGTACAGGCTAGGATGGGAGTAGAGAGGATGCTTGGTTGCGATCTTTCTTTGTTAGAATGCCTTGTCTATACGAAAGGATATTAATGTTGTATAGAGACACTATGGGGGCAAAGTCTAGAGAGGTTGCTAGGGTAACCTTAGAGTTAGCTCATGCGATGACACTTGCCCACTTACATAGCAGATTTCCTACGTGTCTTTTTTGCCTTTGGGTTTAGATGTTACTTGTGTCTTGGTACCCTTGAAATAGATTGCTATTAGGATTTCCTTGACCTAGATGTCGGTTGTGACTTTTGGATTGATATCCATTCGAGACTTGAGATTATCTCCTCAGCACAATGGGAGTGGACCATTTAGGTTCCATGAGGTTGGGTGGTAGCGTTTCTTATACCATTGAGATCCAATAGCTGGATGTCATTGCTTGATGTACTTGTGCAGTTGTTCCTTTCTTTCTCATCTTGTGTTTTTGTTGGATGGTTATATTTTGTTATATTGTATTTGATTTTCAGAGATCTTTTGAGATGATGCATTTATTCATGATGTGTATTCTTTTAGCTTTTCATATCCTATGACTTGTATAGTGTATGATTATGCATTCTGGTTGTGCCAAGTGGCATCTTATATAATTGTATATTATTTAATTGGATTAATACTTGTGGTTATTCTATGATGTGTATTTTATTATGTATCAAATTTATTCTTAATAAAACTTATGTATGTGATTCAATGTCATAAAACCCTTAAGAGATGTAATTTGTTTATGGATGGTTAGTATGTATGTGAGTTATTGCGTCTACTATGTTATCTCTTGTTGTTATTATCTTTCAAATTTTTTTTTTGGCAAACTTAGTGAAACTTTAGGTTAATTTCTTTTAGGTTCCCTGGTGGGGCATTACATATGGTATCAGAACCTGAGTTTCTATATTGGGAGCTCTAGGTATATTGGGAAACCACTAGATGACATCTAGTTAAATTGAAACGAAACTTAAAAAGCTATATGCATGTATTACAAATTGAACACTTGAAAACTTCAAACTTGAATACTTGAAATCTAGAAAAAAGGCAAAAATTGAATAAACATTAAGTTGGATTTAAAACATATTTTCTTATGATTGTTCTTTAAGGTGGTATGCCTCTGATTGACATTGTGAGCATTTTGTTGTTCTTGCTTGGGTGTTGTAGGAGGATGGTGTCTAAAACTAGATCAGTTGTTAGGGGTTGTAGTGTAGGCCAAGGTAGAGGTCATGGGAGAGGTGGACATGTTAGTCCTCCTCTGATTCATAGAGAGAGTTCTATTAAGGAGGAAAATAGGGAGGAGATCAATAAAGAAGAGCATGTTGACTTAGAGGAGACTAATTTGAGATGGATGATGAGGACAATCTTAGAGTGCCTACCTCCTCCCAGGGGTGTTGATCAGGAGAAATCACATCATGTTGGGAATGAGGAGATCCATCAGTCCTCAAGGAGACCTCCATGGTGATAGATAGAGGTCATTTAATGCTGCTTAGACAAGGGACCTATAGAGGTCCAAGATCAAACCTTTCAAAGGGGTTGGTACAAGATATGTGGTAGAGTAGTGGTTAATTGCATTAGATAGATGTTTTGTTATGCAAGAATTTGACTCTAATGTCAAAGTGAGGTATTCCATCACCCACCTATGGCTCCTTGGGGCTACATGGTGGAACATTAAGGAAAATAAATTGGGTGTGAACATGAACACTATTACATGGGAGTTATTCCTTGAGAACTTTTGTGAATGCTTCTTACCAAAGGAATGGAACCAATAGATGGAAGATGTATTCCATAATCTAAGGTAGTATACTATGACCATTGTAGAGTATGAGCAAAAATTCTATGAGCTCATGCATTATGCAGGGACTAGTGACAGTTCACCATTGATGATGGTTCAACACTTCATTCAGGGTCTGAACAACTATCTCATTGGGGGTGTAAAGGTTTTCCAACCTAAAACCGTAAGGATGTTGTACATTAGGCTATCCTTGTACAGCAAAATGTCACCTTGGAACATGGTAGTTTTGTGGGAGCACTTGCAGCATCACGGTCCAAAGGTAACTAGGGAGCGAGTAGTAGTAGGAAGCTTCATTCTTTTGGAGGCAATCGGTAGCAGCAACAAGGAGGATCTTATTCTCCAACATGGAGTGGTGGCAGTGGTTTACACTCTAGGTATTCTTAGTACTCTCAGTGCAATAGGCACAATCAATATGACCAGCCAACACAAAGTACTCATTCTTTTGCTAGGGGGGGTAGTTTTCAACAGTACAACACACCTAGAATGTAGAGTAATTTTGATGGAGAGTGTTTTTCTCGTGGAAAACAAAAGAATAAGTTATCCCGTTGTCCTCAATGGAAATCTTAGTTCTCAGGGCAGAGACTTATGGCTTCAGAACCCATGGTTGGAGATATGGATAGATCGTAAAGGGTGTTTTCAATGGAGTCTTATCTTCTTACAAGGGAAAATGGTCTAATGGGACCCACACATTGAGTGCTTGAGTTTTATCTTGTTTGTAGGCTTCTAGGAGTAATCCTAAGTCTGAGGGGGGTGGATGTAATGCCTACCCCTAGTTTTCTTTTCATGTTATATAGTTGAATTCTTTTAGGCCAGTTTTATGGTTATGTTTTATGCTGTAGTGGTACTCAGTTACTTGATTTAATTAGATGTTATTTCATACTCAATTATATATTCGATGAGCTACTTGATACTCAATTATTTCATGCATTCATGATTACTCTTTTGATGATGATACATGTATGTTGATATAGTGATTTCAATTATTTCACGATGATAGTTAGATGGATGATTTATATGCAGTTTCAATGGTTAACTTGCATATGTATGGTGTACTTGTATGTTTTACTTTATGTTTGACATCTTTGACATGGTTGAGGGAGGTAGTCATTGTCACTTGCTAGTCAGGATCTACACGATGCACCACTTCTTGCCATTGCCTATTTAGTTTAGATTTATATATGCACATACTCAATTTTTATGTAGATTATAAGTATCGGGCATTGACTTCCCTGAATTGCCAGGATGAGCGTGCCCTATCGCAATATCTCAATGGTAAAAGAGGGCCCAAGATAATTCTTAAGTCCAAATCCTAACCCTAAGCCAATTGTCCTGAAAAGTAGGACAAGTATCTAAGTTATTTACCCTTCTGAATTTGTCAAGTGATGTGAATTCGTGATTTTGACCCTTGAGTTTGATTTAGTACTTTGTCTTTCAGATGGTTTTTCTTATTAAGTTTGTGCATCTATGGTGATTTTTAGTTATAATTAAATCAAATAAAATGATTTAATTTAACAAAAAAATTATAAAGAAGAATTAAATTTTAATTATATTTAATTAATTGATAAATTAATTAAATAAAAGAATTAAATTTAAAAGATTTAATTTAATTAAAGTTCTAACTTTGACGTAATTATATTTCTTTAATCTAATAATAATTTATTTAGGAGTTTCATTTTTATAATAAACTCTATTTTATTTTTATTTTTATCGGTAAAAAATTGAAGCCATTTGATTTGTATATATATTAAAAGAGGAAAAGAAACATAGTGATACCTTCGTTCAAATGGGCACTGGTAGGAAATAATAGAGAAGAAAACCTCTAGTCTTTCCCAGGACTTTCATCCTATACACTTTTACATTTTTAAAAGGGGCATACCCTAGTTTACATGGAAGTCTTTATTCTTTAGTAAATTTGATCAAATATTAACTTTTTGAGATTTTGCCTTCTAGTTTACAACAATAGCAAAGCAACAAAGGATAGGTTGCACTTCAAGGGAAGTGATGATGAATGGGATCAAAAGACCTCAAGGGCTTCATAATGAGTGAAATGATATTAGCTATCTTCTTCATTCCTATTGTCAATAACTCCAAACTCATTTAAGCATGTTAGCAATGTTAGAAATCCAAAAGATGTTGTCTTACTAGTTTACATGTTTTGCATTTTAGTTTCATTTGTTTATTATCATTAATAATCTTATCATGTATGATCCTTTTGCTATGTTTGCTAATATATATTGTGAATATTAACATATATTCCTTTAAATTTATCAGAAAGTAATCTTCTAGCATGAGAGATTTAAATTGCTAATTGTTAATAGGATGATGTTAAAAGTTTATTTTGTTTGCATATTTTTTGAAATGTCAGGGTAATATTACTAGTTTTAAAATTGAATATTCTAGTGGGAGATCTAAAGTAATCGATCAATGTTGGCAAGGAAAAGAAAACAAAGCTGACCTGATACCATAGAAAAGATAAGCCAAGGTGAATCGCAGTACGAAGAAACGAAATAGAAAAACTTCAAGAAAAGTTAAAGAGTGAGCAAACCATACAACAACTGAAGCAATCAAAATATAGAGAGCAAGGTTAAAACTAACATGAAAGTAACAACATTGCAATGTTGCTGAAACTAAAAAAGGGATACTGCAAAAAGATGCAAGAGTCAAATTTAGGAAAGTATAACTATTAATATTCATAATATTTACAATATTTGACAAAGGCTTTACCATGACAAGGAGCCAATAAAGAAAACCAAAAATTGCATAGATTTAGTGATCGTAGAGAGCAAAGCTTGCCTACCAAAACAAAGCTAGACAAAAGATCACACGAAAAAGGAAGACGAATACAAACAAAAAAGAATCCAAAAAACCACTAAAAACCCCACCCCATGCAAGAACCCTAGTCAAATTCCTCCACTAATTTCCAGGTTACCATGATGATTTCGGCAACTCTGTCCATATCTCTAGCCCTAGAACCAAGTGGAGAGATAAATGTTATCTTCTCCTTGCTAGATTTGTACAAATTAGGAATGCTAAAGTCCAATTCATCATGATCATCAAAACCTACCCCTGGCTGGATATAGGCATCAAATGTTTGAAGATATTGGAGGAGCCAATTCTTGTTGAGGTCATTCTTGATTCCAATGAAGTAGGAAATTTATGTTGGCTTCCATCTTGGACCACTCTTGGAAGAAATGGATGTTATCCTGAATGACCAAAGTGTTCACATTTTAGTCATGTTTGTTATTAGTGACACACACTTCTTCAGAATATAAGTATCTACTAAGCATATTGTACATAACAAAGTTAACCAAGCATTTAAGTCTCTACTGAGTTCTACAATTGTTACTGAGTCCAAGAAACAATATTCAGTTTGCGCCGAGCAATTTCTACCATGATGGTGATCAGTAGTGTAAATCAAGCTTCATAAGGTTTATTGAGTTCCTCAATGCAAACCAAGTTATGCAGTGCTTACTGAGTTCTCAGTTACAGCGATGTGAATCCAGTATTGACCGAGCCACTCAGTGTTAACCAAGTGACTCAATTTATACTAAGCTCATAGTGATAACATTTATCAAGCTATGTAGTCATAATCAAGTGACTCAGTTTATATGCCGAGTTTCACAGTATTCACCGAGTCACTAGTGCACACTGAGTTTAGACTACTTGGAAGTGATAAGTATGGACTGAGCTTCTATGTCTACCAAGTGCATGATGATGTCAAGCTTTGATAGTGGATGTCGAGTATCAAAACCTCACCAATCTAGTCTTTAGAACCTGAGTTCCTACAGTTGGACCGACTTTGTGTATTTTGTGTAAACTTGTATTGTAGTTGACTTTGTTGATTTGTAAATTGGATTGATATATATGTAATGTATTGTATCACACCAATAGAATATATAGAAGAAAGATAACAAGCAGCGAAGAGTATAAGTGTGATATACAAGGCTACAACAGTATAAGGAGCATCAAAGATTTATCTATCATAGCAAGGTGATCATTGCACTCAAAGGAATCTCATTCAACAAACCAAGTTGCAGATCAGAGATTAGACACTGTTTCATCCTAATAGGTGGATCAGTTAAATCCTTTCATAAGGTAGACTTAATAGTCTTTTGTAAATATCTTTACCGAGTGCATACTTCATTGTATGTTTGTAAATCCTTTTGGAAGGTGGACCTAGCAATCCTTATTGCTCCTAACAGGGCAAATCATCAGAAGCGATCATTGTAAGCCTTAACATGCCAACTTTATATTGCATTACTAAAGCTTGTGGGTATCATCCCCACCCCAGTTTTACTTTCTATTTGGAAGGTTTCTAAGTCACCAAATTGTGTGTCAAAGTGTTATGAATGTTTTAATGCTTTCAATTATTCATGCATCTAATTAGATCGGAATACACATGAAGGATTAATTGGTTAATAAGGATTAAGTTTTATTGGTTACTGATTCACCCCTCCCCTCTTAGTAACTTAGCCTATCATATATATTTCCAACATAAAGAGGGGTGCCTAGGCACGATAACTAAAACTAGACTCTCAAGTGGATGGGACATGTAGACTTCAAGCAGTAGAACCCTTAATTTTTCATCGATGTTGAGGACCACATGTTCTAAACTCTCTAGCCATACTAGGTTGAAGATATTTTGGCAAAGCCATATGATCTCCTCTTTCCCAACTTTGGCCCTCGCTAAATAATCAATAAAGGAACCTAAGACATTACTATTGGTTCTCCAAGTGTAATCATAGTAGAAGACCCCTTCACCCAACACTCTACTTATGGCCACCCTTGACATGTCGTATACTGGATTCAAAATCCTATTCCATCTCTTGGGCTTGACATTACCCCTAAAATCCATCGTGTGAACCTCTAGAGTGTGATATAGATAGATGGTCAAATCCATATTAAACCTAAACAACTCACACCCTAGCAAATTTCTGAAGAGAGTGACAGAAAGTGACCTAGAGCTGAGTATTAAATACTCTTTTTGGGACAAGAAAGATCTAGAAAGGGAGGAGGAGAAACATCATCTACTGATTATGAATGAACGTGAACAAAGTTAGGTGAAAGTAAAAAAATTATCATACTCAGCCAACGTTTTATTCTTTAAAAGTGTTAATGGTATAGAAGATATGATAGAATTAGAGAAGTTCTAATTTTACCTATAAATGTAGGAAAAAATATTGGTATGATTAAAAGTTTAGGGGTCGGGGGAACGGGTATCCCTTTAATCTATGATGCTTCCATGTGAGTAGGATCAGTTGTTACTAGGAGAAAATCCTCTCCATCCACTCCTCTATTAGCTAACTGGTATGCTTCAAAGTTTCCTTCTCTGTAAATGTGTTTGATCCATACTTATCCATAATCAAAAACCAAAATTGAAACTGAAACCCTAAAGGGAGAAGGCTCTTTATTAAGAAATAAGACCTTATTTCTCCATACAAGGTTTGGAGGAGCAAATTTTGAGAAAAGGGTTTTTTGAGGAAACAGGAAATTCTTGCAATCTCTGAGCGTTCATCTGGTTAGCATCAAATCTAGGTACAATTGTTCCTTAAGTTTATCACAGTAATTTTCCTTCGAATTTCTCTCTATCTCCTTCATGCTTGTCTAATAATCTTGTTCTAGAAATGGTTCTATTTGAGACCCTTGTTGTGAACTTATTGTTCTTTGTTTCGAAAATGCTTGTGAATGAAATTAAATTGCAACCCCTTGTTTGAGAAAGTCGGTGATTCATAATTGGATTGATTAAAATCGAGATGGAGGTTTAGAAAAGAAAACCAAATTTATTTTATTATTTTTTACTGTTTAATCCATGTTGCTATATTAGATCTATATTGGAAATTATAATACACACACACACACACACACACACATACCACAATAATTGGTAATTAATGTGATAATTATAAATATATATAATATTTTTTTTATGAAATTGTTTATACGGGGGAAGGGGCTTTTGTATTGGTTTGTTTTATTTTAAAAATATATATATTTAAATAAATGGGAGGCAAGCCACCACCCCCCACCTCCCCCTCCTTTATTCTCCATGTCGGCGACCCTTTTGGGGACTACGTGTAGTAGACCTGCTGTGTCAGCAAGGCTGCCACAACAGTGATACAACCTATGGGCTATAAAATATAAAGGTAAGGTAGGTTTTTTTTCATATTATATTAATATATATTATTTAATATATTTAATTTTAATTTTAATAAATATTATTATTATTAATTATCATTTTATCAATAGATTACTAATTATTTTATTAATAATTTAATTATTATTGATTGAATTTTTAATAATATTTATTTGAAGTTTTTAATTAATTTATTACTAAAATATATTTGTGAAGTAAATTGGAAAAATTGATTATTTTGAATAAAACTCAGATTTTGCTTAGACAGGTCAGTTTTAAATGAAAATGATTTCTAAAGACTAGGGGAATTTTATTACTTTTGATAATTTGAAAGCCTTAGTAATTATAACACTTTGGAAATGAAAAACGGGAACCCTATTTGGAAATCGAACCTTTGTGATTTTAAAATTAGATGAATTATGAAAACTACATTTGTTATGTACCTGATGTGATGTATGGTTTACTGGTGTTGGTTTTGGGATTGTCTTAGTATGTGGACCAATCAGGAGGTTTACCAGAGGCTTGGCGGATTTTGATCTGTAATGATGTTATGGTTATTATTTTGGTCACAATATTTTATACTTGGCCATGGTGATGTATTTACGTATTTCTATGATGAATTTTGATTAAATGTTTATTAGTGCTTTCCAACTCTTGTATAGAACTAAGGTGAATGGTGTGATTTTCTTGGTGTGACCTTTGAGTTTCGATCAGTTATCTTTTGATGCTTTCTAATTTCTTGTATAGGATTGGGATAATTTTTATGATTTATTCATAGGCTTTTTCTAGTTTCTTGCATAGGACTAAGGTGAATATTGTGATTTATTTTTAGGTGCTTTCTAGTTGCTCATATAGGACTAAGTTAAAAATTATGATTTCATGAGTTATGCTTTTCATGAGCTTAGGGTAGTTTATCTATGTATATGTTGGGAAGTGGCTTGAAATGGAGGTCAGAGCCCTAAACAGGCTGCCTAGGTAACCCATTCTAACCTTGCTTTGTTAGTATGCCTTGTTTGTACGAAAGGATATTGATGCCGCATAAAGACACTAAGGGACCCGAGTCCAGAGAGGTTGCTAGGGTAACCTTAGAGTTGGCTCATGTGATGACACTTGCCCACTTACATAGTAGATTTCCTACATGTCTTTGTTGCCTCTGGGTTTAGATGTTACTTGTGCCTTGGTACCTTTGAGATAGATTGCTATAAAGATTTCTTTGACCTTGATGTTGGTTATGACTTTTGGGTTGATATCCATTCAAGACTCAAGATTATCTCCTCGACATGGTGGGAGTGGGCCATTTAGGTTCCATAGGGTCAGGTGGTAGTGTTTCTTATACCATTGAGATCTGACAGCTAGATGTCATTGTTGGATGTACTTGTGCAATTGTTCCTTTCTTTTTTATCTTGTGTTTCTATTGGATGGTTATAATTTGTTGTACTGTATTTGATTTTCAAATATATCTTGAGATGATGTATTTATTCATGATGTATATTCTTTGAGCTTTTCATACCCTGTGACTTGTACAAAGAATGATTATGCATTTTGGTTATGCCAAGTGACATCTTATGTAATTGTATATTATTTAATTGGATTTGTACTTGTGGTTGTTCTATGATGTGGATTTTGTTATGTATCAGATTTAATCTTAATAAAACTTATGTACGTGATTCAATGTCATGGAACCCTTAAGAGATGTAATTTATTTATGGATGGTTAATATGCTGAGCCAAGTGTTGTTGTACTGCCTTCAACTGGATGATCAGCTCCTCTTGAGCTCTCTATGCATCCACTAAGATAGCCTCACGTCCAAACACCTACTTCGAGTGCCACCTTTGACACACAGACACTCCATGCCTGCAATAGCTCTTGGTCTCATTAACTGGTTACACTTCCCATGAACAAGTGCTAACCATGTGGAATGATGAGTCATTGGGATACATTGAGTCAAACATAAGAGTAGATTGCAGTCCTTTCCATTGTTCTTAAACATACTACTGTGCTACCCTAGGAAATACCTTTTCTCTTTTAATGTGATGACCCCATTTTCTAGGTGGGTTTAGAATAGTCCTAGAATGCAAATGAACCTTTTTTAGAATTTGATTCTTTGAGTAGTTTGCAATCCTTTCCATTGTTCTTAAACATACTACTACGCTACTTTAGGAAATACCTTTTCTATTTTAATGTGATGAACCTCTTTTCGAGGTGGGTTTAGAATGGTCCTAGAATGCAATGGACCCTTTTAAAAATTTGATTCTTGGTAGAATTAATCGTGTTTAAACTAACCTTTAAGAACCATCAGTAATTCTGGATAATTTTAATATTCCCCATGTATCGAATCCTATAATTGATAGTAGATTTATTGTTGCTCGAGTTTGGACATGATCAACTTGGAGCTCCCTTAGATCTTTATCCATATTGTGATTCTCTTGCCCCAACGTGATCAAATTACTCCTCCCCATGTGCACACTCCCTATCCACTACCTATTAATACAAGAGTTCTTATAGATTTACCCATAATTGTTGATGTTGTAACTTTAGTTGGATTGATTTAACCATGAGATACATTGGTATGATTGCTTATTATGATTAATAATCCTTAGACAATTGATGTGTGTGTGTCTATATGTGTGTGTAATCTTATAATAATGATTGTCTAATTATTAATCTTAAATATTAAATTAATGAATAGACATGTCCCTTAAAGGGACATGTGTCTTCTTGTTTTAATCCATGTATAAATGCAAGAGGTCGTTGCACTTGAAAAACACATACCTTAATAGGTAGTACAATTACATACAACAAGCGAGTCTTAGAAACTTAACATGGTATAAGAGCACATTCGATCTTTATATGGTGAGTAGCAGAATACTATGATGGTGATTCTATGTTGAATGCGGTCTCACACCATACTTCAAAGATAGTAAACATGTTAAACATTGACATGTGTTCGAGTTGCGTTGAGAATTGAGATGATGATCTTCTATTAAAATAACCTTCATATTTCTTTTTAATGCTCACTATTGTATCTTATTATTTCTCTGTAAATATTAGAATGTTTCTAATATTTAGGTGTAGTCTAGAATAGAATGTTTCTATTCTATTCGACTCTCCTCTTTGTATATATAGATCAGCTTGATCTCTGATTTATTCATTCAAGTATTTTTCCATTTACATTTGTAACATGGTATCAGAGCTAGGGTTTAAACCCTCTGTGCAAATTGACTGAAAAATTGTGTCTTCAGCTAGTGGCGCTCTTGGAAAATCGTGGATTTGTTTTCTGCAATTTTTTTTTCTTGGAAACCCGTGGTGTTAGGATAAACCACGGACAGAAATAAAAACTACATGCAAATATAACCAATAACAAAAAATAATAGAACACACAGAAATGAACACAAGGCACCAAGATTTAACGTGGTTCACCCAATCCCTGGGCTACGTCCACCAAACAGCAAGTCCGATCTTATTACAATCCAGTGATTACAACCTGATTACAATCCGTAATCCCTTACAGCTCAATACCGCCGCAAGAACCAATTTCGTATCACCACACATAAAAAATACCCAACCCTAAGCCCTTTTTATACAAGTATTAAACCACTTTAGGGTTATAACATGTCGGCCATATGTCGGCCATAATATGTCGGCTACTTCCCAAAAAAAATTGAACCCCACTATTTATGAAGTATGTACAGTACTTTCTTGATTAGTCACCACAATCTAACACGTGGCTTAGTCTGTAAATCACAAATCTGAAGGTCATTTTTTTAAATCTGGAGGTCATTCTTTCAAATCTGTTCACACCCAGATCTCAAAAAGTGGGATTTTTTGGTTTTTTTTTCAAAAACGGGTCTGTCTATTCTTGTTGGATATTTTGCTACGGGGTTTTGTTATTTTTTTTTACCTGCAAACATCTTTTTTCTGCCCTTTTGACCTCTTTGGCTGCCGACTGTTATTCTGCTCGAAACCCTAGTTTTTTGACTTCGAAAAAATTTTCTGATCACATTTTTGGTGGGTTTTTTGAAATCTCAAGTGGGTCTTCATTAGATTTTTGTGGGTGCCTTATTTTTTGTGCCTCGATTTTTGAGCCAACGGATCCGAATTTCGACAACATTTTATTTCTAAATTTTTTGAGCTCTTTTCTGGGTACTCCAATTTTTTTGGGTCTTTCATTTTCTCACCTCGAAGTTTGTGCCATTTGAAATATTCACATATTATAAGCATCTGTATCAGCAGCATCAGAAGTCAGACTCAATTAAATAGCAAACCAATGTTGCCCAACACTCAGAGCAGAAAGAATCTATCTACCATGCCTTTATGGCCAGCATACTCGCAAATCATGTGAAATCTTCTCCCTGGTACATCGATTCTAGTGCCTCTCGATATTTCACTCATAGGCATGATTGGTTTGTTGAATTCACTCCCTATTCTGACTCAGTAATCTTTAGAGGCGGTGAAGAATACAATATTGTCGGCAAGGGCAATGTTCAGATTCAGTCTAGAGGAAGAAAACTCATGTTTCTCAATGTATGTTATGTTCCTGGCATGAAACATAATCTTCTATCTATTAGTCAGATTATGAAGCACTCTCCTCAGTTGGATGTCATTTTCAGTGGAAATAAGTGTTCAATTATTGATCGTGCTTCTCGCACTACCCTTGCTTTCGGTCTTGAGGATCATGGTATTTATAGGCTTGTAGATTTGGGCGATTCTATTGAGCATGCCTTCATCACCGAATCATCCACTCTCAGCAGTCTCTGGCATCAACAATACGGTCATCTGAACATTCAATATCTAGCACAACTTGCTCGAGATAATTTAGTCCATGGCCTACCTAATATTTAGACCCAGAACCATCGCATTTGCGGAGCTTGCCAAGCAGGGAAGCAACATAGGACACCATTTAAGAATGATGAATCATGGCAGGCATCCAGAGTACTCCAATTGGTCCATGTTGATGTATGTGGTCCTATGAATACTCCTATTACTGGGAACAGGTATTTTTTACTCTTTGTGGATGATTTCAGTCGCAAAATGTGGGTCTATTTTCTTAAACAAAAATTAGATGCCTTTCTTGTATTTCAGCAATTTAAAGCTCTAGTAGAAAAAGAGTCTGGTTCCTCCATCCGTACTCTTAGGACCGATAATGGGGGGGAATTCTGTTCTTCTACTTTCTCTGCCTTTTGTACTACTCATGGCATTAGACGTCAGTTCACCACACCTTACACCCCTTAGCAAAATGGTGTTGCAGAGCGTCGAAATTGTACCATCACAGAAATGGCTAGGGCTATGCTAGAACATAGAAATGTTCCCAGAAAATATTAGGCAGAAGTAGTATCCACAGTTGTCTACCTTCTTAACCAGTCACCCACCTTGCAGTTAATCATAAGACTCCTAAGGAAGCCTGGTCTGGTCGCAAACCTAGGATCAACTATTTGAAAGTTTTTGGCTCTCTGGCATATGTATGGATTCCTGATGCCAAATGCACTAAGTTGGATTCCAAAAGCTAGAAACTTATGTTTATAGGATACAGTCACACACATAAGGCCTTCAGCCTGATTGATGTAAATACTGATCGTTTAATCTTCAGTCATGATGTTGTGTTTGATGAGGAACTCCGACCATTTCCACTCTCTGACTCTCCACCACATTCCAAGATTTAGTCTTCAACAATCTCTGACTTGGGTTCTTCTATTAAGTCTCTGATTGGTCTGGATGACTCTTTTAATTTCTGTAATAATATTAAAATTTTAATAAAATGCAAAGTAAACACTTTGGAGATCAATCCCATCAAAGTAATTACCAACATATTTCTCTATAAACTAAACTTTCAGAGATGGGAAGGTAAATTCTCATAAATTATCAGACTAGATGATGAGAGGAAAATAACCTTCAAAAAGTTCCAATCTACTATAGATCTCACTTCTACCTTCTCCATGGTGAATATTAGAAATCAAAGATTACATCAAAATAAATCCATTATGGAGATTAATAAGATGGAGGTTCATCAGGACAGAGTAGTGAAAGTAGTTTTAGAAAAAGAGTTGGGAGAAGTAAGAGAAGGCAAGTCAACTAGGACAATGTCGCTTTCAAAGAATACCAATTTCCCTCTACACACTGCCAAGAAAGTTCAAGGAATAGAACTTAAGTTTTCTCAAGAGGACAAAAAGAGGAAAACTCAAAATACAAAACTGGAGAATCCCCCTATATCAAATAAGAATATAGGATCCATTGATATGACAGTCTTGAGGGAATCAAAGGGCATCAAGCCTAATAAGGAAGTCCAACCAAAGCAAGATGAAATAAACTGCAAAGACCCTAGTGGAGGATTCAATGAAACCAACCAAGAGATGGCCAATACAAGAAGACATGTGAGTTATTGCTTCCGCTATGTTATCTCTTGTTGTTATTATCTTTCAAAAAAAATTGTTTGGAAAACTTAGTGAAACATTAGGTTAATTTCTTTTGGGTTCCCTAGCGGGCATTACAAAGACAAAGTTTTGAACCAAGAGGAAGAAAGGCTTTTCAGGGCCATTTCCAAGCTTGGGAAGAGACCTAAGATTGAGATCCCCATATTTTTGGGAAATCTTAACTTGGAGGAATTGATTGACTAGATCAATAAATTAGAAGAATATTTTGAGTATGAAGATATTGAAGATCCTGATAGGGTCAAGTTTGTGAAGCCTATACTAAAGGGTCATGCAAAGATTTGGTGGTAGGAGATCTAAATAGAGAGAAATAGAAGAGGAAAAGTGAAAATCATAAGATGGGATCAAATGATAGATAAATTAAAGAAATAATTAATTATCATTGATTATGAGCTTGACAGGTTGAAGAAAATGCAAGGGTTGAAGATAGTAAGAAGATCTACTTAAGAGTATATAGAAGAGTTCTACTGAGTCCTTGTCAAAACATGTCATGCAAAGGATGACAAGGAGAAAGTTGTGTGTTTACTTAATGGATTGAGGCCAAGTATTCAAGAGGAGTTGAGTCTTGTTAGGATGAACAATATTGAAGAAGCATATCAATTTTCCATAAGAGTAAAGGAAAAGTTAAATAATAAGTTTGAGAGCAGACAAAATGAAAGAGGTCATGGTGAAAGATCCAGTGGATGGTCTTATGGAGATGAAAATGAAGATAAGAAAAAGGAGGACAAGGCTAGTACCAATCAGAATTAGAGGGGAAAAAATTCAACCATTTTCATGATTAGAATAATAGAGAGCAGAGAGGAAGAAGAAGAGGACAAGGATCAAGAAGAGGAGGATTTTGTGGAACATGTTTTTACTATGGAGAAGGTCATATAGAATTTGAATGTCCTTGATGCCAAGAAAATTAAAATAGGAGGACTAGAGACTAGACAAGAATTGTACATGTAGATGAATATGCCAAATCATCACATCGTGAAGATGCTAAAAGAGGAGAAGAACAAAAGAATGAACCCAAAAAAAAGAAGTAGCTTGTTTTGCACCTGGTGCAAATGTGAGGATAAGTGTTTTGATGTGATTATTGATACTAGATGCACTAGAAATTTATTTTCAGAGGAGATGGTCACCATTTAAATCTTAAGAGGCATAAACACCCATGACCATCTTGAATTGGCTAGGTGTAGGATGACCACAAGGTCATGATCAATGAATAGTCCCTTGTGAAGTTCAAGATTGGGAGCTACCATGATGAGGTACTATGTAATATCATACCTATGGATGCATGTCAAATGTTGTTGGGTAGGTCATGGTAATTTGACAGGCATGTTGCACACGATGGTCGTGTGAATACTTACTCCCTAACAAAGGATGGAGTGATACACAACCTAATGCTATTGAAGGACATTGAAGAAAAGGTATGTATTACTTCCATACTAAGATTTTTCAATGAAATAAAGTTTCTTGAGGGTATGAAGCATTAACATAAGTGTTTTGCTATAATTCCAAAAGATGGTAAAGATTAAGTAGAAGAAGTACCTACAAAAGTTACCGATTTGTTGGATGTGTTTCTAAATATTGTATCTAATAATGTACCTTGTGAATTACCACTAGTAAGGAAAATCAATCATAACACAAACTTGATTCCATGAGCAAGTTTTCCAAACAATGCAACACATAAAATGATGTCTACAGAAAGTGAAGATTTGAACATACAAGTACATGAGTTATTGTAGAAAGCGTTGATTTGAGAGTTTGAGTCCATGTGTTGTACCAATAGTATTACTACCAAAGAAGAATGGATAATAGAGCATTTTAAAGGATCCTGGAGCTATCAACAAAATCACAATCAAGTACAAACACAATTATGAATTGTTTGAGTGAAGTTGTGTCTTCACAAATATTGATCTAAAGAATGGATATCATTAAATTTGGAAAAGAGAAGTAGATGAATGGAAGACTACCTTCAAGATAAAGGAAGGGTTGTATAAGTGGTTAGTCATGCCATTTGGGATAACCAATGCACTGAGCACTTTCATGTGGTTCATAAATGAGGTACTAAAATAGCTTCTGGGTAAGTTTGTCACTATTTATCTAGATGATATTTTGATCTACAATAAGACATTAGAGGAGAATGTAATGTATATTCATAAGGTGTTTGAAAAGTTGAGGGAAGCAAAATTACTGATAATTTTGAAGAAGTGTAATTTTGTAAAGGAGTCAATGTATCTAGGATTTGTAGATTTAGTAATCTAAGGATGAATCCAAGGAAACTGAAGGCTATCCTAGAAAGGCCTACTCCAAGGTGTGTTGTTGAGGTAAGATATTTTCATGGATTGGATAGCTTTTAAAGAAAGTACATCAAGAGTTTTAGTAGTGTTTGTGGACCATTGATTGAAACAATGAGAGGAGATAAAAAAAGCGTTTAAGTGGACTACAGGGGCAGATAGGAGTTTTAATTTGTTGAACCAGAAAGTTACAGACCATCCTTTTTAGCACTTAAAATTTTTAACAATGTGTTTCAAGTAATTTGTTATGTCAATAATACTGCAATAAGAGTTGTTTTGATCCAAGAATGGAGTCTTTCTACTTGTTTTAGTGAGAAGTTAAATGATGCCAAATGGAAGTATTATATTTATGGTCACAACATTTATGCTATAGTTCAAGTATTGAAGAAGTGGGGACATTGTCTTCTTCCTAATGAGTTTATTTTGTATAATGTTCATCAAGATTTATAATATTTGAATAATCAAAGAAATTTGAATTAGAGGCATTTGAAATAGGTTGAATTTTTGCAAAATTACACATTTGTTTTAAAACATAAGAGTGAGGAGTCTAATAGGGTTGAAAATGCTCTTAACAAGAGATAATGTTTGCAAATAGAGATGCAAATTGAGGTGGTTGGGTTTGACGAACTCAAAAGTTTGTATCGATAGGATCCTAATTTTGGAGAAGCTTGGAAGTATTATACATCACCTATTACACTAGATAGAAAAGTGGTTGGATTTTATCATCTATGATGGAATGTTATTCAAAGGAAGTGAATTGTGTATTCCAAGGAGTTCTATGAGGGAGAATCTCATCAAGGGGAAGCATGGAAGAGGATTACTTAGACATTTTGGTAGAGATAAAACCATTGCTTTGGTTAATGAGAATTACTACTAGGCATAGCTACAAAAAGATGTTGAGAAGTTTGTACAAAATTGTTGAGTATGTCAGATGGAAAAAGGAGCAAAACAAAATATAGAGTTGTATCATCCATTACCTATACCAAAGAATTTATGGGAAGATGTCAACATGGATTTTGTTCTTAGTTTACCAAGGACTCAGTGATGACATGATTCAATTATTGTGGTGGTAGATGGGTTTTCAAAGATGACATGTTTCATTCCCTACAAGAAGACTATTGATGATGTTCATGTGGCAAAATTGCTTTTCAAGGAAGTGGTGAGACTACATGGGCTACCAAAGAGCATAGTTTCAGATCGAGACACTAAGTTTGTTGGGTATTTTTGGCATACATTATGGAATAAGTTGAAGACAAATTTAAAGTTAAAATCATCAAGTCGTTTATAGACTGATCGATAGTCAACGGTTATGAATAGGAGTTTGGAAAATTTGCTAAGATGGTTTTTTGAAGATAAATCAACATGATGGGATTTGACCACAGGCATAATTTAAATATAATAATTTTGTCAATAGGAGCAATGGTAAATCACCATTCCAAATTGTATATAGGAGTAGTCTCATAAATGCTTATGAATTTAGGAAGTTGGATAAATGAGAGATAAGTAGTGTTGAAGCAAAGGATTTTTGTAGAACACATGAAGACTGTCCATGAGTAAGTGAACAAGACATAATAAAAGGCTAAAGAAGATGAGAAAAGGAAGAATAAGTAATTCCAAGTTGGAGATGAAGTCATGGTTCATTCGAGGAAGGAGATATTTTTAAGTTAAAAATCAAGAAACTTGAACCATGTAAGATACTGAAGAAGCATGATTTAGGAAATGCCTATGAAGTAGAGTTGTCCATTGAACTGCATATTTTACCAGTGTTTAACATTTTAGATCTGATAGAGTATCATGAAGGAGATGAGATCATTGAAGTGCAATGGAATATTTTGGAAATGACTTTAGCTAGAAAGGAGATTGAAAATATACTAGACGATCATGTTGGTAGAAGCAAAGGAACATGACATGTGAA